>OZ057408.1:13823400-14025642 GCA_964056735.1 Allodiplogaster pararmata | reverse complement strand
AAAGCGAAAAAATGTCTCCATGACCAGCCGGTGGCTACGTAAAGTAAGTTTGTTGAAATATGAGACCCGTCATAAAACTCTCTCAGAGACCCGTCATAAAACTTTACCATTTAAACGCTGCTTAATTGATTATTACTTGAAAAAAAGTCTATCACAATGTATTTTAGAGTTAGTATTCTAATTCAATACAAATAGCAATATTTAGTCTCAAATTTTGAGGATTTTGATTCTACTGATGAACTTAGTAAAGCTTTTTTTTTCAACTGAGAAAGGCATTGTAAAGTGTTATACAAAATAAAAAATTATACAAAAACACGAGTGTTATACAATTCAGGAATTTTGAATGGTAAGACTAGTATGATAAAACTCAAAATTCTTTCGCTGAAAAATGGTTACTCATTATCACAGATTCTCCTGCTCAAAAAGGGGATGTATTTTTAATTTTAACAATTGCAAGTTATTTTCGTTTAACTATAATGAGTGTCAGCAACCAAAAAGGTTCTGATGATTGTGTTTTAGTACTACGTGCAATACAAGATGAAAGAGTACGTCAACGGCACACTGCATGAGACAGTCTATTCTGCTAACTTCATGACTCTTCTTGGAGTGTGCGCCCAAATTCCCAATTTGTTCCTCAACTTCATAAACATCTTCGTGCAAGTCAAGTGGGTCGTTTGGCCTATCATTTGATAAAACCTTCAAAACCGAGTATTTTGAGATAATCATTTCAAAAAATTGTTATTTTCCGAGAAGTTTTGTGAAAGAGGAAGGGTTCACTTAGAGGTAGTACTGCAAGGATCATATAAGTTTGGAAAGTGGTCCTCCGTCAACACGCATATAGCCATACTTTTGATGAGAACCCGTTTTTAGCTTTGTAAAATTTCTTCTTTTTCAAAGCTAAAATAGCGGCTTCGCTCCTCGTTGCGAAGTAAGTGGAGAATGGTTAGCCCCGACCAATCCGATGTTGTTGTTGTACTTTGCCCGCCTAAGGTCTCCGGCTGGGTAGACGAGGTCTTCTTAGTTATGGTTCAGTAAACAATATCCTTACTTACATCATTTATCTAATTAAATTTATTTCTCCTTCTCTCTCGGGTTTTTTCCATTGTTGTTTTTTCTATTGTTTTTTTCCCTTTTGTTTTGTTTTTTTTTTGAGAGAGAAAGAAATCACTGGTATAAGAACTTAACAACAGACGTCGGGCTATTCCACAAATCTATGCTTCTTAAAAGTGTGTGGTCACAGCGACACGAGAATAAATGACTAGTTGTATATGGCTCTTCTAAACATTTTGGGCAAAGAGGGGATTGGACAGCTCCTATTCTGTGTAGGTAGCTGTTAAGGGAACTTGCATAGCCGCTATGAAAGTGTGATAATTTTATTTGTTGTTTCCTGGGAAATTGGTTCGCTGATTTACGGATTATGGGTGGTTTCTTACCTAGAACGGGGTTTGGAGAGCAGGAGCTAATGAAATTTCTTAAAGTCTCAGTATGTACATATTCTTTTGAGTGCGGCTTTCTGATTACTGTCTTCTAACCAGTAGTTCTAAGTCCTTGGCATGTTTATGTATAGTTCTAGGTGGTTTGAGTTTCATGCATCGACGATGAGAGGGGTGGTTTGGGAGGAGTCTTACTCTTGCGAAGAATTGGTTGGTAAGCAACGTATTTTGCTCCTTAACCGGTAACATTTCCCTTTCTAGAGCTAGATATTCTGTGCCAGCCATGCATAGGTTTCCAGTTGCTATCCGAATCGCCTTATTTTGGTTTGCCTGCAGTTGGCCAATTCGATGTCGCACTGCATTCTAGAAATCCTACAGTGGGTTCAAGACGTAGTTGGCTTGCGAATCCTTATATTCGGAAGCAGAAAGGCGTTTCCGTTTCTGAAGCGCCGTTTCGATTCGCTAAAAAGCTTTCATGAGCTGTGAAACCAAAGTACGTAGGATTTAAAAAAGTAATTTTTATCCATTATAGTTTTTTTCCCTAACTGTTGTCCCTAAACGTCCCTAAACGAAAAAGCTCAATGTTGAGGAATGTTGTATGATGAGTATACAAACCGAGGAAGTGAGACGGAATAGCTCTCACTAAGAGAACATTTCAAGTTAAAAGGTTCAACTTGAAAGTTTTTTCTCAATGATTCATTTGTATGCTTCTCTTCCTAGATAATGGCAAGAGAGAAAATCTCTTCCGCACTTTATCTCTGCCTTCTTATCAGTGATAAGGAAGACCGAACAATAATGCTCCCGGGATAAGATGGGATGAGATTAAATAAAAAGACTGCTCCTGGGGTAAGATTGGATGAGAATAAATAAAAAGACCACAGTATTTTTTGTTGTTCGATTCAAAGCCAGATAATAAACGTTTTCTCTCGGATAACTCAGAATTTAGAAACAGAACTTTCAGAGTTGCAGAAGCTTTCAAGATGAGACAATTCTTAGAATGTGAGGGTGAGAAAGGGTCGCATCATGTCCAAAAACACGATATGTGTTACTCGTGAGAGTAGACCATGATATGCACAAGTGGCTTCGGAAAAGTATAATCGAGACAAGTTGCTTCATTGAGTTGATCGATTCATATCCGCTCTACCCAACATTATGATCTTTCAGGGGAGATTTGACGAAGCGCATCAGCGTGTCTCTCCTTATCATTGGTTTTGTGGTGCTCTTCACGATGTCATTCATCTACATGGATGTATCCACATGTAAGATCTCCTTCTGAATGAAAAGACGCGAGAAGTCAACCATTTGCAATTTAAACGCGAATTGTTTAACTGAAGTGATACATGAACCAACCCGTGCCTGCATTGTCGTGGTATTCAGAAGAGTCGCGCCTTTTTCACAAAAGAGTGATGCACTCGACGGTAACATCAGCTTATATGTATCTCTCTGAGGAGATAGCATCTTCTCAACAATGCATTCTTTTTTTTGCAATATTATGCAGTTGACTTCACGGCGATCATGCTCGGATAGTCAGATAAGAAAGTTGTGCGTCCCATCAAAAGTGGACATTGAATAATTAAGATCGAAAATACACTTGAAAAAATATCCTTATATGGTGGGAACAGGGGACATAAATAGGAGATAACTTTCATTAATTTCGAGAAAAAAACTTTGCTCTCTTTTCATTTGTATTTTTCTCTCTTCTTTTTCAAATTTCTCTCTCAAATTTTTTTTTCATTCACGTTCCCACCTATTTACCTCTTCCCCACCTATTTACGCCAGATTGGTTACGGAGGTAATGCAGAAAACAGCAAATCACACCCGGGATTCCCTTAAGACCGCCAGATTGGTTACGGAGGTAATGCAGAAAACAGCAAATCACACCCGGGATTCCCTTAAGACCGCCAGATTGGTTACGGAGGTAATGCAGAAAACAGCGAATCACACCCGGGATTCCCTTAAGACCGCCAGATTGGTTACGGAGGTAATGCAGAAAACAGCAAATCACACCCGGGATTCCCTTAAGACCGCCAGATTGGTTCGGAGGTAATGCAGAAAACAGCAAATCACACCCGGGTTTCCCTTAAGACCGCCAGATTGGTTACGGAGGTAATGCAGAAAACAGCAAATCACACCCGGGATTCCCTTAAGACCGCCAGATTGGTTACGGAGGTAATGCAGAAAACAGCAAATCACACCCGGGATTCCCTTAAGACCGCCAGATTGGTTACGGAGGTAATGCAGAAAACAGCAAATCACACCCGGGTTTCCCTTAAGACCGCCAGATTGGTTACGGAGGTAATGCAGAAAACAGCAAATCACACCCGGGATTCCCTTAAGACCGCCAGATTGGTTACGGAGGTAATGCAGAAAACAGCAAATCACACCCGGGATTCCCTTAAGACCGCCAGATTGGTTACGGAGGTAATGCAGAAAACAGCAAATCACACCCGGGATTCCCTTAAGACCGCCAGATTGGTTACGGAGGTAATGCAGAAAACAGCAAATCACACCCGGGATTCCCTTAAGACCGCCAGATTGGTTACGAAGGTAATGCAGAAAACAGCAAATCACACCCGGGATTCCCTTAAGACCGCCAGATTGGTTACGGAGGTAATGCAGAAAACAGCAAATCACACCCGGGATTCCCTTAAGACCGCCAGATTGGTTACGGAGGTAATGCAGAAAACAGCAAATCACACCCGGGATTCCCTTAAGACCGCCAGATTGGTTCGGAGGTAATGCAGAAAACAGCAAATCACACCCGGGATTCCCTTAAGACCGCCAGATTGGTTACGGAGGTAATGCAGAAAACAGCAAATCACACCCGGGATTCCCTTAAGACCGCCAGATTGGTTACGGAGGTAATGCAGAAAATCACACCCGGGATTCCCTTAAGACCGCCAGATTGGTTACGGAGGTAATGCAGAAAACAGCAAATCACACCCGGGTTTCCCTTAAGACCGCCAGATTGGTTACGGAGGTAATGCAGAAAACAGCAAATCACACCCGGGATTCCCTTAAGACCGCCAGATTGGTTACGGAGGTAATGCAGGAAACAGCGAATCACACCCGGGATTCCCTTAAGACCGCCAGATTGGTTACGGAGGTAATGCAGAAAACAGCAAATCACACCCGGGATTCCCTTAAGACCGCCAGATTGGTTACGGAGGTAATGCAGAAAACAGCGAATCACACCCGGGATTCCCTTAAGACCGCCAGATTGGTTACGGAGGTAATGCAGAAAACAGCAAATCACACCCGGGATTCCCTTAAGACCGCCAGATTGGTTACGGAGGTAATGCAGAAAACAGCAAATCACACCCGGGTTTCCCTTAAGACCGCCAGATTGGTTACGGAGGTAATGCAGAAAACAGCAAATCACACCCGGGATTCCCTTAAGACCGCCAGATTGGTTACGGAGGTAATGCAGAAAACAGCAAATCACACCCGGGATTCCCTTAAGACCGCCAGATTGGTTACGGAGGTAATGCAGAAAACAGCAAATCACACCCGGGATTCCCTAAAGACCGCCAGATTGGTTACGGAGGTAATGCAGAAAACAGCAAATCACACCCGGGATTCCCTTAAGACCGCCAGATTGGTTACGGAGGTAATGCAGAAAACAGCAAATCACACCCGGGATTCCCTTAAGACCGCCAGATTGGTTACGGAGGTAATGCAGAAAACAGCGAATCACACCCGGGATTTCCTTAAGACCGCTAGATTGGTTACGGAGGTAATGCAGAAAACAGCAAATCACACCCGGGATTCCCTTAAGACCGCCAGATTGGTTACGGAGGTAATGCAGAAAACAGCAAATCACACCCGGGTTTCCCTTAAGACCGCCAGATTGGTTACGGAGGTAATGCAGAAAACAGCAAATCACACCCGGGATTCCCTTAAGACCGCCAGATTGGTTACGGAGGTAATGCAGAAAACAGCGAATCACACCCGGGATTCCCTTAAGACCGCCAGATTGGTTACGGAGGTAATGCAGAAAACAGCAAATCACACCCGGGATTCCCTTAAGACCGCCAGATTGGTTACGGAGGTAATGCAGAAAACAGCAAATCACACCCGGGTTTCCCTTAAGACCGCCAGATTGGTTACGGAGGTAATGCAGAAAACAGCAAATCACACCCGGGATTCCCTTAAGACCGCCAGATTGGTTACGGAGGTAATGCAGAAAACAGCAAATCACACCCGGGATTCCCTTAAGACCGCCAGATTGGTTACGGAGGTAATGCAGAAAACAGCAAATCACACCCGGGATTCCCTTAAGACCGCCAGATTGGTTACGGAGGTAATGCAGAAAACAGCAAATCACACCCGGGATTCCCTTAAGACCGCCAGATTGGTTACGAAGGTAATGCAGAAAACAGCAAATCACACCCGGGATTCCCTTAAGACCGCCAGATTGGTTACGGAGGTAATGCAGAAAACAGCAAATCACACCCGGGATTCCCTTAAGACCGCCAGATTGGTTACGGAGGTAATGCAGAAAACAGCAAATCACACCCGGGATTCCCTTAAGACCGCCAGATTGGTTCGGAGGTAATGCAGAAAACAGCAAATCACACCCGGGATTCCCTTAAGACCGCCAGATTGGTTACGGAGGTAATGCAGAAAACAGCAAATCACACCCGGGATTCCCTTAAGACCGCCAGATTGGTTACGGAGGTAATGCAGAAAATCACACCCGGGATTCCCTTAAGACCGCCAGATTGGTTACGGAGGTAATGCAGAAAACAGCAAATCACACCCGGGTTTCCCTTAAGACCGCCAGATTGGTTACGGAGGTAATGCAGAAAACAGCAAATCACACCCGGGATTCCCTTAAGACCGCCAGATTGGTTACGGAGGTAATGCAGGAAACAGCGAATCACACCCGGGATTCCCTTAAGACCGCCAGATTGGTTACGGAGGTAATGCAGAAAACAGCAAATCACACCCGGGATTCCCTTAAGACCGCCAGATTGGTTACGGAGGTAATGCAGAAAACAGCGAATCACACCCGGGATTCCCTTAAGACCGCCAGATTGGTTACGGAGGTAATGCAGAAAACAGCAAATCACACCCGGGATTCCCTTAAGACCGCCAGATTGGTTACGGAGGTAATGCAGAAAACAGCAAATCACACCCGGGTTTCCCTTAAGACCGCCAGATTGGTTACGGAGGTAATGCAGAAAACAGCAAATCACACCCGGGATTCCCTTAAGACCGCCAGATTGGTTACGGAGGTAATGCAGAAAACAGCAAATCACACCCGGGATTCCCTTAAGACCGCCAGATTGGTTACGGAGGTAATGCAGAAAACAGCAAATCACACCCGGGATTCCCTAAAGACCGCCAGATTGGTTACGGAGGTAATGCAGAAAACAGCAAATCACACCCGGGATTCCCTTAAGACCGCCAGATTGGTTACGGAGGTAATGCAGAAAACAGCAAATCACACCCGGGATTCCCTTAAGACCGCCAGATTGGTTACGGAGGTAATGCAGAAAACAGCGAATCACACCCGGGATTTCCTTAAGACCGCTAGATTGGTTACGGAGGTAATGCAGAAAACAGCAAATCACACCCGGGATTCCCTTAAGACCGCCAGATTGGTTACGGAGGTAATGCAGAAAACAGCAAATCACACCCGGGTTTCCCTTAAGACCGCCAGATTGGTTACGGAGGTAATGCAGAAAACAGCAAATCACACCCGGGATTCCCTTAAGACCGCCAGATTGGTTACGGAGGTAATGCAGAAAACAGCGAATCACACCCGGGATTCCCTTAAGACCGCCAGATTGGTTACGGAGGTAATGCAGAAAACAGCAAATCACACCCGGGATTCCCTTAAGACCGCCAGATTGGTTACGGAGGTAATGCAGAAAACAGCGAATCACACCCGGGATTCCCTTAAGACCGCCAGATTGGTTACGGAGGTAATGCAGAAAACAGCAAATCACACCCGGGATTCCCTTAAGACCGCCAGATTGGTTACGGAGGTAATGCAGAAAACAGCAAATCACACCCGGGTTTCCCTTAAGACCGCCAGATTGGTTACGGAGGTAATGCAGAAAACAGCAAATCACACCCGGGATTCCCTTAAGACCGCCAGATTGGTTACGGAGGTAATGCAGAAAACAGCAAATCACACCCGGGATTCCCTTAAGACCGCCAGATTGGTTACGGAGGTAATGCAGAAAACAGCAAATCACACCCGGGATTCCCTAAAGACCGCCAGATTGGTTACGGAGGTAATGCAGAAAACAGCAAATCACACCCGGGATTCCCTTAAGACCGCCAGATTGGTTACGGAGGTAATGCAGAAAACAGCAAATCACACCCGGGATTCCCTTAAGACCGCCAGATTGGTTACGGAGGTAATGCAGAAAACAGCGAATCACACCCGGGATTTCCTTAAGACCGCTAGATTGGTTACGGAGGTAATGCAGAAAACAGCAAATCACACCCGGGATTCCCTTAAGACCGCCAGATTGGTTACGGAGGTAATGCAGAAAACAGCAAATCACACCCGGGATTCCCTTAAGACCGCCAGATTGGTTACGGAGGTAATGCAGAAAACAGCAAATCACACCCGGGTTTCCCTTAAGACCGCCAGATTGGTTACAGAGGTAATGCAGAAAACAGCAAATCACACCCGGGATTCCCTTAAGACCGCCAGATTGGTTACGGAGGTAATGCAGAAAACAGCAAATCACACCCGGGATTCCCTTAAGACCGCCAGATTGGTTACGGAGGTAATGCAGAAAACAGCAAATCACACCCGGGATTCCCTTAAGACCGCCAGATTGGTTACGGAGGTAATGCAGAAAACAGCAAATCACACCCGGGATTCCCTTAAGACCGCCAGATTGGTTACGGAGGTAATGCAGAAAACAGCAAATCACACCCGGGATTCCCTTAAGACCGCCAGATTGGTTACGAAGGTAATGCAGAAAACAGCAAATCACACCCGGGATTCCCTTAAGACCGCCAGATTGGTTACGGAGGTAATGCAGAAAACAGCAAATCACACCCGGGATTCCCTTAAGACCGCCAGATTGGTTACGGAGGTAGTGCAGAAAACAGCAAATCACACCCGGGATTCCCTTAAGACCGCCAGATTGGTTCGGAGGTAATGCAGAAAACAGCAAATCACACCCGGGATTCCCTTAAGACCGCCAGATTGGTTACGGAGGTAATGCAGAAAACAGCAAATCACACCCGGGATTCCCTTAAGACCGCCAGATTGGTTACGGAGGTAATGCAGAAAATCACACCCGGGATTCCCTTAAGACCGCCAGATTGGTTACGGAGGTAATGCAGAAAACAGCAAATCACACCCGGGTTTCCCTTAAGACCGCCAGATTGGTTACGGAGGTAATGCAGAAAACAGCAAATCACACCCGGGATTCCCTTAAGACCGCCAGATTGGTTACGGAGGTAATGCAGAAAACAGCGAATCACACCCGGGATTCCCTTAAGACCGCCAGATTGGTTACGGAGGTAATGCAGAAAACAGCAAATCACACCCGGGATTCCCTTAAGACCGCCAGATTGGTTACGGAGGTAATGCAGAAAACAGCGAATCACACCCGGGATTCCCTTAAGACCGCCAGATTGGTTACGGAGGTAATGCAGAAAACAGCAAATCACACCCGGGATTCCCTTAAGACCGCCAGATTGGTTACGGAGGTAATGCAGAAAACAGCAAATCACACCCGGGTTTCCCTTAAGACCGCCAGATTGGTTACGGAGGTAATGCAGAAAACAGCAAATCACACCCGGGATTCCCTTAAGACCGCCAGATTGGTTACGGAGGTAATGCAGAAAACAGCAAATCACACCCGGGATTCCCTTAAGACCGCCAGATTGGTTACGGAGGTAATGCAGAAAACAGCAAATCACACTCGGGATTCCCTAAAGACCGCCAGATTGGTTACGGAGGTAATGCAGAAAACAGCAAATCACACCCGGGATTCCCTTAAGACCGCCAGATTGGTTACGGAGGTAATGCAGAAAACAGCAAATCACACCCGGGATTCCCTTAAGACCGCCAGATTGGTTACGGAGGTAATGCAGAAAACAGCGAATCACACCCGGGATTTCCTTAAGACCGCTAGATTGGTTACGGAGGTAATGCAGAAAACAGCAAATCACACCCGGGATTCCCTTAAGACCGCCAGATTGGTTACGGAGGTAATGCAGAAAACAGCAAATCACACCCGGGATTCCCTTAAGACCGCCAGATTGGTTACGGAGGTAATGCAGAAAACAGCAAATCACACCCGGGTTTCCCTTAAGACCGCTAGATTGGTTACAGAGGTAATGCAGAAAACAGCAAATCACACCCGGGATTCCCTTAAGACCGCCAGATTGGTTACGGAGGTAATGCAGAAAACAGCAAATCACACCCGGGATTCCCTTAAGACCGCCAGATTGGTTACGGAGGTAATGCAGAAAACAGCAAATCACACCCGGGATTCCCTTAAGACCGCCAGATTGGTTACCGAGGTAATGCAGAAAACAGCAAATCACACCCGGGATTCCCTTAAGACCGCCAGATTGGTTACGGAGGTAATGCAGAAAACAGCAAATCACACCCGGGTTTCCCTTAAGACCGCTAGATTGGTTACAGAGGTAATGCAGAAAACAGCAAATCACACCCGGGATTCCCTTAAGACCGCCAGATTGGTTACGGAGGTAATGCAGAAAACAGCAAATCACACCCGGGATTCCCTTAAGACCGCCAGATTGGTTACGGAGGTAATGCAGAAAACAGCAAATCACACCCGGGATTCCCTTAAGACCGCCAGATTGGTTACCGAGGTAATGCAGAAAACAGCAAATCACACCCGGGATTCCCTTAAGACCGCCAGATTGGTTACGGAGGTAATGCAGAAAACAGCAAATCACACCCGGGATTCCCTTAAGACCGCCAGATTGGTTACGGAGGTAATGCAGAAAACAGCAAATCACACCCGGGATTCCCTTAAGACCGCCAGATTGGTTACCGAGGTAATGCAGAAAACAGCAAATCACACCCGGGATTCCCTTAAGACCGCCAGATTGGTTACGGAGGTAATGCAGAAAACAGCAAATCACACCCGGGTTTCCCTTAAGACCGCTAGATTGGTTACAGAGGTAATGCAGAAAACAGCAAATCACACCCGGGATTCCCTTAAGACCGCCAGATTGGTTACGGAGGTAATGCAGAAAACAGCAAATCACACCCGGGATTCCCTTAAGACCGCCAGATTGGTTACGGAGGTAATGCAGAAAACAGCAAATCACACCCGGGATTCCCTTAAGACCGCCAGATTGGTTACGGAGGTAATGCAGAAAACAGCAAATCACACCCGGGATTCCCTTAAGACCGCCAGATTGGTTACGGAGGTAATGCAGAAAACAGCAAATCACACCCGGGTTTCCCTTAAGACCGCTAGATTGGTTACAGAGGTAATGCAGAAAACAGCAAATCACACCCGGGATTCCCTTAAGACCGCCAGATTGGTTACGGAGGTAATGCAGAAAACAGCAAATCACACCCGGGATTCCCTTAAGACCGCCAGATTGGTTACGGAGGTAATGCAGAAAACAGCAAATCACACCCGGGATTCCCTTAAGACCGCCAGATTGGTTACGGAGGTAATGCAGAAAACAGCAAATCACACCCGGGATTCCCTTAAGACCGCCAGATTGGTTACGGAGGTAATGCAGAAAACAGCAAATCACACCCGGGTTTCCCTTAAGACCGCTAGATTGGTTACAGAGGTAATGCAGAAAACAGCAAATCACACCCGGGATTCCCTTAAGACCGCCAGATTGGTTACGGAGGTAATGCAGAAAACAGCAAATCACACCCGGGATTCCCTTAAGACCGCCAGATTGGTTACGGAGGTAATGCAGAAAACAGCAAATCACACCCGGGATTCCCTTAAGACCGCCAGATTGGTTACCGAGGTAATGCAGAAAACAGCAAATCTTCTTTTTTCAAAAAAAGACTTCTTTTTTTTCTTCTTTTAAGACTTCTTTTTTTTCTGTAGCATCGAAAAGTTAAACTATCGAAAGAAATCCCATTAAAAAGTGCAATGCAAGTTCTCTTGGAAAGGAAAAGGGCGAAAAGTGTTGAAGGGGTCCCGTCTTTCTTCTTGCTCACTCTTTTCACGGTTATGCTACTGAACGGGGCCAACGGCATTTACCAGAACAGGTTAGCAGTTTCACTCATCGTCCTTTTAACAAAGAAGAGAGAGGTTTACGATAGAATCTCTACCGTTAAGTCATCAGAAATGGGTAAATGAGCCGGTATTCATCTTTATTATTTTCAAATGCTCAGTTACACAGTTCAAAGACAGTCACGCCTGGTTAAGACGACAATAGTTTAAACCATCGCAAGGAAAAACAACTAGTCTACCGGGCGTAATCGAACCCAGCCATTTCTTCTCATACCGGGAACAAGTGCGTTAACATTCACGAGTGACACATTTGTATTTTGTGGGCTAGCTTTTTTAAAATAGTTTTTTTCTTATCTTTGAATGAATAGTTGAATTTGAGTAGTTCGTATTTGGAACTAAAGACAGTTTCGTTGATAAAACGTTTAAATGTGGTTTTGTCCGATTGCAGTATTTTCGGGATGACCTCAGACTTCCCCTTCAAATATACCAATGCCGTGATTATCGGTAACAATCTGTGTGGTACCTTCGTTTCGGTGGTTTCCATCGTGTCCCTCTTCCTCTCCAATGATGTTTGTTTATTTTCTCTTATAGATGAGAGTAGGGTGAGGGAGGAAATTAAAGAGGGAAGAAATCTAAGTGATAATTCTTTTCGAGCAAGAGGCTTCACTATCAACTAATGGTTCATTGGGAAACTGATGATGATAAACTCGAAGCTCAAATTCACGAGAAACACTTAAAGTTAAAACGTCACTCTCAACGACAGTGTAGTTGAGTCTACATCGCAGATAAGCTTTCAAGATCCCGTTTGCTTGAGAGATTGTCTCAGCTCTCTTATCCTTTGTTTGCTCTCCCACTCTTTTTCACAACTCGCTCATGATGGTTTTGTCTTTAAAAAATGGTATACATTGCACCTCATCGAGGAAAATAGTATGTCCGGGATTAAGGGAATTATCCCGGATATAATATTTGAATACTTTTTTGCTGCGAAATTGTAAAATGTTATCGTGGTTTGCAAGAATGCTGAAAGTTAAAGAGAAGTTCTTGAATGCACGGAATGATTGATCAATTATCAATGATTAATCAATGAGGTCTGATAATGATAAAAAGAAAAATTGGTTTTTTTTACAATTTCCATTCAGATTCGTCATTCGACGTTTGCGTATTTCGCGATTTCTCTCCTGACGATTGGATGCTGCTTCTCTTCTTTCTTTCTGCTGAAAAAGCTTCCCTTCTACAAATATTACGCGAAAAAAGGCGAAGCTGAAAAGGTCATTCTCAGCTTCTCAGCTAGAGACATAATGTGAAGAAACTGTTGTTTTTAAACATAGCTCACCACACAGAGAAGAAAAATTATAAAATTACCGTCCAACCGAACTGAAGGCAACTCTTCTTTCTCTGCCCTTCCCATCTCGCTTGCTTCTCATTCTTGTTCCTTTCCAGGATGTTTCTCTGACCCGTAGTGCGGGTAAAAAACCTACGCGCTCTCCAAAAACCCCGAAAAATATTTAAATCTATGCCCTTGGCAAAAAATTTATCGGATTTTCCGTAGGAAAAGTCTAAATCATTGGAATAATTGAATTTTGAACTTTGAAATTTTAAAAAGCTATGCGCTCGAAAAAAGTTGTGCGGGTGCTACGAAACAACCGGTTTTTCGCACGGGTTAGCGCTCGTTTCAAAACTTTCAAACGAGTGCTGCTGAGCTATTCGCTCTGAATTTTAGTATTTGTTGTTGTGATTCGCCCGTTGGAGATCTTCGGGCGAAGCAACGAGGTTTTCCTGTTTGTAGCTCATTAAAAAGTGGGCCTCATAACGTTTCTATAGTCAAATATGTCTTCTCCCCTCTCAATTCTCATTTTTAAAATTTTTTTGAGACTTGTTTTTTGTTGTTGTTTGTTTTTGGTTTCACTTGTATAAAAACTCGACAACAGAGTTTTCCACTAATGTATAGTTCTCACGGGCGTTTGGTCGCAGTGACACGAAAAAAGAATGACTAGTCGTGTTCGGCTGTTGTTGACACCTTTGACTTAGCAAAAGCTCATCTTCTACGAAGAAAGCTATTGAGGGAACCCGAATACCCACTGCAAAATTGTGATAATGTTATTTGCTCTTCATGAAAAGTAGGGCCGCTGATTTATGGGTTCTTAGTGATCACTTACCTAAAACGGGGTTTGTCGTGCAGGAGCAAGACGACTTATTTCTTTCAACTGCAAAGTTTTTGTTCCATGTAAAAATCTGCTCTCGATTTGAACACATATAATCGTCGGAGTACTCAAAAGATATAGACCAAAAACATCAAGATTTGATTATTTAACCCTTCAAAGAAAATCATAATAATTTAGTCGAAAACAAGTTAAATATTTTTGTTTGAGTGCAAAAAAACGGTTGCACTTTACCATTCGAACCCTAGTCATAAACCTCGATTCCAGCTATTCTATGTATTGAAGTATTAATTTATCAACAAAAATAAATAAAATGCTAATTTTTGGATTATGGAAGTTTGAGTAATAATTTTTTCAAATACTGTAAATTTAGTGATGCTTTTAGTTCGGAGTCGATGAAACTGTCGAAGAAGAAAAGAGTGACAAAACCGGATTGAAAGACTTCATCTCCGCATTCAACGAGGTTCGCTAACTGGACTTTAATCCAGAGATATTGCCAATAAGGACTAGCACATCTTTTAGAATGCTCTAAAGAAGAATGGAAGATGTTTTCTTTATTATATCATACTGGAGTTGTTCAATTGATTTATTTTAGAAAGCAAAGGAGAAGCTCATACTAACAGAATGACTCGGCTGATATAATAATAACAAGCGTACCTCAGAGGGCAACGCTAGTAGATGAAATGCTTTTTTAAGGATATGTTCAAGGTCCATCATTTGGAGAAGAAAGCAAGTCAGCAATATAGTTAAATTTAATTTTGTATCAGGTATTTTGTTATGGGTCAGGGCAGAGAGCGGAATCCTTGGGTGTCACAACAGTGAGTTAATTGCTCGACGAAAAGACTGGCTCAGGTTTTTGCAATACAGCCTTGACGTGAAACCATTTCCTCTTCATAAAGTTGTTAGAATAAAGGCTAGAAATAGACAAAACTGCCCCGATGGAACGACACAATAAAAAATTTCCAACATGTGTAAATACTTGTAGGGATGGCCCCAAATGTTGAACGTCTTCCTCGTGTTCTTTGTATCGTTGACAATCTTTCCTAAAATGATGATCGATATCAGACCATCGGCTGGTTCTTCCATCGCTTCTTTTATCGGAGGTGCTTTTTTCTGTTTTAAAAAATATATATATTTCGATAGTTTATTAACATTACAAGTGGGTAAGAAGACAGCTGAAGGAACGATGTAACATACAAATGTTTATAACTTATTATTTCACTTATACCTTCCACTAATCGTCGTCATCTTCAAGGCTCCTCCTAAACACTTTGATTACTCTAAAACAAGTTCATTTAGACTATTAGAATTCCGCAACAATGAAAAGATAGGTTTTGAAGATAGGGGGAATAAAATAATTTTCGATTTGTTGCAGAGAAGTTGTACGTGCCCGTCACGACGTTCCTCCTCTTCAATACCTTAGCCTTTTGCGGTTCCATGATCGCCAGTCTCGTTCAAATTGTATCTACACTTCTTTTTACAAAATAGTTTTTTTCAACAAAATCGAAATTTAAAAACGATCAGCACGTTCTTTCAATACATTAGAAGCAGCAAAGGTAAAGATAACAGAATTCGATTTCTAATGTTCCAGGAAAAGGTAAAAACGTACTAAAAATAAGTTTTCTTCTACTGTTTTGAAGAAAAGAAGCAAATCCGAATTCTGGATAAACTCGATCCAAAAACTGTCATAAAGCACTAGAGTGACCACATGCCAGGTTTAAACCAGGGAAGGAGGTTCTGGTAGCAGCCTCCACACCGAAGAGAACTCGGTGTTCCGAATCTTCTTGAAAGTGTTGGGAAAAGAAAGAACTGTTTCAGTGTACCTTATTAAAAAGAAGCTTAAGATTGTCTTAGCCAAGTCTGAGAAAGCGTAGAGTCTATTCTTAGAAGAGAACGGATTCTGACGTAACTTGAACCCGTATTACCATTAATTCATTTATTTTATTTTACTTTTTGGTTACTTCTAATTACTTTATGGTTACTCGTTTTATCTGGCATCACTCAGCTATGGTTCATTTATTATAATGAAAGTAGATAAATGAGATTTGTTGAAATCAGTGTGCTCCTCTAACCCGCAGTTCTTGTAAAATCTATGAGCTATCCAAGTAAGCTAGTGATGCAAATGCTCTGCACGTATATATTCTCTTGATAAGACCATAGCACAGAAAAAGCTGTTTTCCCCGTGCAGGACCAAACTCTGCCTTCTCATCTCTTCTCAATCTGGGAGCAAGCGCGTTACCATAAAACCACGGTGACACATTGCTATTCTTAGCGATAGCGCTATATTTCAATGCTTGTCTTAACAACCTCTCAGTGCCCACGGGAATCACCAGCATTGTTGCTTACGCGGATGACATTACAATAATGTCATCTATTGTACAAATCAGCGAATGCGAAGAAAAACTGAATGAATACCTTCCCAGACTAGTAGAGGAATAGACAACCTGAAGATGTAAATTTCCAAGGAAAAGTCTTCGGCTATCCTCTTTATGACATGTACAGCCGGATGTAACAAAAAATGAAGCTCAGTAATGATCTTCCAACTACTAAAACACCGAAGATCTTGGGTGTGGTGCTCGACCAACTAGGAGCATTCCTACATCATAAAGAATCTATCAGAACGAGGGCAACCAAAGGACTCAATATCATCAGAGCCCTAGCAGGAAAAAAGGTTAAGGCAGAGTCCCACAACATGGCGAGTCCGTTCGTCCACGTGGTGCCATCGGAAACTGCTAACTCGAGTGAGCTAAGCTGAAGGCGGACCCCGACGCCAGGCCCGAGCGACAGGCCGGTCGGCGAATTCTCGTCGCAACTACAGGGATCAAACATTTCCGTGCTACAGGGAGTCCCCCGGAAGCGACGCACGTTGGCCATGTCCCACCAACGTGAATGAAATGCGCGGACAACTTGCCGACAAACGATCAAATCTCATATCGAAAAAAGTCCGATTCGCTGCCCTCAACATCGGCACACTGACCGGGCGCTGCCGTGAGTTAGCGGACCTTCTGAAACACCGTAGAATCAATATCGCATGCGTTCAAGAGCCGAGATGGAAAGGGCAGAAGTCACGGAACAATCAACGCGGTCGCCATCATAGTGAGTGCAGGTCTTCAAAGCCCATTAGCCAAAGTTTAACGTCACTCTGACCGCCTGATTTCTATTTCCATTGATACCGACAACCGCCGTATCCAGATTTTCTCCGCATACAAACCGGATGCGATAAAAAGATGAGGGCAAGTTCTGGCAGGATCTACACTACCACATTATGAACTGCCTCGCGGAAGATCTTCTGTTACTTGGAGGGAATCTCAACAAACATGTCGGAGGAGAAACAGCGGACACAGTTGTCACGGTGGAAAAGGAGATGGGAATAGGAACAGCGATGTATGCCTAATCCTCGAACTCGCAGAAGCAGCCGCAACGAACGCAATCATATCCAACACCTTCTTCCAGAAGAGAACGAGCCAGATGATCACGTATTCCAGTGGCCTCAACACAAGCAAATTAGACTTCATGTTGTTGCGAAAACGAGACTTCCCAGCAGTGATCGACACGCAGGTCATACCGTCTGAATGTCTCGCCGCTCAACACAAGCTGGTCATCGCTGACCTGCGTCTCAATCTGAAGAAGAGAGTGCAAGTAACTGGCCCGGTAACCATCAAATCGTGGAAGCTTCAAGAACCTAAATTAGCCGTTGTCACTGGTTTCACCTTTCTTGAAATCAATTCGAAAGACATAAACAACACATAAGCCTCGCTTCGAGACTGCAGAAGAGTTCTAGGAACGACGAAACCTGGACGCCCTAGAATCGACAAGTATACCTGGCTTTGGACAGGCGAAGTGCAGCATGCAGTTCGAGCAAAGAAAGCGGCTTACAAGAGATGGTTCATCGAGAAGACAGACGAGAATTGGGAGGAGTAAACGGCTGCGAAAAAAAGAAGCAAAGTTATTCGTAGCCTCCGCGCGCTCTGATCATCATCGTGAACTCTACGACCGCTTGGACTCGAAGGAAGGAGAGAAAACCATCTATGGGCTACCGAAAGAGAGGAAAAGGGCGATGCTTGACATCGAGCACTACAAATGTGTCAAGGCGAAAGACGGGCGAGGGCTGCAGAATACTACAGAGATTTTCCGATCCTGGCAACAGCACTTCGAAGAGATTTCAAATGTAGAATTCGCACACCTGGATATTCCAGAAGGCCCGAAATTAGTCGGCCCAGTCTCTCGCATTACTTATGCCGGAGTCTCGAAAGCCGTTCGCGCTATGAAGAGTTTCAAAGCCCCATGTCCAGACGAGCTACAAGCCAACTTATGGAAGCTAAAGGAACTACGTGACACCGCGAACCTCATAAATGCATGTATACATGGATGAATGAATTGCTCAAGGGAACTACGAGACACCGCGAATCTCATAAAAGCATACATGGATGAATGAATTGAATTAAATTGAACCCTTGGCTTGCGGACTTCTTCAACGCGATAGTGGAAACTGGTCGAGCACCCGCAGATTGGTTGACAAGTCTCACGATTCCGATTTTAAAGAACAAAGATCCAGCGAACTGTTCGAATTATCGACCGATACGCCTTCTTTGTCATACAATAAAAAACCTACGAACGTGCTCTTGAACAGCGCTTGCGATAAATCGTCAAGCTCCAACGCAACCAATGTGAATTCGTCAAAGGAACAGGCACTTAGACGCTGTTTTCAGTGCTCACCGTCTGATAAAGAAACACAGCAGCAACCACTCAATCTCGCTTTTCTCGATTTAGAAAAAAAGCATCCGACTGAGTACCGCTCAAGCTCATCAGGTACGCCCTTCGGGACCACGAAGTGCCTGAACTTCTAATTGATTGGGTCCGGCTACTCTACGTAGATGCCACGAGCAACTTCAGGTGTCCAGTGATTGTGGGCGTACATCAAGGATCAGTGCTATCGCAACTCCTCTTCATTCTTGTCAGGACACTATTTTTCGTGACCTACAGGGTGACCTTGCATGGACCATCCTTTACGCGGATCACGTTTTCCTGCCAGCTAAAACATGAGAGGAGCTTCAGCAAAAAGTGCAGGACTGGAGCAGCCAACTCAGTCAGTTCCGAATACGTCTGAATACCTCAAAAACGGAGTACTTGAAAACAGTACCCTCCGAAGACACCATCAAGGTAAACGGCGAAGAACTGACGAAGTCCCTTTTCCTGCTCTCGAGATGGTTGCCTTTTCTAGTCTCCACTCTTCAACTGCCCCGTGAAACCATCAATCCCCTTCCCTCTCCCTTCATAACTTCACTTTAAACCACATTTCACTTCCATCGCCTTCTTTCTTCTCCACCCTAATTTGTCATTAGGTCGCTTCGGCTCCCAAACACCTCATCAGATGAACTCCAGCTCGTCAGAAAAAACCCCTTCCTCCTGTATTTAGTGCTTTTAAACTCGCATTAGCGACATTCCTCCTTTTTAAATATTCAATATGTATTTGCAAGGAATAAATTTATAAAAGTCCACCAGTTTCCACTACCTTGGATCGAATCTCCAGAGCAACGGAGGCATCGACTCTGACGTGCTTTCACGTGTCAACAAAGTATGGAGAAATGGAGAGATGTCACAGGCGTACTATGCGACTGAAAGATGCCTCTGCGCCTCAAGTCGAAGATATATTGGACACTATTGCGCCCCGTAGCTTTGTACGGAACCGAGTGCTGGCCAACAACGAAAACATTTGAGCGACGTCAACAAACTACGGAAATGCGAGTTATCCGTTGGATCTTTTGAATCTCTCTACACGAGAAATGAGATCATAAGGAGAAGATTTGGCGTCACACCCATCGACGAGAAGATGCG
Source organism: Allodiplogaster pararmata (assembly GCA_964056735.1). Lineage (NCBI taxonomy): Eukaryota > Metazoa > Nematoda > Chromadorea > Rhabditida > Diplogasteridae > Allodiplogaster > Allodiplogaster pararmata. The sequence continues at coordinate 14,006,046 of OZ057408.1, read as the reverse complement.
TGAAAATCGGTTGAGATGGTTCGGTCATGTCACCGAAGCATCACCGGAAACTGTAGCCAGCACAGCCTACAATCTCTAAATAGACTATCGGCGACCGAAGCAGCGATGACAAGACACCATCAATGCGTACTTGAAAGCCGGTCATCTAAGCCCGAGAGAGGCCCTCGATCGAGACAAGTGAAGAAAGATGATCCACAAAGCCGACCCTGTCATCGTGGGACAACGCTAAGAAGAAGAAAAATAAGAGTCACACAATACTCATCGCGACATATAAAGCAAAGACGAGGTCAATAATGAACTATACTGCACCTGTATATACCTCACCACTCGCAGACACGCATCGATTGCAAGCCTGTCAGAACAAAGCAAAGCAGCTACGGGCAACCTCCGAATTTCGTCGACGCAGCATCTAGCTTTTGAGGCCAGATTGTTTTCCGTGAGAGAACACAATGAGCTTCTAACCCGCCAGTAGCTGGCTAAAGCCAGAACGAAAAATGATCACCCATCTCACACGTCCTCCGAGAACAGCCAGCAAGAACTATACGTCGACACGTGATGAACATGTACATCAGTCTGGGAGAAGAAATAAATAAAAAATAGTGCTATACATGAAAGGCTCAATTGCCTTGCTCTCTTAGTCACACATTCTCATGAAGCAAAAGCGTTTTGAATGGAGCATAACTCCAGAATTCAGAATTAAGTCAGAAAAGTGATGGAAGATGGATGATAAATCTTCAAATGCTCAAACCCTCTATCTTCCCTCTGACTTATGCTTTCACAAGTGATGTTTCAAAATATTTCGCGTAATAAAACTTCAACTTCAGTTACACAGTTTAAAGGCAGTGACGCCTGGTTAAGACGAAAATTTCGGTATTATCAATTGTTGTCTTAACCTGTGTAATTCAGCACTTGAAAATCTATATCCTCTCTTTCACATCACACGCTTCCGAGCGCTCTTGGAGGCCTGCTGTTAGGTGGTAAGAAACAGTTTGGTTGGAATTATGAGGCGATTACAGATCAGAAAATTGTTTGAAGGTTGCCGCACTGTAAACATTGAAAGTCATTGCGAATTATATGAGAAAAAGTAATTTGAGTCGACCCAGTACTTGCTCTTATTACCACGTGTACTTGCTCTTATTACCACGTGTACTTGCTCTTATTACCACGTGTACTTGCTCTTATTACCACGTGCTCTCTGTATGTTTTGATGTACACTGCACGTAATAAACAATAAACAATTTGTAGCCGAGCCCATCGAAGTTATGGATGGTCACTGTGCCTCGCGTGCTTCTTATTCCACTGTTCGCATGCCTGAATTACCGTCCCGCAACCCGGGCCTTCCCCATCCTATCGGATTCCGTTCCATTTTACTTGTTTCTCGGGATGCTGATGAGCATCTCGAGCGGCTATCTCTCATCCCTGGCAATGATGTATGCTCCCAGGTTTGTGTATTCAACTTATTTCCTCCTTTTGAGCACTTTCTTTATCGAGCTTGACATTTTTCATAATGAAAGTAGTAAGATTGATATGCTTAAATTTGAAAAACTGACTTGTTATCATTTATGTCTGTCTTTCTTCTGTTTTTCTGTCTTTCTCTCTCTCTCTGATGAGAGCTTTAACTTCAGAGGAGTGACGCCTTCTCGTGTTCGTACCGTCTGCATGATGGCGGCTTTCTTCCTGATTCTGGGCATAGTCACGGGCCTGCTTTTCACCATGATCGTCCAGGCCGTCGTGGGATGAAAAGGAATCTATCGAGTGACCTGGATGACTTCTTGAGTTTTTTTGTGGAGTGACTAAAACTTTTGATGATGTTTTCGACAACTCGGGAGGATTGTTGAATCTTCTTTCATATTTAACACAAATTTGGTTGTCAAATTAACCTATTTTGTCACCATTGCTCATGTAAAAAAATTTACCAGGAGCTCATCATACTCATCATTGTTGGGCTCATACGCATACTCATTATTGTGGATAGAATTCTGACGCTTCTCTAGAGGATTTTTCAAAGGAAATATAACCCGCTAAGCTATCGGAAACCGCCTGAGGGAGTAAAAAACAATAGCGTTTCTTTCCTGAGTTGAATCAAAACTTGTTTAGCATTGGGGCAGTTTGATGTTGTTGAATGTTTTCAAGCTGTACCGAATCCCCTTATCATTAAAATTGAATCAGGTGTTGCTGAGCCTTAATGAAATTCCTCAGGTACACATTTAGTATTTCGACATGCTAACAGATCGTTCAAAAATTTGAGATGAACTTTTAAATTAAATGACGACAACTGGAATGTTAAGCCCAATAGCAAAGCATTGATCTTCTGAATTTGCTGTGTAAAAGATGATCGTGTCTAACCGTTACTAATTTGCTTTGTTGATTAGAAATTGAATCTCCGTGGCTGAAGATTGAGCCTTAGCGGATTCGGCTGTTGCAAGTAGAAGTCGCTTTCATGTGGAATGTGCATTTTTTCAAAATGAAAGTGTTGGGTCTTCAGAATTAATCTACTATGTAATTTGTTCATATAATTCCTTTTTCTTACTACATTTAAAAAATTCATATCTTGGGCACCCTCTTCTCTCCCAGTTAGTCTATTTTCTCTGCCTCTTATGTATTGAGAGTAGTCCTTCAAAATGTCTCAGGAAGAATCATCACCTCGGAAAGTTTTTTTTTGTTCTGTTTAAGTTTTACATTTAAAAAAATCTTTGCATATAGCGAATTTTCAATAATAAAAACTGCGACAAAAGTTTTACGAACAAATGTGGCACTTGATGGGTTGATAGGTAGAAGTCTCTTGATGGATCTTATTGTTAGTCGTGTACAGAATTTTTGCAAATGTTACAACCATCCTGTGTAACATTGGAATTAGATTGGAAAATTTGATTTGAAACATTGGAATCAGAACAAACAATATGAACAAATTTCACATGAATAGAACATAACAGGCGATTCAGTGCAATATAAAAGTAGGCAACATTAGTAAACGAAAGAACAACGTTTAAAAAACATTCGGATATGACTCTGGTTTTTTTCTTCTCGTGTATATATTCATTCTTTATTCCGTGCACACATGATATTAAAACAATGATGATTGCGGATATGCATGGACTATCTTCCTAGTGGCGGTGTGTTTATGAGCGAATGGTCGCTTGAGTATGAGGGGAAGGAAAAGGGAGGGGGGAATGATTGATAAATATGAATTAGTTATTCAACAATCAAAAACATGAGAAAGAGGCACAATAACTGTAAAGAGTAGCCACTGGGCACGGTCTCGCCTATATGCCCAGTGCTGTCTTGGATGAGATACTTGCGGCCCTGAAGCCTTGAAGTAGATTGCCTGCCACGCGGTTCACAGAATAAAATTTATTCAATCAATTGAATGATGAAGAGATGGCCAAACAGGAGAGGACTGGTAAAACTACTGCAACAAACACTGGAGAGAGCGGCTCAGGCCGGTTCTGGTTCACAACCCGGGACCTGGGGCGGCTTTCGGCTCACTACCCCTTCCGTGGCGGCTTTCGGCTCACAACCACGTATTAGCCCCTTGGTCGGGGGAAGTTAACCGGAGGGAGAGCGCGAGAGACCCGGAAGAGAGAGAGAGAGAGGAACCGGGGGAAGCAAGAGCGGAACGCGATAACGGGATCTCAAACTTGGGTAATTAAACCAGGGGGGACAGACCGGAAACAACCAGAGCCGCGCACGAACATTAACACGCGAAAAATTACCGGCTGTCACGCCAAAATACCTAGACGAGACTAGGAAGAGTAAGATAAAGGCTAACTCGAATAACGAGAAATAGAGAGCAACGTAATAACGATAAATAGATAGAAAACTAGAAATAGAGCTAAAGCTAGAAATAGCTAACGAGAAAACCTCAAGAATACTAAAGGCTTGAGAACGATCAAGGAAAATAATAATTTTAAACTACTTCTAACTATGACTACAATGTCTAGGCAAACTAATCATATATAAACATTATACAATTAACTAACAAACCAGCGACGCGGCGAGGAAGCCGAGCTGGGACGAGAATAACGAAGATCAAATAATAATTTAATGATGAGCCTAAACTGATAAGCAGCCGAGAGGCTACGCAGTCAAAACATTGGCAACTAGCCAAAATTGTTATACGTCGTCCTCTAATATACGGCTAGGTGATCACTTGTGATCACATTGGGGCCCGGGCAAAACTAATATTTATTTATGAATGGGTTTTCTGCACACAGCGCGCCGTGGTGCGGTGCCGCTTTCGAAGCCGAGCAGAATGGGCACCCGGCCGGGGGACAGCGGTGGCCCCTGAAATCAGATTGGAGGCAGCAAAGGCACTTATTCTTTTCTAGAAGAATTTTCCTACGTTCTCCTAGTTTACTAATAGCACGACAGGCTACTGCTTTGTGTCCTAAGGAATCACAAATAAAACAAACTTCACCTTTGGCTGTGATAGGAGACGAGTTGGCAGTGCTTCGAGGGGTCGTTCTTCGAAGTTTTCTCTCTTGATCGGCTTTCGAGGGACGACCGGGGACTGATGACTCCAGAATTTCTTGAGACAGACGCGTACCCGGATCACTTTCAGTTTGAGGTGGATCCGAATCTCTGAGAAATGGTTGTCTCAGGTTCTTTTCCATCCCATCGATGCGAGATGACAAGGACTGCAGGAGCGATTCCAATGTGTCAACTTTGTCCCTCATTACAACACTGTGCCCTTTCTTACGAAATTTTCCCGCTTTCTTTCTTCCGGGAAATATGTGTGCCGTGGAGGAATTCGATTCTTTGGTATACGGTCCCGGTATTTCCTGCTCCTCAGGTGGCTTCTTTAAGATCCCATGGTTACGCATATTGACGTGCCAGGTCAGTACGTGATGATCCGCAGCCTCTGATGAGGTCGCCTTGAGGCGAGGCTGGGCGCCCGAGGTGCTGTTTTCGACGCCTGTCACTGGATTCTGTCTCGGGTGGGAGTTTTGCATAATTTGGGAGTATTTTTTCTTTTCTGAAACATCCCTTTCCCTGCTTGAGTTGAACGTAATCAACTCTGGTTTGCCTGCTGCGATCCATCCAAACCTGGACGAGACGAGAGTGTACCCACTTGGAAGTTTGATAGGTTTCTTCCTCATGTGGAGTGCTTTTAAGCTCTCATTCATCCCCAGTAAGAGTACTGGCTTCGCGACAGTTGAGGTGGTGTAATTGTCCGCTAGAAGCAACTTTCTTCTTTTTATCGAAGCAGCATCTTCCTTGGGAAGAGCGATGTTCTTCATTGTAGCGGTTAAGGGTCCCGAGTGGCCCATGGCTTCCACCTTGATGACGGATCCGTCTATTCCTTGAAGAGGGACTTCGTAGATCGAGTATTCCTTGGTTCCTGTTGAAATTCCGCCGAGGCCTCGAAGATTGGCCGAAGTTCTTATGACTTCTTTCAACTTCATGTTTTCTGCCAATTCTCTTGAAACGAGACTTATTGAAGAACCTGAGTCTATGATGAAGTCGATCTTTTTTCGATGAGATCCGGCGATGGTCAGCTTCCCTGTTTGCAGACGAGTTTGCCATTCTCTCTGAGGCGTAATAGAGTAGATTTGCCCTATGTGATGTGACTGCGGGCTTCCACTACTTTCTGGTTCCTCGGAGTAATCCCTTCGTTCTGAGCTTTCAGGGTTGTGCTGATTTTCTTCGACTCGCCGATCTCTTTTGGCATAACTTTGATTTTCCTTCGAGTTCTTATCGATCATCATCTTGAAGCACAGGGCGATATCGTGAGGTCCATCGCAACAAGGACAGCGTTCGTTGCATTCGTGCGCTGTTCCACCGGGCTGTAGACAGGCAAAACACCATCCTTTGCTTCTTACGAAGTCGGTTCTTTCCTTCACCGTCGGCACTTTTCGGCATTCCCAGGAGAGCTTGTGTTTCGAACAGAAGACGCATTGTTTTCCGGCTTCTGTTTGTGAGTCTATCCGGGTGTATTTCCGAGGCCTGTTGTCTGGTATTGCCGCTTCGATGACGTGACATGCGTACTTGCTGGGTTTCTGCTTCGTCTGACCGCCCTTCATTTGAGCGATGAAAATCTCCTCTTTAATCAGACTTTCCGCCTGATTCAGTAGGGAAGATACATTTACTTCATCCGTCTTGTAGATGTATTTTAGCAGATGGTCTTGAGTACCGCTTGGGAACTTTCTCATTAGGATCTGTTGTAGTGTCAAGTCCTTTTGAAGTTCCGGTCTGTTTCTTGCCAAGTTTGCGACTGCTCCCTTCAAAGAAAGAACCATTATCAGTTGACTGTTCCATGAGTCATTTTCTGCTTCGATTCCTTCTATTTGGGTTAAGATCAGTCGCTCTTCTGCTTTGCTGGCTCCGAAGCTCTGTTTGAGAAGTTTGATTGCGTCTGCGTACGCGTCGCCGCTAGCTGATATTTGTGAGATCGCTATCTTCGCTGTGTCCGTAACACTCGCCCGTAGATACGCCATTTTCTCGGCCAAAGAAATATCTCGCCTTGCGTCAATCATCTCTCTGAAACATTCCCACCAAGCTGAGAAGTCTAGATGATTGCCGTTGAAAATTGGTAGTGTTGGGCTGGGAAGTGGTGGTAGTCTGGTTGCTCCACCGGATCTTTCACTTGTTTCGTGCACTGCGGGCCGCTCTGTCGATGTCGATTCATTTGCCTCCATCGAAAATTGTAGTTTAGCTGTTACCCTATCGACGGTAACTTTCAGCAGAGCAGTTTGTCTCCGCTTCGGCGCCTGATTTATCCATTGCTGTACGCTACTTTCGTCCTCTCCTTGCTTTTTCAGAGCCTTCGACCAATCTGTTAAACTTTTGTAGTAACCGTCCGCGACGATTTCCAGGTCGCTCTTTATGCTCTGCGTGTGTAAACGCGTTTCTCTGCTCTCCGGATTGACGCTGAGGCGGCTCTCGGCCTTTTGCAGAAGGTCGTGTAGTTCTTCATTCAGCGTGACTGCTGTTATCTGCTCTCCAGTCATGTTTTTGAGACTAGGCGCGGACTCGCCGGCTACGCCTAGTCGACTGCTGCTCTTCGACACTGGGCACGGACTCGCCTCTATGCCCAGTGGAGGATCCCTGATCTCCTTTTGAGATCGTTGCTCTGTAGTCTTCTGGTCCATTCTCCGCCTTGTGACCGATGCACCATGTAAAGAGTAGCCACTGGGCACGGTCTCGCCTATATGCCCAGTGCTGTCTTGGATGAGATACTTGCGGCCCTGAAGCCTTGAAGTAGATTGCCTGCCACGCGGTTCACAGAATAAAATTTATTCAATCAATTGAATGATGAAGAGATGGCCAAACAGGAGAGGACTGGTAAAACTACTGCAACAAACACTGGAGAGAGCGGCTCAGGCCGGTTCTGGTTCACAACCCGGGACCTGGGGCGGCTTTCGGCTCACTACCCCTTCCGTGGCGGCTTTCGGCTCACAACCACGTATTAGCCCCTTGGTCGGGGGAAGTTAACCGGAGGGAGAGCGCGAGAGACCCGGAAGAGAGAGAGAGAGAGGAACCGGGGGAAGCAAGAGCGGAACGCGATAACGGGATCTCAAACTTGGGTAATTAAACCAGGGGGGACAGACCGGAAACAACCAGAGCCGCGCACGAACATTAACACGCGAAAAATTACCGGCTGTCACGCCAAAATACCTAGACGAGACTAGGAAGAGTAAGATAAAGGCTAACTCGAATAACGAGAAATAGAGAGCAACGTAATAACGATAAATAGATAGAAAACTAGAAATAGAGCTAAAGCTAGAAATAGCTAACGAGAAAACCTCAAGAATACTAAAGGCTTGAGAACGATCAAGGAAAATAATAATTTTAAACTACTTCTAACTATGACTACAATGTCTAGGCAAACTAATCATATATAAACATTATACAATTAACTAACAAACCAGCGACGCGGCGAGGAAGCCGAGCTGGGACGAGAATAACGAAGATCAAATAATAATTTAATGATGAGCCTAAACTGATAAGCAGCCGAGAGGCTACGCAGTCAAAACATTGGCAACTAGCCAAAATTGTTATACGTCGTCCTCTAATATACGGCTAGGTGATCACTTGTGATCACAATAACATGAACAGGCGAATTCAGTACATTCTTTTTGAATATATTGCTATTAGGTTCTTTTACTATTTCGTATTCCAAAGAATTCCATACTGATAATTGACGAAAAACACATGTAGATAAGAAAGACTGGTTGATATTATTAAGCGTAACAAGACGCAGAGGATGATAATGTCGGGAAAAGCGATCAACGTCAGATATCTGATATAAATTTTTAGTATCTATTTCGCACTTTTGATGTGTACATTTATGAATGAAAGTAAGGTTAGCAAGAGCTCGGCGATGTTCGAGGGTTTGAAGGTTCAGAAGGGATAATCTCTCCGAATACGGAAGGGCCGGATGGCCGGCTCTCACTAGAATTCTTCTTGTAAAAGAACGTTGGACTTTCTCGAGCTGTTTCACTAGACCAGTAGATGTCGGGTTCCATAGCTCGCTAGCGTATTCCAAAAGGGGCAATACATAAATTTTGAAAGCAGATGTCAGAAGAGAGAGAGATGGTGACTTGAAAGCTTTCAAAATCATATTAACAATAGACGACGCTTTACGGCACTTTTCACTTATGTGGTCCCGATATGAAAACCCATCCGAAACTATTACTCCGAGGTCTTTGGCCGAGTTTCCTGCTACGATGAGTTGATTATTGATATAGTAAGCATTGCGAAAATTAGAATAGAGACCGCAATGAAAATATTTTGAAACGCCATTTTTTCTGCCACACTAATATTCCTTAATTCCAAACTGTTTGATAAATCGAATAACTTGGAACTTTCAACGGATTTTTTCTTTCTATATATTATTCTGAGCGATTCAGTCATTGTATTATGCCTCAATTCGTTTTAAAACTCGCAAAAATGTCTCATTTCAATTCGAGCTTCTTCATCGGTTTTCTGAGACGGGATTTGGGAGTTTTTTTGGAGTCTCGGAGCTCAGGTTACCAAATAATATTTTCCTTATTTTTGATATAAAAACGAACTTTCGATTGCTAAAAGCAAAGATATTATTTGATTTTATTAATGAAAAAACTCACATTGACATAATGGTAGAGAAAATTTTAATTTTAATAGCGAAAAAATATTGCCTTTCGAAGTTGATGAAGATTACCAGTGCGAAGTTAAGGCCGCGTTTTAGTACAAACATGACCCACTTGACCTTCCGCGCTCTAGCGTACCAAGATTTGTTATAGGCAGAATTTTCGAAACTAATCTAAGCTCTTTTTTCTGTTTTAAAGTAATTGTTTTGATTTCTTCATGTTTTCTTGAAATAATTAAGTGATTACCTATTCTTATTTTGATTTTAGCCATTGCGGTCTCTAAATTAGAAGAGTCAATGTGGAGAACACTACATTTAGAAGTGGACAAACTCAAGTTCCACTCTGCGCACCAATCGGAAACACAGTTCAATGCAAACTATACGTTATTTCTAGAACAGGGAACACGACAGACAATTTTAATGTCATCAGCATATATTGAAAAGAGAAGATTAGCAGGAAAAACTTCTTTAACAGAATCAATGTACATTAAAAACAACAAAGAGCATGGCAGGGAAGTGGCATGGCTGGGAAATGGGGCTACTGTTAAATTTCACAAGTCTGAAAAGGTTTTAAAAAATGAAAAATAACCTGATGTTGCAACTGCTCAGCCACAATTATTGTTGAATACATTCGATAAAAAATGTGAATAGAACGGGAAAAATATAAAAGTTGAACATAATATATAAATATAATAAAATCTCTTTCTAAAAAAACTCTAAATTTCACAAGTTTTAGAATTTTTTGCGCAGTGGTGTGGATTAGTAACTAACGGGCGTGGTATCCATTAAACCCCCCTTTCTCCTTAGGGCCCCCCTCCCCCCCGCTTAGGTCTTCGCTTAGGTAGGGCCCTCTTCCTCCCCCCTTCCCCCTTTAGGCTCCCCCTCCCTTTCCTGCTTAGGTAAACCCCCTCTCCTTCCCCCTTCTTGTTAGTGCGTTTGTTTGCTGTAAAACCTGCTTTTTTGACTTTGGGGGTGACTGAAACTGCAGTTGAGCCCAAAAATATTTGGAAAAATTTCTTTTGTTGCAAGAATCCTTGATGCTCAAAATGAACATCTATGAAGAAATTTTTTGAAACCGTAGCGTTTTGGCACTACTGCAATTTAAGTGGTAGCGCTAATTACACTTTAAACGCTACAGTTTCAAAAAATTTCTCCATAGGTGTTCGTTTTGAGCATCAGGAACTCCGGTTCTTGGAAAAAAAACTTTAAAAAAATTTTTTTTCAAAATATAAAATTTTCAGACAAAAACTTTGTTTTCTTCTTTAGTGTGGCCTATATCTGTATATAAAATGGAAGGTTCATCTCTAATAGCTAAAACTCTGGAGTGCTATGAGTAAGCAGTCGAAGTGACTCTTTGCGTAACAGAAAGAGTTGTAGACGGGTCTATCGGCTGTATTGGAGAAGAGGTTAGCCTTCGTGGGAGGCGCCCCCTGCCGTGCCGTTCATCAGATGCTGCTCCACGAAGTAGCCCTGCTAGACCGACTCCTTCGTGGGAGGCGCCCCCTGCCGCGCCGTTCATCAGAGGCTGCTCCACGAAGTAGCCCTGCTAGACCGACTCCTTCGTGGGAGACGCCCCCTGCCGCGCCGTTCATCAGAGGCTGCTCCACGAAGTAGCCCTGCTTGACCGACTCCTTCGTAGGAGGCGCCCCCTGCCGCGCCGTTCATCAGAGGCTGCTCCACGAAGTAGCCCTGCTAGACCGACTCCTTCGTGGGAGGCGCCCCCTGCCGCGCCATTCATCAGAGGCTGCTCCACGAAGTAGCCCTGCTAGACCGACTCCTTCGTGGGAGGCGCCCCCTGCCGCGCCGTTCATCAGAGGCTGCTCCACGAAGTAGCCCTGATAGACCGACTCCTTCGTGGGAGGCGCCCCCTGCCGCACCGTTCATCAGAGGCTGCTCCACGAAGTAGCCCTGCTAGACCGACTCCTTCGTGGGAGGCGCCCCCTGCCGCACCGTTCATCAGAGGCTGCTCCACGAAGTAGCCCTGCTAGACCGACTCCTTCGTGGGAGGCGCCCCCTGCCGCGCCGTTCATCAGAGGCTGCTTCACGAAGTAGCCCTGCTAGACCGACTCCTTCGTGGGAGGCGCCCCCTGCCGCGCCGTTCATCAGAGGCTGCTCCACGAAGTAGCCCTGCTAGACCGACTCCTTCGTGGGAGGCGTACCCTGCCGCGCCGTTCATCAGAGGCTGCTCCACGAAGTAGCCCTGCTAGACCGACTCCACCTCCTCCAGGAAAAACTAAGAGAAGCAGCGGAGGAAGTCATAACGTGACACAGTATTATATCCCGTTCATTTTATCGAATGCCATCTGCCTGATTCTGCCAATCAATTAATTCTCATTTCCCCCATCTGCTTATGACTCTAGATAAACTGTTCTGTCAAATCATTGATTTTTTTTCCAATACATCAGCTAATGTTTTCTTTTTAAGTATACGTTTTTGTCAAAGACTTACAAAATTCTAATTGAAGGCGGGTAATCGTCAAGTGACGGGAAAAAATCAACCGTGACAATTTCACGGCGGAAATGGCACAAGCGGTGAACCTCCTCATGATGACCGAGAAGGCGGAGAAAGAGGCCAGGGCTGAGCTGAAGCTCGCCCTGGCATGAGTCAGTTGACCTTAGGCCTTTTCTACAGCAGAGCAGCTCTGCTGCATCTTCTGACTTTTTTATCTAAATTTTATTTCGGCTGCTTTTCAGCCTTGTTTTCTTTTTTCGGCTTCTTTCTAGCCCTTGTGTCTTTTTTTCGGCTGCTTCTCCGCCCTCGTTTCCTTTTTTCGCACCATTGTTCGTACTCTTTTTCTCCCTCGTACTTTGCCACTTTTTCTTTATCTCTTTCTGTCTCTCTTTTTATTTTTATTACTTTCTCTCTAACTTTTTTCTTTTTCCTCTTGCTTTTTCTCCCTCAGTTTCCCTTTCGCTCTCTTTCTCTTTCTATCTACTGCTCTTTCTCTCTTTCTATTTCTATCTACTGCTCTCTCTCTCTTTCTATTTCTATCTAGTGTTCTTTCTCTCTTTCTATTTCTATCTACTGCTCTTTCTCTCTTTCTATTTCTATCTACTGCTCTTTCTCTCTTTCTATTTCTATCTACTGCTCTTTCTCTCTTTCTATTTCTATCTATTGCTCTTTCTCTCTTTCTATTTCTATCTACTGCTCTTTCTCTCTTTCTATTTCTATCTACTGCTCTTTCTATTTCTATCTACTGCTCTTTCTCTCTTTCTATTTCTATCTACTGCTCTTTCTCTCTTTCTATTTCTATCTACTGCTCTTTCTCTCTTTCTATTTCTATCTACTGCTCTTTCTGTTTACTGTTTATTCCTTGCAAATACATATGTATTGAATATTCACAAAGGATTACTGAGTTGATTTGATGGGAGTTTGTGAGCCGACATGAGTTCATAACAAATGGGAGATTGGAGCAGAAGGACGAGAATTCAAGATAATTTAAGTAGATCCATTTTAAAAGTGTTTTGATGAGTTGTGGTGGAGAGGAGTGATGGTTTCAATGAAGGGGTAGAGGGGAGCAGATGCAACCATTTCAAGGGCAGGCAAAGGAAAGAATGATTTTTCTCTTTCTCTCTGAGGAAAGAAAAGAAAAGGAAAGAAAAAAATTCTCTCTTTCTATTTCTATCTGCTGCTCTTTCTATTTCTATCTGCTGCTCTTTCTCTCTTTCTATTTCTATCTACTGCTCTTTCTCTCTTTCTATTTCTATCTACTGCTCTTTCTCTCTTTCTAATTCTACTGCTCTTTCTCTATTTATATTTCTATCTACTGCTCTTTCTCTCTTTCTATTTCTATCTACTGCTCTTTCTCTCTTTCTGTTTCTATCTACTGGTCTTTCTCTCTTTCTAATTCTATCTACTGCTCTTTCTCTCTTTCTAATTCTATCTACTGCTCTTTCTCTCTTTCTATTTCTATCTACTGCTCTTTCTCTCTTTCTATTTCTATCTACTGCTCTTTCTCTCTTTCTATTTCTATCTACTGCTCTTTCTCTCTTTCTATTTCTATCTACTGCTCTTTCTCTCTTTCTATTTCTTTCTACTGCTCTTTCTCTCTTTCTATTTCTATCTACTGCTCTTTCTCTCTTTCTATTTCTATCTACTGCTCTTTCTCTCTTTCTATTTCTATCTACTGCTCTTTCTCTCTTTCTATTTCTATCTACTGCTCTTTCTCTCTTTCTATTTCTATGTACTGCTCTTCCTCTCTTTCTATTTCTATCTACTGCTCTTTCTCTCTTTACTTTTTATATCTCTTTCTGTCTCATCATTCAAACTTTTCTATTAGTTTTTTCTCTCTCTTTCTTCTTTCTCTTCTTTCGCGGTAACCGAGAGTTTCATTTCGCATGCGTGTTGCGCGAATTTTCTTTTTTCTTTAGGATTCATCAAAAAATTTTAAAAAACAAGGGTTTTTCAACGGGTGACTGCCTCATATGACGGAAACTGAATTATTTGTTACTTTAATGTTTTCGATCCTGATCTGGTAAACTTGAAGGGAGAATACAAATTTCCCGTTCTTTGAAGTCTGATGACTGAGCGCCAAGAGTAGAACAGCTAGGCGGATCCACCAGGAAGATGCTCTTGTTGGGCTGAGCTCGCACGATAGCAGGATACTGCTCAGGTATTCTTGTAAACTTTTAGTTCTCTGCGTATAGAATAACCCTGTCCAGCAAGTTAATTCTAACTCCGAGTCCTTGACTGTAGGTAGATCTTTTTCGGCGCTAATTTTTTCTATAATTTTAGCCTATATCCCGTACTCCGATGGATGATTGGAAAGATTAAAAGTTGCGTAGACTAAAATTGTATTCAGGAAACTAAGATGTTCTAGTTTAAATTGTGAATTCTGCTAGTTTTTTTATTATTCGATTATCTGCTAGTGTTTCCCAAGCATTCGAGTCTTTTTAATACATTCTTCAGTTATTCAAGTTCAAGTTGAGTGTATAATAAATTAGAGTTCTCTTGTATGCATTCAATTATAGATGGCTGGCTAAAACCTTAAAAAACAAGAAAAAACAAAAGAAAGAATAACTGGTTACGCTCGCGGACGATCCTCCGTCTTCATCCTCAGCAGTCACCATTCCATCTCTTCACTTCTTATCGGATCCAGCGAGCAGTGAACAAACTCTGCTCAAGCAAATGATCTACCCTTCAGCCTTCTGCTGGGAGAAGTCTATCCATAAGAAATCGCTTTCGACAGAGCGGTCGATCACTCTCTTTCTACGGTCTACAACTGATTTTCTCATTGTTAGTTTCTATAAGAAGTCTATCATCAATTTTTTAAATAATATAATAGTATTAAGTATAAGGTGTTATTCGTAATATTAGAAATAAAAAAATACTATCTCTTCCTAGAAATGGATGAAAAAAATACTTACTTTTTGTTCCTCTCTGTTTCTGCCCCTCTTCTCTCTCTCTCTCTCTCTCTCTCTCTCTCTCTCTCTCTCTCTCTCTCTCTCTCTCTCTCTCTCTCTCTCTCTCTCTCTCTCTTCTGTTACTCAATGAGCATCATACAAGAAACATATTTTGACAAAATAACTTACTCTAAATACTTATGAAGCAAATTTTTTAAGGCTTCCAAAGCGTTCATCTCGTTGAACACGTTCTAAAGCTTACATAAACGCAAAAAAGAAGCGGCATTCTCGTTCATCTAACGACACTCTTCCCGTCGCTCTAAAAAAAAGACCCGTTCTTCTCATGATGCACGGGTGGTAAACTTCGTCCTCGCAGAGAACATCAATTCTGCATGGAAAGGACCATGGAGACTGACTAAAATTTTAAGTGAGTCCTTCCACAAAGAATTGTTCATTAAGACAATTCTAATTCGAATTATTTACTCTCCTAGAGTATGCTTCAGCAAGAGTCATAAGCTAACATAAATAATTATATTACAAGTAATTTTGGACGTTCAGTTGATAGGGTATTTCATTTTAATTCGCTTACTGTCCACGAGAATATATACTAATAAGGAAGCAGAATGTCAGTGTGAAAACAAATAAACTACTTTTTTATGAGTGAAAATTGCAAGAAAACTCGTTTTACAATTCTTACTGACGTTTTGGAAATGTTTCAAACTAAATCTATTTCTCTTCTAGAAAGCTCAGTCTGAAAAGCTTACAAAAACTCCAAACTTTCTCGACCAAGAATCGATCGTTAACGCAGGAACTTCGGTTAATTTTTTCATCGAAAATTGACTTTTATGCTAGAAAACTTTAAATTAATCACAATAAACTGACTATGAAACCAAAATGTGTACCTGATTAGTTCTACAACGTGTTACATACAAGCTGTACTTGGAGCACAAATAATAACAATGCTTTACATCAATAGTGTTTCTGTCAATTAATCAGGGGCGTGAATGTCCGAGTGAATATTCGGATGCACATTTATAAGAACACTCGAAATTTTTAACTACGACAATAGCTCTAAACTTCTTGTTTCTTCAAGTTTCTTCAAAGTTGTTTTTACTAAACAAATTCCTTCTACTTGCAGGTTTCTACGAGCGTAACCTACTAAAAAAAAAACAACAAAAAACGAGAAAAAAATTAATAAAGGTCGGCCAGCCTTAGTTCAATATCATTTTGGTTGACAATGTCTTGTGCTATGTTTGAATTGTTATTAGAGTCATTCGTTGAACTAGTTCTCTTTTCACTAAAAAAACAACTTCATTTCTTTTCTCCGTGTTGATGTATTTTTAGTAAAATTTCCAGGTTGTTTAGTGTGTAGACCCGTAGATCATTTTGATCATCCATCAGAAACCGTTCATTGCGATCATCGATACTCATAGCAATTGACGCCGCAAAGGGTTTTCGTACAAGCTCTGAACCTGTAGTACGATTATCCTTACTGGATAGAGTCTTGGACCAACCAACTAAAAGCCTGCAAGTGCTTTCGAGCATTCACTGCCTTTTGTGTGTTTTAGGTCAAACAACAACATGATCTCGGGAAGTTTGCCTAGAAATTCTTCTCTCGAAGGGGCGACAGAAATCAAAGAACGAACCTTTACATTCACCAGTCAAGTTTCCCAGACGACAAAAAAAATTTTTTAAAACCTTATTATCCTCTCTATATATTATAGACGAATAAGCATCTCCGTCGACATCTGCTTCTCTGAACCTCTTTTTCACCCTTCCTTTCGAAATAAATTAAATAGGCCTTCGATAACAGCTCCCTGTGGATGCTGGAAGCTCCTGTATAGAACCCCACCTAAAATTCAATGCCCGATTCAATGGTGTAATTTTCATTTCGGAATTCCAAGTATTCGCTGAGATATAGCCTCATTTATCCCTTAAAAAACTTTCTCTTTTTATACTAATTTTTATCTTAATCTAGAGAGCGTGTAAACGAAGAGTGACTGATGGGAGTCTCTCTCCTCTCAAAGTCATTTTCCTTGATAGAAGGGCGTAGAATGGCCTAACTCATTATTGCGATCTTCAACGAAGCCATCTGGTTGCTCACTTCTTACTATTACTTCATTATTTGGTTCGTTCTTATGCAAAATTTTCTGTTGAATTTATTGTTTGAAGTGTTCACTTCTTTATCGTTCACGTTGCGTCTTCTAACATTTTTGTCCCAATGTTAAGAAAAGAGCAATCTTTTATTCTACTTCAGAAATGCTTGCGGTTGACACACTATTCGCATTCATTCCGTCAACGCTAGAATAACTCGCCTGAATCATGTACTTTTATGAGCACTTTTCATAAGTTTCAGTTTTATTCAATTTTAAGAACGGGCATGAATTATTGGTCCACCATTTAAATAGAAGTGTCACCAAATAAAATAGTAACGTCCACCAAATAAAATAGCAACGTCCACCAAATAAAATAGTAACGTCCACCAAATAAAATAGTAACGTCCACCAAATAAAATAGTAACGTCCACCAAATAAAATAGTAACGTCCACCAAATAAAACACTAACGTCCACCAAATTTTTTTTGTTGTGAAATTCACCACGGCATTTTTTTCTCACCTGACACCAACCTGTATGGTTTTTTCCACCAAATTAAAAGTCCACCAATTTTTTTCTTGAAATTCACCACGGCATTTTTTCTCACCTGACACCAAAGGTTTTTTCTCACCCTACACCACACCAAACTTTTTCTGCTCTCTCAGTGAGTTGTTTTTGATGGTTTTTTTTCGTAGTGGAGGTATTTTTCGCGGGAGTAAAGTTTTTTATGAGTGTTTTTTCTTGTTGAATGTTTTCTTTAGGTCATTCTGTTGAATGTTTTGTTTCAAATATAATTTAAAAATAGGCACTTCTGCAGTTTAAGTGGCAGCGCTCGTGGGCTTTAAACGCTTTGGTTTCGGAAAATTTCTTCATAGGATATCATTTTGAGCATCAGGGACTTTGGTTCTTGAAAAAAAATTTTGTAAAAAAATTTTTTCTTCAGAAAAAACAACAAAATTTCCAGAAAAAACTTTTTTTTTTCTTTAGTGTGGTTTATATCTGTATAAAAATTTATACATTTATCTATAATAGCTAGAAAAGATTTTAAAAATGAAAAATTAACCTGATTTTGCAACTGCAAAAAATTATTTTTACATTAAAACGCTGGTACTTTTTTTACATCGTCTAGTAGGCGCGTCGCGGCCCCCTTCGCGTCGCGGCCTATCAATTTTTTTCTCTTTCTTTCTTCTTGTCTTTTCCTTTTTAAAAAAATATCTTTATAAATTTTGGGGAAAGGAAAGGGGTGAGGGGGGGGTTTACCTAAGCAGGGAAGGGAGGGGGGCCCTAAAGGGGGAAGGGGGGAGGAAGAGGGCCCTACCTAAGCAAGGGGTGTAAGGGCCCTAGGGAGGGGGGAGGGGGAAGGGGGGGGCCCTAAAGGGGGGAAGGGGGGCCCTAAGGAGAAAGGGGGAAGGGAGTTTTCATGAATAAAATCTCTTTCTGAGAAAAAAATAAATAAAAGCCACGACGCGGGCCGCGACACGAAGGGGGCCGCGACGCACCTACCAGACGAATTAACAAAGGGCCAAAACGCTTAGGCTTAGGAAAAAGTTGGCTCTAATCTACTTTAACCTTCCAAAGATTTTTTCTCAGAAAGAGATTTTATTCATGAAAACTCCCTTCCCCTTCTCTCCTTAGGGCCCCCTTCTTCCCTTTAGGGCTTTGGGGGTGACTGAAACTGCAGTTGAGTCCAAAAATTTTTTTTGTGAAAAAATGAAAAAAATTTTTGCAAGAACCGGAGTTTTTGCAAGAACCAGAGTCTTTGATGCTCAAACTGAACATCTATGAAGAAAAAAATTGAAACCAAAGCGTTTAAAGCCCACGAGCGCTGCCACTTAAACTGCAGAAGTGCCTTTTTAAAATTATATCTGAAACAAAACATTCAACAGAATGACCTAAAGAAAACATTCAACAAGAAAAAACACTCATAAAAAACTTTACTCCCGCGAAAATTACCTCCACTACAAAAAAAACCATCAAAAACAACTCACTGAGAGAGCAGAAAAAGTTTGGTGTGGTGTAGGGTGAGAAAAAACCTTTGGTGTCAGGTGAGAAAAAATGCCGTGGTGAATTTCACGAAAAAAATTGGTGGACTTTTAATTTGGTGGAAAAAACCATACAGGTTGGTGTCAGGTGAGAAAAATGCCGTGCTGAATTTCACAACAAAAACAATTTGGTGGACGTTAGTGTTTGTTTGGTGGACGTTACTATTTTATTTGGTGGACGTTACTATTTTATTTGGTGGACGTTACTATTTTATTTGGTGGACGTTACTATTTTATTTGGTGGACGTTGCTATTTTATTTGGTCGACGTTACTATTTTATTTGGTGACACTTCTATTTAAATGGTGGACCAATAATTTTTCCCCTTTAAGAACAAGTGAAGATATAGACAAAAAAAATTGTTTCTACACCAATTGTTTTCTTTTTTCATGAATTTATAGAGTTTCTCATGAAATTCATTTCATTATAATCAATTCTCTTTGAAACGTAAAATGAAAAAAAAGCTCATTGATTTATGCAGTAAGAATACATTCGGTTTATGGCACTTTTCAACTTCGCTGTAAGCTCCTCCCCTTGCATTTTGCTGCACGATGTTGATCCTGTTCTTTCTTACTTTTAGGGAAGAGGGGGAGGAGCCTACAGCGAAGTAAAAAAGTACCCTAGCACTATGTTACTTAGGGGAAGCCGCACTTTACTTGGATGGTCCACATTTTACTTGGGGGGTTTATTTTCTGACAAATTTAGCCATTGAATTGACAAAAAATAATAATATGAGAAATTTTCTCATGCGATCTCGTTAGCCTAAGCCGTACGGCCTCGTTAGCGTAATCTTTACCTAAGCCTAAGCTTATTTTAATGTAAAAATAATCTTTAAAAAATTTATTTTTAAAAAGCCCACCCCGAAGTGAAGCGGAGCCATCTCAAGTGAAGCGGAGTCATCCCAAGTTAAGCGGAGCCATCCCAAGTGAAGCGCCCCCCCCAAGTTAAAAAGAACCGAAAAAGAAATGAAAATTGCTACTTGGTAAGACACAAAGCGTCTCTCAATGCATTCCTTTCGCCTTGCAGGTAACGCTGAAGAAGGAGCTGGTCCAGGAGATGAACAAAGATGTTCGCAACAAGTGGATAACTTTCCAAAGCGTGAAAGGGAGAAGAGGCTGCTTGCGATTTTTTGGAGAATTGGAGGGATTTTGCACGGATGTGAGTCGATTGCAATTGGAAGTTGTGGATAACAAAGATCGAGCTCATGCTCTCTTTGAGGACGAACATGTTGTGGACAATAAAGATCGAGCTCATGCTCTCTTCGATGACAAAAAAGTTCGAGCTTATGCTCTCTTAACTGTTTATGTACCGGAGGAAAGTGATTCAAAAAATGCGCGAGGTGGGTTGTTGGCCAAGCAAAACAAAACCCCGCGTCAATTTCTCAGCCATTTCGATCACAAAGATGTTCGCAACAAGTGGATAACTTTCCAAAGCGTGAAAGGGAGAAGAGGCTGGTTGCGATACGTGGACCAAAATCAGGCAAATGAATCACAACAAGCCAATGATTTTCTTCACCCTCCTGCATTCAGTAAAAAGTCAACAAACTTCAAAGTTAGAATTGCAGCTGGGGCCAATATCGATACTTTCGGAGAAGCAGAGAGTGAAAACATAGTAGAGGGAAACAGAATACCTTACGCCGAAATTTTGGAACCCGGTAGCATGCTGGTCAATGACACTGTTGGGCTACTCGCCGAAAAAGTCATTGAAAAATACAGGCGAACCTCAGGCACTTTTCTGCTGTTAAAACCCATGCCTTTCAATTTGATCGAACGGGCTCACAAAAGAAATGGGTTTGTATGTGTAGAAAACGTAGCATCTCCTCGTAGGTGCTTCCCGGACGGTACGTTCCATCCCGCCGAATTGTCCGAAGTTACAGAAGCTACGTTGGCTAATTTAGAAGATATTTACATACTTCATGGTTCACGACTTTGAAATGGGTTTTCATTACTACTTCGTTCATTACAGTAAAAAGGGCGAATAAGCTGTGCATTATTGACAGCTACACAGCTCCTCGCAACCTCTATGACTGGGTGATCGATTTTATTCAGGCTTTCCTAGCTGCTCTGAACCTCCCGTCCTCTCAAATTTAGTGCATTATGTGCGCAAAGCAAGACGATGGCGTATCTTGCGGATTGTTCGCCCTCAAGTTCTTGGAATGTAGCCTAACAAAAAAACCGTACGGTTTCCGAAAATTCAATCCAAGCGCATACCGTTCATTTCTTAGTGATTTGATGAATGAAGGCAATTCTCATGAGCGGAATGTTATTGAAACAAGTGAAACTGTAGATGAGTCCATGAATGAACGACACCCAGATTTTGCTATTCCGGTTTGCACGCCTCGACGACTAAAGAGATCTCAACCAGCTGATTTGTCTATGTCGACTCTTTGCCTGGACTCTCCGAGTATCAGAAGGACCAGACGAAGCACAGTTTCTAGATCAAAGTCTCCGATGAGTGCAATATCCCCTAGAAATACCTCCATTTCAGTCAATTCAACGAACGATAGTGAGACGACGTACGAATCTCCTGTGTTCAGTTCGGAAGACTTTGAGTGTTTGAAAGAAGAAAAAGAGTCTTTGACACTAACCAGTAACTTGGTAGAAAAGTTTCTTTTTAAACTTTTTGAAGACAATGCGGAAAACAAAGTTCTTCCGTTTTAAATATGGGAATCTGGAGAACAAATGGCTTTAAAATTAGTAAGAAAAAAGTCAAAAATGTTTTGATTCCAGTAAAAACCGAGAATGGATCATTTTCTTTGATTGTGGTTGGAGTGAAATCCAGAAAAGTTGAAATAATCAAAAACACAATCGTTGCCATTTCATCGGCTTTTCGTAAAAAGATAAAAGATAAATGTGTGAGTCTCGCATTGGGCACAGTCCGCCTCCATGCAAACACTGAATTTAGTAGTTTGACTGCCGATGCAACATATTCAGGACTCCACGTCTGTTCGTTCGCATATTGCTTTGCGAGGCAACTGTCACCTCTAAATTTGATGGTTAAGGAGATGAGGCAGATCATCCGAACAGTTCTGAACCTCAATGTTTCTCCAGAGCCACTGACCGACGTTACTATTGATCGACGACTTTACAAAACTTTGCACAAGCAAAGAAGACGCTCCGAATTGATTCCAAGCCAACGCGTGGAAATCGCAGAGGCTAATGCTGCTCAGCATAGATAAGTTCACAATGCTGCCGATCAATCATCACGGCGTACTCTTAACAGACGTCGTGCAGCCTCCGGACGTGGATTGAGAAGCAATGCTCTGTGCGAAAATCATATTCTCAAGTCGCTAATTGAGTGTTGTTATTGTGGTTCTCTCAATTCCCCTGAAGAAAGCCCAGGTATATGCTGCAACAAAGGGACGATCGATATTCCCGATTTCTTAATGGTAGTAGACTCGCTCATGCTTTGGTTCGAAGAAGTTTGTCTTATGGACACAACAGAGGGAAAGAAGACCGTGAAAAATGCGAGAAATCTGAATTCATTTCTTCAATTTGGCTCAACTGTTATGAAAGTGCTCACGGCAAAAGATGTCGGCCCCGGAGCTCCAGTACCATTGCTGGTAGAAGGCCATTACACCGTCAATACTTGTGATCTTCTCCCAAGAGACTCCAGTAATGTAGCGTTTGCCCAGCTGTATTACTCCACCGAAGAAACCGTCATGAGCAGATTCGAAGCTGCTAACGAAAAATTTCAATGGGACGGTATGTGTGGTCGAATCTTCATGAGACTATACTCTATCATTCGCGACAACCAACCGTATACCGCGGCGTATAAGACTATGAAAGAAGTCGTGGATGAAAATATGGCAAGAGTGAGCAATGGTACACTGAAAGAAATGCCTCACATTTTTATGAGTATCCTGAATGTACGCGACGTTCCTCGCGATTAACAAGGACTTATGGCTGGTGTTCACCCTGGCACTTTGAATCAGCCAGTAGCAAATGACAGTGTTTTTTCTATCTACTCTACCGAGAATGGAGTGATTGATTACGATGCCGTGCAGAAGGGCACATTTGTCTTCGAACGGCATAACGGTTCGAGAAGGTGGACGGAAATACCTTCATTTGCAACCACGAGAGACGCTTTGATGTATCCCCTTCTATTTCCCAGAGGAAATCAGACCTATCGACCAGGAATGAAAAAGAGGAATTCTGCTTCCTGTGCCCTAAAACGAGAAACCATCTCGCGTAGAGAAAACGCACGTTTCGTCTTGAGGCACATTAGTCCAATGCGGTCCCACTGGCTCTACGGTTATGAAAGACTGGTACAGCAACATATAATTGACCTTCAAACTCGTATCGAATCAGATGAATTCGCCATGATTCGTCGAAATCAGGTAGGGTTCGGGAAGCGTTGTACCACACAAAACATGTATATCCGGTATTTGGAGCAAAGATTAAATGAAAAGGGCATTCAGCTTGGAACGGTAGTCAGGCTTAATTCTCGCTACCCCAGAAGCCATGCCTTCTGCGATCAGAATTATCACGACTCAATGGCTATTGCGAGAAGAATCGGTCGTCCCACCTTGTTTGTGACATTCACCGGGAATCCTATGTGGACCGAGATTCAAGAGAATCTTCTTCCGAACCAGAACTTCAATGATGACCCGGTTCTGGTTGCCCGAGTGTTTCACGCAAAACTGCAACATTTCATGAAAGTGGTCATAGAAAAAACTTTTTCGGTGAAGTGATTGCTCATGTTATCAGTATTGAATTTCAAAAAAGAAACATGCCGCATGCTCACATACTTCTGACTCTCAAAAATCCATTAAATACCGCTGAGCTCATTGATGACTACATTTCGGCCGAGATACCTGTACTTCCGCTAATTGGTCATCCCTCATACACCGAAATGAATCGATTGAGGGAGCTGGTAAAGACCCACATGATCCAAGGACCATGTGAACACCGAAACGACCTCGTTTGTAGACGAGAATTCGCCGGTCGTGCCAGATGTCAGAAAAAGTTTCCGAAAGACTTTCGCGAAGAAACTCAGATCAACGAAGACAATTACCCCACCTACAGGAGGCCAGATAATGGTGAACAATTATTGTACGGGTCAGGTTTGAACCAAAGAGTCGCAACCAACCGACATGTCGTCCCGCACTCACCTCAGCTCTTAGGACTGTTCGAGGCTCACATCAATGTGGAACTTGTCGAATGTCTGAGTTGCTTCAAGTACGTGAACAAATACCTTTACAAAGGTATGGATAAAGCGATCATAGAGATTGCCGAAAGATCTATTGAAAGAAACGATGAGGGACATCTGCGTCATGAAGACGGTCAAATTTACTTCGACTATGACGAGACAAAAGTTTACACATCTGCTCGGTTCATGGGTCCGATGGAAGCAGCGTGGCGTCTTCACAGTTTCGGCCTCTCTTACATGTCCCATGTAGTATCAGAGCTGCATGTTCATTTGAGCGGAGAAAACCCTGTTGTTATCGAAGAACATGACAATGAAGAAACCATTGCAGAAAGGTTGTTGAGTAGCACTTCCAAATTCATGGCTTACATGGAGTTGTGCTCTACCGACATGAAAACCAAAGATGGCAGACTCCTTCGCGAAATGCTTTTTGTTGAATCAGACGAACAGTGCCGTTTTTAGAAAAGAAAATTTCTCGATTAGTACCTGTCTCTCCCGCTGACGCTGAGCGATACGCGCTCTACGTTTTTGCACTAAAGGTACCTGGTATCACTTCGATTGCTCAGCTACTGACGGCAGCGAATGGTACTCAATATGAATCCCTGATGCAAGCTGCACGTGAGAAGGGCTACATCATTGACAGCGAAGAGTGGGAACGCTGCTTCAACGAAGCCTCTCATGATGCCTCGTGTCGTCAGATGCGCGTTCTGTTCGCGACCATCCTGATGCTTCGAAAGGAAACGCCTCTAGATGCGAAACTTTTGTGGGAAAAGTTCAAGAGCTTTTTGATCAACCCAGATCCCAATCAGCAGTATTCCCCAAAAGAAAGGGAGTACTTGGCCCTCGCTCACATCCAGTTCATCATTAGGCATCAAGGTATGTCCATGGCCGATGTTGGACTGCCTGTCGTTGAAGAAGCTGTTCTCGAAGCGATCACTAATGACCAGCAGATTCGAGAATGTGGGCAGGTTGCTGCCCAGCTAGAAGAATCCCTCAATGCGGGGCAAAGGCTAATAGCCGAAGCTGTATTGAAAGCGATTAACGAACCGGAGGAACAAAAACGTTTGTTTTTCCTGGAGGGCAGTGAAGGCTGTGGAAAAACCTATGCTTATAATTACTTGGTTAACAAATGCATTAGAGACAAGAAAAAAGTACTCGTTTGTGCTTCCTCAGGAATTGCTGCGACATTGCTGAAGAACGGACGCACTGTTCACAGTACCTTCCGCCCTCCTCTCAACTTGCACGGTGATGAGGAGGCCAGGGTAGACGTCACCACTCGTTTTGGATCTTCCCTTCTCGACACCCATCTCATTATATGGGATGAGGCTCCGATGAAGAGCAAGAATTTGCTTGAATATGTTGATAAGCTCATGCGTAATATCGCATCTTCCCATCGCTCAAATCTCCTTTTCGGTGGAGCAGTTGTACTGCTCGGAGGCGATTGGAAGCAGACACTTTGTGTCATTCAAGGCATTAACGACAGAAGCATTTGTAACTTTACATTGAAGCGCAGCAAGCTCTGGCCATACTTCAAGACTCTCCGGCTCACTCAGAATATGAGAGTTAACAGTGCCGAGGTAGAGTTTTCTGAATGGCTTCTGGAGGTTGGAGAGGGCCGCAATTTGTTATGCGATGGCTTGCACGTGCGGATTCCGAGCCGACTCATTGAAATTTTAGCCGAAGATATCATTGACTTCGTGTATCCTTCTCGTGTGCTGAGAAACACTAAAGAGATGATGGGAAGGGCTATACTTACCGTGACTAATATGCAGAGCCTTCAGTTGAATGAGAGAATACTGCGAAAACTGAGCGGAGAATTGGTCACGATTCAGGGGTCAACAGAGGCGATTGAAGACGCTGAGGAGTCTTCGCCTCCTTTGAACATTGAACACTTGGAAAAAGTAACACCCTCCGGAATGCCACCGCACACGCTGAATCTGAAGCGAGACGCACCAGTAATGCTGTTGCGCAACATGAACATCAGAGAAGGCCTCTGCAATGGGACAAGACTGATTGTAGAAGGCTTCCGAGCTGATGCAAATGGTCGTGTTTGGTGCCTTGTTTGCCGAAATATCACTGCGTCCGTTGATGGAAAATTTTCGTTCATGCCGCAGATTGCGCTCAACTTTGAAGACAAAAAGACCAGTATAGGCTTCAAGCGTAGACAGTTTCCTGTCCGGTTGAGCTTCGCAATGACTATGAACAAGAGTCAGGGCCAGACTTTTTCCAAAGTTGGCTTGCTCCTCAACTTGCCGGTCTTCACCCACGGACAAGTTTATGTGGCAGTTTCAAGGGTCGGCTCTTTTGATGACCTGCGCATTCACAGTCCTATCGGACTCTTAGAAGAGAAAGACGCAGAAGGAAACGATGTGTCTGTTATCAAAAACATCGTTTATGGTGAAATCTTTTGAGATTCTTCGCTCATACTCGCCTATGATAATAATAATAATAATAATAATAATAATACTTTATCGCAAGGGTGATTTCGGATGGGGCAGGTAGGGGATCAAATAGAGGAGTGATTCGTATCAACACCAAGGCGTGACACTTTTCAAAGTGAGAAAAAGAGGTAAGTCGAGGAAAAAGAGGTAAGTGGGTCTGGAATCGAGAATATGAGGAACGTTTTTATAGCTTATCGATAGCTGTTTTAAATGATTTGACTGTATTAATCGAAAATACAGTCTCTGGGAGTTTGTTCCAGACCGGAACTACTCTGGTTGAGAAGTTATTAGAGAGCTTAACATGTTTGAA
Organism: Allodiplogaster pararmata; assembly: GCA_964056735.1. Taxonomy (NCBI): domain Eukaryota; kingdom Metazoa; phylum Nematoda; class Chromadorea; order Rhabditida; family Diplogasteridae; genus Allodiplogaster; species Allodiplogaster pararmata. The sequence continues at coordinate 13,979,600 of OZ057408.1, read as the reverse complement.
ACTGGGTTGCGTCAGACTGAACTTGTGTGACCTAGTGGGGTATCTGTGGTCTTGGGGGGAGAACATCTTGAATGGAGGAATGGGGGTTCTTCCGGTCAAGATCATGAAGGTCGTCACTAGATCGATCTGGTCCCTCCGTTCTTCTAGGGACTGCAATTGGAAAAAAATTTCTCTCTTCGTATGTCATATCGGACATTCCGGCTCTTCTGCAGACTTGTTTTGTAAAGTTTCGTTGAACCTTTTCTACGAGTTCTTTATGATATTTCTGCCGAGGTGACCAGATCACGGAGCATTATTCCAGTTGAGGACGAACGTAAGCAACGAAAAGCTTTTTATAAAGAACGGGTTTTTTCGATTTGAAAGTTCTTAGGATGTAAGCGCAGCTTCGCACCGCTAATCGTACTAATTTTGACATCATCAGCGAACATAGTAACCCTACTTCCTACTTGTAGGCACAATGGTGAATCATTTTACCTCTCGCTCGAATCCTCTCGAATCATTTTACCGATCATTTTACCATGGGAATTACCTCTCGCAAAAAACCAAATATTCTGCTTAAACCTGGGTTCCAAAAATCTAAAACTCAAGTATTTTATAGACAAAGACGAAATATGTTCACGTAGTTTAGTTAAAGATCTAGGGATATACATAGACTCTTCTTTAAAATTCGATAGGCATATAGAAGTGATCCGAGCAAAAAGTTTAACTAAGGTTTCTCAAATTTTCAAAGTATTTAAATATCTAGATTTACAAGGCTTCAGATCTGTTTATTTAACTTATATAAGACCCCTATTAGAATTTGCCACCATAATTTTCTCTCCTCATCCCTGTAGCGAATTGGCCAGAAGATTAAAATATCCCCAGAGAATTCTCCTTAAAAAGCCTTAAGCAGATGTAGAGGCTCCACATTGAACTATCCGGAAAGACTAAGACTTTTCGATTTAGAATCCTTAATTGTAAGAAGAGCAAGGTATGATCTATATTTCTTGTTCAGATTAATTTTTGGTGCTTTAGATTGTGAAGTATGCAGGCGTCAAGTATCATTCAGGACATGTGCTAATCTCAGAACCTCTGCCAGATCGAGCTCACTGCGCCTACTAAATGAAGAGAACTACAAACACAATCAATTTTTCTTCTACCGCGTCGTTGCTCTCTGGAACACAATTGCCGATGATAATTCCGAGATCAAAGAAGTCGAAGCCTTCGTCAAGATCCTAGAAGACTCCCCGCTGACCCAATACATAAGCCTACCTTCCTTTTTGACTTGACATTTCGAGAAAGCGTCCAAGAAAACCACAGTTCCAAAATTCCCTCTCAAGTTCCCCATCATCCATGTCAGCGATAGCCATAACAAGCTATCCTTTGATGATAAAGCTAATTCAATTCAATTCAATTTATGTAGATGAGAAATAGTAATGGGTCCAAACAGCTTCCCTGGGGAGCCCCGGATGGATTGGGGTAAGGTAGAGAATCACTATTATTGATTCGGACTGACTGTTCTCGTTGACGCAGGAAGTTTGAAATGAAACTTAAGAGACTTCCTGAAAGCCCAATGGACTCAACTTTTCTCATTAGGTAGGAAAGAGGGACGCTATCGAATGAACTAGTGAAGTCAATTAAGACACAGCTAATGTATTCATTCTTGTCCAGTTTAAAGTGCCATTCCGTCATTGATTCTAGAAGTGATAGTTCGCAAGAATGTTGAGCTCGAAATCTGAACTGATGATGTCTGATTAACTTATTCTCATCCAGAAATTCTAGTATTATTTTGAAAACGATACGCTCCATTATCTTAGATGTGGAAGCAGTGAGACTTATTAGTCTATAATTGAGCGGGTCTGTACGTTTCCCTTTACGCTTGTAGACTGGTCGGACTATCGCTGTACGCTATATTTTAGGAACTTCGCCGTACAATAAGAATCGCTGAAACATTATTGACAATGGTACACAGATAGTGCGAGAACAGTTTTTCAAGAAAACGTACGGTATAAGATCAGGAGTAAGATCTATCGCATAACAAAGTAGCACATAAGCGTGCGAACATTGAACACTACAACAATCCCTTCTCCTAATATCATCACCATCCTAACTCACTCCTTTTAATTTCTTTCAACCTTACACTTGTCATTTAATGACAATGCCGACGAAGGAAGACGACATAAACTTTCGGAAGAAGAACGCCAAAATGAAGAATTGGAAAATGAAAATTAGTTTTTTTTTCTAGGTTATTTTTTAATTTTTTTACTTTATTTAGTTTCTCCTTTCACATTTAGGTTTGTATTTTACTTTTTTCCGCTTCTTTTACTTCTTTCTTTTCTATTTTTCGTTTTTTTTACCGTGTGTATTAACTTTATTATCATAATCTTTTAAATTAAATCCATTTAGTTTAAATTTTTCAAAATTTTACTCTTAATTCTTTACAATTGTACTCACTCACTGATGAGCCCCACCCAGGGAGTGCAGAGGTCTGTCTGAGCGGGGGCGAAACAGACTTCTGCAATTTCTACTTTGCAGTAACATTTCACTTTTCCTTTGTGCTTAAAAATATTCTTCACATGTTTATTCATCTTTCTATTATATTAACTATAACTCATTTTTCTTTTATCACCTTTACTATAATAATAATGTTCACCAAGGTGTATGTCAGAAAGTAATGAAGCAACAGTGTTCAAATTCTATCTGAAGTTAGTTGCTCTAATTTTTTACACTTCTTCAAACAGAAATTAGTAATTTACTCATTCAGCTGCCAATCATCCATCATTCGAGGACTTTGAAATTTTTCTACTCCATCTCACGCGTCTCCATTTATACTTCACGACAATATCTTCTACATCAATGCATTATGTACGTATTTTCAAGATCCTTCTTACAATTCTGAATACAGCCCTATTTTTTTTTAGAAAGAATACCTATTGTCACACGAATCATGCTTGGGTATTCAGAACTCATAAAGTACATAGTTTTGTAGTAATTTTACACACGAAGAGGTTTAATTTAAGAAGAGAAAAAAAAACATCACAAAGAGAGAATATTTCTCTCGCTACTCTGAATCCTTATGGTTCATAAATTAAAACAATTGTAGAAATAATTGATGTTTTCTTGTTTATATGGTTTATCCGTTTTAGATCTCACTCTGAAATAGTTTCAAAGGGTGTTTGTCGTGAAAAAAGATTTTAACAGCTTTCCACCTTTTGCTGAGAGTATTTATTTACTCTTTCAGCCTCCAATCCTCACTCGACATTTCTCCGAATTTTCGTCGAGAGCAATTTCTGCTCCAATTCATGCATCTAAATTTCTTCTTCGGGAAAACATGTAAGCCTTCTGGAGAGACTTCTGTCAATTCTAAATTCTGCCTATTAAAATTTTTTTAAACCAAAAACGTAATATCATATCGTTCATGCTTGGAATGCCACAACTCCTATAACACAAATTTGCGTACTGGTTTTTGATTGATATTTAGCAGATTGATATCTCACAACAACAAAGAACTTCCGCCTCAGACGGAAAAGCCTTCTCTCGCCAATGAGAAATACCTCGATGTTTTTCACAGTTATGACGAGTTCACCTCATGGCTTCTACATGGTCGATTGTCTACTTCTTTGCAAAAATCAAACCAGCTAATCTACAAACTCGGTCCCGGCTTCAAGCAGGGATTGGATATCTTTGCCTACTTAATTTTTCCATATACTGGGTTGAGTGTTGACATGTCCTGGATATTTAGATAAAACTTCTGTATTACATGGTTTACAGCGAGGATACATATGGGTTTTCGAAATGCAAAACAGTGTTTTTGGATGATGTTTTGGAATGGTTTTCTATTGAACTGCTTCTCAGAATTAATATTTTTTATTTAATTGAAACTGAATGCTAAACTCGGAACAAGAAAAGGAAAAGAGCTTGGGTTATTGGGTAAGATAACCGAGGTGATTACCAGAAGCCGCATGCACATAACCGAGATGATACCAAAGCCGCCTGAGTCTGGACACGAAAATTATTTTTTGGATTGTGCATGTATATAATGCAACTATATATATGTAGAATGCAAAAATATTTGTCTCAATTGTTTGTCATACGCAAATATGTATGTAGGTACTATGAACAGTCAGTCACATGTGTTGAGCACCTAAAACTGTTTTGATATATCAAGCTGGCATAGATGATGATTACGCTTATAAGGGTAGTAATACTTGAGGCACAAAAAAGCCCTAGACAGTAAAAATCAGTCAATGTGATGTGAAAGAGAGTTGAGAAGAGAAAAAGAAAAGTATAGAAACCGAGAGAATTAGAGAGAAAAAGGAATCCTAGAGACAAAGAATGAGGAGAAGAAAATACAGAGAGACAGAAATGTTGAGAAAAAGACTCATAATAATCTCTTTATAATCCCGAGCAAAAAAAACCATTAGACTCTAAAATATTCTAATTTAACATTTTTGTCGATATGAATGCTTTGATAAATGTATTTATGAGGTAATGGTGAAAGAAAAAACAAATTTAGACTGAATTTTAAATGTTTAAACACGAAAAAGATATTGAACATCTACGTTCTTTTTTTAAAAAGTGGTTGTGGAAAGGTCCTTGCCGCACCTGAAAATTTCATAAGTTCCGAGAAGAAAAATGCTTCTCGCGGGAAGCTCAGCAACATTTGTGGGTACGGAAAGTTAATAAAACCTTACCGCGCCTTTCTTCTTTCATGCGAGAAGAGTCGGGGATACAGCCACAGGTTATTCATCACTTTACTCATTATTAGTTCGATTTATATAATTGGGTGACTCTCAAATTGAAACATGTCATAGTTTTCTTGCAAAGATTTTTTGCCTACGGTGATTACTGACAAATCTTGATTAACTTTCCACTTATAAACTTAAACGTCATTTTTTTTGGAAATAATGCAAGCTCGGAGGACAAGAAAAGCGAGCTCACGAGTAAAAAGTGTGGGAGTCTGAAGTTAGATATTCAAATAACTTTTGGAAGTCTTGGATTCTTTTTAAATTAGAGGAAGGGAAGGGGTGCACTTTACTTCTGTGGGTCAGGTTTTTTGTTGCTTATGCTTAAGTAAAAGTCAAGCTAACGAGGCCGTATGGCTTAGGAACGAGTCCGTATGGAACAATTGGTCTCAACATTACTGTTTGAGCCGATCTGATTCACTGAATAGAGCGAGAGAGCGAGACAAAAAGAAATAAAGTGAGAGAGAGAGAGGATTTCCAGTAACACATCATTCCCTAGGGCACCGCAATCGCATCCAAATTGGGATAATCACACAGTTAAGAATTTCCCTTTATTCTGGGTCTTCGCGCAGCAGCAAAACTTCAATCATATCTTTATTCAACCGCGTTGTAGTTCACAATATATATTTGCTAGATGGATGGGGTTGCGTGGTGGCATATACAATATGATTATCCAAAAAAACAAGGAAAACAATCACAGAGCGAAAGCACAGTTTAGAACGACAAGGTATGCAATCTATATTTGAATTCGTTTTGTTACTGTACACATGATTAAAAATACACAAAGTATAACACTTAGCTCACAAATCAAGTCAATTCATTGCATTGTACAGCATAATAGAATATCTTTCCAACCGTTCTAATTCGTGGCGGGATTTTCTTCTTTTCCATATATGATTTATGGATGCGATAGTTTGAGCTAAAGGGTTTGCCTAGATTCAGTAGATACTGTAGGGGCGAGATCCATGAAGAGAAAGACTCATCTATTCTGGCAGTTCATGAGAAGATCATTGGTGCCACTGGTCGAGATGATTTCATCTCGCAAGTCCCCATAATTTTGTTCACTGCAATGTTCAACTGTGTTTATAAGTATCGTCGATTACGAAAAGTTTCATTTTTTTATGCCTCGAGACATCAACTGTCTCGAGGCCACTTATTTTTCAACTGTCTCGAGGCCACTTATTTTTATGCCTCGAGACATCAACTGTCTCGAGGCCACTTATTTTTATGCCTCGAGACATCAACTGTCTCGAGGCCACTTATTTTTCAACTGTCTCGAGGCCACTTATTTTTATGCCTCGAGACATCAACTGTCTCGAGGCCACTTATTTTTATGCCTCGAGAAATCAACTGTCTCGAGGCCACTTATTTCGAAAGCAACCCTTATCTGATAGAACTTTTTATGATTCAAATTAACTAATAAAAAAGGAATCAAACCTCCTACATGGCCATGAAAAACTAGAGCAAAAATTAATTATACTTTTCATCTAAAGCGTATCGTGACACCATGCGGGAACAATGTTTTAGAACTTGAAAACATCTAAAAGCCCACTCTAGTTTCACAATGACGTTCTGAGCATTAAACAGTCTTGGGAGTGAGGTTGAGAAGGCTAAGGATTATATCAAGGCTTTGTTAGCGCAACTCCTTCGGCCAGTTCCTATATTTCTCACTTCCTCTTCTTAGAGAAAAACTCGAACAACTAGATTGCCTTATGCTCAAATTTCTATCTTTATTACTGACTTTCGATCGGATTAGCTTTGGCTGCTAATGAAGCGTTCCACCTGGCCAACTCGTCCATTCCTCTCTTATACTCTTCTTCCTCTGCTCTCGCCACCATTTCTTGGTACACCTTCAATGCTCAACTTGGTAAACCTTAAATGCTGAACTTAGTACATCTTAAATGCTTAACCTGTGTTACCTCCAAAAATCAACTTGGTGAAAGAACAACTCTTAATGCTTGAATTAGTACATCTTCGCTCTTTCAATAAGGCGCTCCTTCAATGCTGAACGTGTTACCCATTCTCTGCTCTATATGATACACTCTTAAGGCTAAATTTAGTGCCCCGTCAGTACTGATTATACACTTGTGTGTACCTTTTCTAATGAAACTTCTAACTGACTCAACTATCCAAGCACCCATTTCTGATTGCAAGAAACTCATCGTCAACGAACCTTAGCAAAAAACTGGAATTTGCACCATTTAACCGTTTTTGGCCCACAGCGTCTGTAACTGACCTTGAAGGACACCGCAGCTCCATCTGGCCATACAGTCTCTTCCACTGCACTGCTCTCATCCAAATATGTATACACTCCGGTTGCAGTCGACTCCATCGAGATTGACTGGAAGCAAACTGTTTCTTATCACCAGCGAGAAACGGTAGATCAAAAAGACTAATCATCATAAAATGGCCGAGTTTACAGAGAGACCGAGTGCGTGCGAAGAAAAATTGAATATGCCATACGAGCTTAGTTTTAGAAATCCTTGGAAGTGTTTTATTGAAAACATTCATCATAGCTCGCAACAAAAAATTATGTGCCCAAGTTCAATTCATGACATCTTTTACAGTGAATATATCTTTCCATTATTACGAATGATCTATCAAACAAACCTTTCTAGTTCTTTCAGTTCGTCTGGCGCCTTTTATGATAGAAGAAGGAGCATCTGTCGATGTTGAAGCTATCATGAGGTCCTCGAAGACGAACGTATACTGCAACTCACTCTGATGATTATTTATTTTATTACTCCCTTACTGTACGATAATTCAGTTTTTGTTCTGCCAACTCTCTTCCTCTTTCTTCAGTTCTTTTTCAATTCAATTTTTTTACTATGCAGTTCTCTTCTCCAATTTTGTACTCTCATCTTTTCTCATTCTCTCTCTTTTCTCGCTCCCTTTCGTTTTCTTCTCTTACTCTCACTCCTCTTATCTTTCTCTCTATCTCTCTTCCATCCAACCTGCTCAGACATGGCCTCCAGCAAGGCAGGCACATCCTCCTCCATCACCAACTGAATGAGCGAATGGCGGACTGAGTTCCCATCTCCCGCCAGTTGGTTCCCCTCAATTGATGACTGCAATAAAGAAAAAACTAGTTCATCGTTTCAAAAGTTGAAATCTTAAAATTGGAAAATATAAGTTATTTCGTCATTAATTAAATCGTCAGATGCAAAAACAATTAGGACAAGAAACGGGAATTTTACCGGGTTTTCTCTCTCCCTTCCCACAACTAGTTACATAGAAATAAATAACTACATCGTTCGGAGGTAGGCATGGATTCCCTCAACTTTTTCTCTATCGCAAACTTTAAAAAGCTTTTTTTGTTAGTTAGTGTTGGTTTAAAAAAAATTAAATTCAAACTAAAGTTTAAAGCAGTTTCAAGATTCAGATTCTAATTTTTCTACATCGCCTTTACAAATGACTTCAATTTCCCAGGCTGTTATCATTTCAACATGTTTTCTGAAGATGCACCATTCTAAAGGGTGGGCCATAAATAGTACCATTCTAAAGGGTGGGCCATAAATAGTACCATTCTAAAGGGTGGGCCATAAATAGTACTATCAGTTTTTCATTTCTGTCGCCTTCTTTTTTGTAAATTTTTTCTTCCAGCAATATTTTTTAAATGTTTTTCTCTCTATCTCTCCCTCTTTTCTTTTCATTCTCTCTCTCTCTTATGGCGCCTCATCTCACTCAAGACCTCATAATAAAGAATCACATTATGTGATATTCTTTCATACTTTTCTCATTATTTACTGATAGGCTTAATCGAAAAAAAGAAGCAAAGAACAACCACTCGCTTCCTATCATTCTGTCACCCTTTTTTTCAATGTTAATCCCTAACCCATGGCGTTTGTAAGTAAACAAGTGTCTCGTTTGATTTAAAAAAATCCGGCTAATCCCCATGCAATGGAATACTCTTTGTGATTCTTCATTCGCGTGCTCATTAACTCCTTCGCAAGCCACCCACGGGGTTCATTTTATAATTATTTGGAGGATTAACTTTACTTTTGAGTTTTCCCATTTTTCTTATCTCAAAACTTTTGATGTATAACTCCACACTAAATTGAAAAGTCTATATTACTGAAAAAAATCTTCTCGTAAGAAAATTGCCTTGAAAACTGAAAGTTCAGATAACCTTAAAGGTTATCATCACTTTTTAAAAAATGATTTTTTCTTTGAGTTGAAGATTTCTAACACTGCACCCCTGGAAACTAACCAGGGAAGATAGAGACAGTCGCAGGTCACGGCTGGCGATGTCCTCAATACAGCCTTCCTCGTCACTTGTATCAAACTGTAATCTCTGCTTATCATCAGGCGTACATATCAATATATTAAACGAAAACAATGTGCTGACTACAAAATATCATGGTTTAGTTTCTTTCAAACCGTGTTACCAACTAAAATTATAACCTTGCCAGAAAGATAACTTGCAGCATTCTATCAAAGAATAAGCTCGATTGAATGAAGAATAAGTGCAAATGCGAAAATTGCTTTCTTTGCTAGAAAATGAACATGCGGAACCCAATGACAAGCCATCATGCGAAAACCGAGGCAACCCGATTGCAAAGCTCTAATTTCATCTTCATAGTTTTAGAATATTCAAAAAACGCTGGGTATCCGACAAAAGCTTGTCAAGCAATTCATGCCCTCACGCAAATTCACTTTTTTTTGTTTCGCGAGTTGCACCATAAGTAAAAGCTTACTCATCCAAAACAGGGGTTCGCCTCAGTCGCATTCTGAATAATATCTATCATCTATGCATCCTTCATCTATGCACTCTTCAAGAGAATTTGCTGATGACTTTCTCTCATTTCATCACACGCCCTTCATCACCTTCGTTAATCTGATGACTTTCTCTCATTTCATCACACGCCCTTCATCACCTTCGTTAATCTGATGACTTTCTCTCATTTCATCACACGCCCTTCATCACCTTCGTTAATCTGATGACTTTCTCTCATTTCATCACACGCCCTTCATCACCTTCGTTAATCTGATGACTTTCTCTCATTTCATCACACGCCCTTCATCACCTTCGTTAATCTGATGACTTTCTCTCATTTCATCACACGCCCTTCATCACCTTCGTTAATCTGATGACTTTCTCTCATTTCATCACACGCCCTTCATCACCTTCGTTAATCTGATGACTTTCTCTCATTTCATCACACGCCCTTCATTCCCTTCGTTAATCTAAACCGTTCATCGTTTTTTGAACCACAAATTTCTTGAGTAAAGGATAGAAATTGTGTTTTATCAATTAAAAAAAATTCCCACACATAGTAAAGCACAAGCAACAAGAAAAGGCATGCCTCTTCCTCCGTTGTCTTCTCATTCTGCTCTTCATCATCTTCTAAGAGTGTTACCGCGTGGTCGCTCTTCTTATTGTCGACCACTTGTTCTGTTAGTGTTATCGCACAGTCGTTCGATTCAGCCATGGCAGGCGCGGGTCGCAGCTGTTCAGTGGAATAACACGCAACAAGCAAATCAGGAGTGCTAGCAGACTCTCCCTCGGTCTCTCCGTCGGTCAAATGCAGTGCTTCATGCAAGGCAGCCTCTGAATGATCATCCTCTACCTTTTTTACCGGCATCCCAGCAGCTGCCGGTATCCCAGGAGCGTCACAGATCAAGTTTATTACATCTTTCCCCATAGTATCCTTTGAAGAGCCGCCTGATACGAGACTGGTTGTAAGCTGGCTTTGAGCATCTTCTTGAATGCTGGGAGGAGCGGATGCAGCCTGAGATGTTTTTTGTTGTACTTAAGTCAGTCGGTTGATTATGGTTAAACTCGTTTTTTATTGCTCAAACCAACACACAGTTATAGAGGTTTTCTAGTTATTTTCATCCTCAAAGGGGTCATTGAATGTTTAGTATGGAGAGGGGTTAGGTAACAACTGGAATGAGAGTGTATGATAGAGACAGAGAAACAACTGGAATGAGAGTGTATGATAGAGACAGACAAAGAAAAGAATACACAACGAGAGAGTGTGCGATACAAATTCAGAGAATAGCCTGGGAAGACATTTATATTCTTAGGCATGAAGAAGAAAACTGAAAGTTATGAAAGAGAGAAAAAAGAAGAAAAATATTTCGAAAACTTGAGAGAGACAGAGAATCAAGGGAGCGCAAAAACGGACAAAACAAGACTTTTGAATGTAAAAAGGAAGAAATGAGACACAATCGAGTAACAGACTGTTCCTGTTTAACTAACACTATTCAATACTTAACTTTCTCAACACTTCATAAATTCGACCTGATAAAGATTCAGACCTCGTGAAATATTTTTTCGAGATTATTTTCATGGTTTTATGGGTATATGTACAACACTTTTGAGTCTGCCATCGTTTGAGTGAAAAATGCGAGCTTCATGAATAAGGTTAATCACAATCAATCTTATTATTCCTCTGCTAAAATCTTCCTTCTCTGCTCTATGTATAGACAGAAAGCGCTGAATTTTCAGAATGCTTCAAATTAAATTAAATTTTTCATTCAAGATGTGAGACAGACCTATCCTAGTAGAATCAGTTACTGCGTGCTGGGTCACTGCTAGTGTTTTTATCAGCAGTAGAAAAACTCAGATTCGTACCAACGCTACTGATAATTCTTACTCTTCGATTCGGGTGGATCTGTCTAGGATGAGGGTCGAACTCAAGAACTTTCGCACAATATTCCTGCACACTGCAACTACGGCACACCCTGACATAAAGTTATAGTTTTTATTCTAGTGAGCATGATAACTTCCCATTACAAAAACCGGCCCATTGCACAGGTGAAAGAGAGACTCGCCTAATTGTTGAAGTTGCAAGCCTATTTTACTTCAAAGAAGATTCGTCTGGCCAGTATATAAAACTTTCGAACTTCACTAACTGCGATAGCATCGTCTCCATAAGGCTTCTCTCGTGTGGAGATCGAGGCCGCGACAGATTGCGAATCCAAGGGAGGATCGGAGGACTGTGGCGAGGCCGAGGTGGGACTGGCTCGTAAGATCAAAACGGATGCAGTACTGTTGTAGCTTGGGGTGGCAGTCTTCGCCTTCTCTTCCAAATATTTGGCACTCAAACTCTTCTTAGGCGAAGTATTTGTGACCTGGAAATAAATTACAATTGACCTGGAAATAAATTACAATTGACCTGGAAATAAATTACAATTGCTAATACAACACATTCGGAATATTTTTAAAAGCAATTGTGAGGAACACTTTAAAGCGAACCAATTTTGCGACAATTTTTTTTTTCAAATAATTTTTTTTCACGTATGTTTGCTCAATTACCTAGAGAAGTTTTGCTGAATACATCTTTCGCTGCCTTTAGAAGTTTTCTGGAGAAATCATCATTTTTAGAAAGTATGGCACAGTTATTCAATATTCATATTGTTGATTAAAAGAAAATGTTCTTTCTTTTGAGAACTTCATTCTCCGCTGTATACATGATGTTCATCATGTCACGCTTTATGAGTTGTTAATTAATTCTCTGGAAACTGTTTTTGCATTGAAAAATGTAGATAAATTCTAAATAAGTTAATCTTCCTTTTATCCAGGATTTCCATGCAGTAAATATCCAGAAAATTAAGTATTGATATAACGGAGCTTAACTCTAATTTCGTTAGCTAGTCTCGGATTGGACTAAAAATTATTTTCCACGAGGCAGCAAATTATGGTTCACCTGCACTTGATCAACAACAGACAATCGATTGCTAATAGGGACGAGGCTCTATATTAATGTGTAACTGGCAATATTTAATTTTTGAAATGATTCATCATAAGATGATGTAGGAAATGGTAAGAAAGTGTTACTGGTAGTTATTTTCAGGTTGTTAATTACAACCCGTGAAAAAGCATTCAGATCAAAAAGACCTACTCTTAGAGAACGAGCGCTTGTGATGAAAACACAGAATGCCACTCTAAAAAGCACATATTTCACAAGATTTAGCCGCAAGTCAAGTTAAATGAACAATCTGGCTCTGACCGTGACTAAATCGAAGGCGGCGACCTCATCAACGGATTTTGTCTCGGGAATGCATGAGACCTCGTCGTAGATGCCTTCATCTGAACTGCTGCTGCCTTCCAACTCCGCAGCCTTCTTCGCAACCACTGGAAGCGACTCCGAATCTGACGGCTCGTCTGCTGCAAATGTAAACGAATTATAAATGAGCAAGCGTAGTCTTTGAATTATGTATAGTCTAGGAAGCTGTAATAAGAGCCTTCTAGTAGCAGTTAAGACTAGGAAGCATGTACATGGAGTCTTTGGTCCGAAATATTCTCACATTCACGTTCTTTGACTTCGAATACATTAAAAAATAATTTTCTGACCTCGGCTGAGTTAAACGAATTCAAATTTCATTTTCTACTGCTAATTAATAAAAATTTTCGTTTAATATTAACCGCACATTCTAACATTTTTCTCTCAGATGTTTTTGCAAGTCTGAAAAAAATGAATGCTTTAGGAAAAAGAAAACGTTGTTCTTACATGTTATGATACTTTAAAATGGAAGCAGTCATTAAAATAGGAGAGAACTTCTGAATTCTTCCTGGAATATATAGAGATCGTTTTCAATGTGAATTCAAAGTTCTCCCGTCAACAGGACCCTCGAGTTCTCCCCCAACAGGACTCTAAAGTTCTGCCTGAGGCGAGACTTACAGCTGAAAGACTTGAGCGTAGACGAGACCCAATGGAGGCGAAATTCCAGTCGACTACCAAAAACGCTACTTCGCTGCTCACAAAGCGACATCATGGACAAAGAAGCGGTTACTAGTCAAGCTGTTGACTAACTGGAAAGAATCTTCTACATATCACAAAATTATCGAGTCTTCACGCGATTGAGTCATTGGGCATATGATTCATTAACGAACATTGTAGATTTCCACGGAAGTGAGTCATATTTAAGAGTGTCATCAGGGATGTGATTCGTGAATCGGATTTCAAATTTGAAACAACGCGCAATTCTACACCATATTTTCTTGGTTTTTCACCTTTTTCACGAATGAAGCTTCAAAAAAGAGAACAGTAAGAAAGATGAGAACTAGAGCAAAAGGTGTCATATAGAGAGGAGTACGGAAAAAAGAAAAAAAGAGAAAGCGAAGGAGGGAGAGAGAAACAGAAAGTGAGAAAGATAGGAAAATGATAAGAAAGAACAGATTGTACCAGATGAGAGAGAACAAAGCAACCTCATGATAAGAAATTTGGAGCCATTCGCTATAACTTTTGCTTCGCCGGAAACAGCTCAATCACTTTTTTCTAACCTTATGATGAAATTTAGACAGCACTTTCCATTGTTTGGGGATAACTGTCTTAGAATGAAAGAGAAAATAGAGGTGAAAGAGCGTAAAAGATAACTAAGCAATGATAAAAATGATAAATACAGTTTATCAGGCTTCTTACCGCTCGCAAAACAGCGGGTAGATCTTTGAAAATTAATTGAAAGGAAGAGCAGGATTTGTAAAAAGACTGAGATTGTGAAAAAACCACCAAAATTTCTGTATAAACGAGGGAGTTGCAACATTCCATAGTTTTTTGAATAGTACAGAGACTTTTGTGTATATTTTTATGAGCTTTGTGAGTAAGAGAAACACTTCGCAGTTAGGCCTCCGCATAGAAAGGATCAGAGACGATGCAAAATAAACCCTCCGCCTTTTTTTATTCTACTGCACCTAATTTTTGAATTACCGACACTTTGTACCGCGTCACTTTGTATACGACACTTTGTACCCGACACTTTGTACCCCGTCACTTTGTACCGCGACACTTTGTACCGCGACACTTTGTACCGCGTACGGCCTCGTTAGCTAAGCCGTACGACCTCGTTAGCTAAGCCGTACGGCCTCGTTATCGTAAACTTTTACTAAGCCTAAGCGTTTTTTAATGTAAAAATATGTTTTAATGTAAAAATAAAACGCGCGGCCTCACTCAAGTCGCGGTACAAAGTGTCGCGGTACAAAGTGTCGGGTACAAAGTGTCGTATACAAAGTGACGCGGTACAAAGTGTCGTGATACGCTAATTTTTCGCGATGTATACTGCGATTACTCATTAGAACTACCGCTCCTTTTTTCCTAATCGATCTCTGTTTCTTGATATGACGTCTCTCTCTCTCTCTCTGTATTTATAATTATCCCACTCTCTCTCTCTTCCTAACTCTTCCACTTTTCTCTTCTTTCTATCTTTCTGTCTTTTCTTTAGATATTCCGGATGAATTCTCTTCTGCGCCTTCCTAGGAGAGACTTTTTCCGTATCAACAAGATTTACATCAAAGATACTCCGAACAAAAGCAAAAGGTTCCAAGTCATTCAAGCTGTTTTTCTCCAAAAAAAGCGATAAAATTCGGAATACAAAGCAATCAGTCAAAGGCTTCCTCAGAGCTTATGCAATCAGTCAAAGGCTTCCTCAGTTTCAGCTAATGTTTTGACCTATCTATAATCAGTTTCAGGTAAAAATTTTGGAGAAACTGATGAGTAACACTTCATTGAAATGCAAGGAGATTTCATCATTAACGAGCGGTGTCCTGGTTGAAATTTATCAAAGTTATAGTTACCATCACCATAGCTCACCAGGATGTGCTGAAAAAAACTTTTCGGAGTGGGCGACTGGGCGATCCTTGACGACAGGGGGGAGCAGTCAACAAAAAATTTATTTTTTTGCTCAGTTTTACCTAATTGTCGCCGTCCTAATAACAAACTTTCCAGTGGGCTCTTTTTAGGCCTTTTATTTTCGAGTCTACTTTATGGAAATTCTGTAATTCAGTTATGTTTTTCTCATCAGTAAAAAAATTTCTGAGGGACCGGGCGGGCGACCGGTAGGAATTTTACAAGTTTGGTGAGCTATGTGTGCTTTCTTTACTCCATTTCTCCGCCTCTAATAATTCCCTTGGGCAATCTTCTGCTCTTATCACTCCATTCATCACTCAATTCTCTCTCCCCTCTCTCATATCAGAATCCCACTTTGTTTGACAAGAGACTCAGCAAATAGCACAACATATAACATGCACACAAAAGAGAGCAGGAAGAATAATGCGATCATCCGATACACTCTCTTCCCTAGGAAGAAGGATTCAGTATTATTGCAGTTTAGTATTATGATCAGGAGTGGTCTTTTCTGAGCTCTGGGAAAAGAGAAAGTGATATGGACAGATAATAAAAGAAAGAGGAAGAGAGACAGAGAGAGAGATAGAGAGAGAGAGAGAGAGAGAGAGAGAGAGAGAGAGAGAGAGAGAGAGAGAGAGAGACGAAAGATAGCAAGAGAAGAAGGAGAGAAATTAAAAAGGCATATGAAAGAGGAAGAAAGGAAAAATAGAAAGAGATATAAAAGATAAAATTCAGTGTTATGAAGAAGAAACGAGAGAACAGGAGAAAGCGGTTTTCTCTAATTTTCGAACTACCGCTTGTAATAAAATAACTATCCTCCAACAAAGTTTATGAAATGATCATAAAAGTGAAATAATGGACTTAGAACGAAGAGGAACAATCTAAACAACTACTCTTTGAATCACTTTCCTCCACGAGTTCATGGCATGAAGAAATGCGGGAAACTTCCCCGAGTTCTTAAATGCGAAAAATGAATCCTGTGAAAGTAAATGCTTACAAGAGACATAAAAGTTGTAGGAAATAGGTTGAAAAATGGAATTGTTTGGAATCGGAATGGTATTAATAGACTGTCCGACCGAAATAGTCGACCCGGTGGTTGCCAAGGGGGCGTTGCTACTGAAAATTTTCCATCGAATGAGCTGGCTCACGAAGGAAAAAGTCAGACAGACATACAAAGAGAGAGTGAGATAGAGAGAGAGAGTCCCAAATAGAGAAAGAAAGTGAAGAATAGAGGGAGTCTTTGATATGAATAGACTGTAAAAGCGGAATCCAGACAAAACTTGAGCGTAAGATGTGAGAAGTGAGTCAAAAAAGTGAGAAAGAATCAAGAGTAACAGAAATCGAGAAAAAAAGAGGGAAGGGAATTGAGTGATTTTTTTTTATATCACATGATATTGTTACTAATAATATTTTTTTTAAAAACTATTTTCTTGAATTGACCATTTAGCAGACCGTGATTTGCACCAACTTCAATGTAAACTAGCTTTTTTTTTAAATAAAAAAATACGTCAAAGGAGATGAAGAGAAAAAGAATGAGAGAGAGAGCGAGAGAAAAAGAAATAGAGAAAAATGGAGAAAGAAAAAGAGAGAAAGAGTCCCGCCTGGGCATACATATCTCATCTCGATCTCATTGGTGGGAAGAGTGGGTTACAAGGAAGGATTCAGGGTGGAGAACGTGACGAACTAATGTAGAGGGCGAATGATCGGGGAGGAGAGAGAGAAGGGAAAAGTGATGGAGGAATTACTTCACTGGGAAGAGACGGAGAGGGCAGCAGAAAAGAGAGAGAAGACCGATAGACTTGTAAAGAGGTTTTGAAAATTGAATGAGGAGAGTCTGACATCATATGAAGACTACAAATATGCTTACTAGAAAGAGAAAATGAATGTGGATAGAGTAAGGAGAGATAAAGAGACAATTTTGGAGAGGAAGAAATACAGAGAAAGGGATAGTAATAGAAATATGTAGTCGGCGGAGAAAAAGAAAGAGTAGGTGAGAGAGACAGAAAGAGAAGGTGAGAGAGACAAAAAGAGAATATGAGAGAGAAAGAAAGAGAAGGTGAGAGATATACTGTATAAAGATGAGAAAGAACAAGAGGACATAGAGTATGATCAATTTCCTTCAGGTAGTCGTCATTCATCTGTCTTCAATGTATCTACAATACGATCTCACTGGATGAATTCCCCTTTCCATGGCCTCTCGCTCCTTCTTCTTCCTCTGGGCTTTCCTCCCCTTCCTCCAACCTTAATCCTATTTAACATACTCATCATGACATAATTATTAGCATACGAAAGTCAAAACCAAAACAACCTTCAAAAAGACAATAGAGAACAAAAGTAAAATGAGAATGAAAAGGAAAGTGAAACAAACTATCGTGGAAAGAGAAGAATTCAGCAATTAGTCTAAAGTTACAGGCTCATTAGTAAAAGAAGATGAATATAGTTTTAGAAAGGGAAATAAACAGAGATGAAGAAAAAGATAAATAGTGAAAGAGAGAGAGCGAGAGAGAGAGTAGAATAGGGAAAGTAGTAGAAATTCTGTTCGCTGCATTCGACAAGATGAATTAGATAAACAGAGATCAGTGACGACAGTAAACAAGATATCATCGGAACTTTTGAACCAATTAGAGAGAGGGAATCTCGCGACTGAACACTATCGAACTAGTGAGACGCAGATGATAATATGGAACAAAGCAACTGATCTGGCTGAGAGAAACAGCACACGAGCGCTATTTGATGAGTTTATAAATTGTGAATAAATAGGGTTTGACTGAAATGGTTCCATATGCAGTTAATTTTGTAGAGATAGAGTCAAAAGAAAGGAAGACAGGGGAGAGAGGAAGGAGATGGAAAACTAAGATAAACAGAAGACTTAAGTGACAATCAGACTGCCTCAGGCCATCATGATTGACAACGCTGACGCTACAGAGCATAAACATTTGCTGTAGCTCAGCAAGACAGAGCATTCATATCAGCCTTAGCTTATAAATGTCACTCTTCCACTTTCTGTAACACACACTCATTAAACTGTTTTGTTCATTGCTTTCTCTCTATCTCTTTCAAGCGTCTCCTCTCCTCATTTTAGTTTTTTTCATCTACACGCTTCTTTTAAGGGTTAATAAAACAGCCTTATTGGTTTATCATAATCACTCCGGACTCAGTCGATTATAACCATTACCACGCAAACAAGAGATGAAGGGCCGCAAAGGCTCGCAAGAACACAATATTTGTTAGAACATACTTTTACTTCCTCGATATTGTTTGATTTCTTCTCAATCCCATTATCAGACAGCGTTTTTACAGACGAAACTCATTAAGTGACATAATCTGCCCATAAAAAAGGTCGGTAGACAAGACTGAAGCCTCCTCTTGGGGTAAAAAAAGAAATTTGCAAGAGAAGCATGTTTTAAAATATAAGTCCGATCTCTCCTCCTTATAACGTTCTTGCTGCGCCTGATAAAAACCTAAGAAGCCGCTGATAAGATCAAATAACAAATGGCAACCGCAAAAAGGTTTATGATGTTTATTCTTGAAGATGAATTAATATTGATCGAAAAACTCACAAACAACATCATTACTTGTATGCGTTTTATTAAGTCAAGACCTTTAAATAAAATAAAGACTCAAATTAGCAAAATTAAGACCAAAGAACAAGGGAAAAAATAAAACCAACAGAACCCAAACCAACGAGAAAAAAGTCATTATAATTAATATGAAAAATTAAGGGAATCACGCGGATGGTAAAGTAATTTCGAAATGATGAGGCGGAGCTGTTTTCGCCCTCCCCTGTTGAATCTGTTAGTTCAACATAAGAATAATCTTCCTCATGCTTGTTTCCGCCTCGCGGCAAGGTACGCGCTCTCCTGAGATGCGGGACAGACCTATTCAAGGGAAACCAGTGGCTGCTCGCTATATCACTGCTAGTTAGCATAACAAAGCTTATAATCAATCTTTTCAGCCTATTTCCTATTTTTTTAAAAAAACTTTTGCGCAGTGTGTTTTTTTAAGTTTGTTTTCATTCTCAGCCATCGTCGTCTGGTCATAGTTTAGTCTGCATGGAGTGCTTCGTTCTTACTCATTGGGGTGCACATCATCGAGTAACAGAAAAATTCAACTGTGGAGACATATAAAACTCAAAACAACCATACTCGGTTACGAAAAATTTTCTTCGAACTAATTAGTCAACCTTCTGCCTAATGGTTCAACTGTTTGTTGACGGCAAACAGAAGTCATACGGGGTCTGACTACTGCTGGAGAGACAAAGAGAAGAGTAGGAGATTGGATAAATAGTAAGCGGGAAAGTAAACGGAAGAGAGAGAAAGGGAGAATGATGAGACGGAGTGAGTGGTATTCAGTAGCAGTAAGGGACACATAAGGTGTGCACACAATACTAAATGTGATTTTCTCTTTCCATATTTCTCTTCTTTTCTTCCTCAATATTTTCCTCTTTCTCTTTTAATATTTCTTGATATAACTGCTGTCTCTCTCTCTGTCACTTTTTTTTACTAAAATGCCCCGCAAACTTTGTTCTTCCTAGTTCTACTCACAATGACGGCTGAAGTGAAAAGAATATGCGTCTCCACTGACATGCAAATGGCGTTTTACTCAATTACTTTTCCCCTTTTTTCAGTTTTTCGTTGAATACAGAGTATCAATGTTACTCGTCAATTGAAAAAAATACAACAAAAAAACAATAAATTAATGTATGCAGAAAAAATACATGAATCTAACAAACACAAGCACAACCCAGACAGCAAGGAAAAAAGGGTACTTCATGACCAAGAACCGTGACTGAGATTGAAGTAGGTTCAGTCTGTAGAAACAGTTCAAACGAAGCACCTTTGTGAACGCTGTTAAAGGCTCTTAAATGGCTTTTATTCATTTGTCCATGAGTTCTTCAAGTTCGCCGCGAACCATAGAGCTTACCGCATATAACTCTCTCTGTCTCTCACTCTCTTCCTACATATTCTTCTCTCCCTTCTCTCGCACACACTTTATCCGAGTCTCTTACTTCCTCTCACTCTCTCAATGTCTCTCCCTCTCTCCCTCCCATTCTCTCCCTTCCTTTGTTCCCCAGATCCATACTTCTTAACTTTTTTTATATTTCTTCAAACCTTATTCTAGATTTTCACTCATCAATCTTTTTTTTTCATTAAACAGCAATTTACTTCGAGTCCTTTCTTCTTGGGAGAGTTTCTTCCACTTTCCCTCCATCCCTCATTCCCCTTCTCTTAATATACTGTAGAACTGGGCCTTTTTCTTCTTATTTCTGAACCTAATTTACTCTTTCTTCAACGTCTTTTAAACTCTTACTCTTCCTCAAGTTCTCTAGTCCTCCTTATTCATAATGAGCAATAAATGAAGAAGATACAGCTTAAAAAGTACTCTTCTTCAAAGAAAATAAGAAAAACTTTGCTGAACTCACTCTCGAACACACTTAACTAGTTTGATCTGTCTTCTCTTCGGGTATATTATTACTAAAACCTTCAAACCATCGGAGTTTTGATTGTAATTTTTTTTGATACCTAAAGCACTTTCTAAATATTTCAGGAACCAAGCAAGATAGAGCAAACTTTTTTCAAGAAAATAGTAACGCAGGGAGTAAGTGCTCATCAAAATACGCTAGACTCTTTCTGATACACCAATTTAAATTACTCAAATAATTATATTTCTATCTTCGAACAGTGTCTTAATAAATGCTGATGAGTGGGAAATACGATTAGTTCCCGAATTCTATCAAAATCCACTGGAACAGAAAAATTTAGTGATTGCTCAAGAGTTTACTTTCAATCTCTGCTTATGGTTTTTCTTTTTTGTCAACTTCGATTTGTTTTGGCAGCTGTGTGCCTTGACACCCAAGGTGTGCCTTGACACCCAAGGTGTGCCTTGACACCCAAGGTGTGCCTTGACACCCAAGGTGTGCCTTGACACCCAAAAACAACTTTGAAAGGTCAAAAGTAAATTCATCGGATATTAAAAAATTTATTGACAAAAATGTAAAAACTCAACGAGCGTTCATGGCTGTTTCAGCCCTATTTTAGTCCAGAACCGTTCTTCTTCGATTTCGGACCACAGTTTTATTTAAGTAAAGTGTTAGTAAACTGCTTTAATAAGTAAAGTGCTTAGAGTATACCAGACCAATTCATGATCGTATCATCTATTTTCAACTCAAATCTCCTGCTGTGTACCACAGGAGAATTCGCAGCTCTTCAAAGTAATGTTAACAATTTTCAACATGTATTTCTCCGGTAAGTCGTTATTTAAAATGCTCGTTTAATAAGTTTTTTAAAAAAATTGCTCAGTTGCTCAAAAACTCGAGATTGTGCTTGTAACTTTTTGTGAATGTCAAATAAAACTTGTGTTAGGTAATAGGCAAACAAATATGTAGTAAGAAAATTTAGTGTGGCACTTGTCTAGACTGAAGTGTAGTGTGGCACTTGTCTAGACTGAAGTGTAGTGTGGCACTTGTCTAGACTGAAGTGTTAGTTGATTGTTACAATCCCCTTTGTTCTTGATGTTTAGCCATTACTCAACTTGTTCAAATCTTCTTTCTGTCCTGCTTCATATGCTGAACAGCGTCTTCATCAAGTCAATGAAGCACAAACCAAAAGACAAGCTGCCCATTGGCAGCATTTTCTAATCAGTCTATGAAAGCTTTTAAATAGGTCGCTGTGTATCACTAAAAACGAAAGATAGAGAAAACTTCAAATGGAAATGTACGATTTGGGAGAAAAGAAGAATTAGGACCATAAAACAAATGACAGAGTAGAAAACTACAAAAAAACAACAAGATTGTGAGTCATCTGCAAGGAGAGGATCTGACTTCGCAATGGATAGGAAAAACATAGCGAAACAGTCATATGAACATTTAGACAGAGGGATGGACAAAACTGAAGTGATGAATAGAGAGAAAGAGAGACAGAGAAAAATGGTTAGAGAGAGAAAGTAAGAGAGATAAGAGAACTTATAAAAAAATAAAGCAAAAAAATAGGGGTAACAAGGCAGACAGTCTGAAAAAAGTAGGCACGTTGTGTGCGTTCGGGGCGAAACAAAAGCCATTTATGAAATTGGTTTTTTTTTCTCCGAATATTTGCCTACATGATAATCACGCTCCAGTTAATGAATTAATATTCCCACAAAAAAGGACTAACACTTAGCAACATAAGAAGCAGTAAATTGTAGCAAGCCCTCTACTAAGATCATAGGTACATTTATCAAAAAAAATTGATAAACGACCGCTTATTCGGCTGGGGAGCAATTGACAAATGAAGATGAGTGAACTACAAAATTCAGGGTACTTTTTGAAATTCTTGTGTAGTGCAATTTACATTCCAGTTTTTCAACTTTTTTTTTATGTTGCTCTGGATTAGGCTTTCAAGTATTTTTAATTAACTGTTTTTCGCTTAGGCTTAGGTTAAGATTACGCTTACGCTGTTACGCGTACGGCTTAGGAACAAGACCACTTTTTGTGTGTTGTGCAATGTACAATATACCCCGAATTTTGCAGTCCACTCACCTTCATTTGTCAACTGCCCTGGAATGAGCAGAAGCAAGCAAGTCTATAAAGTATTTTTCATTGTTCTTCTGCATTGCCCAATCTTTCTCCCTTCTTCACTCTTCACTCCTCAATGCTAACTTCCTCTTATTGTTGTTTGATTTAGCGGTAGTTTTTTTCGAATTTTCGGACAAATGCACGTTAACTTCAACTTTTATTTAGGCGACCCAACTAAATGACTTCATAGGATTCAGCCGAATGTTAGCGTCGACCAATTCGTACCACTTAGACAGTCAATGAATTGATATTACTACACATTATACTGATTCGTACTTCTTAGACACTCTGACAGACTCGCCGGTAAAGTATGCAGCCAAAAAAAACTCCGTCAAACGTCGTTTGTTCCAGACTTTTCATGAGCAGTCATGAAATTTACTACTCTTGACAAAAAGTGATTGATGGGAGAAAGATGAAGTTCAAGACAAGGTCTCGCTACTCAACCATTCGACTGAATAGGTGATGATATGGGGGAAAGGGGAGAGGGGAGGGGGGGGGGCATGGATCTCGATGATCGTCCTTGGCCTTGGTTTTCCTTCACTCGCGAGGAAAACTCATATAGTGAGTTATTTACGACTAGTATTCACTATGTACAATATCTTCAAGCACATCATGATTCATGATCCATGTTCGCTGTAGCGTATTCTTTTCCACGATTCTTCCGTTTTCATAATGTCTCCCATCTCCTGTTCTCTCCCATTCTCGCTTCTTTTTTGTGGCTTTCTCTCTTGCACCCAATTTCCCATCCCACAGCTCTCTTTTCAACCTTATACTACTTTAGGTGAACGTAAGAGAAAAAAGCGCATATGAAGCACTCGTCAGTCATAAATCAAACCGGTCATACAACAAACGAAAGACATGAAAAGAACACCACCTCAGCGGTAAGAAGAAAAAAGCGCCAGAGGCTGAACCAAAAAAGAGTGAGAAACAAACTACTAGAAACGGTAAGAGAGAAAGAACGAGAGTGAGAGTAAGGAGACAAAAAAGACAGAGAACGAAAGAGAGAGAGAGAGAGAGAGAGAGAGAGAGAGAGAGAGAGAGAGAGAGAGAGAGAGAGAGAGAGAGAGAGAGAGAGAGAAAGAGAGTAGCACATTTGAAGAGTGCTATTGAACATTACCAAATGCTGCGACCTATGAATCATGAGGTACTTATGTAACGTAAAGACTGAAAGAAGAAGAAAGGGCTGGATTTATGAAGAGTTCAAAATCTTAACCAGACTAATTTGGTTATTCTAAACACTTATTTACTTGAACTTGAAACTAAACATAGTGTGCGCAAGGTAATCGCTCGTCCTCAAGCTAAATTTCTTAAATAATAAAAATATAAACAACCGCGTTCTACCAGTCAAGAGTGAGAGAGCATTCTCCCAGACGAGAGGGATAGGAAGAGATACCAGCGCGAACACTCGACATACAATAAAAGAGAGCTAGATAAAGGGAGAGGGGGAGAGAGAGAGAGAGATAGAGAGAGAATGTGCAAGTTCAGAGCACTAAGAATTTTAAGTACATGAAACTATTCTTTCGATAGCGCTCACCTCATCACTTTTAAGCAAATTCCGCGAAAGCATCGAATTTGAGATGTTTAGGGTTCTAGCAAACCTTTAACACGACAGCTCAAGCAAAAAAACTTCCCTCTTAACCTCCTGACTCGAAATATTCTTTATTTTGGCGTTCTTAAATATCTCGGACTAAAGGTATTCTGGTCTCCGTCAAATGGGCTTCTAATTTCCTTTCAGTATGGTTTTGGTCTTCTCCTTCAAGAAAAAGCGACTGTGACCTGTTTAAAATGAAGAATGAGAAGAAACGGAACTTCACGAGAACACCTTATTTATTCGTGCAGAATTGAGCAGACGAGGAAAACTAGAGGATTCACTTTTTCTTCCATATTTCTTCTTTTCATCATCTTCCTTTTCTTTCCCATTTCTTTAACATGTCTCTTCTTTCTCTTTCTTCCTCGTTATGCTGCTCCCTTAAGAGCCTCGCCCTCTCTGATTCTTCTCTCTGCTTATAAATCCTCGAACTCTCATCTTATCTTTTTTTTCACCCACTCTTTCTCAATAAAAACGTGCTCGCTTCCCTTTTCTGACCTCACGATTTGCTTTTTGTTCTTTTGCGGAAATCGGAACACGGCCTTTCTACGGAAAAAATCATAAGAACCATTTCCCTGTCTTTCCAAGGCGTCTTGAGCACCTCACAAATGACTAGCAAAAAAAGGAATAAACGTCTAGTATACAGAGAGAAATTGGCTTCTACACAAAAAGTTATAAACTACTTTTTAAAAGGTTATGATTTCTCTCCTATAGGGAAAAATTTTATCCCCCAAAAAAAGGAACCGCCTTCTTTACCAAGAAAATTTTACTCCTTCAAAAATAGTAGCTTTCGCCCTCTTATGACTTCTAAAAAAGTCTGATGAGTCGTTCGCTTAGCAAACGAAGTAAAATCTAAAGATCACGAGAAGTAAATCTACAAAATAGTTGTAAAAAGGTAAATGTTGAGACAAACATTCAACAGGTTGAGTTTTCTCCTTGAGAACCAGAAGAATTTGGAAGTTACAAAAAATTACCAAGAAGTGAAGTGGAAGATCTGTCAATTCATAGCAAGAGGGGGAAGTTTTCGCGAGAGAAACTCTCGATGAAGAACTCTAATATGCACGTGACTTAACACGAAAAACAAATTATGCTACCTAAGAAACGTCTATCTTTTCTCGCAAGTAAAAAACCTCAACAAAAAACCCGTGACTAATTGGAGTTTATTTCATTGCTACAGCAGATGAACGGTTCTCAGAAGCAACAAAACTTTTTAAAAAATAATCTCCACAACATATGGTTCAGCGACCATAAAAAGCTGTTACATTGTGATCCCACTACATAAAACCTGATTGTGGGGCTTTAATCACAGTGATATATTGTAGAATTAAACCGTGTTTTGGCCTCAGAGTAACTTCGTACTGTGAGAAAAAAAACTCTTACAAGTTATGGTGGTGTATCTCCTTACGGAATACGCCTTCATGGGTGTTGCCATATAATTTATCCTCTATTGTATCCTCGATTACTGTCTCTCTATACGGCCTTACTTAAAACTGGGTAAAAATTTCTCAGAACTTTTGCTAGCTTTGGCCTATTCCCACTACTTTTTCCAAAACAAAAAATCTAGCTTGTATATAACCCTAGCGAAGAGGTGACAGTGAACTGTGTTCCCTAAATCTGTCGTCAAGCCCATCTGTTTGCACTTCTCCTGTATTGGTTTCTGGTGTGAAAAAATGCTACAGAGGGACAGAGCGAGAAAGAGAGAGAAGATGTAGAAAAACCAGGTCTTTTTCACTTGAAGAGGTACAATTGAACCACGAATCTATGTACTATTCCATAGAACAATTCCACGGCTATGTATGTAGATCAAAATCTTACATTATTTTGTACTTGCATGTTTTATGAAGTAAGACAAAAAATTATCCATGTCTCCGTGAATTTTTCAATAATAAAAGTTGTGACGAACCATTTTCACGGTTAAAATACCCGTATTTTCGTTCAATACACTCTAGAGGTCAGAATGGTTATACATATTATACAAGACGCAGACATCCTCTCATCTTGAATATCCAATTTCCGATCACAGTAATCCAACTTTTTCAAGCTCTTGTTTGATTGCTTGTTTACTTTTCAGAGAACTCATAGCACGTTTCAATAAGCTCAAATGAAGTTAAAAATCAGACTTTTTCAGGTACTGCATTCCAAAAACTTTTTTTTCTCGGTAAGTCAACATTCATGAGACGAAAACAACAAATAAGCATTTCATTACATGCGTTTTCAACGATTGAAGCGAAAACAAAACATGCAGAGTCTATAGTAAAACAGAAGCCACCGAGGCGCTGAAAGCACAGGACAATGCATGCGAGAGCTCCAAAGCATCAGACCTGCACCAAGCACGAGATAATGTAGTCAGTGCAGTTCATTCATTTAAAATTCATCCTCAAATGCTGCTTCTATTTTTAAATTGCAAATCAATATGCTACTTGAGTTATGTTTCTGAAAGCTGTGAACAAATCACAAAATCTGAAGTTTATGTTCATTTCATCTCATCATCATCTCTTCCTTTCGGCCTTTCTCAATTTTGTGTTCCTACTTCGGTTGGATCGATCAATTTCGGTGACATGCTTGATGACTAGCTCATGACTACTGATACCCTCAAAAACCTTCAGGCATTTCAGTTCTGAGAATGCCGTATATTATAAACAAAGCTCTTATATGTACTTAATCTCAGCAAGCAAAAGACTTTACATTTCTTCCTTCTGTTCAATGCCTTCAGAGTTTTTATATTATCATTTTCAGCATAACAAAGTACTGCCAATGCAAACAAATCAAAACAGAAGAAAACATTCAGAACACAAAACAAAGTGTTTCATTTACATGCGAGAACACTTCAATGCATGCCGCTTTCCTGATTGAAGTGGAGTCTTTAGCAGAGGCATTTTTGAAAATAATGTATTTCAAGAGGACATTCCATGTTATGGAACCCAGAGTTCTCTCTCATACCGGCATTGAAAGAAATTTTACTACACTACTAATTGAACACTTGCTCAATCAAATTACAAAAAAAAATCTACGAGGTGAAATGAAACTCTTACTAAGAGCGAGTGCCTTATCACTACACTTCTGAAAAAAACATTGCAATGCAATTAATTTTCATAACTATACACGTGCGGTAGTCATCAATCTATCCACGGCACGCAACGGTTCTCCTCTGAGGAGGAATTCACCATAGAATGCAAAATATGTAATGAATCTTCTACGTGGAGAAAACAAACTTCAAAAAGCGATTTCCCATCTCAGCTCATTAGAATTCTTAGCTAATTATACGTTTGGAACCGTCAAGCTTTCAAGTTCTTGACTTTGAGTGACAAACACCTGAATGTTCTCGAAGTCACGCGTCCGTTCGGCGAGGATTCAAAATGAGATATATCCTTAGCAATAAACGAATAAGAGGATTACATAAAAACACGCAAGGTTATTTCGTATTAGGTCGTGCCTTGGTTAGCTTTCTAGCAAGTTGAGTTAGTAGTTTGTCCAATGCTTCCATTATTAAATGATAGCAATTCGTCCATTACTCTGCTTCTGGAAAAAGACCACACTCAGAACATAGCAAAACCTCTCGATGACCATCATTAAAGGCTGCGAAGATCTGTGTCAACCAAATTATCCTTTGAAACCTCTATAGTTATTATCCTTGATTAAAATAATCATAGTTAATTAGATAAACTCGCTCATATAGTTATGATCACCACATTGTTTCGCCTTTTCACATTGTTATCCTCAAAGTCATTCGAATTCATTTTAATCCGGTATGAATCAAAAGAACTTTCTTCAATCACTGCCTCCAGTTTCGGATCTATCCCATCTTCAAAGGCTACGCGTCTTTTAGTCTTACAATGATCTCTGCTATTAAGCGCGGGCCTGCGGTCCGCATCACCCGCACTTGCATATCGCTTGAGACACGGCGGTGCGGGCACCACACCCGCCGACAGACTCAGCAGCTCTTTCTGCCTACCGTGCACAGGCTCACTTTCACCGTATCCACCACACAAAATCGTGTTATACCGACCATTACTAGTGTGATGATGACTGCAACGACCCTGGTTATTGCTGTACCACCCACACTCACAGCGCCGCTGGTTGGTGTAGATGACAGAAGGCTTGGTCGGGTCGTCGGACACCGAGATGGAGACGACGTTTGGACGCGGTGGCGGCGAAGGTGCCACATACGGTACAAACTGAACAGCATTCCCCGAATTGTCACTGCTACTGCTGCTTGTGATGAAGCGACCGTTCGAGGAGCGTATGCCCACTACAGTGGGGATGAACCGCGGCTGCAACTGTTTAATCATCAGCATTCTTCCATCGGTAGACCGCTTGAGACGATCGACTTCTCTATCATTTTTTTAAACTGAATCTGAGTGCATTCTACTGCCATCAGCTTCGGCGGAATTCTTTGCGTCTTTCTTTACTGCGCTAAACTAACTCAGCGGCTGCTGCTTGAACCGTTTCCTATTATTTGAGATATTCACAGCTCTTTCATAGTGATATGTATAAGGGACAATGCCAATTTTTCAATTTTAAGACCATGTATCGGGAAAAATGCAAATAGGTTTTGGTAGTACCCCTCCCCTACCTTTTCCTCTAGTAGTACCCCACCCCTACCTTTTCCTCTAGTAGTACCCCACCCCTACCTTTTCCTCTAGTAGTACCCCACCCCTACCTTTTCCTCTAGTAGTACCCCACCCCTACCTTTTCCTCTAGTAGTACTCCACCCCTACCTTTTCCTCTAGTAGTACCCCTCCCCTAACTTTTCCTCTAGCAGTACCCCTCCCCTACCTTTTCCTCTAGTAGTACCCCTCCCCTACCTTTTCCTCTAGTAGTACCCCTCCCCTACCTTTTCCTCGAAGAAGATGTGTCTTTCCAAATCTTTTTGTGTTCCCAGCTCTTTCACCCTTTCGGGCTCTTTCTCTCTCTGCGGCTCTTTTTGTCGCTCCGGCTCTTTTTGTCGCTCCGGCTCTTTTTGTCGCTCCGGCTCTTCTCGTCGTTCCGCCTCCTTTTGCAGCTCCACATCTTTCTGCCACTCCAACTTCTTATTTCGCTCGAGTTTCTTCTGACGCTCTGGCTCTTTCTGTCGCTCCGCTTCCTTATGGCTCTCCGGCTCTTGATCCTCTCTATGTGAAGACATGTTTCTACTAAGCAAATCTCGTTTTTGCTCCATGGTAATTCCGTTCCGCTCCGAGACTTCTCTCTCTTCAGTCCTCTCTTCCTCTTCTCTCACTATGTCCTTCTCCCGATTTCGCTCGCTGAACTTGCTCAGCAGACGCTGCATTTCGCTCATTCCACTGTCATCTGCAATTCATTTTTGTTAAGCATTAACCAGAAAAAGTACTGCAAAAAATATCTTCACAAAACTTAAGGCTCATAAAATTAGGCTGCTTAAGATTACAAGTACCTAATTTTGTGCAATAGAAATGCCATTAGACAAACACCATTTCGAACGGATACATCCACTCAATTGAGAAGGTTAATACATACCAGGGGTTAGTCATGTCAGACCTTCTGTTGTCATGTCAGGACCCTTAAGTAAAAAACAAAAAATGTTCGCGGGCCTCTGTTTTTTTAATCATAATGGGGAACCCTTATGTTGAATTTTTTTCGGCGTCTGTACCTTTTTCTTGCACACTAAAAAACCCTGGTTAACACATGCTCGTAATGCTTGCACGTTTCTAAATCCTTTTCTCACCAAACTAGGACCGAGGGAAGCCCCTCGTTCAACCAGATTTACTGGGAGAAACCAATTCATGAAAACGCCAACCTAGCCTTGGAGCGAGATTAAAGAGAGAGAGACTCACCTTTCATGATTAGTCAAAGTGTTAATCATACGTTTCTATTCCCTCAGAGAAGTTAAAATACTATAATAATCTTCCTCGCGCTTGTTCCCGCCTCGCGGCAGGGTACGCGCTCCCCTGAGATGCAGGACAGACCTATCCTGGTAGAACCAGTGGCTGCCTGCTAGATCACTGCTAGTGTGATTAGCAGCAGTGAAGAGAGTCAGATTCGTGCATGAGCACTACCAACATTTCTTAACCCCCTTGGTTTGGGTGGATCTGTCCGGGGTGGGAGTGGAACTCGGGACTCTTCGCACAATGGTCTATCACACTACCACTATGCCAGAGAAGTTAAAATACTAGCACAATAATTTGAAAGCATTTAGTTTATTGTATTATATTCAGAAGAAACCATTGTTATTGAGTAGAATTTTCGGAAAGGCTATTGTAGGCGGTGCGGAGGAGCGCAGAATGCGCGGTCGGCCAAATGTTGAGAGAGGCCTTGGAGCGGTCGCGCGACTCGAACCGTGTTGCATCTCCTCGTAATTCTGAAGGAAGACGATTATTAACAAATAGGATAAACTTTCTCTGCAAAACTCCCTCTGCATTCTCAACGACTTATTAGCCTATTATAAATTCATTTACTTCGTCGTAATAATTAATGTTAAATCACATGTAGAACGCATGAATATTCATATACTAAGTTTTAGGCCAATGGACATCAATGAAGTCTTGCGAAGTTTAGAACAGGCGAATCTTGAATCAAGTAAAGAAGCACAAAGATGATTCTTCCATATACACATTTCTAGGCATTCATGAAACAGATTAAACCTGACGTGTACGAAAAGCTTATCTGATCGGAAAAAGGTCTCAATGCGCCTCGACCAGGCGTTGAATGAGACCGGTCTAGGGCATGTTTGTACATGCCGAGCGAGTTGAAAGAGATGAGGAAAGGCAAACGTGAAAATAGAAGTAGCGGAAAAGTAAATTAGTATGGAAGAAGAAGAGAATGTAGATAATTTCCGGCGCGAACATGTGTTTGCCAACAAAGCTGGTTCGGTAACCATTCAACCCCTGGTCTCAACATACTAAGGATCACTTAAAAAGTCAAACCAGAGGAGGCTTCGGTTCTTCTGGGGGCGGGCTGACATCACTCGCAGGAAGAGAGTGAGCCGGTCGATCCACTCGCAGGGGAGACGAAATATTTACCTTTTCTCTGAAACCAGGAAATCTAGGATGTGTTCGAAAACCATAAAGAAGGTAGCGGAAAGCTAACATGTCCCTGATAATAGAACCTCCAGTTGCAAGACAAACGAGTAAGTTTATAAGAGTAATCGTTTTTCCAGACCCATTGAAGGTTGAAACAGACCGCTAGCATACGGTGGAATTGATCCTTGTCTGGAAATCATAATTTTCTCGCAGCCAAAAGTTGTTGTCTGAGAGCTCCATCACGCAGAAATCCATTCAATAAAGTTTAATGAGGAACCCCCAATGTCCGGACGAATTCCCGAGGCTCAAACTATGACCGTAGTATTAAAATATTTTTTTCGGTGAGGCACTTTGTTTATCGGAGAAGGACAAGATACCTCCTCCAAATGGAGCCTGGCTGCTTCCCAACCCTATGCCATGAAATGAGAACAAAGTTTGCTTCTGTCACAATCTCTGAGGGTCTAACAAGCATGCTGAGCCAGCCAGTGGGTATTTTGTGTACCATCATCCAACTAAAGCAGAATTGTTCAGATAGTCGCACCTTTATCCTAACTCATCTCTGAGTAGAATGATCTTGAATGTTGATATTGTGGGCAGGGGTTAAATGGAGCCGCCCAATTTGGGTTTACATGTATCCGCCGCTCAAAGTTTGGAGGAAAAAGGAAGAGGGGATGAAGGAAAAGGGTAAGAAAAGAGAGGGAGTTTTTTGTCAATAGTGTGTGTACATGTATCCGCCGACCGGACCGATCCGGTCACTATTTAACCCCTGGAAGGGACCGATCCGGTCACTATTCAACCCCTGATTGTGGGTATTACTTCCAGCCTTATCTAAATATTCTCTAAACCCTGCCTTTCTCTTCCTCTCAAGGCTGATTTCATTCTGACCTCTCCCTCTTGCCCCCCTCTCCCTCTTCCATCAAACTGACTCAACGGGATGCGGGTCTGACGGTGGGAGCGAAACGGGCACCGAGTGACTTCTCTCCTGGTAGGCCCGACCACTGTTCCGGGAGAGGGGAGCTTCGCTCTCCGAATCCCTTGCGTATCGAGAT
Source organism: Allodiplogaster pararmata (assembly GCA_964056735.1). Classification (NCBI taxonomy): domain Eukaryota; kingdom Metazoa; phylum Nematoda; class Chromadorea; order Rhabditida; family Diplogasteridae; genus Allodiplogaster; species Allodiplogaster pararmata. The sequence goes on along the minus strand of OZ057408.1, from coordinate 13,947,145 downwards.
TCCAACACTGGAATACAAAACTTTTCGAAATATTGTGGACTTATCAAAGTTTATTCACAAGCATATTAATTCAGTTTTTTGTTCGCAGCATTTTTCATCGGATGTTTCAATAAAGGTTTACTTCTCTTCGGCAATGAAAAGTTACTCAACTGCAATACTCATTTTTCAACAAAGTTTAAGCTTGCACTACAGTATCCCAAGATGATAACTGGGTTTGTAAAAAAGTATAATTTAAATTTTTAGCCTCTCGCACAGAGAAGCTCTAAAACCACAGTATTTCATTTTCCTAGCAGTAGTCTAGTCTAATCTAAATTATTCCGAGACGGTAGTTGAGTTGAGAAAAGAGTCACATTTGATATCAGCCTCGGCCTCTCTCCACTTGATGTCTCCTGTTGCACGCCGAAGTTTCCTGCCTATTCTCACAAACTCTGGCTCAGGCTCCGAAGAATCGGCAGATGTGTTCTTCTGCAAATCATAGTCGTTCAGGAGTAGTCATTCATAGTCAATTAAATCTTTCCATTCTTATTAATTGAGTATGAGTCATTAATAGTCATTTAACACTATTCATTCTTAGTCACTACTGGTTGAGAATGGAAATAGGGTGAGGACCATATTGGTCACCAAGAGGTACCAAATTACTACTGTCTCCCACCAGCACTTCGCATTCCTTCTCCGTCTCACGCTATTGTTATTCTCAAAAACTTCGCAACTCTATGAAAACATTATAGCGATTTGGGTGGATCTAAGTTAGGTTTATTTTGAGAGTGCACCACTCACATACCTCCAAGTTTTCAAACGCTTCCATGCTGATTATTTTGGGTGGCGCCGAAAGGCGCAGCTCCCGGGGCGGTGGTCCATCTCTTCTGCAAGTTTATCCAATACATATCATCCTTACCAGGATTCACTGCCTTCAAAATTTGTAACTTCGAATTTGAAGACATATCACAGATTGTTTGAGAAATCCTTATTTTAGTGAAATTGAACCTACAGTATACATCAAACTTTGAAGTTTTTTGAGAGTTGATTTTGTTGTTCATATTGAAACAATGAGGAAAACAAGCAACAGAGAAAGAGACTCAGAGAGAGAAAAGAGCAAAAGAGAGAGAGAGAGATAGAGAGAAAAAGAGAGAGAGAGAGATGGAGAGAGAGAGAGAGAGGGAAAGAGAGAAAGCGGGCCTCTGTGTCCTTTTCGGACGCATCAAAAAAACCCTGATGGCAGGTGAACCTCGTATCAGTTTCGAAAGTTGTATGTTGACTGCCGTAGCTGCCATTCACCAACTGATGATGCACACTAGGATCGACATGACTCCTCTCCAAAAGGCGAGACTTCTGATGTAGGTCCTGCAAGGAAAACATAAGTCACCAAGAAGTATCAAATTTACTCCAATATGTAGAGGAAATTGAAACTGTTTTAGTTTTCATTTTTTAAAGTTTATTTGGTTTTTGGTCAACTTAATTCGTTTGCATGAATTTTTAACGACTCTCAAACAGAAAAAGAGCCAGCTTATCTTGAACTGATCGCTTCAGTGAGGTCAGGGATCTATAGAAGATTAGCCTTAATCACTATATTCATAAGCTTTCAAGTTTGATGGTGGAGAGATGAATATAGAGTGAGACAGAAAGGATGAATAAATATAGAGAAAAAAACTGATAGAAAAAGGAGAGATGGAGAGAGATAGACAGAGAGAGTCAGAGAGATAAAGAGAGAGATACATAGAAAAAGAGTCAGAGAGATAGATAGGAAGAGAGTCAGAGATATAGGGAAAGAAAGAGAGAGGGAGGGAGACTAGCCGGATTGGTTGGCTTGTCGAATAAGCGCCGCAGCTGCTGGATGTCGACCATGTCCTCGGGGAGATGGGCGTGCGGCTTTGAGTAAATGGGCTCCTGATTCTCGCTTTCTTCTTTCTCCTCACTCTTCAAAATCTCCCGATGCACCAGATAAGAACGGCGCTCCCTGCATATCAGTCATCGATATCATAGCTATTCTTTCAAAACAGAAATCTCTTTTTTTTCGTTACAATTTTCTCGTCCGAACGACGATTCCCACTCGACACCAGGGGTTTTATAAACAGGGGTTAAACAGTGACCAGATCGGTCCCGTCTGCAGATACAGGTACACAAACTAATGACGAAAAACTCCCTTTCTTTTCTTACCCTTTTCCTTCATCCCCTCTTATTTTTTCCTTCAAACTTTGAGCGGCGGATACATGTAAACCCAAATTGGGCGGCTCTATTTAACCCCTGTTTATAAAGCATTCGAAAAAAAACAGGAGTTCGCAGAAACATAGCTCATCAGACTGGTGAAATTTCTCCCGGTCACCCGGCCGGTTCCCAAAAAATAGTTTTTCTAGCTTGTTAAGAAAATATAACATACGTTGGTTAAAAACTTTTGAAAAAAATAAATAATCGTAAGTTGACTAAGGGGGGGCCGGAACCCCGGCCCAGGCTAAAAAGAAGGATCAACTGACTGCAAAAAACTGACCAAAAATTTTGTTTTTGACTCTCCCCCTTTCTCTTTTTCGGTCGCCCGGTCATCCGCCCGAGAAAATTTTTCTCAGCACATCCGATCAATAAAACTTTTATTGAAAGAAAACAGTGTACCAGAAAAGGTTTTGCCCTTAACATGGAAGAATAGACCCTTAAAAGTTCGGAACAACGAAACAACAAGCCCGCCAACAAACGGTGAGACTTGTTAATTTAACCCTTGGTCAAAACTTGAAAGAATTTAGATAGCTAAAAGACATTTTATATCTGAATTATGGCTTTTTTCAAGTGATAACAACTTGTTCTCGATTCACGTTCGAATATTAACACTGTGATATATGGGACGGAGTTGGAGGAACTTATGAAGCTTTCGATTTATGAAAATACTAATTAAGTTTTTGAGCCATAGCTCACCGATGTGTGCTGAAAAAAATATTTTCGGGCGAAACAGACCTAAAGAAATAATTTTTTTCCGTTCTGATTGATTTAATCCAGCCGAAAAAATTATTTTCATTTTTTAGCCATTGATGAAATGTTTTTATCATCTTTAAACAAGGGTAATCAAGCGGTCAAAGTTCAAACCTAGCCTTTATTGGCCATTTTGTGAGCATCACACATACGCTAAGAGAGTTAGACGGTTTATAGTAACTTGAGTTGGGTGAATTTATTTTTTTCGGATCTTAGGCGGGCGACCGGGAGAAATTTCACAGGTTTGTTGAGCTATGGTTTGAGCTCATACAATCAGCCGAATTGTTAATTTCCTGAAATCAAGGGTGATATTAGTATCGTATTTAGGTTGAGTGGGGTGATATTAGTATCGTATTTAGGTTGAGTGGGGTGATATTAGTATCGTATTTAGGTTGAGTGGGGTGATATTAGTATCGTATTTAGGTTGAGTGGGGTGATATTAGTATCGTATTTAGGTTGAGTGGAATGAAGAGCGAATATATTTCTTCTTGTAAAACAAATGAGAATTGAGAATCGTTCATCGTTCATTTTCTTCGTAACAATTATTTCACCAAGATCGAAAAACTTTTATAGAAAGTAGATTTTTTACTAGATCCACATACAACGCACAAACAGCAAGCAACAACTTGAACGAAAATAAATTCAGATTTTCATGATCGATTGATAGTAAAGAGACATTTTCCCGCTAACTTCAATGGTGCGATGAGAATAGTCTGAGTGAATTCAGCTTTCAGTACTCTTTTTACCATCCAAAAACTCGCATACATCTAAGATGTTCTTGATACAAGAGGAAAGAGTGAAGAGGCTCTTAAGAAAAATAGATACAAAGGAAATAAGGAAAATTGAAAGCCGGTCGGATATATAGTAACGTAACGTTCAAGATTAAAAGATAGTAAGTGGTTCGAAGAGAAATACATCTAGATAAAGGTAGAAATTACAGGAAGAATACACGGAGAAGCATGAAAGCTAGACTGAGTACTCTTATAAAGAGGCCATCCCTTGATCTACCAGCTACTAATACAACACAGAGATGCATGAAGACGATATGAACCCGATACGCCTATTCATATAATCTGAACACATTTCCTTGTTTTTGCCACTAAAATAAATAAATGACACTCGAAAAATTATTTTTAAAAAAAATTTAAAAACAACTTGGAGTTAAAAATTCATAATTCTTTCTAAACGACCGAATTCGCATTTTTGATTTGATTTGAAAAAACTCGAAAACTCGAGATACAGTAAGGTTTTTTTTAAAAGAATCACACTAAAACTGAACGTTGTTCGAGTGAGCATCCTAATAAATATGGAAAAAAATCGTTGAGTAGTGCTAATTTGTATGCTACTTAAAAATATTTGGAATAGTCTTTTTTCCGAAATCAAAGAAAGTTACTCTTAGTCATCAGCTGAAACACTCATAAGGTGACGTATTGTCATATTCTCAATCCATCAACATTTTTGTATCCTATATTTATCAGACTCACAAAGAACTCTAAGCAGTCTCTTCAACAACAACAAAAAAGATTGGAAAAAAGAGCTTGAGTTTTACAGTATACTTTTTTAAACAATTACATACAGTACCGCCCAAAAAGTTATAATATATTGAATTATTGAACATAACTTTTTTCAAAAAAAAAACGAATGAAGATCAAATTTTCAGATATTTTTTACAAGCCAAATTCACATGTTTCGAGTAATATAACAAGTTTGGAAAATGCTTTATTAGGTTTATTCGTTAAAAAAAATGGAAATAGTAAAAAGTGCTTATAGAGATGTTCAGGAAACTTGCGGGTGATGTTGGACTAGCACATCTCGTGCACCTGTTCAACACCATCGTAAAGCAAGGCCAAATTCCACATATCTGGCGCTACTCCACGACCGTTCCAGTCTTCAAAGGAAAAGGCGATGCCAGAGTGTGCAGCAACTACCGTCCAATACGCCTTCTCAACCACACTATGAAGATATTTGAGAGGATACTGGATTCACGCATACGAGATATCGTCGATATTCCAGCTCAGCAATGCGGGTTTGTGAACGGAAGAGGCACAACAGATGCAATATTTGCACTCCGTTTACTCGTCGAGAAGCACGCAGAGAAAAGATCACCTCTCCATCTGACCTACCTCGATTTGGAAAAGGCGTTCGACAGAGTCCCCCATGATCTTATTTCATATGCATTGCGCGATCATCAGGTTCCTGAAGAGTACATTCGATGGACAATGGCGATGTACGATGATTCAAAGAGTACTGTCAGAACTCCGGTCGGCATCACAGAGCCATTCGCAGTAAACGTTGGAGTGCACCAAGGGAGTGCTTTGTCTCCCCTTCTCTTCATTTTGGTTATGGATACCGTCACGCGTCCTCTACTGACTCCGGCTCCGTCAACCATCGCATACGCCGACGACATTCTCCTTGCTGCTCCTACACGTGCCGAAATCGAGAAACGCACCCAAGAATGGAATGACGCTCTTAGTAGGCATGGCTTACGCCTCAACATCAAGAAGACCGAGTACCAGGAAATCGGAGTGCAAACGACGGGAGCTGTTCACATCAGCGGTGAACCGCTCCCGAAGACCTCCGAATTCAAGTACCTTGGTTCTGTCATCTCCTCAGACACGTCAACAAATGCAGCGGCACGCCAAAGAGTAAATGCAGCTTGGATGAAATGGAGAGAAGCTGCAGGTGTCCTCTGTGATAGGAATATCACAGCTGGCATACGCGGAAAGATGTATAAAACAGCAATCCGTCCCGTGCTTCTCTATTCGACGGAGACCTGGCCTACAACGCGTATAACCGAGAACATTATCCACACGAATGAGATGAAAATGTTACGCTGGACACTAGGACTGACTCGCCTAGATTGTGTGCGTAACACGATTGTGAGAGGGAGACTCGGCGTTGCCCCAATACAAGACAAGATGCGAGAAGGGAGAGTTAGATGGTATGGACACGTGATGCGAAGAGACGCGACCAACATCGCAAGACACGCCCTTGACATGGAAGTACCAGGCAAACGCCCTCGAGGCAAACCGAAGACAAGATATATGGATACGCTCAACCAAGACCTGCGCCTTGCAAGACTCCACTCGGAAGACGCAACGGACAGATGTTTCTGGAGAGCTAGAAGCCGTACAGCGGACCCTACTCCGACCTCGGCCGGCGCGGGACAACGCTAAGAAGAAGCTTATAGAGATGTTCAGTTTTTTCGAAGTATTAAAACAAATATTCTAGTATTTGGTGGCATATCCTTTCGAGTCAATGACTGCCTGACATCTACGAGGCATAGAATCAATCAAAGAGTCAATGGTTGCCTGCGAAATCGCCTTCCATTCCTCCTCTAGCTGCTTAAACTTTTCATCAGCATTTCTGCATGTTCTCCCCGTCAATTTTCGTTGCAAATGTTCCCATAAATTTTCGATGATGTTCAAATCGGGAGACTGGCTCGGCCAGTCCAAAACATACACATGCCGACGGCGAAACTAGTTCTTAACGTGCTGAGATCGATGTTTCGGGTCGTTATCTTGTTGAAAGGTGAACCCACGGCCGAATTTGGAGAGGGCCCAAGGCCGCATAGTGCTTTCCATTATGTTCTCATAGCCGTAACGATCGAGATTTCCGACAATACGTCTAATTGGACCCATGCCGCTGGCGGAAAAACAGCCCCAGACCATCACAGAACCACCGCCATGTTTGACTGTGAGCGACTGGTATTGCGGCAGGAAACGCTTGCCCGCTGGACGTCTTACCCACCTCAGACCGTCACTGCAGAACATATTAAACTTGGATTCATCGCTCCAAACAATCTGAGAACACTCACGGCGTGTCCAACTGAGGTGATCCTTAGCCCACTGAACTCGAACTTTACGATTTTTTTCGCTGATAAAAGGCTTCTTGGCAGGCCGCCTTCCATTCAGTCCAGCGGCTTGCAAACGGCGTTTGATGGTAGTTATTGAAGGAGCAGGAGTCGCGGGCGTTGATATGATAGCTTGAATGTCTGTAGCAGTGCGTTTCGGGTCTTCGCGAGATGCGCGCAGGATGCTTCGGTCCATGTACCTCGAAGTTACGCGGGGTCTCCCCGAACTTGTCTTCACGATGACTCGTCCCTGCAATTTTTTTGTGTTCCAAAGTTCTTCAGTTGTAGAAAATTCGTTTACCTGGGTTCGAAAACGCCGGAGGATATGGGAGATAGCGCTCTGAGTTACCCCGAACTGCTGAGCGAGCTCGCTCTGTGACCGGCCCTGTTTCGCCCCAGCAACAACAGCTTCTTGCATTCTTTTACTTGTATTTTGATGTCCAACAGTTCGAACCATGACTTGAAACAAAATTTTTATGAATGAAGTTCGGTAAACAAAAAAAAAATCAACTAAAAAAAATCATGGAGAAAAACTGAAAAATGGAAGATATACCAATTTCGGTGTATTTCCTGGAGATAAATAATAAATCATTCAAAACGACGTCCGGTACGGTACAGACACCCAAAAAAACTTCTGTGAAAATTTGAGCTTTGAATTTTATCTTTGAAAAAAGTTATTTTCAATAACCCTATATATTATAACATTTTGGGCGGTACTGTAGTTATAGACCATCATACATATCTATGTAACATATGCATACGGTCAAAGACTCATAACCAGAGAGGAATGGAGTTATTGCGATATCTCTTCCACACTGCTTCAGAGAGAGAGTACTTCCAAAATCACAGAAAGAGACAAATAAAGAAGTCAGAAAGAGAGATAGAGAGAGATAACTAGGAATAAAGAGTGAAGGAAAGGAATATATGAGAGAGAGAGACCGTGAGAGTAAGTGAGAAGAGGTTATATACCTATAAAGAGTGCGCAGGATTCGGAGAGCGCGGCCTGCCCGCTGTCCACTTTGTTTGGTGAGAGGCAGTCAAAAGTGAAGAGCGCCAATAGCAGTAGATCATTGGCAAACATTAGTGGGCCGGTGAGCTCATTTCAGAACTACGAGGAACTACTAGAAGGGGAAGGTCCGTATAAAAATGGTTTTTTATTCCTTTTAAATAACCGAAATATGAATAAAATTTCACACGAACAAGAGATATTCAAGAGAGCGGGATCCAATCCATCGGAGTTTCTCTTTACGGGAGCAAGTACGTTAACGAATAGACAATTGAGGAAACATTGCTAATCTGCGCAATACAAAAAAAACTCAATGGCTTTAAATTATTGGTTCAATTTCGTAGATGCTTTTTGAATGACCATAGTATGTATTTGCAAGATTATTACTAAAATACGAGGCTCTTATTTTCTGATGGGCATACCCCGCGTCTTTTCTTGCAGACATTAGAATACTAGACGAAAAATTGGCTACGGTTTCGAAAATTTTCTTCATAGGTGATCATTTTGAGCATCAGGGACTGCAGTTCTTGTAAAAAACTTTTACAAAAAATTATTTATACATCAAAAAATTATTTTTACATTAAAAATTACTTGTTACAATAAAAAAAACGCTTAATCTTAGCAAAAGTTGAATATAACTAGGCCGTACGGCTTAGTCTAACGAGACCGTATCAAAAAAATTAATTTAAAAAAGCATCGTGCCATTATCTGCAAGACAAGACGCAGGGTATGCCCATCAGGGAATAAGAGCCAAGTATGACTAAAATTTTAGAGTTGTGGCGATACGAATAAAATTATTAATTTATCTAAAAAATTGAAATTTGAGAGATGATGAGTAATTCTTTTGGCAAAGAATGAGCTAGCAGCGATGGTAATGAAATATTATACACTCAGCAAGAGATCAGAAGAACATAATGGGAAGAGCGACTATCTCGAGCGGTGGAAGCGTTTCAAACTATACGTATATTTTCTGAAAATAATGCATCAGCCAATACTCATTTTTCCAGTCCTAATCAGGGTGTCACATCATCTAGGGATTTGAGAGAATATATTGTTTGAAGGTTTAAAAAAAAACCAGTATTCAGAGTTCTAAAGAACATCAACATATGCTAATGAGATATGAGTGAACTAATAAAACGGACATATACATCTTAGCCTTTTCAAGCAGTACTATCTCTGCTTTAGAAGCTCCCAATTTCTCGTCTTCCCTCTTTTTTCCGTTCTATTGTTGTTTTGTTTCAATTTTTTCTATCTTTATTGTCTGTCTCTCTCACCCTCTCTCTCTCTCTCTCGTCTCAAACTTCCTATTCCTCTATCTCCTTCTATCTCTCTCTCTTCCCCTTTTTTATCTATTTTCCTCGTTCTCTCTTCATCTCTTTGGGTCTTCTACATACAAGCTTCATTGAATGGATCCAGCCGATTGTAGAAATAGTCAATAAGAGTGCATTGTTTCTCTCTTGAGGCTCCATTTATCTATTCATTCAACACTTCTTGAGGAGGCTCTTTCATTCGCTACCTTATTTTCGAATTTTCTCCATCTCTAACTCCTTCTTCGCTATCTACCAATAATCTCCCTAACTCCTTTTTTACTTTCACTCTCTCTTTCTGCCTCTATCGAACAACAATCTTTCCTTTCTTGATGTTTTCTTTGCTGTACATAGAAGACAAGTATGCTTGCTACATAGAGGAAGCGAAAAAAGTTAGAGAGAAGCAGAGAGGTTGGGAGAAAGAGAGAGAGAGAGCGAGAGAGAGAGAGAGAAAAAGAGAGAGAGATAGAGAGAGAAAGAGGTGCGGAGAGATGGAAAAACGGAGAGCTAATGAATAGAGTGAAAAACTTTCTCTAGTCACCTTTCAGCAAAGCTTTATTCAGATTTTTGATGTTGTTCTTGAAGCATCTCTCGACAGTCAACTACTCCGCGTTCTATCTATTTTTGGAACGGGAAAACTGCAGCCAAGAGAAAAGTTACCAAGTCTAGAATCAAGAAAAATAAACACTAGAATTCATTTGTTGTTGTCTATACGATAAGAAAAAGGTAGATCATGAAATCCTAACATATGCTTCTCTTTCTTCCACTCTTATCCTAATTACTCTTCGCACTTTTTGCCTCTGCCTCTCTCCTAAAATACATACTTCGAGTTTTACTATTTTCATTCTATCCTACGTCGAGGATTAAGTTGATATACTTGTTTTTTAAAAGAAGTGAGAAATAATGTTTTGTTTTCTTCTATTTCTGATCAGAGTTTTAATGCTCAAGTTATAAACCTGGTACTAGCCTTGAATACTTCTCGGATTAAAAACATGAATACCCTATATCGTTGCATGTCATGAAATTGCGTATCTGATAGAACTTTACGTATTACCGAGACAGAAAAAGTTAAACGCAAGAAAATAAAAATTTAAAGCAAGTTTATAAAGAAGAAAATAAGAAGAAACTACTGTGAGGTAGAAAGGTCATCGAGCTACATATGTACATATATATATATATATATATATATATATATATATATATATATATATATATATATATATATATATATATATATATATATATACTTTATTGCACAGTGCAGTAGCGTATTCACAAAAGTAAGGTATTGATCACAACTGAAAAAATTACACAGGCATTTCACTTTTTCATAAAATAAGTGAGAAAAATTATTTCTCGGATTGGATTCTCGGATACATATATATGATGTTATTGATATGGAACTTTTAGAGATCTATCACTGATCAATCATTCATTAAGCCATCCATTTAGATGTCTACCGATTACTGAGAAAGGTATTTGTGGAGTTGATCGCGTCTCCGCGCTCTTACTCGCCTAGAAGCCCAAAACTGGCTGCTATCCGATCGGTGCTAGTGTGTGTTGCGACCATAGTTCACGAATGTTCTTTTGTAACTGTTGAGATTTTTTTAAAAAGCTATTCGAGAGGAGAGTATGGAATAATGAGAATCGAGCCGAATGTGAAGAGCGGAGGAGGAAGAGCTACTCATTATTTTAAACTCCATCGCTCACAGAACAGTCGTTTTCTAAAACCCTCAGCAGTGCGTGTGACCTATGGTTGAAACAGAAAAAAAACATTAATCTGTGGGTCCACTGAAAGTTCGACCTCCATTTCGGAAAGATAAAGATATACCCAAACCAAACCAACGAATTCAGAAATGTTTGTAGTCTATTCACGACAGTTATTTATAACACCCTCTGACAGTTATCGGAAAGCAGTCACTGTTAATTCACGACAGTTATTTATAACACCCTCTGACAGTTATCGGAAAGCAGTCACTGTTAATTCACGACAGTTATTTATAACACCCTCTGACAGTTATCGGAAAGCAGTCACTGTTAATTCACGACAGTTATTTATAACACCCTCTGACAGTTATCGGAAAGCAGTCACTGTTAATGCGATGTTTACGATTATAATCAAAAATTATTCTTGGAACTTCGAAGAAACTATAGTAAGAAAAAATTTAACAAATAGTCTTACTCAATATTTATCTTGTCTGCAGGCAGAGTGGCGGCCTCGCTCATTGTCACATCAGCCATCGAACGAGACTGACGGCGTGTCAACTCCGGAAGGCGACGAGGCAACCGCTCCAGAGTTTGAGTGAATCTGCAAGCAGTGTGTCAGGAAAGTGCTCTGAACATCGAGTGAGAGCGTCTATTTTCGTGCTCGAAAAAACAAGTGCTTTCCATTTTCATCGACAGTGTAACGGGAATCAGATGTCATGGGAAATATAAGAAGTTTGTCCATCCACCCTACCTCTCTTTCCTCCCGTGACTTCCGTGTTTACTTTGGACTACTTTCTCAAAACAAGCCGCTTTTTAAGTACTCTATTTGAATCAAAAAAAATTTTTTAAGTTGTTTTGGCGATGATGTACTCAAGCATCAAAGCATCATTGAATATGTCAATGTAAATGCATACAAACTGGAGTTCAAATCTAACGTTATAAACTGTTTTATCTCGATGGACTCCGAAGTTGATATATTAGAGAAATTGATGAGAGGAGCTAGCGATAATGGCTAAAACTCGAACTTGTGAAAGGATGATAACTTATTGTTGGTGAATTGCTGGAAAAGAGTAAACATGAAATACATACTGGGAGAGAAGAATGTTAGAAAGGGAAGAGAGAAAGAAAGAAAAGAGAAAGATTAAGGAGTGATCAGAAAAAAGCCCAGAAGTGAAAGTGTAAAAGGTTGTTAAAGCAGCAACTGCATCCGTATGAACTGGGTATACTAATCCAAATTCTAGGCCTTACAATGCAACATTCATTTAAATACCCCCGAAGGACCTACTTTCCTCTCTCACTTTATTCTCATCTCTTTATTTCTTTCTTTTTCCTCTCTTTCTCTCTAACACTATTCACATCTCTTTATTTATTTCTCTTTCCTCTCTTTCTCTCTAACACTGTTCTCATCTCTTTATTTATTTCTTTTTCCTCTATTTCTCTCCCTTACACTATTCGCATCTCTTTATTTATTTATCTATTCTCTTTTTCTCTCTCACGCTATCTTTCTCTTTTCAAATCTTCATTATGCAACCCTCTTCCCTTCCTTTTCCTGCCACTAGTTTCGGCTAGTTCACATCTTACCAAATGTATGTACAATTATGAGTTGGCAAAAACCATTCGTAAATCCGTCTTCAATTGCGGATACCGTCATTATCTTCGAACGAATTACAATGCCATACACTTCTGCTTCGTGTATTTTTATGAATTACTTCTCACCTATCGAACATCGCAGAAAATTATTCACGTTATTAATTTCAACGAAATCACTTCGAAACTTAAATCTCATCCAATCTACTGTCATACATCTACGCATAACTTGATCTTTGGTTAGTCATAAATGCAGAATATAACTTCACGTTTGACTAGTTTCACATATAAGTAGTCAGTACAGTCCTTCTACATACAATCAGAGTTGGCGAGTTCTTCGGAAAGATTCCAGTTGAACGAGCACGGCTTTACTGAACTCGTTTTTAGAGGAAGCGAGAAAAGAAGGCTAAATCAAAAAAGATCATAAGAAGTACACGGATAATACGATCGCAGAAAAAGCTTCAGAAAAAGAAGGTGACAGAGAAAGCAAGAAAGAGAGAAACGGATGGGAAGAGACAGAAAGAGAGAGACATAGAGAGAAGACAGATAGAGAAGAGAGTCAGACGAAAAGGGACAAAAAGAGAGAGAGACATAGAGAGAAGACAGGTAGAGAAGAGAGAGAAAGAGAGAGACGTAGAGAGAAGAAAGATAGAGAAGAGACTGAGAGAGAAAGAGAGAGACAGATGGGAAGAGACAGAAAGAGAGTGAGACATAGAGAGAAGACAGATAGAGAAGAGAGACAGACGGGAAGGGACAGAAAGAGAGAGAGACATAGAGAGAAGACAGGTAGAGCAGAGAGAGAAAGAGAGAGACGTAGAGAGAAGAAAGATAGAGAAGAGACTGAGAGAGAAAGAGAGAGACAGATGGGAAGAGACAGAAAGAGAGTGAGACATAGAGAGAAGAGAGACAGACGGGAAGGCACAGAAAGAGAGAGAGACATAGAGAGAAGACAGGTAGAGAAGAGAGAGAAAGAGAGAGACGTAGAGAGAAGAAAGATAGAGAAGAGACTGAGAGAGAAAGAGAGAGACAGATGGGAAGAGACAGAAAGAGAGTGAGACATAGAGAGAAGACAGATAGAGAAGAGAGACAGACGGGAAGGGACAGAAAGAGAGAGAGAGACATAGAGAGAAGACAGGTAGAGAAGAGAGAGAAAGAGAAAGAGAAATACAGAAAGAGAGAGACATAGAGAGAAGAAAGATAGAGAAGAGAGAGAGACTGAGAGAGAAAGAGAGACAGATGGGAAAAGACAGAAAGAGAGTGAGACATAGAGAGAAGACAGATAGAGAAGAGAGACAGACGGGAAGGGACAAAAAGAGAGAGAGACATAGAGAGAAGACAGGTAGAGAAGAGAGAGAAAGAGAAAGAGAAAGACAGAATGAGAGAGACATAGCGAGAAGACAGATAGAGAAGAGAGAAAGACTGAGAGAGAAAGAGAGTCTAGAGTTTACCAACTAAATTTTTAAAAAAAATTTAAATAGTAAGAAAATTGAGAGATTGGACTCATTGAGTTGAGGGAGAGTTAGACAATCACAAAGATGGAGAACAAAAAACTATCGTGAAAGAGATAGAGAAAGATTCGGGTAGAGACAAACGAAGAAAAAGAAAAATAGCAAATAGTGTAAGGGAAAGTTGGATCAGAGACAGTAAGAAATTCCTTGTGAAGAAGAAAGTGATAAATTATGACAGAAGAGGTTTGCGAGTTTATATATTAAAGGGTGGTCCGTACAAAATAAGAGATTGTCTTCGAAAACCCTGTCTCATCTTTCAACCAGAAAAAAGATATAAAGCAGCATTTCATTAGGAAATCAGGTCACCGGCAGCAAAAAACTTTTTTTTTTAAAAGGCGAATGGTGAAGTAGTCTCGAAAAGACTTGATTATTTATGCTATGAGTACAAGTACAAGTACAGGTTCAAGCACTTTATCATCTATTTAATGAGAGATAAAGCACTTTTTTTTACTAAATTATCCATATGATTTTAAGCTTCTTGATGGATAATTAGAGAACAAGAAGTATATACCTGATTCTCGATCGTTAATCGGACGGCGCCTCTAGGTGTGCAAATTTTGTTATAGACTGGATTCCTCTATTTTGAGTGATAAAATTAAGAAGCGACAAGGAATTCGACCAGTTTTGTCTCAAAAAAGTTAAAAAATTGTGGTAAAACACAGTTAAAATAAGGAGGAACACAGGAACCTCGCATCTCCTTCTAGAATTTCGTGTGCAGTAAGAATGTCGTCCACAGAGCAGTAACTGAAATGAACAGTCTCGTATAAAACGCTTTTAGAAAGGCTTTTGGGCAATTATCTATAAATTTTCATCTATTTCTTACCCTATTTTCTGATCATTGAGCTCGATCAAAATTAACTGCAATAGCAGCCGCATTGGACTTGAAAGCTGATTTCAAAACAATTGAATTTGTCTACCTAGTAAAATCATTAAGCAGTTTAAGAATCCAAATGTTTGGTTCTGTTAGGGGCTGTCAACAATAAACAAAGGCTGCTTTTTTTGTGAAAGCTTAAAGATCGTAAAACTCAAATTTCAAATAGCATTTTCTCCTGATCGATAAGATCATCGATAATACGGTCCAGGTGGTTTTTTCCAGTCTCTTTTTCGCTATAAGATTAAAGTACTCAAGCTTTTCACGCATGAAATGATTAAACTATGTATATAAGTGGTAACTTCACAAGTTATTATTTGGTGATGAGAATTTGAATATAGAGATCAAGAGCGTGGCAAATCTATAACGTTCCTTGTACCGTTTTGAAGTAGAGAAATTGGTTAATTCGAAAGTGTACTCAAAATCTTCTAACCGTTTATGCTGTTTCCTGCTTTTCGGTTCTGCAGACGAAATGCGAGAAAACTTGGCCTTGAGTTTTTCTACTATTCCTGGTCCGTATTCCAAATCTGAAAAAGTTTTTGTATAGCATTTACCTTTTTTTTTCTCGGATATTTGAAACGTCTTGAGTTCACAAACTTTGTGTTTATGAGCCTTTTGGAATATGAATGCTTCAAAAATTGTACTCAACCTCCTTATGCTCACATTTTCGTTTGAATGAATATGTCATGCTCTTTTAAGTGAAATACAATATCTTTGATTTTATTAGCTGATTTCATTTTCACGGAGCATTCATGTTTATATACATACAATGCACAACAATAAATTTGTTTTTGATTGTTTTTTGCTTCACTTTTTGGGTGCTTTTCATCACATATTAGCAACTTGATTATCAAATTTTTAATATTTGGCTACGAATAAAAATTTCGAGAGGAAGTTTTATTTCTCTTCGGACTTTTTTGTAGCTTTTTTCCTTTTTTCATCGGATTTTTTGAAATCACATACTAGCAATTTGATTATCAAGTTTTTAACATTTTGCTACAAAAAAATTCCGAGAGGAAATAAAACTTTCTATCGGAAAATACGGTTTAAACGATAGAAAATTAACAGATCTCCATTCATTTTCTTCGAAAAACATCTAATATATTGAATCAACCCTATTTTTTCTTCAGAAATGAGTGAACTTCTGAAGAAAAGAAAAAAACGTAGAGCGAAGGTTCAATTCATAGAAAAGACTCTTAAGTCATTGAATGAGTTACTATTGATTGGTAATTTGAGCAGTTCAAGCATAAATTTGACCAAGTGTTTTTTATAAATCAAATTAAACCCTCAACCATAACATCCCTTATTTTTTAAACATACAAAACGGATGAGAACTGTAGTCTTTTTTTAGAGACTTTTTCACCATATCAGATGAGATTCTTGACAATTAAGTGACGATTCTTGACAATTAAGCTCTTCTGCTTCCCCTCAACTCTGTCTTGGAACTCATTACTTCAAAAACCTGAACCATTGACCCAACCTTTTCAGGGTGAGATTAGACTTATTATTAGGTAATATTCCGAAACATTATGAATTCCTTCCTTTTCCCCTAACCCTTTCTTCCTCCAGAGGTTAGCAAAGACATGAAGAAGCTCCGAGTGCTCTGCTCTGAATGCTTTCCCTTAACCCTTTTCGGTTTTGTATCAATGGAAAGCACCGTGCCGCCCATTTCTGCTTTGATGCGTATGTCGGCACCCTTCCGAGGCGCGACAGGCGTTCTCAATAGCGTCTCGACTTGTTTTGAAGATCTCGAGCTTTCCCTTACTTTTCTATAAGACAAGTCGTTGATTATTCTCTGAGATGACCTCGCGAGGTCATTCAAATGCGGGTCAGCATGGAAGAGAAGTCCAGGAAGGGAACATAAATGGTCACCCGAGGCCCAAACAGAGTGGCGTCGCTGCAGTTGGCCTGGTGCCCTCTTCCTCTTGGGAGGTTTCCTATCTTTCCTTTCTTCCTTTGTGTTGCTCAATTCAGTTTCGTATAAAATTCGTGGCAATGTTTGGCTCTTCACAGGATGTGGCACCAAGTTGCCAGACAGCTCACCGTAATTTTCGGAAATACCGTGATTTTCACTGGTCTCATCTCTGAAGTTGTGCCTTCTTAGAGTATTCTTGGCCTTCTTGAGCGGTATGTCCCGGTATTTGATGAGCGGAGAAGAAGGCACCTTACCTGGATACGAGTCGTAGGATTCGTATGAGTCAGTCTCCTCTTCCCCATAATCTAGCTCATCTACCGAGCACTTTCTATACAAAGACCTATTCAAAATGCCTTTGGGATAAAATTCGAAGTGATTCACGCTCTCGCAGGGTAGCTCATCATAGATTGGATTCTCGTGAAGCGTTATTTTATGACCTCGACGATCCGGCCCTTGTGACTCGTATAGGTTTTCCGGTCGAGAGCGCACACTGTACAGCGAGAGCACTTTCTCATCCTCTCTGATGCTTCTCTGTCGCTCGCTTTGAGTCCGCACGATACGCCGCTTGAGCGAAGATTCGGCGCGGTCTCTTGTCATGGTCGCTATGCGGCGTGAGGCTAGCGGAAGAAAGCTGGCATAGGCAGAGTAAGAAGGCACAGTAGCTTCGTCACGATATGAGGTGAAGTCGTGTTTACCCATCTACAGTGCGCATCAGAGGCCTGTGAAAGTCGAAGGGATAGGGATCGAGTTGTTTTTTACCCAAGCAGAGGGCCCAGAAAGAACCCTATCAGATATAGGTTATTGTGATGAGGCCTTCCAAACCGCCTGAAAGAGAGAAGATTGGCAGAGCGAAGACATATATTTAAAACCACGACCGGAACCATAAGCTCGCTGCAGACCTGAAAGGTCTTTATAGAGAATGCAGTAATAGTAAACTCTTATTTCCTCAAGATATCGTGCTAGATCAGTTTCACAAATATATGTATATAGTTCTGCAGAGTAGTGTTAAAAAAAGCTATGTTTAGATCAATATTTGTGAAAATTCAAGGATGCGGAACCTCTAAGAATACGGATAAAGCGTCTCGCCTAATAAGGTTTTTTTTAAATCGAATACCAATCATTGATAAAAAAGGTATTAAATTTACATATATGTAGAAAAAACAATATGAGTAAAATTTCTGGGATAATCAAAAAGGTACACTTCGAGACCCAAGCCAAAAAAAAACGAACAGACAATGATACGGAATACGGATTGATGATAGGGGTAAGCATAAAGAAATAAAACATGACCGATTCTGAGGAGCTAAACGAAACAGATAAAGAGATTTTTTAGGGCAGGAGAGTAAAGCTTCCATGATCTGAGATCTGGATGGAATCGTTGAAAAGAGATGCTGTGAAGTGCATGCAGAATCACACTGTTTCAGTGCACGATGAGGAACAAAAAAAAAAACTGATCTCGTTTGATGAGTTAGTGAGAATCCTGGAGAGATTGAAAGAGATTGAAACAATGAGAGAAGAGAGAGAAGAGATAGATAGAAGAGAAGGAAAGAGAGAGAGAGAGGAAAAGAAAGAAAGTTTCAATGAGGCATAGAAGCTTCGGTGAGAATCAGAGGACATGCGGAGACGAGAAATCGAAGAAGAGGAGTTGGAGGCATTCGAAGGATGCTTTCAGGTGTCAAGTGCAAACAGATCAGTTACAATACACGTACCACACACTGTTCGTCAGGAACAATGCCATGAAATTCAGAGAGAGAGAGAGAGAGAGAGAGAGAGAGAGAGAGAGAGAGAGAGAGAGAGAGAGAGAGAGAGAGAGAGAGAGAGAGAGAGAAAGAGAGAGAGAGAGAGAAAGAGAGAGAGAGAGAGAGAGAAAAAGAGTGAGAGAGGTAGACCGTAACAGAGAACGAGAAATACATGGTTAAGCAAAGAAATAATCAAAGAGAGGAGGAAAATGGAAAGTGATTAGAGCCTGGGGTTCAAAAAAGTAGTGAAAAGCTAGTTTTCATAAATTCAGTACCCAAACAGTTGAAATCTGTATGAAGAACACAGCAACAAACATCGTAATTGGTTGCAGTAAGAGAAGAGCTTCTATTCATTACTGCCTCATTCCCCAACATATCTTTGTACTGGTTTCTTCCGAGTTGCGATTGAGCAATTATTCACGGCCTATCCCTTTTGCAACATTGTCATTGAAACAATAGAAATAAGGCCAATTTATCATGTCTTTGATTGTATATACTCGTTTTAATCGTTGGTATTCAATAATAATCGTTCTCAATAATGAATCTCGTTTTAATCGTCGGTAATCAATAATAATGGATCTCGTTTTAATCGCTGGTAATCAATAATAATAGTTCTCAATAATGGAACTCGTTTTAATCGTCGGTAATCAATAATAATGGATCTCGTTTCGATCGTTGGTAATCAATAATAATCGCTCTCAATAATGGATCTCGTTTTAATCGTCAGTAATCAATAATAATGGATCTCGTTTTAATCGTCATTAATCAATAATAATGGATCTCGTTTTAATCGTCCGTAATCAATTATAATGGATCTCGTTTCAATCGTCGGTAATCAATAATAATCAATCTCAACAATGGATCTCACTCAATTAGGATGATGGGGTAACCTAATACATTGAGTTTTTTCTTCTTGTAACGAAGTTTCGTGTTTTTTAAAAAACTTATCGCAATCATTAAAATTAATACTCGATGAAGGTGGAGAAGGTGGAGAGGTTGAGTTCAAGCAAGGTTGATCACTCTTATTCACATAAGTCTAATTCACAAATTTACTTCACGAGAGTCTGTTTCCCCCGGTTCAGAGATTTTTTTCTTCACAAACATGTCCCAATATCCTTTGTTTCTTTTCCATCCAAAACTAGTGTTTCATACTCCCATTTGCACAAAAGAAAATGAAGAAAATGATGTTGCAGACACACTAATGAGTTTTTGATAAATTGTTGAATAGAAAGAGGAAGAAGAAGCTTTCGTGAGAGTTTTTGTTATGAAGAGAAAGAAAAGCAGAAATGAAATCTCGAGAAAATTAAAAGGAAACGCGCGTGAGAGTTCCGGAATCAAAAATGAGACATAGAGACATGAATGAAGCGAAGTACTGTAGAAAGATGAAGCGAGAGTGAGAGAGAGGAGAGAGAGAGAGAGAGAGAGAGAGAGAGAGAGAGAGAGAGAGAGAGAGAGAGAGAGAGAGAGAGAGAGAGAGAGATAGAAAGTACAAGATAGAGAAGAAAATAAAAGACATATTAACAGAGAGAAAGAAAGAAAGTCAGAGAAAGTGGGACAGAGAAAAAAAGAGAGAAAGAGAGAGAGAAAAGGGAATACTGAGAGAATTTTCAATTATTAGGATGCTTTGTAAGTCTTGCATTTCGACACTGACATGCAATTTATCATATTTTTTTCGAAAAAAGTTTTTGAAGGAAAATAATTTCATTTTACACTCCAAAAGAATAAAATCTTCTTCATGCTGACATACTAAACAATCGGAGTTCTGGAGACGATGAATCCCATTTTCACCTAACTTTAAGTTTTATAGGATTTCTGAAAAAAGGAGAATGTTTTTACATATCAAATGTAATGAAAACACGTAAAAGATGAAAAAAAAGAAGAGTTTGAGTTATAAAAAAGGTGGATCTGACACCGTTGTCGGAAAACAGAGCAAATGAAAAATTATGAATCATAGACAGTAGAAAGATGAGAGGGTGAAGATGTACGGGAGAGAGTCGAATAGATAGATAGTAAGAGGAAGAGAGAGAGAGAGAGAGAGAGAGAGAGAGAGAGAGAGAGAGAGAGAGAGAGAGAGAGAGAGAGAGACCAGGGAAGCACAGAGAGAGAGAGATAGGTGAAAGAAAAACCAGCGACCACACCCACACCTGGGGTTACTGGAATCAAATGGATACAGTTATGCGCTGAAACTATTATGCAGTGTTTTTATTTGCGAAAACATAATGAAACATAACGACATCCCGTTTTTTTTTCCACGTTATGTTCACAACTAAAATTTGTATAAATAATAGTCTCAAATGGAATAGCGCTTCAAATGTGCATGGTGTACGGTATTTTGTGCCCTTTCTGTGACATAGAAGTCGCGGTGTCTCTCGTTGTCTGCGGCGAGAGAGTATTTGAGAACACTTAAACAAATTTTAGTTGTTAACATAACATGGAGAAAAAAAACGGGATGTCGTTATGTTTCATTATGTTTTTCGCAAATAAAAACACTGCATTACTCTTCTTACTCAGTGAATGCATAGATGCAATTCAACCGAGATCACAATTCAGAATGAGAGAGAGAGAGAGAGAGAGAGAGAGAGAGAGAGAGAGAGAGAGAGAGAGAGAGAGAGAGAAAGAGAGTAAGGAAGAGAGAAAGAGAGAAAAATATGGAGAGACAGGAAAATAGAGAATAAAGAAAGAGAAGGTCAAAAAATGTAGGTGAAAAAAGGCTCATGGAGAACATTTCTGAAACATGATATTTTTTTATTTACTATATTATAATAAAAGCTTAAGGTGTTTTTTGTACCTTTTTTCTCTCGAACCAAATCATCACATCGAAACTCTTCCCACCCAGAAAGCTGAGATCTTTAAACATTCGTTCACTCGAAATATCGAATTAAAATGAAAATTTAAGTGAGCTCATGAATAAGTTTATAAGAAGGCCTAAAGAATAAAGCCGAAAGTAGACCACAAAATTAGAGGGTGGAGTTTTACAAGTTTCGATTTCAACGTCTGCTATAACTATTACTTATGTCTAACATTCCACATTCGTTTTTCTCTTTTTCTCTCTCTTTCTCTTTCCCTTTTTAACCTTTTTTCTTCTTCCCTTACATTTTTTTCTTCTCTTTCTTCTGGCTTTCTTGTTTTCAGATCATTTCTATAACTTTCTCTACATTCCATTTTCTCTATTATGTATGAGCTCTCTCTCTCTCTATCCCTATACCTTTCTGTTTCTCTCTCTCTCTTTCTGTATCTCTATTTCGCTCTCTCTTTCTTTCGGCCTCTCTGACTCTCTTTGTAACTGGCTACCTCGCTCTTTCGTGTCTTAATCATGTACAACTTTCACACTCTCACTCTTCAATTTTTTCAATTTTCAATTTAAACGCTTTATCAAGATCAGCAAGCCACATCGGTAATATAACATCATCGATTATGGGATCTGTTGCGACATGTGACGACTCCACTCCTCAGCGTTCTCTGCCTTCCTTAGGAGTTGGGGACTAACGGCTTTGACAAAGTAGTCCTTCCATCTCATTCTTCTGTCGCTCATGATGGCGCTACGATCCCGGAGCGCCAAATCTACTCGGGAAAGGACTCTCACAGACGAGGGAAGAGACGGTGCGAGGAGCAACCGTGCACGGAGGGAAACGAATGAGAGAATGTGAGAATACAGGAATACTCTTCAATACAGGTAGGCTATTTCTCAGAGCGATAACAGTGAGCGCAAGTGTAGAGCCTAAGCACCTAAGACTTTTTGTTTCCATAACGGCTTGTCTGAAATATGATATTAATTTTATTGTGATTTACACTTTAATATTAACTGTATACCGTGAGGTTATTCAGTTAATCTGTAAAATTTCAGAAAAACGTGTTAAGAAATACCATCGCTAGGAACTACATACATATGCTATGCTGCACAACAAATACATATAGAGGTCGAAAAATGCTATACTCATTATGTATTCCAGTTTCATCAATTTGAGCCAACTTTTCAGTTCTTGAAAGTTCCTAAAAGTTAAAACCGGTTCATCGCAGCATTTGAAGCCTCATTTTAAATTATTCAATGGTTGAATTATGAACGAGATAAAAACATGAGAAAAAAGGGAAACATTTGCAAATGAAGAAAAATTTATATAATATGAAAATAAGTTTGAAAAAAGCGATGAAAAAAGGTAGGATAATCCATTAATTGGAATTTCGATCAGAAGTAACTGCTTACTGGTTATGCTTTCTTTTGCATCTGCGTGATTAAAGTAGTATCTAACAATGTGCCTAATTTTTAGATGCTGTGAGGAATCTTCAAATGCTAAGTTACACAGTTAAAAGGCAGTGACGCCTGGTTAAGATGACAAATGATTGAACTATCGCACGGAAAAAAGCTAGTCCACCGGGCGGGATCGAACCCAAACCATCTCGACTCAAACCAGGAGTGCGTGTTACATTGTACCACGGGGACACATTGCTATTCCGTGCGATAGTGTTATATGAAAGGCTCATATGCCTTGTTCTCTTAGTCACGCATGCTTATCAAGCGATTGCGTCGTGAACGGAGCGTAACTCCAGAATTCACGATTAAGACAGAAGAAAGATGGAAGATGGATGACAAATCTCCCAATGCTAAGTTTCACAGTTTAAAGGCAGTGAAGCCTGGTTAAGATGACAAATGATTGAACTATCGCAGTGAAAAAAGCTAGTCCACCGGGCGGGATCGAACCCAAACCATCTCGAATCAAACCGGGAGTGCGTGTTACATTGTACCACGGGGACACATTGCTATTCCGTGCGATAGTGTTATATGAAAGGCTCATATGCCTTGTTCTCTTAGTCACGCATGCTTATCAAGCGATTGCGTCGTGAACGGAGCGTAACTCCAGAATTCACGATTAAGACAGAAGAAAGATGGAAGATGGATGACAAATCTCCCAATGCTAAGTTTCACAGTTTAAAGGCAGTGAAGCCTGGTTAAGATGACAAATGATTGAACTATCGCAGTGAAAAAAGCTAGTCCACCGGGCGGGATCGAACCCAAACCATCTCGAATCAAACCGGGAGCGCGTGTTACCATTACACCATGGGGACACATTGCCATTCCGTGCGATAGTGTTATATGAAAGGCTCATATGTCTTGTTCTCTTAGTCACGCATGCTTATCAAGCGATTGCGTCCTGAATGGAGCGTAACTACAGAATTCACGATTAAGACAGAAGAGAGATGGAAGATGGATGATAATTTTCCTTTCATATAACACTATCGCACGGAATATATGGTGTAATGGTAACACGCGCTCTCGTGGTTTAATGGTAACACGCGCTCCCGGTTTGAGTCGAGATGGTTTGGGTTCGATTCACGTGGACTAGCTTTTTTTCTTTGCGATAGCTCAATCATTTGTCATCTGAGGCCGTATGCATGGAGCAATCCAAAAGGATTAAGAGCTTGGATTAGAAGTTATCCAAATACATTTCACTAATCCGGTATGCATGGAAGCTATAATACTTTTGGATTTGAGATAATCCGACAAAATTCGTAACCCTACTCCGGAGGTGGGTTAGTGAGCGATCCGAAAGGATTCTCGGCTCAATTTGACCCATTCCGTTCATGTTGCTCTTTTTGAAGTGTGTATTGAAAGTAAAACGGAACGGAATTTTACATATTTTTTGCATGTTCTCTTGTTTAGTGCTTCTTTTATGTTTATTTCATGGCTAATTTTTTCTACTTCGTGTTTTTTAATCATTACTTCGTATATTGCTTGCTTGTACAGTGAACGAATAATTTGTCTCTATACCAGTTAATTTGCATTCATTATAATGGTCTATTTATCGCTTTTCTAGATTTTTAAGCCTTTCAATGGTTATAAATTTTGTACACTGCCAATCTGTCGCAAACTTTGTTTTCGTGCATTGATCATCTGTTTTTTTACGGGGAAAAATAATTGGTCCACCATTTAAATAGAAGTGTCACCAATAAAATAGTAACGTCCACCAAATAAAATAGCAACGTCCACCAAATAAAATAGTAACGTCCACCAAATAAAATAGTAACGTCCACCAAATAAAATAGTAACGTCCACCAAATAAAATAGTAACGTCCACCAAATAAAACACTAACGTCCACCAAATTTTTTTTTGTTGTGAAATTCACCACGGCATTTTTTTCTCACCTTGACACCAACCTGTATGGTTTTTTCCACCAAATTAAAAGTCCACCAATTTTTTTCGTGAAATTCACCACGGCATTTTTTCTCACCTGACACCAAAGGTTTTTTTTCTCACCCTACACCACACCAAACTTTTTCTGCTCTCTCCGTGAGTTGTTTTTGATGGTTTTTTTGTAGTGGAGGTAATTTTCGCGGAAGTAAAGTTTTTTATGAGTGTTTTCTTGTTGAATGTTTTCTTTAGGTCATTCTGTTGAATGTTTTGTTTCAGATATAATTTAAAAATAGGCACTTCTGCAGTTTAAGTGGCAGCGCTCGTGGGCTTTAAACGCTTTGGTTTCAATTTTTTTTTCTTCATAGATGTTCATTTTGAGCATCAAGGACTCTGGTTCTTGCAAAAACTCCGGTTCTTGCAAAAAATTTTTTCATTTTTTTACAAAAAAAAATTTTGGACTCAACTGCAGTAATAAGTCACCCCCAAAGCCCTAAAGGGAAAAAGGGGGCCCTAAGGAGAGAAGGGGAAGGGAGTTTTCATGAATATCTCTTTCTGAGAAAAAATCTTTGGACGGTTAAAGTAGATTAGAGCCAACTTTTTCCTAAGCCTAAGCGTTTTGGCCCTTTGTTAATTCGTCTGGTAGGTGCGTCGCGGCCCCCTTCGCGTCGCGGCCCGCGTCGTGGCTTTTATTTATTTTTTTTCTCAGAAAGAGATTTTATTCATGAAAACTCCCTTCCCCTTTCTCCTTAGGGCCCCCCCTTCCCCCCTTTAGGGCCCCCCTTCCCCCTCCCCCCCCTCCCTAGGGCCCTTACCCCCCTTGCTTAGGTAGGGCCCTCCCTAGGGCCCTTACCCTTCTTGCTTAGGTAGGGCCCTCTTCCTCCCCCTTCCCCCTTTAGGGCCCCCCCTCCCTTCCCTGCTTAGGTAAACCCCCCTCCCCCTCCCCCCTTTCCTTTCCCCAAAATTTATAAAGATATTTTTTTTTAAAAAAAGGAAAAGAAAAGAGAGAAAAGAAGAAAGAAAGAGAAAAAAATAAAAAAAATTGGGAGGCCGCGACGCGAAGGGGGCCGCGACGCGCCTACCAGACGAAGTAAAAAAGTACCAGCGTTTTAATGTAAAATTAATTTTTTGCAGTTGCAAAATCAGGTTAATTTTTCATTTTTAAAATCTTTTTTTAGCTATTATAGATAAATTTATAAATTTTTATACAGATATAAACCACACTAAAGAAAAAAAGAAGTTTTTTCTGGAAATTTGTTGTTTTTTCTGAAAAATTTTTTTTACAAAATTTTTTTTCAAGAACCAAAGTCCCTGATGCTCAAAATGACATCCTATGAAGAAATTTTTCGAAACCAAAACGTTAAAAGCCCACGAGCGCTGCCACTTAAACTGCAGAAGTACCTATTTTTAAATTAAATCTGAAACAAAACATTCAACAGAATGACCTAAAGAAAACATTCAACAACAAAAACACTCATAAAAAACTTTACTCCAGCGAAAATTACCTCCACTACAAAAAAAACCATCAAAAACAACTCACTGAGAGAGCAGAAAAAGTTTGGTGTGGTGTAGGGTGAGCAAAAAACCTTTGGTGTCAGGTGAGAAAAAATGCCGTGGTGAATTTCACGAAAAAAATTGGTGGACTTTTAATTTGGTGGAAAAAACCGTACAGGTTGGTGTCAGGTGAGAAAAAAATGCCGTGGTGAATTTCACAACAAAAAAAATTTGGTGGACGTTAGTGTTTTATTTGGTGGACGTTACTATTTTATTTGGTGGACGTTACTATTTTATTTGGTGGACGTTATTTCTCCATTTTCTTCTCTCTTCCTTCTCCATTTTCTTCTCTCTCTTTCTCATTCCTTGTGCGTGTATTGTTGCTTATATTCTTAAAATAAAGGGTTTAATTACCCAAGTTTGAGGTGCTGTCTTGTTGCCTCAGTGTTGCCTCAGTTCCCAGCTCAGCATTCAGCTCGTTCGCTCATAGCAAGGAGCAGACTATACAGGTGCAGTTGTGTTGTTATTAGCCGTGCATTTATTTCTCTCGAATTGTTTGACTTGTGTTTTTTTTGGCAGTAAATCAGTTATCTGAAGCAAGTGGTTGAAATCAAGTCCCGCGTGGCAGCCGCAAGATTATCTTGGAACCAAATACGAGCATATGGTGCATCGGCCGGGAATCGAACCCGGGCCGCCCGCGTGGCAGGCGAGCATTCTACCACTGAACCACCACAAAGCCACCAAGGCCCCGTAAGCTAAAATTATGAAGTCGAGTACTCAACCATGCATCTTCTGCGACAGCGAAGTTCACAAGGCAGTCGCTTGCCCCAAGGTCTCTTCAAAATCTCATCGTCTGGCAGCGCTTCGTACCAAAGGTCGTTGCACCTTCTGTCTCTGCCTGTCTCATGGAAACCGCCCGTGCCACATTTACCCGTGCCGTTTTTGTACGGAGAGGACTCATCACGCGGCGCTCTGTGACCTCAACCCAACAATCTAGCTCGACCAACAGGAGTGATGCAAAGTTCTAGTATCTAGAAATGTACTTTATTTACTCTTCTAGATTGCACCTGTTAGGAAGACTGTACTCAATTATCCCCTCTTTATAATCCTATGTTTCTGTTAGTTTTCATCTTCGTTCTATTTTCTTTTCGGCGGGGCCCAGTGTGGCTACTCGCCACTAAGAATATTCCATAATTCATCATTTCAAATTTCCAGTACTTAGTAGCAGTCGTAATTAGTACACTGGAATTGTTTATTATTCTTTTTAGGCCACGTCTTGGCTTTTCACTTGAGTTTAGTTTCCGTGTTAGTCTTTTATCGCTTCTCAAATTTCTTCTTCCTTCTCCATTTTCTTCTCTCTCTTTCTCATTCCTTGTGCGTGTATTGTTGCTTTTATTCTTAAAATAAAGGGTTTAATTACCCAAGTTTGAGGTGCTGTCTTGTTGCCTCAGTGTTGCCTCAGTCCCCAGCTCAGCATTCAGCTCGTTCGCTCATAGCAAGGAGCAGACTATACAGGTGCAGTTGTGTTGTTATTAGCCGTGCATTTATTTCTCTCGAATTGTTTGACTTGTGTTTTTTGGCAGTAAATCAGTTATCTGAAGCAAGTGGTTGAAATCAAGTCCCGCGTGGCAGCCGCAAGATTATCTTGGAACCAAATACGAGCATACTAATTTATTATAGCAAGGCTATCATTTGAAAATGAAAATTTTAACAGTCTAACCTACTCCATTCTAACCTACTCCACCAAGCTAATCCATTTTTGAACGAATTCTGCCTGCTGACTTTTTCACTTCTCAAGATCATGATTCCACTCCCACAGTGCTTTTTCCACTGATTCTTTCCAACGGCTCTGATAATTCTGCCTGAGTGCACCCTTTTCACAACTTATTCCTTCTCTTCCTGAGGATGAACACAAACATACTGAACCGGAAGATTTACAAATTCATGTGATAGCTTTCTCGAATTCATTGAGTCTTTCCTTCATTTATCTCTCTCTCTCTCTCTTTATCTCTCTCTGTCTCCCTCCTTCTCTCTCTGTATTTCTCTCTCCCTCCCTCTCTCTCAGTATCTGTCCCTCTTTCTTTCTCATTATCTCTCTCTCCCTCACTTTGTATCTCTCTCTTACTCACTCCCTGTTTCTTTATCTTGTCCTCTCTATTTCTCTCCCTTACCGACTCTCTCTCCGCCCTACTCCTCACTGAATGCTATGTCTGCTTCGCACTCTTCTATTCTGCTTGCGTCCTCGAATTCTGTAATTCTCTCCATCTTTTATATGCCGTTCGCCTTTGACTCTTCTGTTCTATTATACTCTCAAGCATCTTTGACTGACTAGCTTCTTTCTAACACAAAGGTCCTTGACCGCAGGGATTGGTTCAGAGCTTGATTGCGAGAGCGTGTAAAACGTAAGAGTAAGAAAATATAAAAAAAATCGGAAGAGGTAGTAATAGAGAGATAGAAAGAGAGGGCAAAGAAGGAACAGGGAGAAAGAGTGAAGCAGAGAGAAGGAGAGAGAGAGAGAGAGAGAGCGAGAGAGAGAGAGAGAGAGAAGACAGGTTCGAGCAGAAAAAAATGAAAAGACAGTGGAAAAGAGAGAACCGGAAAAGTGAGTGTTATCAGTGATCAAGTGAAGAAACTGCAAGGAATAGAAAGACAAGAGAAAAAATATGAGAGAAGTGAAATCTAGTCGGAGAGGTGGTTGGGAGCGATAGGAAAGTAGATTATTATATGCAATCTCGAGAAATCGACGGTGTCTTTTCTGATAAAGAAACAGAAACTGAGAACAGGAAACTGAATCAAAATAAGTACCGAGGTCTAATTTTAGCGCTAATTTTGTTTTCTTTCTTTTTTAAAGGTAATACAAACATGTAAAAAATTACAATCAGGAGAATCTCCTAGTAATGGCAGAAAAGTTTTAGAGCGAGTGTCATACAGTGTTGAGAGAGTACAGTGTTGAGAGAGACAGAAGAAAGATCCTGTCTTGAAAACATGTAGGAAGAAGTAAATTATCCATGTTTAGGGGAAAAAGCTTCAATACAAAAACATTGATAAACATAGCGACAACACGATCTTCAATTTAAATAACAGAAACAAAAAAATTCTCGTGTTTTGTTTTTATAAAACTTCAGACTCCTCCTCCTTAAATTTTCATAACTCTTCATATTCTTTAGAAGCTATGTAACATAAATTCTTTGGTTTTTCTCTTGTAATTGTTCATTTTTTTTATGACCTGGTTAAATTTTTTCGTCCAGTTTTAAATCATTTATTTTAATGATTAAAAAATGTTCTGCGATTTTCCCCTGTATTTTGATGGAGTTTTAAAACCTGAAATTTTTTGTTTGTGTTAGATTTATACATGGTAAACCTTGTCTCACTATAAATTGTCATGAGAATGAAAAAGTCATACTTTATTTTTTTCCAATTTCTATATGCAAAATCTTAAAACTATTCGTTATCTTCCTACAATTGGAAAACTATCGTTATTTATTATATAGGATTCATATGCATTGTCAAGCGATTTGTGGTAAGATGATTCAGCAGACGAATGTTCATATAAAACCATCTCCCTTTTTCAAAGTACATTTTCAAATTCTAAAGCTCTGCTTGTTTTCATGAAGTACTTGAAATATAGGGACTCGTTGTCTGACTTGGAAGTCTACTTATAATTGTTACAGCTTACTTATTCATTTAATTCATAATGCATACTATTCAGTCCGAGCGTCACATTATGGTAGAGTACGCGACTATTGTGCGAATGGTCCCAATTCCACCCTCAGTTTTTTCTGAACCGAGAAGTTAAGAAATGTTGGTAGTGCTCTTGCACTAATCTGACTCTACACACTGCTGCTACAAAAGGTAGGAGTGACACAGCGGCCAACCACTGGTTCTTTCACAATATACTTTAACCGCATCTCAGGGGAGCACGTATCCTGCCGCGTAGCAGGAATAAGTGCGAGGTATGTTATTATTACACTACCTATTATCCGTATAGTATATGCTAATCAATACTTTCCTATATTCCCTCAAGCTTTGTTGATAGGAAACAGATTAGATATAGAATTATTTCGCTGAGAAAAGTGAGAAACGGCTTGTTAAAAAATTATGCATAACATTAATCGATACAAAAACAAGGCGCTTCAATCTTTTCTATAGCCCTATTGCGCGGAATAGCAATATGTCCTCTAAAATATACATAATGGCAAATCCTCTGTGATTTACATAATGGCAAGATTTACATAATGACAAATCATTCCCAGTCAGATTATAAGGGAGACGGCCGTGTTAGATTCCACCTGGCGGACAAGCCTTTGTTCCGTGTTTCCCTTATAAAGTAATAATTGCTCAAAACTTCAGAAGTGAGAATCGAATCCATTCATCTCTGATGCGAACACGCCTAACCAGTGGTAGATTTATTCTCTTTGAGATATAAGCACAGTGAAAACATACAAATAACTGACCTGATCCACTGGAGACACTGGCCCTCTTCTGCTCCTCCGTCTCCGCCTGTTCCCTTTTCATCTCGAGCAGAAGCACATCGACCGTCTCCCTCTTTCCTGCTGCAGCGGACTCCTCTGCGCCCAACCGCACTGTCTCTGGCCGCATTCTCACTGCGACAACTTCCGATGAGGAAGTTTGCAGATCGGATGCGCTCATTGTCAGGTTGGCAACTGAGTGGCTTCGACCCGAGAAGACAGGTGTACCTGGAAGGTATCAGAGTATTAAAAGATGTGTACCTGGAAGGTATCAGAATATTAAAAGATGTGTACCTGGAAGGTATCAGAGTATTAAAAGATCTGTACCTGGAAGGTATCAGAGTATTAAAAGCTCATGGATACTAACAGCGAAAGACTTTTAATTGTGATAGAGATTCGACAAGCATTTTTAAATTTAAGAAAAAAAATCAAATTTGAGGATTCTTGCATAATATGTGATGCGTTAACGTCCGGGCATGAAGTTTTGTCTGACTATTGTACGAAGGGTTAATTTTAGTTCAACCCCCTTCTTTTTCGGACATATCCACGAAGGAGCTCGCACGGATCTGACTTGCTCTTCTGCTGCGAAAAACGCTCGCAGTTATACAGAAAGCAGCTACTAAATGAGCCAGAATAGGTCAGTTTTTGTTTCAGGGAAGTGAAACTTGCGGAGGTTGGAACAAACGCGAGCAGCTCTATAATAATTATTGGGAGAGATTCTTTACATTGCAACGTAACCGAGAAAATTCGTATCTCTCCTCTTCATTTCTGAGTGGAGGATATCTTTCTCTACCTATACTTGGATCATTGTTCTAACTTTGATTGAAATTCTTGCCTACATTCTTCACCGCGCACTATCCATCAGTAAATCGACAATATAATGGCGCTTTATCTGTTATGATAATCGAACGTTTAAGCTGACACTTTGATAGAGACAGAGAGGTTTTTTCACTCTATAAAACAGACAAAGAACCAGTAGAGTAAGAGAAAGAGAAAGATAATGGAAAAAATAAAGGAGAAAAAGAAATAAAGAAAGGTGATGCTTGATCAAATTGAAACTTTATTGAAACTTTAATTCAGAGAATACTCATTAATCAGAAGATCTCTGTGTGATTTTTTAATGCTCATAGCACAACAATTTGCTGATTTGAAGCGCACCACAAATGTAAACATCTTACGTGTAAAATGTTACGTAAAAAATGTAAACATGTTACTATGTACTGTGACAACTATCCGTAGCACCTTAACATTGAGCAAAGGAATAAATTAATGAATTTATGAATGAAAAAAACTTCAAAATCATATGAATCATGTCAAAGGAAAGGTAGAGAGAAAGCGCCTTGAGCGGTGGCTGAGATTATTAAGAAGGCTTATGATTAGGAACCCGATCTGAACCTATTAAGAAGGCTTATGATTAGGAACCCGATCTGAACCTATTAAGAAGGCTTATGATTAGGAACCCGATCTGAACCTACAAGGTTTGAATGTAAAACGGAGCCGGTTGAGCAAAAGTTTGCTATTTCATCAGTTATCTCTTTTTGCGTTGCAGGTTGAGATCAGTGAATGAACTTATATGGAAGAGAAAGAGAGGAGAAAGCAATAGAGGGAGAGAGATAAAGAGAGATACAGCGAGAGATAGAGAGAGACAGAAAATGTGAGGTAGAGAGAAGAAGAGGAAGATAGAGAGAAAGTGTGAGATAGTGTGTGAAGGGATAGGAGTAAGGGAGCCGAACTATAAGAGATATATGTATGTATGTATGTAGTAGGAGTTATCAACAGAGTTGTTAACGAGATATTAACGTTAAAAAAGCTATTGCAATAACTTTTTTGCCAATCTTACTGTCTAAAACGCTTTTTTCTTAAAACATTGACTTAAAAAAAACATATTTGACATTTTGATGTAATGGGGATTTTGATCAGCATAATTAATTGAACATTAAGAACAACACGTAATACTTTTGCACGAACAAGAGCTGGTACGGTACATGAGGCGGAATCGAACCAGCCGCCTCTATCACAACCAGGCTGTTACAAAGAAACTAACAAGGACCCATGGCTAATCTGTGAAATGAGGCTATGTATATGAAAAAAATGGATGACTTTTTTCCCGTATTGAGTCTTTAAAATAGAACATCTTCTAATAATAGTAGAAAAACGAAATAATGGAGAATCTAAAAGTAAATCCTTGCAACATCCAAAAAAACAATTAAGTTTGATTTCAATATGTTCAAATTAATTTAGACATTGAAGAGAAGCTTGCATGATGGAAAAATAAGAACAAGCCTCTTCGCCTTCAAAAAAAGTGATAAGGGTTAAAAAAGAAAAATAAAGGGGAAGAGAAAGCGAAATATACGGTAAAAGGAGATTTTATGATGACAGAGACCTTTTCATATTTGTATTTTTCTCTCTTTTCCTGCTCGGTCCCTCTCTTTCTTTCTTTCTATTTCTTTCTCGAATACATATGTATTTGAGCCCGTCAATCCATGTCTTGAATCGTTTGATAAGAAGGAAAGAATTTGAAGGAATAGAAACATCATAAGAAGAAACAGAGAGATTGATAGATAGAGAGAGAAAGAGAGGAAAGAGAGCAAGACGAGAGATACGGAGAGAAAGAGAGAGAGAGAGAGAAAGAAAATAAATAGAAAAAAGAGAGATAAAAAGAGAGAGAGATTCAGAAACATCCAATGATGCTTGGATGCAAGAACTAGAATAGGTGAAACGGGAATGGAACAAAGAGACTATCGACATAATAACGTAGGTGATTAAATTCTTCGCTACTGATAAGAAAGCATTTCCCAGTTTTATTCCCAGGGTGACTCATCACTATTACAGTTTTTTTACAACAGGCTTAAGCACATGTTACTCCTGTAAAATATAGAATCTCCTTAACAGATTTCATTTAGCTTACTCATATCTCCTCACAATCAAACAACACAAAAACTAGTAAAATTTTGTGGACCCTCACTGCTCATAAGGAATCAGAATAAACATGGTTAAACGAAATATATCCAAACTATCAAGTTAACAAAAGCTTTATCTCGTGGACTCGAGTTGAACCCCTTCTTTGCACCGGGAGCGATCGTGTTACGACTTACCTTATCACAGTCCACCGTACTAACAATTTTGTGCTGTAATAGCGGAAGAAGTCATCACGGAGGACTGGAACGTGCCTGCAACTCTCCTGCCTAGACTCGGATTTGAAGACGTTGCACAGCATCTTCTGGCCGCCTTTGCATCTTTCTGAAGGAAAACTTGTTCAGAGAATAACTCAAGATCTCTTTATTGAAGTCTTTCATCTCATAGCAATTGAAAATCTGTTCAAAACTGCCTTGACTTAATTTATTTATAACTTTGGAAAATTTTTATAATAATGAAATAGCTCCTACTGACCGTTTTTTCTCTCAATTTATGGCTTTCTCATTTCAATTTTTTTTAGTTTCGGTCGGTTTTTCTAACCAAAGTGAAAAATGTCACATTAAAAATACTCCAGTACCTCAAAAAATACAAGGCGTTATTTGAGGAAGTTGTTATTTTTTTGTTCTGTGAGAGGATTTCTGGCTTGTTATTGGAAACAGGGATGTTAATCGAAAATTATACCAAACCTGGATGAAGGGATTGTTGCGAACGAAAGCCAGAGATGGCAGACCGTCTTGCATGATGGTGTTGAACTAGTAGTTGTTGAACTAGTAGTTCAACAGGGACTTCTCTTCTCCTCTATTCTGGTCTAGACCCTCTCGTTGGTTTAGTCAATGCGGCCGGCAAGTTACCCACTCGCCGACTGCTTTTTCGTTCGCTAAAACATCTATAATTTATGTCTCTACATTAATAAAAGATCGAAAGAATAATGACACGTCAAATACATGATAAAACGCAAAAGAGTTACTGTTTTTCTTCTTTTCAGCATGCTTAATTTGTTTTTGAACAAACTATAAAATATGGTATAACTTTTGTAGAAACAGGAACAAAAGCAAGTCCACGTGGCGGGATCGAACCTATCAACCTTTCAATCTATCACTTCCAAACGTGTTACCATTTACACAACCGAGGACAGATTGCTAGTTCATATGATAGTGCTGATGAAAGTTTCGAGTTCCTTTTTTCTTAATCCAAAAGGCTGAAGCGAATGTGTCGCCAATTTATTAAATTTCTCAAGTATATGGAAAACCCTAGTCCTAATTACCCCGATTTTGTGAAACAAAGGGTTGTAAACTTAATTCAGGCTAAACTTTCTGCTCGAATGTTCTGAAAATGTAATGAAAAAAGTTGAATGGTTATACGGTAAGAAACTACAGGTAGGAGTTATCATATAACACTATCGCATGGAATAGCAATGCTTCGTGTGGTGTAATGGTAACGCGCGCTCTCGGTTTGAGTCGAGATGGCTGGGTTCGATCCCGCCCGGTGTACTAGATTTTTTCTGTGCGATGTTTCAATCATTTGTCATCTTAACCAGGCGTCACTGCCTTTAAACTGTGTAACTTAGAGTTTGGAGACAGGTAGCAGTGACTTAGTCCTTCGAGCAAGTTGCTATCTGATCATCTCTTTGTTGAAAAAGTTGGGAATGACTATAAACAACCTTCCATGATCAAATGTCAAGTATTATTGTAATCTGCGTACATGATGCGTCTTGCAGAGATTCTGATTCCTCCTATAGATGAGTTTTGTGAGAGAAAATCAAACAAAAGTTTAGCAGTGCTAAAATTCATCCAATTGAACAGTGGAATCTCAAAAGAAGCAAGGAAGAATTTGAAGAGAAAGACTTTGAGATTACAGAATTAAAATACTTATGAACTCATCGGAGCATTCGAAAGTTTATTGAATCCCAAACAACTTGTCTCTTGTCTCGAAGGACACACACAGGCAAGGAAAATTGAGCATGAGAAACAGAAACATAACTTCTACAAAAAGAAAAGAGAATGTGAGAACAAGAGAAAAAGTAGAAGAAGATAAAGGGACATATAATGAAGGAGAGAATGGGGAAGACGAGTAATAGAGTGAGAAAGAGTAAAAAGAGAGAAATAAGGATAATAATAAGAAATAAGTAATTGAGAGAGAGAGAGAGAGAGAGAGAGAGAGAGAGAGAGAGAGAGAGAGAGAGTAATATATAAGGACATGAAGAGATAAATATGTACTTGGGAAGTACTCAAGAGAAAGGAATATAATACGGAAAAAAGATGAGGAAACGGGGATGAAATTTGAGTCAATTAATCAAACGCGTTACTTTATGGAAACTTCGCGTTGCCAGAGAAATTAGGATATGAATTATCCACACAAAGCGTTTAGAGATTACTTTCCAACCCAAATTACGGCACAATTTTCCATGATTGGGCAAAATTATCTTTTCATAATGTAATGATATATTAGCCTGATAATAATCATCGACTGATAAAAAGAGATTTTAATCAGACTAAGTTATTGCCAACGGAAATTGTGCAACAAAAAGAAAATATGCGGGGTAGGTATAGCTAATGAAACCAAAGTCAGTACTGGGAAATATGCGGGGTAGGTATAGCTAATGAAACCAAAGTCAGTACTGGGAAATATGCGGGGTAGGTATAGCTAATGAAACCAAAGTCAGTACTGGGAAATATGCGGGGTAGGTATAGCTAATGAAACCAAAGTCAGTACTGCTAAATATGCGGGGTAGGTATAGCTAATGAAACCAAAGTCAGTACTGGGAAATATGCGGGGTAGGTATAGCTAATGAAACCAAAGTCAGTACTGGGAAATATGCGGGGTAGGTATAGCTAATGAAACCAAAGTCAGTACTGGGAAATATGCGGGGTAGGTATAGCTAATGAAACCAAAGTCAGTACTGGGAAATATGCGGGGTAGGTATAGCTAATGAAACCAAAGTCAGTACTGGGAAATATGCGGGGTAGGTATAGCTAATGAAACCAAAGTCAGTACTGGGAAATATGCGGGGTAGGTATAGCTAATGAAACCAAAGTCAGTACTGGGAAACTGATTATAGTAAATTAACTATGATTGATGAATATTGCAAAATTTTTAGGAAGTATGAGTGTTCTTATATGAAATTTAGGAATAACGAAATTTATAACTTTCATTAAAAAAAAGTATTCACAGCTTTGGTATGGACTTGGTCTGTTAATAGAAACAATCTTGTGCCTGAAAAAAAAGAAAAACAATGGATAGTAGACTCAAAACAGGTAATATAGTCAGTCATCAATTTCGAATAAAAAACGAGAAAAAGTTCTGCTAAAATAATGTTATTGTAACACAACTATAAAAATAAAATCATGGGAAGAAAACTCTCTCAATCGTTAGAAATTCGATGAATTGACTATTAATGATGCTTAAAGTATTCCGTTCAAAGATATAGAAGATTCAACGATGAATTTTCCTTGTTATCTTCTGCTTTGATGTACTGCACACACCCAGTTTCTTTTGAGAAGAAAATCAATTTTTATCGTTTTTAATTTGGGGTATTCCACAGAAGAGTTTCATTTAAACAAACTTTAGGAAAAAACAGAAGCTTTGAACCAGTAGTATATGTATATGTGACAAAATGTTTTAGTGTGATCGACTATAGTGAGAATGGTCACTTGTTCGATTCTCAATCGGAACAGATCGTCACAAACCAAGGCAGTAAAAAAGTGCGGGTTATTCTTGCACGAATCTGACTCTCACCACTGCTGCAATACACACTAGCATTGACCCAGGGATGAGCCTCTGGTTTTACCAGTTGAGGTCTCTATCGCATCTCAGGGATGCCTCTGGTTTTACCAGTTGAGGTCTCTATTGCATCTCAGAGATGCGCAAATTCACCGCGAAGCAAGAATAAGCACAAGGAAGATTATAATAGGCACAATGAGACTCAACCTGCACATAAAATAAGAGTCGGATAGAAGTTTCAGTAATCCTATGTTGAGAAGGGTGCCTGATCGAGCAAGATGTCAATCTCTAGGACAGAACTAGCTTCAGAACTCAACTCATTCTCTCTCTCTCTTTCTCTCTCTCTTTTTCTCTCTTTTTCTCTCTCTTTTTCATCCTTTCTTCCCTTCTTATTTTCATCCTATCTTTTTCTCATTGTTAAGCTTTCCTGCTCATACCAATCTCCAAGTTCTTTTCTACAACCCTAAACGCCTTCTCTTTCGCTAATAGAAAACCTTCGTTTGCTGTCCACCTTTTGTTAGATAATAAGGGGCAGAACTGGTCAGTCGACAAATTGAGGCCTGACCGGTAACGAACTTGTCACAAATGAGACTGAAATGTGGATGCTGCATGTTCTGGTTATATGTATTATATTACCGAAATTGCTTCATGTCTTTCAATATACCACCCATACACAGTGTATTTAGTGATCTAAAACGGACTGAAAAGACTTTTTAAAAAAGCGTCATTATGCAGTAGTGAAGATGATGCTTTTGACTATAATATTGATTTCTTTATTATAATGTCAATAATATAATGAATGGCTGCATTAAATTGAACAACCAAATGGAGAATTGAAAATATATCCATTGAGCTGTAGAATAAGTTTGTTTTTGAGTTGAGAAAGCAGTAGCCTGTGCGAGAGAAAGAGGGAGACAGAGAAATATAGATAAAAAGAGAGAGAGATAGACAAGGAGAAAGATTGAGCGATAGATTCAGAAAAGAGTTAGAAATTGAGAGAGAGAGAGAGTGATAGAGAGAGATAAAGAATGTGAGATAAATAAAGGGAAAGAGAAATTGAAAGAGGTAGAGAGAGGGAAAGAGAGAGAGCGAGAAAGAGAGAGAGGGAGAAAGAGAAAAGTAAGAGAGAGGGAGAAAAAAATAGAGAAAAGGGAAAGACAAAATATAGATAGACAATACCGAATTGACGAATGATAAGGTTCCAATCAGAACATTTCAATTGCATATGTGTAGTATATTATTCGAATAGTATCCATTATTCGAATAGTATCCATTCCGAGAATTCTATCTGGTTTTCCTAGAAAATGAAGGTTCTCGCACTGGAGAGTTGGAATAATAAGAGTTCTGTTATCTCCTTCATAAGTTTTCTTTCAAGA
This sequence comes from Allodiplogaster pararmata, assembly GCA_964056735.1. NCBI lineage: Eukaryota > Metazoa > Nematoda > Chromadorea > Rhabditida > Diplogasteridae > Allodiplogaster > Allodiplogaster pararmata. The sequence goes on along the minus strand of OZ057408.1, from coordinate 13,908,600 downwards.
CCTTCCTTTCTTCTTCCGCGAGACACAGTCAGTCAAGCCTTTAAAATTCACCTTGAACAGAAGAACATACAAAAAAACATTTATGTATTATTGGTAATTGTAGCGTGTAGAAGTTTTTTGTTTCTTGAAAAGTTTCTAAAATATTTTGAAATTGACCAGATCTTAGAATAAAGTTGATAGTAGTAAATAGTAATTAATAAGCGAGCATGAAATGGTTCAAAAATTCAATGAATAGATTCTAAATACGTGAAACCACGGATAAAGTTAAGCTCCGTTATATACATTTGTAGATAAGTAAATCTAAAATGAAAATGCAAATCTTCATTGTCTCCACTACAAGACGCAAGTCAGAATGAGCATGATGGAAATTTTCTAAGCTATCACGAAGACAGTGAATCATTCAAGTAAAAAAAACCATCCAAGAGGAATAGCCGGCTTGTAGAATGAGAGAGGAAAAGAGAGAAATAGATTGCTATAGAGAGAGACGTTATAAGTAGAGGGTTAGAGAAGGAGGAAAAGAAAGAGAAATTAAGCGTAAGTTGGAGAGACTGAGAATGAAAGAAAAAAGAATTTAGCCTTAGGACTGTTTAGCTAACGCCTTAGAGTCTTTCTGGAGAAGAGGTAGAAGTTGAAAGAAGGAGGGAGGGAGGAATCTGGAGAAGAAGAGGTAGAAGTTGAAAGAAGGAGGGAGGGAGGAAGGCACAATGAAAGAAGGAAACAGAAAGATGGTGAGAGTCAGAAAGACGATAAAAAGAGAAAGATACAGTGAAAGAAGTTGAGATAGAAGCAGAGTGTATGGAAAATAGAAAGATAGACATAGCGAGGGAGAATAAGAGAGCGTGAGGGAATAGCAGGAGACAAAAATGACAATAAATAAGAGGGATAGAGGAAATTAGAAATATACAGACAGATGAAATTGTGTGGAAAAAGAGGAAAGAAAGAAAAAAATAGAGAAGAGATTGAGAAAGGAGAGGTACATACATACAAGTGTAGAGAAAATGTGAAGTTGTAGAAAGAGAGGGAAGAGGGGGAAGGGAGAAAGATCATTGGAGAAAGAGAGGGAAGAGGGGGAATAGAGAAAGATCATTGGAGAAAGAGAGGGAAGAGGGGGAAGGGAGAAAGATCATTGGAGAAAGAGAGGGAAGAGGGGGAATGGAGAAAGATCATTGGAGAAAGAGAGGGAAGAGGGGGAAGGGAGAAAGATCATTTAATTTAATAAATAATCAAACGAACTATGCCATGGGCCATTCACCAAATTGGTCAAGACGTTAATCCCCGTCTTCTTTTTTCACCCTTTCTTTTCTTGAAACTATTCTTTTTGCTCGCTAACTACAGCAAATAATTAGATATTCGACAAAATTTCACATACATAGATATTATGTATTGTACACACATTCTTTCACGAAGGTTTCATCCAGTAAATAAATAAATATGAAATAATTTAGATTCTCTTTTCGAAAGACTCAGCATGAATACAAATTTGCAGAATTCGAATTAAAAGAAAGCACATTCGATTCTAGAGTTAGCCAGATAGAAAAACAGAATAAGAAACATTCGCGTAATAACGAAAAAAAGAACAAAAAAATCTGAGAAACAATTCATTTTTTGAAGTTATTATTATACCTTATATGTACTTCCTCTTTGATCTAAACGATAAGATGTAATTTGATTTTGTAGCAATAAATTAACATGTGAAGTAACTCAATCTTCATTTGAAACTCTTCGTCAAATGAAATAGTCATAAAAACTTCCAGATAAATAACTGCGAGAAAAAAAATCCGATAAATCTCTTTCCAATCGTCCTAGACCTAATGAATTAAAAAAAAAGAAACTGTTCTTATTCTTATAGATATTCCTTTTTTTCAACAGAATCATCTTCCATGTCTATTTTTTAATCATTATTTGTATAACTGCCAATTGTTCATGCAATTACATGCAAATAAACAATTTTATTGATTAATTTGACTGAAATATAATACATACAAATTTTCCCCTTCTCCGATCGTAAAAATCGGTCGCATTCACAAAAGGTTTGCTTGATGATCATTGTAATTTTCCTTGAAGCCCTATTTGTATATTAATGTCAGTTATAACACTGAATCCTCTGGCGATGAATAAATGAATAAGGGAATAAAAAAAATTTTCCGAATTTCTATTCCAGCCCTCTATTTTCTCTTTAGGAAAATTTTAGCGCGTTAAAAGTTTCCAGTTACGATACTTGAACAACTTGAAGTTCAATGGTTAAAACCATTTTCCACGCTCACGCTCTTTTAACCAGTAACTTTAAAAGGTTTATTTATCGGCCCTCTCCTCCTTGGCGATGATATGAAACGTTTAAACTGAATTAAATTGAATTGTGCTTTATTGAATAAAGGAAAGTAAAGAAAGAATAAGTGAAGAGAGAGCCATCAAAAGAAGATTATACACTATACAGCATGGCTTTAGTGAAAAAGTACAGAAAAAGATACCGAAGACCATTACAAATTGAAGTAAGAGCGAGCAAACTCCGGTTTTCCCATTCAGATCCAGTAGAGTAAGCAACTTATCGCATTGTGACAAGTTTCATTCAGAAATGTCGTTCCGATAAAAGAATAATAGCTAGAAGAAGAAAGTGAAGAGAGAGATTGGATCTAGACCAGAGTACCATCGGTAAGAGATTGGATCTAGACCAGAGTCGGTAAGAGAGGATCAAGTGAAAGCCATCTTTCTATTTTCTAACTAATATACAGTTCAAGCTCCATAAACCTCTCTCTTTCTTTCTGTTTCGAACCCATTATTTTCTCTTTTTCTGGGTATATCTCTATCTCTCTTTATTTCTTTTTCTATCTCTTTCTTTTAATCTCTTAATATTGTTCTACACATACTTCTTTCTCTGTATCGGAATCTCTTCCTGTCTCTTTGTCTTTTCTGTCGCTTTCTTTCTCTGTTGTCTATCCTTTACTTTTGTATCTCTCTCGGTTTCCGATCCTAGACCCCAGCATTTCTCATTAGTGCATTCGTTTGGGTCTCTCCTGGTTTTTTTCCTAATTGGTACTTTCTTCGCTGCTTGCTTTCATTTACCTAGAACCAGTACATTTGATAATTTATTTCCTGTCTCTTACTTTCTCAAACTGTTCAGCTATACTATTTGTAACCTTTCTCATCATTCTCTTTACTGACTCATTTATTCTTTCTCTTCTCTATGCAGAATATGCATGTATCTCTCACTCCATCTCTCTAGCTACCACTATTTCTCTTGATCTCTCTCTCTCTTATAATTTTTCTTTTTTTCTGTATTCCTCACTTCTTCACCGTGTTCTCTCTGTCTAAGGTTCCCTCATACCTACATATACATACATAATTCCCTGAGTCGAACACTAACGTCTTCTGTATACAATACGATTAACACCCAATAGGACAGGCGAACTTCTCTGTCTTAGACAACAAAAAGATACCTTCCGGCGTCATTTTCTGTCTGTTTTTTTGTTTCTCTTCTTTCTATCTTAGCTTTCTCTCTCTTTTCCACTTTCTCTTTCTCTGTGTACGCGTGTTTTTTTTGTTGCTTTCTTTCCATGTCACTGAATTTCGCTACCATCGAAAAAGTGTTCCGAAGTTCTCTTCTTATAAGAATATTTATCGACACCAGGCTCAGCTGTTGAATCGTCTAACGAAGCTTTCGGCTTAAGAACTTGCTTAGGTCTTTAAAAAACAACTTGGGGTGTATTTTTCAAAACGTGATTCTGATGGCATAGCGGGGGTCAAAAGGGTCCAAGAAAAAGAAAAGAACTCAAAAAATGCGAAGAAAACAAGAGAAAAGTAGATTTACAAATATTGGCTCTTCCATTCCATGAAAATAAGGCAGAGTCCGTCGAAATGCACAAGCAGTTTTCAGCCTTAACATCAATTTACGGTACAGATTCTGCGTTCGTGCAACTTCCCGCTATTTGTTTTTCAGAAAAAAACAGGTCACAAGAAATGAGTTTATAGCATAAGCTGGCCCTTCTCGGAGCTGTATTATCCTAACAAATCCCAACTCATCCGTTTCAACCCTCAAAGTTTTTTTGTTGCCTAACTAACCCGTTTCCACCCCCCCCCCCAACAGAAGTTCTTTAGCGTAACGCATTGATAACTAAGCATTAAGCTTGAGTTGAATTTATACATTGAATGAAAAACATATTATGAATATTAAAAATCCGAGAATCTTCAAGTTTTACTATGTGAACCTTGTAGCTATTTAAAAAGGTTCTCATGCAGTCTCTGTAAATTTTATTAACATAACAAACGCCTTTTTATCGAGACCGATTTCCATGAGTCTTCAAAATATCATAATAAATTAAGATTAAATTCACGCATCTTGGCAACATTAAGCGGTCATTCGCATAAAAAATATGGTGATATGATTATCGAAGAAAATGAATTGTGTCAAATCTTGCAAAATCGGAAAAAAGCCTCCTGTCATTATCAGAATTGTTCATTGAATGGATGAGATTCTTGAGTGGAGAAGCCAAGAGCTGATGAATGGGGCATAACAAGAGAAGACGACGAGAAGCAAATTCTCGTGAGCATCGCGCCCTTCTCAATATCATGACCATCTCATTATTTCTTGCTGTCTTCTGTCTCCTTTTTCCTCTTCATTTTTCTCAGTTTTATATATTTTACGCATCTCTCTCATACTTCTATCGTCTTAATATCTCTACATCTTCTCATGTCTCTTCTTTTCTTGATCTTTTCAGCTCTCTCTCGTCTCCTCACTCTCTCTGTGCTTATCTCTTTTTCTATATTCTGTCTCTTCCCCTTTTCTCGTTCAATCTTTATTTCTTCCTCTTCATCTCTTTTATAAGTCTTCTTTCTTTCTCTCATTCTTTCTTTTTTATTGTGTTCTCCTGTACATAGCTCATATCGTTCATCTTTTCAAATAGGAGATACATGAATAGAAGTCATCCTCGAATGTCGGAGATGTTCTCAGACGCACACACTTCGTGGAGGAAGAGAATTATAGTTTGTAAAATACATTTTTGTTTTTGTTTTCTCTGCATCTTCTTGTTTTCTAGGTATTTCTCTCTTTAACTGTCTCTTATTTCTCTACCTTCCTCTTCTTTTGTCTTCTCCTCTTCTCTCTCTTCCTTTCTCTTTTTCTCTCTCGATGGTCCTGAAGCAGTCTCTCAGCATTTCTCTTTCTCTTCTGCTCAGTAAATTTATAAGAATACAAATTGAGGTTTCAACCTTTCTTCTCATTTTTTGTTTCTGTATCATTTTCATTTTATATATGTATGCTCCTGCTATTTTCGTTTCCCTCTTTCCCTCTCTGTTATTCATCTCTCTCTCACTTCCACTCTTCACCTCTATCCATCTCTTCTTTCCTTTCTCTCTTTTTCTCTAACTAATTCTGTCTCTTTCTTTCTCGTATCTTGTTCTCCCGCATCTCTGTATATATCCATAGTTATTCAATCCTTTGAATTCATAAGATCCGAACCTACTATATTTGGGTCACAGCTCTCGGTATCGGAAGGAAACAACAACGGCAGGTTTCTCCGTCGAGATGTCTGCGGATAGATACGGAAGGGATATGGAAACTGTCAGAACATTAAGAAAGGGAGAGATAGAGAGTTAGAGTATGATGCAGAGAGAAAGTGTAAGTTAGAGAGAAAGATCTATGTAGAGAGAGATAGAGAGAAAAGATTCACCACTCAACACAGCGAAAACTTATACATACATCACCACGGAGTATGCAAATCAGCGAAGAATTAAGAGTGAAATCTATCTTGCAGCATTACAAATGGTCAACGAGCGTGAAAAGGAATAGAGAGAGAAAGTTATAAAAGAGAAGGTAGAGAGAATGATAGAGAGAGAAAGCGAAAGAAGAAGAGAGATTCTCGAAGAAGGAGAAAGAGAGGAACCGAGAAATAATAGTGAATCATCAAAATAGAGGGTAAATGAAGAGAAATATGTATTAAGAAAGGATGAAGAAGCGCAACAAAGGGAGGTGTACAGGAATCCCGATAAGGACTCGTATAAACACGATCAGAAAGAGCGCGAAACATGTATCAATTACAGTTTTATTCCCTTATCTGATTTGTCTCATAACATGGCTCTCTTGCTATATATGTATATGAGACATTGTATGGTATTAGTGTTTCCGTCTTTTCTCAAAGTTAAATAGTTTATCTTGAAGGAGCTTTCTACTGTTCTAGAAAAAGTTATGAAACGTTTCGAAACTGTAGAAACGGTTCAAAAATATTTATAACCCTTATAAACACATAGTTTTATATAGAACTATCGCCTTTTAGAAAACTCAGCTGGGACAAGCATAATATGCGAGAATGTTTCGTCGCTTGCTTTAATGGCTGCTGCGTGTATGGATGCTTGCGTTTTGATTCAATTCAATCTAATGGAAACCCTTCATTTTTCCAAAGCTACGTAGTGGTAAATTTCAAAAATTTTAAGGGGATTTAAGAGCGGAACAAGTTGATACTCTACGTCTCCAAGGTGTGCAATTCTTGCTCAAAGCTGGGTTCTATCCTGTCCATCAGATGAAATGAGGCGAGTAGAAAAAAAACAGTCGACCGATATATATATACATAGTATATACATTGGTAACAAGTCAGAATCGCTTGCGTTTACCTTAACCTTTCTCAGTTTTTTTAGACGAAAATCTCGTACGCCTACATGGATTGACTGCATGGAAAAATTCTCCCTCATTTAGCGCTTCTTGGAAATAGCTCAACAACAAAAAAACCCCGACTAAACAATTTCATCGGAATAGTGGAATGCCCCAGAGCATTCCAGATAGTTTCTTTTGAATAGACTCTCTAGAAGAAGATTCATGCTACCTAAAGTCCTTGTCAAAGTCCTAAAGAAACTACTATTGAAAGAAAACTTAAATTAAAAGAATCGATTTTCTAAATCCAAGAGTCTGTTAATGAAGAGTTTAAACTCACTAATAGAAAAAAATGGAAAATTCCACCGAGACAGTGGAGAAATTCTTAAAATTTACTTTCTCATTGAACTTCTACCAAGTACCAAAAACTATGGAGAGAAAAAATGGAATCGAGAACTCAGAAGTACAAAATTAAAGAGAGTCTAGAGAAGAGGAGAGGATGTGAGCGAGAGAGAGAGAGAGAGTGGAAAGAGGAGGGAGAGAGAGAAGAGACAGTGAAATGGGAGACACGATAAGAGAGAGGGAGCAAGAGAAATAAAGAAAGAAACAAGCTGTCGAAGACGTTAGAGCGAAAGACGATCTCCTTGTATTTCTTCTCGAATTGTTCATTTTCCTTTCTTACAATCTGTTTCTTCAATGTGCTGCTGTCAATTGAACTCTACCTGGCTCCCTTTGGTGACTCTTCTCTTATTACTCCTTCTATACTTTCTCTCTTTTTCCCTCTCCTTCTGTCTCATCTTATTTTTCTATATCTTTTTCTTCGGACATTTCTCTATTGTCCCTTCTGCCTTCATTTCTCCTATTCCGATGCTTTTCAACTAATCCGTCTCCGATACCTATATTTATATTCTCTCGAAGTAGAAATCATAGCTGGAAGAGTGGCTTCACTCAAAGTGTTATCCTATTGTTGAGAAGTGTGAAGCTCCAGATACTTCTCGAGTACTTCTTCTCGAGAGAATGATCTTCTTCCAGATCAACCATTTTCGATTCCCTCTCACCTTTCTCCTTCCTTTCTGAGACTTATGCAAACAGTTCTATTATTCCATAACACCCTCCTCTCTCGAGCCATCTTCGAATTCTAAACCCTTGCATCTTCTTTCTCCTCCTCTTGATTCGAAGACTACCTTTTGTTTCTATCTTCATTTTTCAACTCTTCAATTTTAGACTACCATTCCATCATGTCTCTCTCTTTTGCTTCTTGCCCGTATTACCATTATCCTCTCCGGCTTTCGTCCTTCAACTCACGTTTATTGTTCCGTATTCTTCGCGTCATTCATTCTTTCATTCGTCTCCCTCCGTGAACGGTTGCTCCCCGCACCGTCTCTTCCCTCGTCTGTGAGAATCCTTTCCCGAGAAGATTTGTCGCTCCGGGATCGTAGCGCCATCATGAGCGACAGAAGATGGAGGGTTGGTCCCCAATTCCTAAGGAAGGCAGAGAACGCTGAGGAGTGGAGTCGTCACATGTCGCAACAGATCCCATAATCGATGATGTTATATCTCCGATGAGGCTTACTGATCTTGATAAAGCGTTTAAATTGAAAAAATTGAATTCTTTGCGTGTTTTTGAATACTAATTCAAAATTATAAAAAATAAACGTTTCATTGTGGCAAGTTAATGAATGATGAATCAACCAGGTAAAGGAAGATGGCGAGAACAAAAGCATGAACTAGAAATACATATACATATGTATAGGCACAAGGCTGATCAAATTCCGTCGCCGTCAAGACCAAATTTGCTTCAAACGACAAATATAGAGAAAGCTATTTAGTATTAACAATCATTTCAGTTTAAAAAATAATTCTCTGACTATATTATTTTGCTATGAGTGAATATTATAAAACGAATGATAATAAGGATAGGAATGAAATTTTATAATAATAAATAGTAATAATCTAAATTTCCGCTTCACAGCGGGGTACGCGGTACATCTCTCTTTTTCAAGAACTACAAGTATTATTTGAGAATAATCATTAACCCTAAAACTTCTATGAAAAAATCCTGACAACCTTTAAAAAACTTTTATGATTTAAAACTATGTTCCTGCGGTCTTACGGCCTAGTGAATATCACAGCTTGTCCTCATCTCTTTTCAGAAGAGGAATGTCATTCTCTCGAAGTACACAACTAACTGACCGTAAGAAATATCAAACAAAAGAATATTACCTTACCAATCAAGAATTATGTAAAATAAAAAAAATTAAACATGATAGTCTTGAAAAATTAAAATAACTAATGAATACATGTTCTTTAACTTCTATATTCACAACCAATGACACAATATTTCCACCCGATTCCAAGATGAACCAGACAATATCCTACCCACTTTTCAATTGTTTAATTACCCAAGTTTGGAAATATTGCAAACAAGTTTTTGAAAAAAAAGCTTTTAATAAAGCGAAACGTCCGTGCCTATCAACAACAAAAAAACCACAACAGAACGAAACAGTGACACAACATAATCTGTTTTTACAAAAGAAAATACCATCAACAGTTTGAAATTTTAAGTTCCTATAAAACTGGTGACATCCCACCATCGGCATCCGGGAACCCAATTAGTTCTTTCCAGTGACCCTGAATGTATCGGGGTTTGCATCCGGGAACCCAATTAGTTCTTTCCAGTGACCCTCAATGGACTTTCAATGAATCGGGGTTTGCTTGTGCGCTAGATACAAAAAGACTATCGACGAGAGCGCTGATATTAGAAAGATAACGTCGAACCAGCGATGATAGAAATTGAACTGCAGATCTCCCAGGACTGCAGTGATTATCAATCTGAAAAGCAATACTTACTTAATTTGTTATGAAGTTAATTTAAATCGGAAATTTTCGGGTGTTTTAGATCTTTTTAGATCAGGGGAAGAAATAATTCACCACTAGCGCCTACCTAATATGCACAGTTTAAGGTGACAAAGTGTCCAGCTAGTTTAAGGTGACAAAGTGTCCTGTTCAGTTTAAGGTGACAAAGTGTCAGTTTAAGGTGACATGCACAGTTTAAGGTGACAAAGTGTCCAGCTAGGGCTCATAACTTCTTATTTTTCTCCCTTCCTAACACACATTTTTGAGTGTGCAGCAGTTTATTTATTTCCGTGTGTGGTCGTCATTTGACCATTTTCGTTGTTTATAACGTTGAATCCGGCAGACTCCGCGATTTAGGACCGTTATTTATAGATAGCCTCTCGCCCAATCACACCACGGGTGATGACGCATGATTGAGTTATTCAGGTAAGGTAATTTTCTACAGTTCCTAAACTAAGTTGCGCCCGAAGGCTCATGTAAGTAGATAATTCAGTTTTTACTTCTATAACCATATACAGGCTATCCTCTAATAGATCTAATTCCTATTTTTCTGGTAACAAAAATTAAACACAAGAACAAAGACGGCTACTCTTTGCTTCGTTAATTTGAGCATAAAAACTTTAGTAACTACATATTAGGCAGTGATTATTATCGGTAGTCGGTCACAAATCTATGACTGTAATTTGATAATTGAGAAATAAGGCTAATGAAAGAGCGTGTACCGGTATTGGACTGGCATGTTCATTCTTATGAGTAGAACGCTGGAGACAAAATACATTCCCTGAAAACAAACTCAACATTCCGGATATTCTATTCCGTGATAATCAATTAGGTCCATGTTTATAACTATAGGAATAATTGATAAACTCATGGTCTCTCGAAAACTATTTTCCCCAATCATATTCACAATCTTTTAAATTTCCAACGATTTTCGAGAATTACTGATCAAATTTCTCAAAATAATAACTTTTGAACATAAATCATGATTAGGTGAGCAAGTTTTGAGCCCCTGCTCCCTCCCATGCATCTAGCCCCTGCTCCCTCCAATGCATATAGCCCCTGCTCCCTCCCATGCATCTAGTCCCTGCTCCCTCCCATGCATCTAGCCCCTGCTCCCTCCGATGCATCTAGCCCCTGCTCCCTCTCATGCATCTAGCCCCTGCTCCCTCCGATGCATATAGCCCCTGCTCCCTCCCATGCATCTAGCCCCTGCTCCCTCCCATGCATCTAGCCCCTGCTCCCTCCCATGCATCTAGCCCCTGCTCCCTCCTATGCATCTAGCACCTGCTCCCTACCATGCATTTAGCCCCTGCTCCCTACCATGCTTCAAGCCCCTGCTCCCTACCATGCATTTAGCCCCTGCTCCCTACCATGCATCTAGCCCCTGCTCCCTCCCATGCATCTAGCCCCTGCTCCCTCCCATGCATCTAGCCCCTGCTCCCTCCTATGCATCTAGCCCCTGCTCCCTCCCATGCATTTAGCACCTGCTCCCTACCTTGCATTTAGCCCCTGCTCCCTACCATGCATCTAGCCCCTGCTCCCTCCCATGCATCTAGCCCCTGCTCCCTCCCATGCATCTAGCCCCTGCTCCCTCCTATGCATCTAGCCCCTGCTCCCTCCTATGCATCTAGCCCCTGCTCCCTCCCATGTATCTACCCCCTGCTCCCTCCCATGCATCTAGCCCCTGCTCCCTCCCATGCATCTAGCCCCTGCTCCCTCCCATGCATCTAGCCCCTGCTCCCTCCTATGCATCTAGCCCCTGCTCCCTCCCATGCATCTAGCCCCTGCTCCCTCCCATGCATCTAGCTTCTGCTCCCTCCCATGCATCTAGCCCCTGCTCCCTCCCATACATCTAGCCCCTGTTCCCTCCCATGCATCTAGCCCCTGCTCCTCCCATGCATCTATTATAAATCCCATTGCTGTCTTTTTTGTCGCTTTCTTTTTTCCATAATTTTCTCTGCTATTCACCATCTCGATCGGCTAGTTATTGTTTTGAGCCCCCTCCTCCTTCCGTATTGACTATTCAAAGTCACCTTTGCTATTAAAATTAATAGTGATTTAAAGATATTTCCCCCAAAACTGACCATAATTTGTGCCAGTAGTAACACAATGATATTGCTCGACTTGGTGGACGAAATTGCGTAAAAGAACTTCGTTAGAGTTATGAGTAGACCTGGATGTTCAAACACATTATACTTAAAGGCTTGGCTCATCATCCTATCAAGCTGCAAAACCTCATCATCCTATCAAGCTGCAAAACCTGTATGCAAACTTCCCCTTTAAATTCAACTAGTAACCTTGAATAAACTACTACAAAGACAAAAGCTAGTCTACGAGGCGGGATCGAACCCAGCCATCTTTACTCTTACTCTAACCAGGAGCGCGAACGCGTTACCAATTACACTACCGAAGACACATTGTCGATTCGAGTGATAACGCTACATGGAAACTCTCAAATGATTTGTTCGACAAACATTCTCAAAAGCGAATGCTTTGTAAATACAGCATAACTTGAAAATTTGCGAAAAGAGCGATATAAAATGGTAATAACACCTTGTATAACTGCACACCAAGTATTTTGAACTCTCTTACAACCCAAATGCCAAAGAAGTTTGAGTGTCGAAAATAAAGCTAATGCGATTAAAGCTTCCCTGTTGAACTATATACAGTTCTTCATAGAACATTCCTCTAATACCAATAATTGCAAAACAGATTTCTGTTCTATAAAAGCAATTAACGCAAAATGCCCCAGAAAATATAAATGAAAAACCTCTAATTGAAGTCACAGCAATTACTCCAACTAGTAGGAATGAAATATGTTGAGACCAAAAATGAACCTGAATCATCTCAATCTTTTATATTGAGAGGTTGAGATCCAGTGTTCAACATATATAAAACTCTTCTCAAACACACGAGTGTGATTGGAGAATTGTCTTTGTTGTAATTCGTTAATAAAATTACTCGCTTAAAAAAACGGCCTCGCGGCAGGGTACGCGCTCCCCTGAGATGCAGGACAGACCTATCCTGATAGAACCAATGGCTGCCTGCTATATCACTGCTAGTGTGAATAGCAGCAGTGGGGAGAGTCAGGTTCGTGCATGAGCACTACCAATATTTCTTAACCCCCTTGGTAAGGGTGAATCTGTCCGGGTGCGAGTCGAACTCGGAACTCTTCGCTCAATAATCGAACACACTACCATTACGCCACGCCCGTACCATTGTGTTTGTTGTACTTCATTCTTCTTGCTTATTCCCATGCACAGACACGTGAATCTTAAAGTGCGTTGTCAGCACGACGTTTTCTAACCGAACCTATGCGTGGAATCTAAGCGCCATCTGAAACCTATGCGTGGAATCTAAGCGCCATCTGAAAATTAGTGAAATGAATGTCAAGTTTCTATGGCTTTACTATCTTTCATCACACGATTTCAGTAGTTTTCTCTAAAATCTGACTGTTTCTCATGATTGACCTGTTTGATCTAGAAGCTTATTTTGAGACTCTTGAAGAACACCCTGATTTATTATTAAATTAGTACATTGAAATTTCTGAAACCTTTCTAAAGACTGTTTTTAAAATTTCTGTAAAAATTATTCCAATCAAATGTTTTATCAAACTAAAATATAAACACTAGTTGCCATTAATATTTGAAATTTTTATTATGCGAAAGTTTTTACGCGGTGGAAAAGCTAAAGCATCGTGGAAGAGAAGTAGAATTCAATACTTCTCAATAATGATAATCAAACATTAATGTTTAAAAGCTAGCAACAAGTGAACTCGATCCCTTCAAGCTTTAACAGAAAATATGAACAAATATGTGATTATTTTGTTATCAATTAGAGATCCTTTTGAGTCAACTCAAAAGGATCCTCAACACCAACCTATCCCAAAAGGACTCCCCTCGACAGGACCTATGGGCAAGACAACAACAACAACATCAATTAGAGATGAATATGATTTGAAGAACTGACATCGAGCTCTATTCCCATCCAATGAACCCCAATTTCGATTCCTTTCGTTACAGGATCCACTTTACCCACTCGGTCAAACACAATATTTACCTGAAACAAAGACTTCATTTTTCGAATAAATTCGCCGATGTAAACATTTTCTTAAATAAAAAGCCGGAAAAAATTCATTGATTGAACTTTTTCAGCCGCAAGGCCGCCTCATGGCATTATAAGCGCTCCTCTGAGAGGAGACCTGGAAGAAACAGTAACCGCTTATTTTTCACAAAAAACTTGCGAAAAAGTTAGCCAGAAGTTTTTGTTGTTCACCCAAAGTTCCAGAACAAATGTTTTTTCTTCAGATGTAACCAATGTTTCAGAAAAACACCACTTTTTTAAACAAACAAAAAAACTGACGGTGCAAATGAAGATCTTCCACATACAGTAAACGGAGAAGAAGTGACCAAGCACATTGAAGTATCGACCCATCCAGGTTCGTGAGTAGTCTATTCGCTCCTAGGCATTCGCAATCTTTTTTGTTTTGATACTCGCTTAGTGATAAATTTTCAGTATCTCTCTTCTTCTTTCTTTGACTCGAAGATTGAAATCAATCAACTTTAGATTCACTTACACGATTCGACGAGCGCAAATTTTCTTGGGGTAATCAATCGGTCATGGAGATGTCCCTCCGTATTGCTATTCCTACTCATTCCTTCTACGAATGATAAAAAACGTCTCGCAACCAACCTTCATATTCCGCAACTCAACGACTTCCAGGAACAGATGTCTACTCAACTCTTCCAATGGGACGATCTCTGAGTTCAGCTGTCTGAGTAGAAGTCACACAATTAAACAGCAAGAAAGGGAGAAAATAGAGAGAAGAGCGTTTTTCAGAACTCATTTATTCTGCGTCTTCATCAATTTATCCTCCCTCAATTTACCCTCTTTTCAGTCTGAAGTGAGTTCTAATCGTCTTACTGATTGGGATCATTAAGCAAACTTGTCATCACTGGTTTTTTTTTAGAGCATTAGTTGAATGATAACCAGAAAAACTATGTTGGAGCCTATAAATTTTAGTGCCGAAAATGATCTACCTTATCTTCTCCTTCCGATTCATTTCACTCCTCTTCTACGTCCCTCTATTTTTTAGTCTTCCTAATCCCTTCTCCTACTTACTCCGCGCGTACAAACTCCTTTTCGACCGTTATTAGTCAACTTCTGATTCAGAATAACCGAACCGTCAGTTTTGCAGGTCTACAGAGGGGGAAAGGAGGCAGAAGTTCACTTGTAGCATGTAATTGGCCTAATTTGGATTTTTATCCCACCTCATTTAAATTACCATCAAGGATTAAATTGTCATTTCAGACCTTCTTTCGGCGGGCCTCTTTTTTTCCAAATTATAAAGGGGGACCCTTATATGAGACAAAAAAAGTTCGCGGGCTTTTTTTTATCATAAGGGGGACCCTTAAGTTAGGGGGACCCTTAAGTTAGGGGGACCCTTAAGTTAGGGGGACCCTTAAGTTGAAAAAAATTTCCGCCTGTACCCCTTTCTTGCACACTTAAAACCCATGATTTAAACTCGAATCGCTTCAAAAGTACTTGATATGATCGGAAGCGGAGACAGAATTCGTGAGTGCGACGCTTCCCCACAAGCGCCGCAGAAGACCACTTGACTCATCTCTGCCTTCAACGGTGATAACAAAAATCATAGGGGAAAATAATAGTAACAACAACAACAATAATAATAATAATAATAATAATAATAATAATAATAATAATAATAATAATATGAAATAGTGATGACTAATAATGAAAAAAATGATAATAATAACAACAAAATAGTGAAAATAGCAACGAAAAACTTATCTTTATTGAAATAAAGAAGATAAGAACATAAACTTTCAGAGGGAAATTGTTAATGAATACATTCAACTATTGGTAAACTAATCAAGCAATTGAAGAGAATCTATTCAGCAATCAATAAACTGAGTGAAAAGTGAATAATCAATCGATATACTATCAATCCGACCTTTGGAGAATGCTGATAGAGAGAGGTCTCGCTCGAGCTGCGCCACTCTCCTCTTCTTGGCCACAATCATTTCCATTGTCTGGTTAAGCTTTTTCTCCATTTGAAGAATTGACGACTGGTCTACCTAACAGAACTCTTTTCATGTTCAATAACTGAAGGTTGAGTGATCTCAGAATGAATGAATCACGAATAAACCTCGTGAATAAACCTCGAATAAATGAATAAACCTCGAATAAACGAATAAACCTCGTGAATACATACATTCATCAATATCTTTTTTTAATAGCGCATAGATTTAAATCGTAGCGCGGCTATGGAAACACCCGGATCTATACGCTCAGGTGGTAGGGTTTTTGAAGAAGATATAAACCACTCTACGGGCGGGGAGGGGCTCATAGTGACAAGGAAAATAACGCGCTTTATGTGGGCTCTTTACTTTGAACAATCTCTTTCTCTTCGTCTACATCTCACTCATCATTTTTTAGAGCAACCTACGCTCTAGAAGCGATATTTTTTGCATTTTAAATTGAAATGTTATGAATGATGAGCTTTGAGTAGATCTGAATTTGCCCGGATCCGGGGGGGGCAGGGGTTATTTAGTCATGACAGATCTTCTGTCGGCGGGCCTCTGTGTTCCAAATCTTTAGGGGGGACCCTTATGTGAAAAAAGGTAAGGGGGACCCTTATGTAAGAAAAAAAAGAAGAAAAAAATTTCACCTCTAAGGGGGGACCCTTATGTGAAAAAAAATTCTGTCCCTTTTTCTTTCACACTAAAAAACCCCTGGGGGGGGTGAACTTGCGATCTCGCTTAATTGTTAGGCACACTATCAAGAAGCCATATACCAGACCTAATTTCCTTAGTCAATCAATAGTTGAAACTTCTTTATATCTTTACTCCTTACCTTTCGCATGAATATGCTCATGTATGAATAGGGCGCGTTGACGGCACCGAACCCCGAGAGAATAGCCATCACCGTAACCCCGAAGACTCCGATTCTGGAGATTGGAGCTTCGATCGTGAAGATGCCTAGAAAGAGCAAGTGAATAATCAAGTTCGAAATTCCCGCTCACAGTCTGCAATTAGCGTAAGTGATGAGCAGATGTGTATATACAGCCGAATGCTCTTATCAACGGTGAGCGGTTCTGTGTATTATCAACGAAGGTTATTCTTCAGCTAAAACGTCAAGATCTCACGCCTTTACTTCCAACAGCTATGAACTGATAGCAAAGCCTTTGTTACTTTCGTAACATATAAGACGGTGCTGGGAATTTAGTTCGCCAATTCGTGTTGTTTCGGTGTCTGTGGCAAGTTTATCGTAAAATTCATCCGAATTTCTCGCCATTTCTTTGTGAATTCGTGGAATCAAAATTTTATTTTATTTCATCACTTCTGGTACAATGAACAATCAAATATGAAACACAAGAGTGAAGCAGATAGCGAATCTTGCCTGACGGAACTCGAACTGTTCGAATTTCGTCATGTATTGTTGCTCATCACTTGACGGATTTCGTCATGCTACAATACTCATCACATGGCGAAATTCGAATGGTTCGAATTTCGTCACGTTACGATGCTCTGCACTTGACGAATTTCGAACTGTTCGAGTTTCGTCATGTATTATTGCTCATCACTTGACGGATTTTGAATGGTTCGGATTTCGTCATGCTACAAAACTCATCACATGGCGAAATTCGAATGGTTCGAATTTCGTCACGTTACGATGCTCGCTTTCTAAACCTCACACTCTCGCAATTTCGCACTATCCCGGCTATTCAGCAGATTTATATAGTACGAACAAAACGATCAACCTATACAGACCGGGTTTGCACGAATGCTATACTATTCTCTTTTCGCGAAACAGAAAAAGAAAATAGTATAGCGTTCGTGCAAACCCGGTCTGTATAGGTTGCTCGTTTTGTTCATTCTATATAAGTCTGGTCTTATTTTGCTGAATAGCCACAAAATTGACGAAAAAGTGTGGTGGGATTTCAATTTCAATTTTATTACGTGAAAACATTACATGCAGCAACGCATAAATTAATCACGTGGTACGAGATTAAACAATTGAATTGTTTGAATTACATAAATAGGTGAAACAATGCAGATTACATCCAGGCAAACATATATCATTCATCAACACTATTAATTTCGGTGAATATACGAGCTGATCGTATAGAGAAGGCATTTCTTCTGCAAATAGTTCTCGGAGCAGGGTGGATTATTTTGAAAAATGCGCCTCTAGTGTTGGACGCTCTTATTTCAAAGTTGTGGTGCGTCCTGTCAGAGAGTACTTTTTTCCCAAATATCAGTTTCAAGAGTAGTTTGAGGTCGTTAGATTCTCTAACAGAGAGAAGAGATACTAGGCCTAGTTGTTGGATAACGGGGAGAGTGCGAGATTTAGAAAGCTAAGTCGAATTTCGTCATGTGATGAGCATTGTTCGCCTTCGATGGTGCTACAGCCCACAATTTCACACCATCGCAAGGGACCGGTTCATCCTCACCGGTATCGAGCGCGTCCTCAGTTGGCGGATAGAGGGATGTCTCTTTGCACAAGTGCATTGGAGATAGCGGGCTTGCCCGTCGCGGACCAAAATTGGATAGTATAGTTCGTCAAAGGAGGGCGATGCCGGACTGGCCTGGGCATGCCACCGGATAAAACATCAGCCGATACTCCCCTATACTCTGTAATGGCGTGTCGAGGCGCCAGTAAAATAGCCTCTTGCCCTTCTCCGGTTAACGAATGGGTCTCGCGAAGAGGATCGCCGACTGCGGTGCGAGTGTAGACGGAGAAAATTTTTCCGGACTCAAAAGGATCCTCACCAAACTATCCCAAAGGACTCCCCTCGACAGGACCTATGGGCAAAAAACAACAACAACATGAGCATTGTAACATAGTGAAATTCGAACAGTTCGGAATTTGCCTTGTAGTGATGATCAACCGATGGCGAAATTCGAACGGTTCTAAATTTGCCTTGTAATGATCATCAACCGGTGACGATATTCGAACCGTTCTAAATTTGCCTTGTAATGATCATCAACCGGTGACGATATTCGAACCGGTCTGAATTCGCCAACTCTTATGTCTTTCTTTGACACTCAGTTTCTTATTTATCTTGATAAAGCAAAAATCTGTATATTAAATATGACACGTGTTTCTTTTTCAAATCCTCTGTGCAATTTACGGATAAACGAGTTTTTTTACCGCCACGTTTCAAAACTCGCCACAGACACCGAAACAACACGAATTGCCGAACTAAATTCCCAGCACTGTCTTATATAATCAATCAATATTTTTCTAAGAATTTTTTTTTAAACACTGCGCAGTGATGGGTTTTCCATGTTTTTAGACATCAAGTATTCGTGCGATCTTATGTTTTCGGTAGCCTCGTTCGGCTATTTATTATATTAACATATTTCTCCTTCAAAAATCGATTAAAATTGATACTTTTTATTTCAATTCCAAGATTAAACACTGTATAGAAAATAAAAACAAATTTAAGCGGTAAATTCTGACCATGCCTCGGACTCAAGATGGGGAAGGGATCACCGAGTTTCCAGAAGAAATATATGTACAAGAGCCACAGAAAAGCAGTGAGAGGATAGACAAAGGTTTCTTTCACTGGAAAAATGAATGATTATTAGAGAAGAATAAATTTGACGACAGGAACAAAGGTCATTTGTGTCCTAAATTGTGAAACGAGCGCTCATTCGAAGCCGACAACAATGAGAAGCGAGTGTTGTTTTGACAGGTATAGTGCAGCTCATGCAGCTCATTATACTCATGGATGAATTCATTCATAGCAATCATTATTCAGCCAATCAAAACTGAATGAAAATGGAAATTTAAAAGAAAACTAATTAAAAAATTAACCGAAAGGCATGGATCGTAGCACCGTATAGCAGACATAAAGAGGAATGGCGACGATTAGAGTGAATAGAATGGCATAGAGACCGAGCTGCCAATACAGGAGACGAGATCTGCATCAGGCTTTTCCTTACCTCCCGCAGAAAAAGCGTGTGTATTAAGATGAGTCATCAGAAATTGGGCGAAAAAAAAAACCAAAAAAATTTTCGAACTTTTTTTTTCGATTTTAAAAACCAAAAAAAAATTCGATTTTTTTTCGAATTTTCGAAAAAAAGTTTTTTCCGACTATGTCGTTTTTCGAATTAAAAAAATTTTTTTTTCGAAAATGTCGAAAAAACCAAAAACGATAAAAAACCGGCCCTGGTCATCATGAGGGAACGGTGGGCTTTTAAGAGAGCTTTAAGAGAGCTAGTGCTACAACGATGTCTGCCTTCACGCGGTGCAGCACGACAGTCTACAGACTGCAAAGGACATCAACAACCTTCTCCGGAAGCATCACGCTCCGAAGAAACTACAAGAGAGCCTCTCTGTCTCTCTCTCTCTCTCATCTCTTCACTACACCTCCGTCTTCGTTCTTTTTTTCGCCTGAGGGACAGTCCGATCCGGCTGGCCTGTCCCAACTACTTCTCCTATTGGCCGGAGACATCGAGAGTAACCCAGGACCAAGGACCTGGCTGTGCACTACATGTAAGAGAAAGGCGAATACTAACTGCATCCAGTGCTCCTACTGCTCAGAGTGGGTCCACACTAAATCGACATGCAGTGGCCTCTCCTCACTCAAAGAATTCATCCAAGTCGAATACCGCTGCCCGTCATGCATAACATCAACGACTCCGCTGACGACCACGAACACCAGGCAAACTCTCTCCTCTGACCCCACGTCCAACAGCAGGAACCTCAAGATTTTGCAATACAACTGCAATGGCTTCTCTGGCAAAACGACGGAACTCCATGAACTCGTCACTCGTCTGAAAGTCGATCTATTTCTCATCTAAGAAACTAAGCTAACGAACCGTTCCAAATGTCCACAAATTCCTGGATACACTATCGTAAGAAAAGATCGTGATAAGAACTGCGGAGGCGGTCTTATTACCGGAATCAGCGAATCGCTGTCCTACACTGTAATGCCCTCTCCGACCGACACACATTTGGAATCTCTCACCGTCCGCATATTCGATGCCGATGGGAAGTCGCTCGATGTTACCAACATATACATACCACCGACGAGCTCTTGCACCACTGGTTACACGCCCGACCTCACTCCGTTCTTACACAATTGCGAGAAATCCATCATACTCGGTGATCTTAACGCTCATGATGCCGCATGGTTCTCCAAATCTTCAGACAGCAGAGGCTCTCACATCGCAGAAACGATCGATACTTCAGAACACGCCGCAGTAAACCGTGACACGCCTACCAGAGTACCAGTCAACGGAAGACCATCTTCTCCAGACATCTCCATTTGTTCGCTGGACTTACTTTCTCAAGTCTCATGGAAAATAATACCATCTGGAAGCTCCGACCATCTACCCATCGTAATCGTCCTAGAGGGTTCCAACTACATCCGTACGCACAGGAAAGTCTCCTTCACCAACTTCGGAAAAGCGAACTGGAAAATCTTTGAACAGCTCGTCGAAGAAAAGTTATCCACGACACCTCTTCCCGACCTCCCCGCCGCCCAAGCTGAGCCCTTCTTCCGGAAGATCCTGTTATCTGCAGCCGCCAGCTCAATCCCACGTGATCGCATCAAGAAGAGAAACGTTGCCTTAACACCAGAAATCTGAGATTGGATGACCAAACGAGACGCTTTACGAGAATCAGACCCATCAAGCCAAGACATCAGCACCCTCAACATGAACATCAGACGAGCCACGGACAGAAACAAAAGGGACATCTGGAGAAACTTCATGGAGACCTTTGATCCCAAACTAGACAGCAAGAAACTGTGGAAATGTTGAATGATAAAGGACGTCCCCCACCAAACTGCGCCATCGACTTCGGGAAAGGACCCCTCACATCCTCCTTCGAAATCGCGAACCAGTTCAACAAACGCTTCACACGCCCAGTCGAATACAAAACAAAAAAGGAAAATCGGAAAACCATGAAGAAAGTTCACAACATCCACGCTAAAGATTTTGTCGAGTACTCAGAGGCCGCAGTGAAATCAGCTATTAAGAAGACAAAGAAATCAACAGCCCTCGGACCGGACGGACTCGCTCCAATACTCTTCCATTATCTCGGGAACAGAGGTATAGCCGCCCTCACAAAGCTCATCAACGACTCCCTCAGCTCTGGCAGAATTCCCATGATTTGGAAATCTTCAGTCATTCTCCCACTCCTGAAAGCAGGAAAAGAGGCAACGGATGGACCAGGATACCGACCGATCTCCTTACTCTCACCGATGGCGAAAATCATAGAACGACTTCTATTGGAAGAACTCAAGCCGTACGTAAGAGTAGCTGAGCACCAGCATGGATTCACCACAGGAAGATCCACCACCTCTGCCCTCCTCACTCTTTCAAGACGTAGCTGCAGGTTTTAACGCGAAGAGACCAGCTAAACGCACAGTGATGTTGGCAATCGACATGTCAAAGGCCTTCGACAGCATAGACATAGCGGTACTCATAGATCTCGTCCTACAAACCGACGCCCCAAACTTCGCAAAGAAATGGCTAGCATCGTACCTCAGAGGACGAACGAGCCGTACATCCTTTCGCGACGTCCTCTCAAGCTCATCCCTGATCAGAAGCGGAGTCCCTCAAGGCAGCGCACTCTCACCGCTTCTTTTCAATTCATATCTAAGCGATCTTCCGAATAACGATCCAAACATCAAAATCGTCTCTTATGCTGATGATATAACGCTATGGGCGTCAGATCCGAGCATTTCCACTGCCTCGCTACACATACGATCCGGTCTCCCACACATCGAAAAGTTCATCCACGATCGTGGACTATCTATTTCTCCTGCCAAAAGCCAGCTTCTACTCTTCACACCTTACAGCAAAGAGTACAAGACTATCCTAGATGTCTCGATCGGAGGTCAGAGCGTACCCACCGTGAATACCGCCAAAATCCTTGGAGTTACATATGATTCTATGTTCACATTCAGTCATCATGCGAAAGACATAGCAGGCCGAATGTCGCAACGTAACAATGTACTGAAGGGGCTAGCCGGCAGTACATGGGGCAACCAAAAGGAGACACTCCGTCCCACGTACAAAGCCATTTGCCAATCCATATACAGCTACGCAGCTCCAGCCTGGGCCAGCTTTCTCTCCTCCTCAGCACATACCAAAATTTAAAGAGGACAGAACAATGGCCTGCGTATCGTAACAGGAAACCATCAAATGGCCAGCGTCGACCACATACATGCTGAAGCTAAAGTTATGAGATCGAAATCGCACCTTCACATGCTATCAGCCCAATACTTGGCAAGGACCTTGAGCCAAACTCACTTCCATCACGGATTATTTCTCCAAGGACCCCCACCACGCAACATGAAAGCTGATCTTTACATCGCATGCAGAAGCACTGTTGAAAGAGCCCTGTCGGAAACAGCAGAGAAGAACAACGGGAAAAGCGTCGCCAACCGAGTCCACACAAACATGGTCTCAGAAGAAAAGGAAACCATCCAAGGTCCAGTCATACTGGGCGGCCGACCACCACCGGACAAAAATGAAGAAGAAGTGGACCTCTCCAGAAACGCCCGCTGCACGCTGAGCCAACTCCGCTCAGGCTACAGCAGGTACACCAACCACTACTTACACCGGATCGATGACTCGATACCTGACTACTGCCCAGACTGTCTCAATGGACCTCACGACGTGGCCCATCTCTTCAAATGTGCTAGACGTCCAACAAGACTCACGTTGGAAGATCTCTGGATGAAACCAAAAGAAGTAGCCTCATTTCTGAGACTATTGTGAAGGAAAGAAGAAGAGATGTATTTTTTTTAAAAAAAAGAGAGGAGAGAGAGAGAGAGAGAGCGGCTCTCCATAGCCAACTCTCTTCGACGCGAGACGTTTGCCGGCAACAACAACAACAAGAGAGCTTGAGAGTGTGTGATGCAAATGAGAGGATGCAGACGAACATTGCGTCTATATAGCGCATAGATTTTAGCTCATTCGGAAGAGCACATGGATTTGGGTCATAGGTAAAATATGTCTCGATTTTTCAATAGGCTGCCCCGATATAATAATCAGTCTTCGAGCCATACAGTTCGTCCAGATGACCCTTACTGGTCTCATACTCGTCTATTACTTGCTTTACTATCTCGACGAAATGCTTTGCGGTCTTTTTTGAAATTGGTGTACTCTCCATGTAAGCAGATGAGTCTTGACAACTCATTCTTTGGTGGATAAAGTCATTTGTAACGTTGTTCCTCTATAAATAAAAGCTAATCGTTACCATTCATCAACACTAATCTGGCAGACCGAAACAACTCAAGAGATCAAACGCTCAGACCTCTTCCAAGGCTAATTCTTCGGCGATTGTCTGTGTTTTTGTTTGAATACCGCTTTTCGAAGGGAGTGGGTAGAGAATGATGCGAAGCGAGCTTGAAATGGAGAGCAGAGAAGAAAGAGAGAGAATAAGAGAGCAATGGAAGAGTTCGAGGCGGTCCATAGGTAAAATATGTCTAGATTTTTATATAGGTCGATCGCTAAAGTAGGTTAAAAGTTCACTTTTAACTTTACGAAACCGGTTGAGGCTGAGTTATGGCTAATGAAACGTTCTATTCATGCAGAGGAATTAAGATAAATTCATTTCGAGGGAGGGAGAGGGTCGGTAGGTCGGTTGCCCTAGAAAATTTTTGCCAGTTGGCAGTTTACCTATGAAGCCTATGAACTCGTTAGCTTCTGGATATATTCGTTAGCTTCTTTTATGCAATGACACATTAGCTCATTCTTTTAAGGAAATTTTCTTTTTCAGAACCCCTATTTTTACCATGAAAACCATGACTTTAAACAAGTAATGTTTTCGCGATTGTGCAATCAATAATGCCGACCCGGTTCTTTTGCGTTACGAGCGCCAGAAAGTATGAAATGAATTTTAACTCACTTACCGAACCGACTAAAGATTGTGCAAGGAGCTAAATCGAACTCAGCCACCTATCTTTTACCAAAAACGAGTTCGTTACCGATGACCGAATGCGATGGTGTAAACTGACTGGAGCACCCCGATGATCTCAAAGATGATCAGCTCGAACATGACACAGGAGAGAGCGAATGTGATGGAAAAGAGCACTTGCACCACACGGTTGTGAACCTTCAACACAGTCGACTCCAATTTTTCATCTGCCTTTTCATTTCCAACAAAACACCAAACAACCGAAAAGCTTTCATCTTCATCAATTAAGGATTATTTCAGTTCATCAACGACCGTTCACCATCAAATCGGAGAAATTTGATCTCAACATCTACTCTAATGTTAGTATAAAGGGCGTAGCAACGCTGGAAAAAATTCAGTTCTTACAAGAAAGTAGTTGAATCAACAAAAAAAAGAATAATGTAAAAATTTCTCTGAGCCTTAAAAAAAGAAAGAATTAAAGATTATAGAAAACTGAGCTTTCTGAATTCATTTTTCACTATCTTTTGGTTTTAAAATAGTCATCTTACTCGGTGTTCTGAAAACTTTTTGAAAACTAGTACTCCTGATGTGTTTGAAACTACAGTATTCAGTCTTGAATTTCTTAAGGCAAGACTTGTTAGCGCATAAATACGAGCAGCGTTGATCGAGCAGCGTTGACACGTGCAGCTCAAAAATTCGGAAAAGTTTTACTTTTTTCATCTGAAAACTACATGAAAACCTCGTAATTTCGGAAGAGCTGCTTCATGAAGAACAGCCAGCCACAGATGAAAAAGAGAACGATCGATATAAGCATTATCAACGCATCATCCACATCTACCATCTTCGGAAGCTGAAATTGATTCTCCAACAAAGATCATAAACTTCTTCGGTCATTAGAACATCACGAACGAGTCATGGTACAAATGCTCAATTCATAGCATCGCATCGGATCTTATTAAACTCTTCAACGTAAAAAAAACGTAAAGTTGAAGATTTTCTTAAGATCAGGGTCCGCTTCACTCGGGGGTGGGGCTGTTTTCGGTGCCTTCAAAAAATGTTTTTTTTAGATACAAAAATTGCAAATTTTCTTATGCGGGCTCGTTTGCCTAAGCCGTACGGCCTCGTTAGCGTAAACTTTTTTCCAAGCCTAAGCGTTTTTCAATGTAAAAATAATCATTTAAAAAGTTATTTTTAAAAAGCCCCCCTCCACAAGTGAAGCGCCCCCCCAAGTAAATCAGAACCGATTTTGCGTATCGTGTATTTGACATTTTATGAAACGTTTAAGTTCAAAACGAGTTCAATTTTAATTTGTTCATGGCATGATAATAATCTATAGCACCCAAAACTTATTATAAAGGGGGTTGTAGACCATCTCACTTCAAGATTAATTAGCTCGTTCCCACAAAAAGATTTTCTGTACCGTCAGTATTCACGCAAATCAACTAATTTATGTACATATATATTGTGAGCTCAATCTCTCATTCGTCCTTCTCCGGGCACGGTTGCTCCTCGCACCGTCTCTTTTCTCGTCTGTGAGAGTCCTTTCCCGAGAAGATTTGGCGCTCCGGGATCGTAGCGCCATCATGAGCGACAGCGACAGAAAAAATGAGATGGAGGGACTACTTTGTCGTAGCCGTTAGTCCCCAATTCCTAAGAAAGAATTTTTTCACACAACTTCCTCAAAATTTTTCACACAACTCAAAACACAACTTTTCCCAATTTCCTCAAAATCACACAACTGACTCTTCGGGTAGAAGTTGCTCTAATAAGCTCTCACTGCTTTATGTAAAGGCGAACTTTCGATTGTTAAAAGCAAAGATATTATTTCATTTTATCAATGACAAAACTCAAGTTGACATAATAGAAAAGAAATTTTTAATTTTTATCATAGCAAAAAAAAGGCCTTTCGAAGTTGAGCCACGCGCTAGAGTAAGTATAGTGCTCTCACTGCTTTATGTAAAGGCGAACTTTCGATTGTTAAAAGCAAAGATATTACTTCATTTTATTAAAGAGAAAACTCAAATTGACATAATGGTAGAGAAAATTTCAATTTTTATCATAGCCAAAAAAATATGGCCTTTCGAAGTTGAGCCACGCGCTAGAGTAAGTCTAGTCAGTGATTTATGTAAAAAATTTCAATAAATGTTGAAGCAATATTTTTATATAAAGTCGATTCAAAAATTGGTGAATTTCAATCCATAAAAAAAATTTTTTAATGAGAAAATCCAAAAATTTTTCAATAAAAAAATGATGAAGATTACCAGTGCGAAGTTAAGGCCGCGTTTTAGTACAAACCTGACCCACTTGACCTTCCGCGCTCTAGCGTACCAAGATTTGTTATAGGCAGAATTTTCGAAGCTTATCTGATCTCTTTTTTCTGCTTTAAAGTAATTGTTTTTGATTTTTTTATGTTTTCTTGAAATAATTAAGTGATTAAGAACACATAAAAATAACATTTTACTACCTATTCTGATTTTGATTTTAGCCATTGCGGTCTCTACTCTAATTCCCACAGAGGGTGCTTTACTGTAAACCAAAAATTCAACCGTTCAAATATTGGCAATTGACGCGCAGTTCACCTGTCTCTCAATGTTCTAACCACTTTAAAAACACTAAAAAATTCCCCTTTCTGTGATTTAGTAATTGTTTTTTTCCAGAAAATGTCGTAGGTTTACGACAATTACCGAAAGGAGGCAAGAAGGAGGCAAGAAACCGGGAGGCATGAGGGAGGACACCTCGTTAGCTAAGCCGTACGGCCTCGTTAGCTAAGCCGTACGGCCTCGTTAGCTAAGCCGTACGGCCTCGTTATCGTAAACTTTTACTAAGCCTAAGCGTTTTTTAATGTAAAAATATATTTTAATATAAAAATAAAACGCGCGGCCTCACTCATGCCTCTCTCATGCCTCCCGGTTTCTTGCCTCCTTTCGGTAATTGCCTAGGTTTTCGATTCAGAGTAACAGGAAAATTAGTAAATCACAGAAAGTGATTTTTTGGTGTTTTTTAGGGGACAGAAAATTGAGAGACACGGTGAATACTCCGTTATAGGCCTTTAAAATTAAAAAAAGTTTTTTGTTGTTGTTTGAATTGTAATTTCTCTTGAGTTTAATTTTTATTTCTTCAGTGGCGCCACAGATTTTGAAAGCTGATTCCCAGACAATTCTTCGAAGTTTTTTTGATTGTTTCAGGTGAAGCAGTTGATAATGAGCCGACAGAGAAATAAACTTTTCAAGTTTTATTATCCTCCGGATTTGAAGCCTGATATTGGGCATAGCTGGCAGGAGACTCTACAAGGTTTTTTCTTTCCAAAGTTTTGTTCATAGGTTTCGCAAAGAAGTCTCAGTGCTGTCCAGGAGCTAATGAATTTGAATTCGGCAAGAATCCTTTCCGAAGTTTGGGTTTCAAAACATACTTTATCCTTAGTTTTATTTTATTCGTATCTAACCAGAATAAGAAATAATTGTTTATTTTGTTTTCAAATTTATTTGTAGAGAAACAGTTTCTTATGAAAAACATATCTTACAACTAGAGTTTTTATTCTATATCAGATTTTGACCGAGAGATAGAGAGCGGAAGTCTGGAAGTGAAGACACTCAACCTTCCGGGTTTCGCTCCTCTTGGTGCTTTCCATGACGCTGCTCTAACTCCGGAGCTCATGCACGTTGTCAAAAATACTGTGGTTAGACCCCTCCCATTATTCAAAGCTGAAAGCCGTGAAAAACTTTTTTCTGCGAGAGCGAAATGGAGGGCAGGTTGTCGGGTAAGAACTTTCTAGGATTGAACAGTTGCAGTTTAAAAATTCGTAGAAGCCTAGTGCACTTTTTAAGTTCAAAAAAGGTCGTCCAAGGTTCATTTTTGATCATAATTCAGCACGTCGAATGGTACTCGATAATCTCGTTTTTAGATCGAAATCGAACTGCCAAACGCCCTTAAAGGTGAATACGTCGAAACTTCCGTGAAGCTAGTTTGGTTCGCGGAGATTATCCATGTGAGTTTCGATCTCTTCCCCGTAGCTTTCATATTTCTTTAGCCTCTGTTTCTCATCGGTGTTCATCTATATTTGTAGCTATAGTCTTAATGATTCCATGAGTGGAAGCAGGGGTTAAATAGTGACCGGATCGGTCCCGTCGGCGGATACATGTACACACACTATTGACAAAAAACTCTCTTTCTTTTCTCACCCTTTTCCTTCATCCCCTCTTCTTTTTTCCTCCAAACTTTGAGCGGCGGATACATTTGAACCCAAATTGGGCGGCTCTATTTAACCCCTGAGTGGAAGTAGTTTTGATAATTTTTTTATCGAAACTACTTGTATTTGCATAATCAATACCCAATTTAGCTGTCAATCTAGTAATTGTATACTTATAGACTTTCAATAGAATGTTTCTAGGTTATATACGCAATTCTATGCGCTAGACCAAAAATTTAGTTAAAAGATCTCTGTTTCAAGACTTCTTTTGATTTTCAACCCACAATCTCGGTCTATCCTCGCAGTATGCCGTTGCTTCATTAAAAACCTTGTTTTCATCTGCCCGCGTTTTAGCGAATAATTAGGAACAGGCCAGAGGTCGAGTTTTACCAAAGATCAATAGTCCTGTTTGAATTTTTGAGAAACTACCCTCAATTGAGCGGTTAGTGGATGATGGGGAGCTCTCTCTTCTTCTGCTTATGCCTCAAGCTCGCTCCTCATTATTCCTTATTCTTTCGCTTAAAAAGGGAAAGTTTTAAAAAACTTTCTCTAAGATTGCATGTGACCTTAGTTGAACTCCGGTCAAGAGTTTCCAATAAATTAGAGTGATAATGTTGACTGTTGAGATGGCAGGCTACTATGTGTTGGCCCGCTGGCTGGGCTCCAAGTCATGCAAGGACAAGTTCTGGATCAACGTAGCCAACCCAATCGTTCACCCAGTTGGATTCGCTAAATCTGCTTTGTCAAAGTATGCTCTTTTCTCTTTGTTTCAGTGTCATAGGTAAAGTATCTCTTGATTTTTCAATAGTTCGATCGCTAAAGTAGGGTAAAAGTTTCACTTTCAAACCGATTGAGGCTGAGTTATGTCGAATGAAACGTTCTATTATGCAGAAGAATGAAGCCGTGAAAACTCTGATACATTAATTTCGAGTGAGGGGTAGGGTCGGTAGGTCAGAAGAGGGTCGGTAGGTCGGCCGTCCTATGGAATTTTTTTGCCAGTTGGCTTAAAATTGAGTGTTTGAAACGGGATTCAGTTTCGAACTTTTCGAAATTAGTTCCCGACTTCGAATCTTTTTGAAAATACAACAATTTTTGAACCAAAAGTTCAATATCCCGTACTAGAAGGAAAAAGATTCATACGTCGCCTGCATTTAACTGAGAAAGAGAAGATCATTACTTTCTAAGCGGCTCCGAGAAGAATAAGTAGGACTCTTGACGGCTCACACAATCATTACCTTCTCCGTCATTCAAATATAGATATCTTATATTCTAAATGCACCCCCTAGAAGATCGTCCCTTTTTTTTTCTTAATTTTACCACAAATATGGGTAAAGAGTGCTTGGAAGATAATAGGACCCGACCATTCAACCCTTTGGGATGAGATCCAATGAAAATGTTCCTCATTAAGTTTCAAAAAAAATTTTGACTTGATTTTGTTTGCGAGATAATCTAAATTCTCGTTCCTTTCAACTTTTTTCCAGAGTAAAGAAAGAAGATGCAGTGACGTACGTTTGTTATCCTCCATCACATATTGGGGTTCGTTGCTGATGTTTTCATCATGATTCGAAAATATATCTTGCACTAAATATAGTAATATGGGATACAATTAGCATAGATAACTCATCTTTTTTGAAGATTCCGTCCGAACCAAAGGGTTTAAGACAGGTTTGTAGCGTTCACAGGTCTCTTGCTCCTTTCATGCTTAATACGCTAGTAGTGATCCTGGAGGCAACCATGCGTTAAACCAGATTAGATCAGTGCTTGATTCCGGGTGATAAATTGTACTCGGCCTCCTTACTTTATGAGGGGAATAGCGCTTTGTTCACGAGTTGAATAGCTTTGAAGTAAGTATCCAGTAATTATGAGCTCAGTTTTGTAAAGAAGAGAAGCGATTCATTGTTATTATCAGTGAATATTGATATTCATTATCTGAATTCAGGGGGCATACTTTGCCACAGGGGGCATACTTTGCCACAGGGGGCATACTTTGCCCCAAGGTGAAATAGGCGAGCAAGTATTTCATAATAATGTTAATTCCAATTAACTGCAACTTCAGAACTGGCACGACACGGAAACATGGTTGGACAAAATGTCGAATTTGTTGGAGAAGAAATACACTCTGCCACCTGTTTATGATGAACAGAAAAATAACATCTACAAGAGCAAATATAAGGTTATTTTTGGAAGTGGAATGGAAAGTTACTCAAAATTTCGGTATGAAACAATTCAATGACATTTATGAATAACATTTGACCGAGAGAGTAGACTTTGATTGTACAAGATTAGGTTGTATCCCGGCGTTCCCTGCCGAGAGTGAGTGCGGTGAAGATTATATCATTATTATAAAAAAAAGTCGCTGGTGAGTGGTCGAATAGCCATTTTCAAGTTTCATTATAAGTATTTCCTTCAAGTTATTTCTTACCACCCGCATAATTTTTATCAAGCGCATAGATTTCCTGAATTCAAGAGTTTGGAGTTTTTTTCTTCCAAGATTTTGAATTTTCCTAGGTAAACATATAAATTATCTTCTATCGAGTGCATAGATTGGAATGTTTTTCGGACTTTTTAAAGAGCGCTTAGTTTTTTTTACACCCGCAGTGTAACCAAAAGAAACACCCTGATTTCCTTTCAGGTTGGAGATCGTCTGGAGATCATCCACGAAGAAGATTCCACCTGTGTCGTCCCGGCTATTGTCGAGAGGACAGCGGGGAGAAAAGTTCTTTTGAGGGTCTCCAAGAAAGACATGGATTACGAGGACTATAAAGTTAGATGAATGCTTGAATGATGAATTAGGAGAGGCAGCTAAACTGTGATTAACAGTCATTGTTTCATTGAAGTGTAGAAAAATTGAAGAAGCACAACTGCGAGGACTGGAAATAATCATAAGCAAGCGATTCTTGTTGGTCTTTCCTTCTCATAGAAGTTGAAAATGATATTATTAACAAGGCATGACACCTATGGTCAGGTATATAACCTATAGGACTTAGGGTCAGGTTTTTAAACTTTTAAAAATTCAGTACTCACTTGCTAGGATTGATGAATCAGGCTGGGTTTTGCGCAAGAATAGTAATTTAAAATATTGGGCAAAAGCGTCTCAGTTCGACCACTTACTTGGAAAGGAAAGCTAAATTGAGGGAGTTCAAAAATGTTGGATGCTGGTACAAATTTGAGTGTTCTCATAGTTTGTGTTTCCCTAACCCGCAGTGCGTGTGAAATATATGCGCTATTCAAGAAAGATAGTGATACAAATGCTCTGATCGACTGCATCCTTTCTTTCACATCACACACTCTCGTGCTCTCTCAAAGGTCGGCCGTTCTCTCATGATCAATAATCTTGATATAACGTTTTTCTGCGGGTGGTAAGAAACGGCCTGGTTGATATATGCAGTAACTGAGGGAATTGCCGTTGATTCCATTGGGTTGCGTTTGTATTCCTTTTTAGGGCCGGGCTTATTCTGCTGCGATGCGGAATTGAGCGTGATAAAGATTCATTCATTTCAACAAAAAAAAATTTCATTCTTCTTCGCTTACCCCCGGAACGGCTGCTATGTAACAGCAGTAAATAAGCCATTCATAATTCTTCACTTCTCCCTTTTTCGGAATGGCCGATTTAGAACGACTTTTTTAGAGCCCTTATCCTTCGTTCTCATCTTCCCTTACCGCTTCAAGGCTCTTCAATGGTAGCTCATCAAACTTCTGCTAAAATAAATATTCCATAATACCCCATCAAGCTATTTTCACCTACACATCGTCTACATTGCGAGATAATATTTCAAAATGTGACAACTCATGGTATATAGTTGACTTCAACTTGTCACAGAACACATGAAAAAGAAACGGAGTGAAGGAAATCGAGCTATCATGAAATCCAATCAAATCATGTCAAGAAATTCATGATATTAAAGTAAAGAGAAAAATATTGATAACCAGAGAAAATATTGATAACATTTTCATCGAGCAAACTAAGAACATCGATAGAGCTTAGCCTAAGGAGTTGAATGGTCATGTAAGACCCTCTCTCGGCGGAAAATCACATGGGGGATCGTTGAGTAAGAAGAAAAAAAATTCGCGGTTTTTTTTTTGTTGAAAAACATAAGGGAGACCCGAGAAACGAACAACCACAAGAAGTCAGGTTAATTTTGCCACAATTTTTAAATCTCCAACCGCGGCTCTCTGTTTGAAAAATCGTAAGGGGGACCCTTATGTAAATGTACCCTTTTCTTGCACACTAAAAACCCCTGCTTAGCCTACAGTGATAACATTAGGGACGGGGGACCCGTAAGGGGGACCCTTATGTAAATGTACCCTTTTCTTGCACACTAAAAACCCCTGCTTAGCCTACAGTGATAACATTAGGGACGGGGGACCCGTAAGGGGGACCCTTATGTAAATGTACCCTTTTCTTGCACACTAAAAACCCCTGCTTAGCCTACAGTGATAACATTAGGGACGGATACTATACTAGGCGGTAGCTTGCAATAATATTTCTGAGATCGTAAAGCAAACGAATTGAACAGTCGTAGACTAAGAGAGCGAGGAATGTGGAATGCTTATCTGAAAGTACGACCTTGACATGGCTCGAAAGTACGACCTTGACATGGCTCGAAAGTACGACCTTGACATGGCTCGAAAGTACGACCTTGACATGGCTCGAAAGTACGACCTTGACATGGTTCGAAAGTATACGCCTTACTTATTTAAATATCAAATAAGATATCCAATAGTACAGTTTTTAGCTGGAACATTCCAAGTCTTATGTTATACACAGGATGTGAAAGGACGGAGATTCGTTTACGGCATCGAATGTTTAGTAGCCTAAAGAACGTATGTTGAACTCTTTTAATTTTCCTAATTAATTTAACCTTGTAAGAAGACCAAACAGGCGAAGCAAAATCTAACAGAGGGAGAATGAAAGTCTCGTAACAAAGGATGTATGGCACTGGGTCCCTATTGCAAAGAGCACGAAACAAAACATGAATAAATCATAGAGTAGGCATTTTCATTTGTTAAATTTGAAAGTCATAGGATAAATCCATACCAATGAAAACTCTTAAGTCTCGTATAGGTGCAACGTTATCGATTCCTGGACACTTACAGTATATCTCACAAAACATGGTAGAATAGGATTGAACTCACCAAGGTGTAATACATTACACTTACTGCTTGCAACTGACAATTGCCATTCGTCACAAAAAGATTCTATAGCTAGCGCAGCCAATGACAATTGAAAGTGGGTTAGGCTAAGATGTGTCGGAGAAAAAGTTACGAAAAGTTTGATGTTGTTGTTGTTGTTGTTGTTGCCGGTTGTAGCCGTCATCGAAGAGCGAGGCCCACGTGATATGTTTCTTTTCGCTTCGTCTTTCGTTGTGTATAAGTCGTCAATTTTTTTTAAAATAGTTATCTTCAAGAAGTTTGCCACTTCTCGTGGTTTCTCCCATAAGTCGGTGAGTGAGAGTGTCGTGGGGTCGCCAATGCAATCGAACAGGTGTGCGACGTCATGAGGTGTGGATGAGCATGTTGGGCAGACGTCTGGGATGGACTCATCGATACGGTGTAGATACGAGTTTGTGAATCTGCTGAATCCGGATCGAAGCTGGGAGAGTGTACATCTTGTGCTGCGAGGAAGGTCATATTCTTCCACGTTGATGTCGGGCGGGGGTCTACCTCCGAGAATGACGGCGCCTTTCATTGATTGAAGTTCGCTGGAGACCATCATAGTGTGTATGGCGTTTGCGACGAGTTTCCCGTTGAGAGGGTCTGTTGCTATGGAGGCTGCGGACTCGACCGTGTGCTTGCAACTCATGATGAGGTCGTTTTTCATGGTGCGTGGTGGAGCATGACTTTCCAAGAGGCTGTGATGGTTGTGAGCTGGATCCATTGTTCTGGCGAGGTATTGAGCGGAGAGCATGTGAAGGTGTGACTTAGTGCGCATGACCTTGGATTCTCTGTGTAAGTGATCGGTGTCTGCCATCTGATGATTGCCCGTGACTACGCGGAGACCGGCATTCTGGGCGCGTTGGATCCTCTCGAGGGCCGAAGCGGATAAGAAAGTGGACCATGCGGGGGCGGCGTAACTGGAGATTGCTTGCGAGATAGCTTTGAAGGTTGTCCGTAAGGATTCCTTCTGGTTGCCCCAGGTGCTACCGGCGAGGGCCTTCAGGACGTTGTTTCTCTGTGTCATGCGGACTGCGATGTCTCTGGCGTGGTGGCTGAACGTGAACATGGTGTCGAAAGTTACACCGAGGATCTTTGCGAGCTTGACTGTTGGGACGGTGGTTCCTCCGATGGATACGTCCAGGACCGTGTTGTATTCTTTGCTGAAAGGCGTGAGGAGCATGAGTTGACTTTTGGCCGGAGAGATGGTGAGGGAGCGATTGTTCAAGAAGCTTTCGATCCCAGGTATTGCCATACGTACGTACTCCGAGGCGGTGTTGATGTTCGAGTTGGAGGCCCATATGGTAATATCGTCTGCGTAAGTTATTACGTTGGTGTGAGCGCTATCGGATGGGAGGTCGCGTAGATAGAGGTTGAACAGCGTGGGCGAGAGGGCGCTGCCTTGTGGGACTCCGTTTCTGATCAGCCGGGAGCTCGAAAAGGTGTTGCGGAAGAGTGTGCGTCCTGTGCGTCCTCTCAGATACGAAGAGAGCCATTTCTTGATGTAGTTTGATGTTGTCGGCGAACAGGCTAGTTGTTACAAGATGCAAATGTTGCCCGATGTCAAACCCGCAATGTAGAGAGAAAATAGATTAGTGCCAAGTACTGATCCTTGTGGAACACCAGAAGAAATCGAGAAAATATCAGAGAGACTCTTATTAACACGAATACGGGAGTAATGACCTTTGAGGAAGGATTCAAACCTTATAACTTTTTTGTTCTTTTAAGATTAGAGCAATGCATTTTAGCCCGGGAATTTATCCTTACATCGTGTTCACTTCAAAATGAAATGATTATGTTTTGATAGAAATTTAATTTGTCCGATTCTTTGTATGATACAATGAAAGCAAAGCAATGTTTACAAATCCTCGTTTCTAACATTCTGAAATATTTCAATTTGCTGGTTTTTTTAATCATTTAAGCAAAAAGAAACTGAAAAAAACAGATATGTATGTAATTGTTTTGTGTCCAGAACTATCCGGAGAACGGGCTAAAGATATGGCGAGACCAGGCAGACGATCTACTCTTCTATGTTGGCTTTGCAGCCCAGAACGGAGTAAATATCCAAGCGAACAAGAAGTACAAAGATGGTTGCAAAAAAATCATGGAAGCATTGGCAGCGGTCAGTGATTTACAGTGGTTTTCAAAAGTTCACTGAAACGGCGAAAAAGTACCTCAGAGGGAAATATGTATATCGGTAATTGCGTAAAAACTGCTTTGCGGAGTACGGACTACGACTCAATGCATTGAAGACCGAGTATCTTGAAGCTGGAACATCGAGTACAATCCAAGACCCAAGCTCCATAAAAGTACACAACACTGAGCTAAGGAAAGTCGAGCACTTCAAGTATTTGGGTTCTCAAATATCCGCAGACGGGGACCCAACAGCCGCTTTCAGTGCCAGAATCAACGCAGCATGGCTCAAATGGAGGGAATCGACTGGTATCCTATGCGACAGACGCATGTCTGATCGACTGAAAAGTAAGATCTATAAATCAGTCGTACGACCAGTTGCTCTATATGGACTCGAATGCACTCCTTCAACAGCAAAGACCCAGCAGATGCTCCATGTAATGGAAATGAAGATGTTGAGATGGAGCGTCGGAGTCACCCGGAAAGACATGATTCGCAACGAAACGATAAGAGCTCGTTTAGGAGTTGCCCCATTACCCGAAAAACTCAGAGAGTCAAGGCTTAGGTGGTACGGACACATGCTGAGATCCAATCCTGACTCCGTTCCCAAGTCTGCTTGGAACATAGAAATCCAGGGTAGAAGACCAAGAGGTAGACCGAAGCTTAGACTGAGAGACACCATAGAACAAGACATGGCGGCTATCGGGCTGATAGCCGAAGACGCCTCGAATCGTATGATGTGGCGAAGTGCTATCTACACAGCGGACCCCGCTCTTCAGCGGGAATAACGCTAGGAAGAAGAAGAAGGTAATTGCGTAAAAACATCGCTCGGAAAGCGAAGATCGTAAGTTCGACTCCTACCCGACCATTGATTTTTGCAGGAGCTTCTGTTAGCTTGGCCTGTTTCTCTTCTTAAACGTAATATTGGGATGAAATAAGAGAAATTTGGAAAATTGAATCAGAGGTCAAACTCGGTAGAACTCCTTGAGTGAACCCTTTTCAGGGAGCAAAACCGCCTTACGATCCGAAAGACATTTCGTTGCAGAAGAGGAAGGACTGGCAGAATGTTAGTCATGTTTTCTCATGACTACTCACTTTCAGTCATGTTTTCTTATGACTGCTCACTTTTAATCATGTTTTCTCATGACTGCTCACTTTTAGTCATGTTTTATCATGACTACTCACTTTTAGTCATGTTTTCTCTTGACTACTGACTTTTCTCATACATTAAAGATGATTTAGTGTTCAAATTTTGCATAAATGAAAGCTGCTATGTACTAGAAGCAGACACTAGGCTTCAGAAGACATTTTATTTTGCACTGATGATTTAAAACTATAAAAAATATTCCCTTTTCGATGAAATGGACACAAGTTTGAATTTCGAAAATAGCGAGCACTTGTGGAACTTTTTGAGATTTTTTTAATTTTTAGTTTTTTCTAAATAAAAAAACTACATGATTCGCTGTTATTAACATAAGCCGACGGCAGGTAACAAAATTTCTCACATTTTAACCTTAACCCCTTCCCCTCAACTTCTAGAATTACTCAATCGCTCTCTTTTTCGTTAAAAAAACGAAAGAGATTAAATAATGCTTTTTTTTGTCTGACCTTCATTAGGATTCTCTTAATTTTACCTTCTTCTTTCATTTTCACGTACTAATTCACGGTCCTTTATCAATGAACTAAAAAATGCGAGTAAGCTGACTATTGTTATGATTATGACTATACCTCCCAGGCAACAGCCACAGTGGAGTGGGAGAAGAACATGGTTCTGGAGATCATCGACCGCTTGGACTCTGCCCTGTACGGCTTAAAACCGGCCCGGGTCCTCGAAGTGCTCAAGGTACCGTTTATATTATGCACTCCACTCATTTCACATCTTTCATAAAAGCTAAAGAACAAACAAAAAAGTTTCACACTATCAGCAGAACAAATTGAAGTGACTCTGTTGAAGGAAGGATATTTGCGGATTGGTCCGGAAGGTAAGGATATCGAAGCAGATTCCTTTCCTATCCACAGCTCCTCTCCTACTCTTTTCCCAGTCGGATACGCGAAGAAGCATAATATTGAGCTTATCATGAAAGGTTAATTATTATCATAGTTGTGAAGCATTCGCGAAGAAAGAGATGGCTGAGTTTGATACCGCCTCGTGGGCCCGCTGATGAGCGAGAATGACGACCTAGCGAATGATTATCTCTGGCTAGATTTTTCGGTGCAGTTCAAAGCTAAGATTGGAAAGGAAGTTTGGCAAGATATTTTCGCTCACGACTTCAGTTTTGGTGAATGAAGAAGGTAGTTCGATGACTTCAGGAAGCTTTTTACCTGTAGAAGATGTTGCAGAGCAGCCAGACTTTGAGTGGTCCTCGTTCCTCGCCAAGACGCAGTGTGTCCCCGCCCCAGAGGCTCTCTTTCACGAGTTCAACGAAAAGGACATACCATTCACGGTTTTTCTATCTCATTTCAAGTTTCATTCATACTTTCGTGTATGCTTATATTCATTGATTCCGTGTACGTAGACAGATTAATAGTAAAAGAAGGCTCAAAGAAAATTGTTTGGATTATCCATATTGAATAGCGGTGGTTAATGAAAGGATAAGGGGGGGTGGAAGGATTATCCATATTGAATAGCGGTGGTTAATGAAAGGATAAGGGGGGGTGGAAGCAAACATACCCTGTCGTGGAAGGGAAACAAGCGCGAGGAAGATGATGATAATGAGAAGTGGTGGCTCAGGAGGGAATGCGAGTAGAAGCGGTGGACCAAGCGGAGAAGCTGCTTTGCCCGGCCACTGTGAAATATGTCAAAGGAAGAATACTCCACATCGCATTTGACGGATGGGAGGCGAAATTCGATCAGCTTTACGACTACAGGTAACCTATGTCGTTTGTTGATTGAAACCGCCCTTCTAGGGAACCTCGTTTGTTGATTGAAACCGCCCTTCTAGGGAACCTCGTTTGTTGATTGAAACCGCCCTTCTAGGGAACCTCGTTTGTTGATTGAAACCGCCCTTCTAGGAAACCTTAAATTATGAGATCCTATCTACAAATTTTCAGTAACACAGTTCAGAAGCAGTGAAAATGACAATCCTGAATAAGATTCAGACTGTAGTAGACATCTTATGGCTCTCCGCGGCCTTTCTTCGCTTTCCGGTTTCTCTTTGGTTTCATCCTGTTTTGGCTTAGACTTCAGCCTTCAAGAAACATCACTGAATTCTAGTCGAGATCACAACGCGGTCTCGGTGATGGCCTCGGAATTTGAATTCAAGAAATCTCATAGGTCTCTGGATCGTTAAAATTGTTTGGGAAGTAAGAGGGCTTGAATTTCCGTTTTAGCTCCACTTTGGAAACAATCAATTCAATGATTAATTGGTAATTAGCATACATGAGCTTGGTAGCTTTTATTTCTGTGATTGATTTTAACAGGCTGTTCAGAACAGTAAAAGGTCAATCATTTTGGTTTGTGGTCACCAGCTATTTGTACAGGTCACCAGATATTCACCCGATCGGCTTCTGTGAAATGAGTGGACTTTCACTACAGGCGCCGAAGGAAGATACAGCAGAAGCATGAGAAAGGATTCTAAATTAGAAGTCATAGATTAAACTATTATGAAGATCTTTCATCTTTTTTTTTCGAGGTTCTCAATCGCTAGGTTGACAGTGTCGTAGAAAAAATTGAGCTTCAAGACCTTTTTAATAAGACCGCTATTGTTGATAAAATAATTGAGATTCAACCGCCAGTATTTGAAAAAATTAGCTCTGTTACGATTTGTTGATAGAATATTTTTTGTGTGTAATAGTCACTGCGTATCGCTAAGCACAGAACATCCTAGTTCAATTATGAGTTGAGTTTTATGAAAACGTAGTTTTGCTGATTTAACAACTCTTCTCAACAAAAACTACTTTTAGGCTATAAAAAAGTCCGTGAACCAGGATTCCAAATAATTGCTTTCGATGAATTGTTATTTCGTGCTCACTTATATCTTTGCTTTTTAGTTCAAAAACGTTTACTTCTTGTTTTGATTGATGAATTAAAAAGAAGTTATCAGAAAGCATTTCCGATTTATATTACATCTCATAAAAACTCGACTTAGCAAATAAGAAGCAGTGATTTGAAAAATACTCAGAGTCACCGAATAAGCAAAAAAGCGGAGTAAGAAGATTCGTACCTGAAGTTTGATTCAAAACCAAAGCGGATTATTTTCAGTTGAGGAGGCCGCAATTTACGTGGTGGCGCTTTTCACTCAGAGAAAACACAAACTTTGCACTGTTTTTTTCTCTCACTTAAGTACGCGTCAGGTACGGTTACGATCAGGGCTAAGCAACAAAAAAAATTTTCGAACTTTTTTTTCGATTTAGAAAACAAAAAAATTTTTGAACTTTTTTTAGAATTTGAAAACAAAAGAATTTTTTGAACCTTTTTTTTTTAGATTTTAAAAATCAAAAAATTGTTTTAACTAAATGAAACTTTTTTCTCATTTTTAAAGTGTTATTTTTTAATGCTTCTCAAAGTTGTAATATATTTAATCATCTCAGATGATCTTTGTCTCTAATTACCAGTTTGCAACAATCATACATCACGAAAAACACCGTTTAAAGCTAAAGAATCGTTTAGCAAAAACAACAACAAACAAATTATTGATCCCTGATACAATAGCATAAGAAAAAGTTTGTAGAACTTCCACTTTCCTCTAATAACCTCCTTCAAATGAAAGGTTAACATCGAAGAGACTTTTTTTTGGAGTAGGACCAATTTCTTTAGTAGGACCAAAGGAGTAGGATCGACCAATCACTCGCAAGTTCTTTCCGAAATCAACGTGTACCCCTTCGACCTCATATGTTATCAACTCCTTCGACCTCATGTTTCCCCTCACCTGGAAAACCCCCTTCCTTATACCTTACCACGCATTTTCCATGCGTATTCCATTCCTCCATCCATTATTTTCTCGAACTGTT
This sequence comes from Allodiplogaster pararmata, assembly GCA_964056735.1. Taxonomy (NCBI): domain Eukaryota; kingdom Metazoa; phylum Nematoda; class Chromadorea; order Rhabditida; family Diplogasteridae; genus Allodiplogaster; species Allodiplogaster pararmata. The sequence goes on along the minus strand of OZ057408.1, from coordinate 13,867,837 downwards.
TAACACTTGGATACTACCCTACTAACTGGAAAAAAGGTATCATTATACCCATTCACAAAAAAGGGAACAGTTCCATTGTTAATAATTTTAGACCATAACTCTTGTTTGTTCTTTCTCTAAGCTTTTCGAAAAACATTTGTATAATATTATTTACACTCACCTCGAAACCAATAACCTTTTATGTTCCCGACAATCTGGTTTTAGAAAGAAACGTTCCACAATAACTTCTTTAGTTGAATCTCACTCACTCTGCCTTTCTCTCAGTAACCGCAAGAAGCCCCGGTTTCTTATTCATAAACTCGCCTCACTAGGAATTAACTCCTCTCTTTTATCACTAATTCAATCATTTCTCAATAACAGAAGTTCGCAAGTCCTAAATGACTTAAGCTTATCCGATAGTAAAGTGTATACTAACGGTGTACCCCAGGGCAGCTACCTCGGCCCTCTTTTCTTCACAATTTTCATTAATCACATTATTAGCATCATTCCTTCCGGTGTCCAGTGTTTTTTATATGCCGACGACATTAAATTAATTTCCGATAATTCTACTCAGATGCTAATGGCCATTGATTTGATAGCAGATTATGCACATAACTGGTCTCTATCAATTTCAATTCCGAAATGTTCTGTTGTTTATTGTGGCTCTTCGAACAACAAGATAACGTACTCCATGAATAATATCAACCTGCCTTCATCAAACAATATCAAAGATTTAGGTGTTAACTTCAATAATTCCTTTACTTTCTCTAACCATATTAATCAGGTTGTTGAAAAATCATCGAAATGTGCGAATCTCATCCTTCGAGCCCTTCAGAACATCGTCCATCACAGTTTTAATGCGAGCGTTTAAGTCATATATACTCCCTTTGCTTGAATATGGTAGTGAAGTTTGGTCACCATCATCGATAGGCCTTGTCAATGATTTGGAAAGAGTTCAACGTAGTTTCACTCGCCGTGTGATGTATAGAGCCGGTAGAACTGACCTAGATTACCCCTCACGTCTGAAGCTATTGAGTCTCTATACACTTGAGCACCGTAGAGCTATAACAGATCTTTGTTTCATACATAAGTGCATACATGGCCATTTTGAGCTTGATTACTCGACTTTGTTTGCCGTCAAACCTTAAATTATAGGAATTCACATCGTCTTCGCACCCTTTAAATAGTCGCATTCGCACACTACTTGTGCCTCTTATGCCATAAATTTGTGGAATGCTTTACCTATTCAAATAGTAACTATTTCTACCTGCTCAGCTTTCAAGAAAATGCTCATCAATTTGCCTATCGATTTCATTGTACCATTGTCCCGCCTACGTTTGTGATACTTTTTTCTTTCTTGTAGAATTTAATCTCTCTATGAATATACTGTATTTTGCACTCACACTGATCTCACATTGTGACAGTTATCCGTTTTATGTCTGAAACGTAACAACTTTAATAAAGATTGATTGAGATTGATTATACTAAAGTTTAGTTTCGCCAAAATGGTATTCAGAGAGTAAACTTTATACTAAAGTTTAGTTGGAAAGCTGAGACGCTCTTACCCGTCTCAGCCGTGCCTAAAACATTCTTTTACATGCATATAGCAAGACGTCGCCTTTGTGTAGTCAAGTGGAACGAGAATATTATATGAATTTATATTTTTTTATTATTTTATATTATACCTTTTTTCACAAAAATATTTATTTTAGTAAGATATTAACCGAGAAATTTGTGACTTATGGATCGGAAGAGGTTTCTACTTGTCAAAATTTGTCTTTTTGTCTTTATCATAACATTATAATATTTTTTTTCTTTTTGTCTTTATCATAACCTCCTCCTCTCTTTTTCTTACGTCTCGCATGAGTCCGAGTGGGTCTTTCTCATCCAGTCCCATCTCTTCAATGGTGTGATCTTCCATAACTGAATCAATTTTTTTCCTTTAGGAACTTGGTATTACAGTTTCAATGATCGCGGACAATCTTCACCCAACTGCTAACGTCTACTTCGCTCAATGCAAAATGCACTCTCGCAATTTTTGCACCCGTCACTTCACGCGACACTTCTGGAACAGTTACCAGAGATCGAGCGGTTCTAACTCCTCGCTTCCTTGCAATCCTGTCGTCCACCTTCCAACTTCGCTTAATGCAACTCAACACTCTCGCGAGTTGCACCCGTTGCTACACGCAACACTTCTGGAACAGTTACCAGAGTTCGAGCGGTTCTAACTCCTCGCTTCCTTGCAATCCTGTCGTCCACCTTCCAACTTCGCTTAATGCAACTCAACACTCTCGTGAGTCGCACCCGTTGCTACACGCAACACTTCTGGAACAGTTACCAGAGTTCGAGCGGTTCTAACTCCTCGCTTCCTTGCAATCCTGTCGTCCACCTTCCAACTTCGCTTAATGCAACTCAACACTCTCGTGAGTCGCACCCGTTGCTACACGCAACACTTCTGGAACAGTTACCAGAGTTCGAGCGGTTCTAACTCCTCGCTTCCTTGCAATCCTGTCGTCCACCTTCCAACTTCGCTTAATGCAACTCAACACTCTCGTGAGTCGCACCCGTTGCTACACTCTTTACTTATGGAACAGTTACCAGAGTTCGAGCGGTTCTAACTCCTCGCTTCCTTGCAATCCTGTCGTCCACCTTCCAACTTCGCTTAATGCAACTCAACACTCTCGTGAGTCGCACCCGTTGCTACACGCAACACTTCTGGAACAGTTACCAGAGTTCGAGCGGTTCTAACTCCTCGCTTCCTTGCAATCCTGTCGTCCACCTTCCAACTTCGCTTAATGCAACTCAACACTCTCGTGAGTCGCACCCGTTGCTACACGCAACACTTCTGGAACAGTTACCAGAGTTCGAGCGGTTCTAACTCCTCGCTTCCTTGCAATCCTGTCGTCCACCTTCCAACTTCGCTTAATGCAACTCAACACTCTCGTGAGTCGCACCCGTTGCTACACGCAACACTTCTGGAACAGTTACCAGAGTTCGAGTGGTTCGGCCCCCATGTAATGTAGAGTACCCTCGGGTGCTCCTCGCTTTGGGTAGAAAGCGGGGTCTTTGTGCAGTGGATCTCACAACACTGGAGAATAACAGTTTATTCTACCTTCAATACAAGTAAAGACGAAAAAATGGGACAGCAAGCCCTTCGAATGGCGAGGACGGACTGTTCCGCCAAGCGAGCAGACTCTTCGCTCTTAGGATAAAGGACTCTAGACGTGATCCTTTCCTTGCCTTATATACTCATTCCTAAGCGCGCGAGAGGTAGATAAAGAACCAAAACAATACATGTCAAAATTACGAGAGCCTCTATTAATAGAGAGAGTGCTCAAGAAAAATACAACAAACATCAATATTATCACAATCCAATACATGTCAAGTTTACGAGAGACTCTATTAATAGAGAGAGTGCTCTGGTATAACAAGAATACAACAACATCAATATAACACAATTACATCCAATGGGTACTATCTCAGCCCCCACACTTACATATGCACGTACCATTTGGTTTTCGAGGAAAACTTGTTTATTTCGACGAAACAGTTTACCTTCCCCAAGTAGGCGGAGAACGCTATTTTCCTTGAAAATGGAAGATGGATAGTTTTCATTCATTTTATTCCTTTGCACATGGTTGATATACAATGGATAACTGTCACAGGGTGATTCGGTTCGAGGCAATAATATAATACATATGTATGTACATTAACCGTAATTTTTCCATTTAAATTACAATTGATCGAGAAGTTCAAGGTGTGAGTTCATAATTAATAAATGGTGAGAAATACTCAAATACTATGTGAGTCTTAGTTTAGAAGAGGGTACAATTACATCAATTGGTAAACTAAGAAGAGCATTTTTAAATTGTGACGAGGATGGCATTGAAACAAGAGGCGAGGGCAGGGAATTCCAAATATCAATACGGCGAGAAACACACGTATTATGACCTTCGGGCATTTTGAAGGGCAGTATAAGTCTGAGAGTGTGGGAGATTCTTTGGCTGTAGGGGGAAGGCCTGATCACAAAGAGATGTGTGGTTCCAAGCACAACGTTATTGTGGATGGCTTTATGAATGAAAGATAGGTCAAGTATGGTGCGCCTATACTCCAAGGTGGTTAGGGTTAATAATTATAGACGGGCAGAATAATTTTGAGAGATTTGGCCAGCTCTAGCGAAAATGCGTCTGGTAAAGTTTCTTTGTACCCGCTCTATGTCGTTAATGAGACCGACAGAGACAGGTGACCAGAGTTCGCATCCATATTCCAGAATTGGTAGAACGTAGGTTTTGTATGCGCGAAGTAAGACCGGGATGGAGGAGGTTTTTAAGGACCTAAGAAGAATGTTAATAGCTGTTCTGACTTTTTGAATCATGGTAGTAATATGATGGTTAAATGAGAGAGAAGATTCGAAATGAATACCAAGGTCTTTAACGATTGATTGTGAGGGCAGGGTGTGGTTTTCTAAGGTGTAGGGTAAGTCAGGGTTGTTAGGTCCGCAATGAACAATATAGCATTTAGGGAATGAGATTGTGAGTGACCAAGTTTGAGCGTATTCAGCGATTATGTGAAGAGCATTTTGAAGGGAGGACGAAGACTGGGAGACAATTTTGAGATCGTCTGCATACAGAAAGCTAAAAACATTTGAGGGTAGAAGCTCTACTATGTCATTAATGAAAATAGAGAAAAGCAGAGGCCCGAGGCAGCTACCCTGAGGAACCCCAGTGGTCACTGCTCTATCTGCAGATTCGAAGCCGTCAACAGAGACGCGGAAAGACCTTTTAGAGAGAAATGACTTGATCAGCAGGAGAAGGGAGGAGTCTATACCACAATAACTAAGTTTGTAGAGTAGTGCCCTATGATCTACAGTATCAAAAGCCTTTGTGAAGTCAATGAGACATATGTCGAAGGCTTGTTTTTTGAATAAAAGTGACAGATAGACTGAGTGAGCGTGTACAAGGGAAGAAACAGTGGAATGTTTGGAGCGAAAACCAGACTGATTTGGGTTGAGGATAATGTTGCTTTCGAGGTGATTGTAAATAAGGTGAAAAATATGTTTTTCAAAGACTTTCGAGAAGGAAGAGACGAGGGTTATGGGACGATAGTTATTGGGCTCTGATCTTTTACCTTTTTTGAAGATGGGTTTGATAATTCCAGATCTACAAGCACTGGGAAAGTATCCAAGAGTAAATGAATTAGAAAAAATTATTGAGAGAGGATTGCTTAGAGAATTTATGCAGTTTTTGATAAGTATGTTTGGTATTAAGTCAGGAGAGGAGTTCACTTTTGGGCTCATTTTAGATATTATTCGGTGAACTTCAAAGAGCGAGACATTGTGGCTAGGGGACATAATGACTTGGGGTGTAGGTCTGGGTAGAGGGCCAGTGACAGGATCAGACACATTTGAAGAGAAAAGAGAGGCGAAGACGTTGGCGCATTGCGTAGGACAAGTTATGGGAGTATTGTCAACTATCAGAGAAGCGGGAGTAATTTTAGGTTTGGTTCGATTCGCGATGATACGGTAAAATGACTTGAAGTTTTTAGGAAAAGCAAATGTGTCTTCGCGTTTGCATTCAAACTTGAAAATTTCTCGATGAAGCATTTTACAGGCTTTGAGGGTTGTTGTGGAGTTAGAGGAGCGTTTAATGTTTCTTTGTAAAAAGCTGTATATCTTGCGGATTTTTTTTAGGATAGAGGAGATGGGTTTTTTTGTGCCTTGAATGCGGAATATGAAGGGAGATAAGATTCTTCAAAAATATGGTTATATGTTCAACACACTGGTCAATCGTGAGGGAAGAGAACGTTATGGTCCAGTCTACAGAGTTGATCGCTTCGTTAATGGCTGTCCAATTAGCATTCTTCCATAACGGATGGAGTAAAGGGGAGAGACCATTAGAGATGATGGAGGACACAGAGACAGAGAACGTTACAGATAGATGGTCACTAGTCGAGAAGGGATGGGATTTGGCACATTTGGATATAAGGGAGGCATGTGTACAGAGAACATAGTCGAGAATGTTAGTCCGACGGGTGGGTGTCTTAACCAGCTGACTGATATGCCTATCAAGTAAGAATTGTAGAAAAGAGTTAGAGATAGGGCAGTTAGATGGACACGTGAGGTTAGGCCAGTTAATGCTTGGAAGGTTGAGGTCTCCACATATAATAGTGGGAAAATACAGAGATATATGCATAGAGAGAAAGTCTAGGAAGGGTTGGACACTGACAAAAGGGGAGTTGGGAGAGCGATAGCATGATATTAGGCGCAGAGAAGGATACGGGAAGGAGAATCTAGAGTTTGGATGAATATCGGATACAACACATTCAACGGAACCATGAGCAAATGAATCAATAAAGGCTGGGGACAAGTGTGAATTGATAATCAGGGCTGAGCCTCCTCCTCTATCACTGCCTAATCGATCGGCTCTGAAAACTTGATAGGGTAGGCCATCATTAAGTAGAGAATCAGGATCAGATGATGACAGCCAGGATTCGCACAAAAAAATTATATCAGGAGAGGAGGAACGGAGAACGTGATATAAGTCGTATAACTTGTTCCTAATGGAACGTGCATTGAATGAGAGGCAAGTAATGCTACATGAACTCACACCAAATCTGTCCTATTTAGTGGACTTGGCTGCTCTCGTTCTGGGGGCTCGATCCGCTGGCAGAGTTGGCAGTGGAGCTGAGTGCGTAGCCGCTCTTCTGGTGACACGAGCCAAGACACGAGCCAAGACACGAGCCAGGGGCGACGAGCGATAAGCGACGGGCGACGAGCTTTTAGAAGCAGGAGAATAGGGAGTTGCTGTAGACTTCTTGGACGTGGAGTTCAGCGAGGGGAACGATGCTTCGTCATTTGGATGGGGAGGAGATTCACTGGGAGACGATGATGAAGGCGAGGAGCGTGTAGTAGCTTCTGGTTTAGAGATGAAAGTCGTCGCAGAGAAAGTTGAAGAGGGAGGGTATGTAGGTTGAGTCGGGGGTTTTGCGGAATAGGGGACTTTTCGGTAAGACTGAGTGGCAGGATGATTGTTTGGTGAGGCTGGTTCAAGGTGTGAGTCGATAACTTTAACCGGCGGATGGAGAGGGTTGAGAGCGATTCGCTTGCAGTCGCGCTCGGCGAGAAGTTCGACAGGGGAGAGATCGGCACGAGCAGAGGAGCCAGAAGGGAGGCAATTCCTGGTCTTTTTGGTCAGAGCAAGGAACTGGTTCCGTGTAGAGCTGTTTTCAAATGAAATCTTGATGGGCCGTCCTACTTCAGAAGAGAGTCGAGGCCGGTCGATGGGATGGCGGTGATGAGTAATGGCCCCGTCTTCGAGTGCCTTCACAAGATTATCTTGTTTCAGGCACACGAATAGGTGGCGGATGGTGTTTCTGTCACTGGCTTGGGTATTTTCAGCATTGTCTTTTTCGGGAAGACGAAGAAGTACCGCTCGCTTGGCCTTTCCCTCGAGCATTTCCCTGTCTCTTAGTGTGGATTCTACTACAGCTGAGTAGATATGTGGCCGTAGAGAGGCGGGCGAGAGAGACATGTTGATCAGGGAGAGTTCTTTTTCCAGACTTCGTAGCTGTAGCGCCTGGGCCACGATTTGTTGTTGTAGGGGGGCGATGGCTTGTTGAATGACATCTTTCAAAAGTGAACTGACGAAGGGAAGGGGAACTGAGGGAATGTTGATGTCAATGAGAGATTGGGGAGATAGGGTCATTTGCGCTTTTGGCAGGATACGGTCGCGGAGATAGGAATAAGTCACCTAATCCTATGAGCGTAGGAAGGGATATGAGCGTAATTATGTAGGAATATGAGCGTAATTGAATTATGTACATAGTTTTTTGCATGTTCTCTTGTTTAGTACTACTTTTATGTTTATTTTATGGCCACTTTTTTTCTACTTCATGTTTTTTATCATTACTTACGTATATTGCTGGGCTTGTACAGTTAACGAATAATTTGTCTCTATACCAGTTAATTTGCATTGATTATAATGGTCTATTTTTAAAGATTTTCAAGCCTTTCAATGGTTATAAATGTTGAGGTAAAGTTTTCTTTGTATTTGTACACTTCCTATCTGTCGCAAACTTTGTTTTCGTGCATTGACCATCTGTTTTTTTTACTTTCATGATCGCGATTTTTTCTAGGTTCGTGTTTCAATCTAGACATGACTGATCTTTCACTATATAAACGTTGGGCTCTTTTACCTTATGGGCATACCCTGCGTCTTGTCTTGCAGACATTGGCACTATGCTTTTTTTTTAATAATTTTTTTTTGATACTGTCTCGTTAGCCTAAGCCGTACGGCCTCGTTAGCGAAATCTTTTACCAAGCCTGTGCGTTTTTATTCTGAAAATAGTTTTTTTAATGTAATTTTTTTTTTCGAGAACCGGAGTCCCTGATGCTCAAAATGATCACCTATGAAGAAAGTTTTCGAAACCGTAGCGTTTAGAGCCAATTGTTCGTCTAGTATTCTAATGTCTGCTAGACAAGACGCAGGGGCTAGACATCAGGGGCCATATTCATAGTGGCTGGGCAGCCTACCCCGGGTAGGTTACCCTGGCTACCCTGGGTAGCAGCTACCCAGCAAGTTCGTTTTCATAGAGCTGGGTAGGCTACCCGGTGTAGTTACCCGGGTAGCCCTTTTGCTTACCCTGCTCCAGACCAGGGTAAGTTACGGGGTAAGTTGATTATTTTCAAGACATCATTAGAAAACTAATGTTTTCATACGTCTTGATGAGACGAATTCAATGGTGCAAGTTTAATTAAATTCTTACGTTGCAAGGATAAATTATGAAGGGGTTTTATTTATTGGAATAACATTAAATTTGTATAATTTCATTCCATAAGTTTCAACATTTTCAACATTCAACATAACATTTTCCACATTCACCATTTTATTATTATTTAAATTACTACAAAATGAAAACTGCTACAAATTAATACATTTTATGATGGCTTCTTACAAATTTGTGAGCAACAGCAACAGCCTTTGAAGTGAAATAAACAACTTTAAAAGAGAAAAAACACACACTACCGTGTCGCCCAGCCAGAGGTTAAATACCCTTGTCCATCACCACGATGACGGCCTTCTGTATCTGGTAACCGTACCTAATTCGGCGGGTCTATGGCGGGTCTATGGAAAACAGGATTCATAATCGTGCGGGGACTGGCTAACTGAACACGTGTGACTTTGGCAGTTATGCATGTCCGCGGTACATGACTTGTTAACTGCCAAAGTGACTAAAACTTCTACGCGGTGACTGGTCAACTATACAAGAGCCAAAACGGATCAGAAAGCATTAAAATACGTTCAAAAACTGAGCAAAATTCATTCAATTCTAAGCACTCGGAGAAATTTTGTTTTCGTCTTTCTACAAATCAGTTCTGACTCATTGCATATATAAAAAAATTGGTCAAAGTGAAAGAGAGAAAGAGAGAGAGAAAAATCCAATGAGTTTTCAGACAGGCAGGTAAATTTTGATCGAACTAAGTAGAAAATATATATTTAAAATCTGTTCAAAAAGTTCATGAATGTTAAAGAAATGATTTCCTACTACGATACTTTCCTTTACTGCGCTGCATGCTGAACCTACTATTTTTATTAGCTGCGCTTCACTTGAACTTACCCTGGGTATGCTTACCCAGGGTAACCTACTCGGGGTTGACTTACCCTTCTACTATGAATACGGATTTTGAGGGTAGGGTAGGTTAACCCCGGGTAGGCCTACCCTGGGTAGCCTACCTTTACCCAAGGACTATGAATATGGCCCCTGGGAATAAGATCCAAACATTGTTTTTCCACCGCAGAAACATTTCCCCATAAGAAAAATTTTTCTTTCCTAAATTAGTTCTCACCTAATCAGTTTCTGTACTTAGACGTTGTTGTCTGAAATTAGTAAATTGGAGTGATATTCTCTTTTTTTATTTTCCGGCGACGAGCACGACTCGGAACAACGTCTAAGTACAGAAACTGATTAGGTGAGAACTAAATTAGGAAAGAAAAAATTGTTCTTATGGAGAAATGTTTCTTCCGTGGAAAAACAATGTTGGGTCATACTTCTGACTTATTTACATTTACAAAAAATATTTTTACATTGAAAATATGATTTTTACATTTAAAAAATATTTTTACATTGAAAAATATTTTTACATGAAAAACGCTTAAGCTTAGGAAAAAGTTTACGCTAACGAGGCCGTTCGGCTTAGCTAACGAGGCCGTGAACCAACTGAATTTCTGGTAGGGGGGCCACTAAAGTGGAAAAGTGCCAAAAATAGACCATTATAATTAATTCAAATTGACTGGCATCGAGACAAATTATTCGTTCAATGTACAATCGCAGTAATAAACAACGAATTGATGATGACAAACATAAAGTAAAGAAAATTAGTCATAAAATCAACCTAAAAGCAGCAAAAAAAAAGAGAAAACGCGTTAAACTATTCACATAATTCAGCTATCCGTCTTCCATTTTCAAGGGTATGACATTGCTCGAAAATAAAGCGTGATCGGGTCTTATCCTCTTACGGAAATTCTAACGGAGTAAGCAATACAAATTAAAATTACAAATAAATATAAATAAAATCTCGAAGTCACAAAAACATTTTCGAATTCCCGCCCGAAGTTTTCTCGGTAAATATTTTCCACGGTTCGTGCATACCATTTATCATTTTCCTCGAAAACACATTTTCCTCGGGAAACAGTTTTTAAGTAAAACGTTTGCCGCGTGTACGTGCATACGGCCTATGAAGTATCTGTCGGTTCTTGAGCGTACCACTACACTTTGTACCCGACACTTCGGACCGCGAAATTTTGTTCTTTAAAAAAGTATTTCGCACTTTTTCTTGCTCAGGCTCAGGTGAAAATTACGCTAACGAGGCCGTACGGCTTAGGAAAAAAACCGTTTGAAAAATTTCTTACAATAGCAATTTTTTGCCAATTTGATCGTGGGTACAAAGTGTCGCGAACAAAAGGTGGCGATAGTAACGCAGTGCGGCCCCGCTCAGTTTAAATGTTTTCTCTTCGAATAAAGGTTTTTTTCCAATCCTTATGAGTCAATTAGTAATAAAATCGACGGCACTTTTTTACTTGGTCTGGTAGGGCTAGCCTCCTCCGAGCGTTTCGCGCGCAATGTCTCAGGTAGATTTTATTCATGAAAACTCCCCCCCCCCTTCTTCTTAGGGCCCCCCTTCCCCCTCCCCCCCCTAGGGCCCCTCCCCCCCTTTCTTAGGTAGGGCCCTCTTCCTCCCCCTTTAGGGCCCCCTCCCTTTCCTGCTTAGGTAAACCCCCTTCCCCTCCCCCTTTCCTTTCCCCAAAATTTCCTTTACCACACGAAGGAAAAAAGAAAATAAAATTTAGAAAAAAAAATTTTTTGTAAAAATAATGAGAAAAATTTTTTTGCAAGAATCAGAGTTCCTGATGCTCAAAATGAACATCTATGAAAAAAAATTGAAACCGAAGCGTTTAGAGCCCACGAGCGCCCTACCAGACCAAGTAAAAAAGTACAAAATCGACAACAAGAGCGGATTGAATCGGTTATAAAAAAAATTTTTACAGAAGTTTTTTTTCCGAAAAATTCAAAGGTTTGATTTTGAGTATCACTAATTACACATTTTGAGTGAAAATAATAAAACTTTATATCAATCTAGACGGGTTAAAACTGTTTTTAAAATCGGCAAGATACAAGCACAGAATCATGAGTGTGACTCAGCGCACGACATAAGTGGAATTGGTTTGAAGATTGACAGGTACACCCCCTTCAGACGACCACTTTTGATAGACAATGCCAGCTCGCAATATTTTGAATAAAATGCGCACGCGCGCACGCACGAACGCACGCGTGAATCAGACTACAAACTTCAAAAGATCTTATCGCTCTTTCTCTTCGCAAACAAAAATGGGAAAACGGGTACAAAGTGTTGCCGTACAAAACAAGACCGTTCAACTTAGTACGAGACCTTATACAATGACCAGCCACATAATTAGTGATTTGGAAACAAATCATTGCAAAATCCGAGTGCCAGTTGTCACGGTGCAAAATTTCGTGATGCGAAAAGTCTTGGAACCGTGATCCGTTCTTGAGAAAGACGTGCAATGCATAGCAGTCCTAAATGCGTGGGATAACTCGACACTTCGTACCCGCGACTTTTTGTGGTAACGCGACACCTTGCAGAGCGACACCTTGCAGAGCGACACCTTGCACCGGACACCTTGCAGAGCGACACCTTGCAGAGCGACACCTTGCACCGGACACCTTGCAGAGCGACACCTTGCAGAGCAACACCTTGCAGAGCGATACCTTGCAGAGCGACACCTTACACCGGACACTTTGCAGAGCGACACCTTGCAGAGCGACACCTTGCAGAGCGTTATTTTGCAGAGCTTTATTTTGTATATTGCCTCTAGTGCACTTTCCGTTTAGTATTTTGAGTTCGCAGGTTATTTCAATTATGTATGCATTGAATTTGTTTTTCTCTCGGTTTTTTTTCTTTCGGAGTTTTCTCTCTCGATGATTGGTGATTTTTTCCGATAGCTTTTTGATTTTTGTTTTTTTTTTCCGATAGCTTTTTTGTTGTAGATTTTACTGATGTCAAAATGTGAGTCCGTGTTGAATTGTTTTTTTTAAAGTTCTGGTTTACAAGAGTCCCCTACCAAAATGGACTTAGAAGGACGTGGTAGAAATCGTGGTGCACAACAGATCTGCGGTCAGTGATCTTTATGACTCTCAAGTCCTTATTTTTCGCTATGATAGTTGTTTTTTTAAAAAGCTTCTTGATGAAACTCGTAAGGAAATTCAGGGCGCAATTTTACTTAGGGGGGCCGCACGTTATCACGACACTTCGTATTTTCGACACTTCGTACCCGACACTTCGTACCCTCGACACTTCGTACCGCGACATTTCGTACCCGCGACACTTCGTACCTCGACATTTCGTACCCACGACACTTCGTACCCGACACTTCATACCGCGACACTTCGTATCTCGACACTTTGTACCCACGTTAATACGACACTTCGTATCGCGACATTTCGTACCCAGAAACTTTGTACCCAACATTTTTTCTTCTTGTTTTTCGATTATGCTGTTTCTTTTTAAAAATTATCTTTTTCTTTTAAAACGACACTTTGCACCCCGAAACTTCGTACCCACGTTAATACGACACTTTGCACCTTAAAACTTTGTATCCACGTTAATACGACACTTTGCACCCCAAAACTTCGTACCCACGTTAACACGACACTGCACCCCAAAACTTCGTACACACGTTAATACGTTGGGCATTTTCCATGCACTTTACTGTTTTATCGAATTTTTGGCGATTTGTTTCTTTGGGGGAGGGCGTACTTTACTCTGGGAGGGGGTCAGGTTACTTTCCACATATCAGGTTACTTTCCACGCCGTTCAACGCGCTGAAGAACCGCTGGTACGCGTAATGGACCGAAACATGACGGCTGCGTATCTTTCACCGGTCATAGAAGCTACCTTGCCGACGGCTACTTCCCTGAAACGGACGGCTCAGAGAAAGAGGCAAAAACACCGTGAAGAACCACAACTTCCGGGAGACAAGGAGTGGGATTTCAAAAACGAAGATGACTACGCATTCTACTCAGACATTTTTTCATCGAAAAGGCGTTGATTGAGAATGAGTTTGTGTGTGGAGATTAGAGTCGAAGGAGGATTCGGTCTAGTTGTAGATTCAAGCAGCATTGGCTCAACTCTCAGAAGGGGAAGTGACCATATTGGAGAAGGAACTGGAAAAGGGGTGAGTTTACTTCACGTTTTAAAGACAAGGGAAAAATGTTTTCGCTGTCATTTAAGAAAGCGATGAAAATAGGAAGAGTTGTTGATGAAAGATCTTCATATTCAATTAATAACTTTTCATTGACTTATTTTTAAAAATTTTCTCAATGAGGCTTGTTTAATTTGTTCAATTATTAGCCAGGTTGTTTCTTAGCACCCGCACAACTTTTTTCGAGCGCATATATTTTTGAAATTTTAGAGTTCAAAATTCAATTTTTTCGATGATTTGGTCTTTCCCTACGAAAATTCCGAAGAAAATTTTTCTCCAAGCGCAGAGATTTTGATGTTTTTCGTGGTTTTTGGAGAGCGCATAGATTTTTTTTACCCGCGGTGTAATCGGGTCAGCATTGGCTCCTTTTTATTAAGAATAATATTTTCGGGGAGACTAAATTTTACATGTTTGATCTTTTTGGAGCAATTTTGTTCGCATTAGTAAATAGGTGTTTTTTTTTCTTCGTAAGTTGGTAGACGAAATTTATATTTTTCGATTTATTTTTGACTTTTTATCCAGTAAATAGCTGTGAACTCTAGCAATTCGTTCTAAATTTGGAAACCAGAGGTTTTTCATCTAATTATTTATTTTCATAATCGAAGTTTTTTTCCAGAATGACGTTCAGTGTGAAGAAACGCATCAGATGCCTTCAAAGTCACGGAAGCGAACTCACTTTGTGGGGAGGGGTGGAGAAATAGCGGAAAAGATGAATAGGATTTTAGTGTTAAATTTGTTATTACCTGTTAAAACTGTGATTCTGTTATTATTCAATCAGCCTATAAAGACAATTAAAAACAATTGTGCAAAATTCTATTCACTAGAGATCGAATTTAGCTCAAACGATGTGAAGATTGAGCTTCTAGATAAAAGAAAAGAATAATAAATTTTAGTGTTTTTGGCCATCGATTACCCTGTGGCAAGATTCTTGCCTGGAGCAGACGAAACTTTTCATATTTTTTCGCCCGCCGTCATTATAAACTACGTGTCTCGCTCAAATTATGTGGAGTTTTTTGTTGTTGTTGATTATCTCGATTCGCGTTTTAAAAGTTTGATTTATTTGTAAGTAAATAAATAAGTCTCTTTCAACAAAAAAATTTCTACTTAGAATTGCAATAAATAAAATAATGATGAATGATGAAACCTTTTGTTCATAAGAAAGACTTAGGGATACTGTTTTAGCTGATGATTGATAGTAGCTTAACAAAAAAGCAAAAGATATATCAAAATATTACAGAAAATGAAACTCAAAGTGTAAATTCAGGGCGATTTTTTTCAGTATGAGCAAAATGTCTTTGCCCGATTCAAATTACCTAAAACTCGCTCAAAAACACATTGGATAACCGAATCTTCACAAGCTCCCCAACGTATGAATCAATTGAGAAACAACAGAAGCAAAGTGAAATGTACATTGTTTACAAAGCTACGATCATTGATGAAAACATCATTGGTATTGATTAAATAAATTAGAACTCCTAAGAAAGCTTTCATGTAAAAAAGCCGATTCGTTAAGTGTTATTTTTTTCAAAAAAGTTTTTGATTTCATTGTATTCACAATTATGGCTTTTAAAAAGCGATCGTCAAACTTTTTTTTTTATATTTCAATCTAAATAATTGTTTGCTTATTACTTTCATTCAATTTTAAACCTAAACAAGAACCGGAGCATCGTGAGCGGATTTTCTCATTCTAATGGCAATCCACGTCGCATGATATCGGAAGCTGAGCGTTTGTACTTCTACTATCAAACTTTGCAACAAAAAAAATTGGGAAAGAAATCTTTTCATGGTCCAGTGCTGAAATGTGAGCCTCATGTGAGACGAGGAATTGAGTATCTGAAAAGACCAAAAGAGCTCTTCCAGTCTTGCTTTCTCAATGAACCCGACGCTATCGTAAGGTTACCTGCAATGAGTGTAGAGGTTTTAAAAAAATATATATCCTCAACAACGAAAGCCTGAGGCAGATTTTTCAGTAAATTCCGCAAGTTTACAAAATCTTAGTAAATTAGTCGAGGTTTTAATTTCTAAAAGCAAGTCTATAACTTTTTCGAGACTTCCTATCTGTAACCTCTAGACAATTTGAAGCTCTTATCTGAAACACAACCATTTCTTACATGATTACATTAAGCAGACATTTCACTGAAAACATGCGCTTCCTCAAATGAACTAAACTCACCTTGGCCATTCTCATCGTTCTCTTCCTCTTCATTATCATCATCGTACATCTTCCTCTTAGCAGAGAAACCGCCTCTGCCTCCTCTGAATCCGCCTCCGTCACCTTCCCTTCTTCGCCCGCCTCCTCGGCCTCCGCCTTCTCTTCCTTCACTGGAGAAACCGCACAGCAATCGATGAGGTGCTTCGTCCGTGGGAACACGTATTTTTTGCACGTAGGAAGAAATTGCATCTCAACAGTGAGATAAAAGAACATGAATATCTGCACTCATTTGTAGCATAGCTCACTCGCACTTAAACATTTTGGCAGGCGTTAAATAAAACCGCTATAAGGCATGTTTGTACGCGACGAACGAGTTGAAAAAGGAGTGGGGAAAGGCAGAAAGAGTGAAAAGAGAAGTAAAATAGGAAAAGTAGAATAGAACGGAAGGAGGAGAGAATGTAGATGATTTTCGCAAAATGCAGGGGAGAGGAGCATGCAACGAAGTAAAGAAGTACCGAAAACATAATAAGTCAATGGAAAGAAGATTGGGGGTGTTATCAACAGCAATAGAAAGAAGAAAATTATTTTTACATCAGAAAAACATTAAATGATGAAATTGCATACATGATGAATACAAGAATACATTAATTGCATACATTAAATGAAATTGCATAAATGATGAAATTATCGAAGCGTTTAAAACATGTTAAAAAATGCAAAAAATATATACAATTTCTTATGCGGTTTCGTTCGCCTAAGCCGTACGGCCTCGTTAGCGAAATTTTTTTCCTAAGTCAAAGCGTTTTTTAATGTAAAAAAATTCTTTGAAAAAAGTTATTTCAAAAACCCCTTCAAGTAAAGCGCGCCCTCCCAAGTTGAAAAGAACCGTTTTTCTAAAATACTTTTCCAGAATGAATTGCTTTTCGGCGCTTTGCTACTTGGGGGGGCGCACATTACATGGGGGTCAGGTCACTTTTCACTGATTTTTTCAAGCTTAGGCTTAGGTACCAAGTATGCTCACGAGGCCGTATAGAAATATTTCGCAAAATGCAGGGGAGAGGAGCATGTAATGAAGTAAAGAAGTACCGAAAACATAATAAGTCAATGGAAAGAAGATTGAAGGTGTTATCAACATCAATAGAAAGAAGAAAATTATTTTTACATCAGAAAAACCTTAAATGATTTACATTAAATGATGAAATTGCATACATGATGAATACAATAATACATTAATTGCATACATTAAATGCATACATTAAGCAAGGTGTCGCTCTGCAAGGTGTCGCTCTGCAAGGTGTCGCTCTGCAAAGTGCGCGGTGCAAGGTGTCGCTCTGCAAGGTGTCGCTCTGTAAGGTGTCATGGAACCACTTTTTGTACCTAAACCTTTTTCAAGCACAGATACTTTTGAGAACAGCCTAAATACGTCTAGGTTTTTCTTCAATGTGAACCTTTCATTTGAAAGATGTTATTAGAAGAACGTGGTAGTTCTAGAAACTTTTTCTTTCGCTCTTGTATCAGAGAATGATAAATTTTTTGCTGTTGTTTTTGCTAAACTAGTCTTTAGCTTTCAACGGTGATTTTCATGATGTATGATTCTTGTAAACTGGTAATCAGAGGCAATGATCATCTGAGATGAATAAATGTATTAAAACTTTGAGAAGCCTCATAAAATAACACTTTAAAAATGAGAAAAAAGTTTCATAAAGATAAAACAATTTTTTTCTCGTTTTTTTTGTTTTTGAAATCAAAAATGTTCGAAACATTTATTTTTTTTGCACATCCCTGATCACCATGGACTAATGGACTCTACAATCAGTAATCAGAAAGAAAGTTAAAAATATGATTAAACTGGTTGGTGTTCACAGATTTCATACCGTAACCCATGCGGTTTAGAGAAAGAAGCAGCCCGAGGCCTCTAGCAGGGAGCAGCTAGATCAACATCACCTTCACTTTAATCGGCAGCACATACCCTTGGGCCTGTTCAAGGCGTACCTGTAGTGTTCCTCCTCCACTGTGATCCGTCTCAGAATATAGACGTTGCTGGGGGCTTGGCAACCCGCCGAGTGTACAATGTAAAAGTGGTCCTTGGGTATTCCTCCGCTTCTATTCTCCTTCAAGTGCTTTTGAAGGAAGACAACGAAGTCCCATCTTCAGCCCCCCTCTTTCGCATCTCCTTGTTTTCTCACTAAGTTATTGTTCTTTTTTAAAGTTCAAATGCTGTTATTGCCTCTTTACTGTGAGCTCGTGATGTAATGTCTGTTTTTTTGTTGTTAATCTCTCCCTTTGTGGGAAGTGCGTTCTTATCCTTATTTGTTCTCTTGACCTGTTTTAGTGTCACACCTTATGGTGTAAATGAATAAATAAATAAACATGGATACTCCCGTGCACCCAAATCTACATAAGCTCAATTTTCCTTAGAAAATCGAGACGCTTACTCAAGATTTCACTCGTAGATACCCCGTATTAGATAAGAGTTCAATATTATTAACATTACCTTTCAAATCATTCGAATCACAAAATACGTGTGTTTCTCACTTTATTAATATTTAAACTGCCTTCTTCCTTCACTTGTATGTTTACAATCTTCAGCCAATTTTAAAAGTGCTCTTCTAATCTTACCCATAGACTCAATTGTTCCCTCTTCTTAACTGAGACTAACATAGTATTAGAAATTACTCGACTAGAATATAAACCTCGAACTCACATCTCGCACCTCGTGATCAATTGCATCAAATTGCGCTGTATGTACATATGTATTATTTTATTGTATTGCACTGACTCACCATTGTGACAGTTATCCGTTTTACCAAAATGTGCAAAGGAATAAATGAATGAATGAATAAATGAATGAACATCATCTCAACGCCAATTCTCCAAACCAGACGTTGGCACGATTTTTTCAGCTAATAAATCTTCAACACGCGTTCTGAGTAATATAAGTCGTATCAGTAGTCTATGCAAAATAACAAAAGTTTACTAATTCTTTAAAAACGAGGGAATAAATATATGTTTCATAGTAAATATATGTTTCGAAAACACGCCTGACTTATTCATTTCGCATTCCAAATGTTGTTTTTTAAACCAAGATTGTAGAAGTAACAAACGAAATGGAGGTCTACTAGTTATATATTTTTTTTAATTCTAATAGTGAATCATGTTATTTTTCATCTTTGTTGATATTGAAATTTTGTACATATACGTTCGATTCAGTAAG
Organism: Allodiplogaster pararmata; assembly: GCA_964056735.1. NCBI lineage: Eukaryota > Metazoa > Nematoda > Chromadorea > Rhabditida > Diplogasteridae > Allodiplogaster > Allodiplogaster pararmata. The sequence goes on along the minus strand of OZ057408.1, from coordinate 13,848,714 downwards.
AAAGATACAGCTGTGTTTTTCTTAGTATTTAGTCTTAATCAGTCTCGTTCAACTTTTCAATGGACATTTTCAGTCATTGAAAATAATATTTTTTCGTCTAATAAGTACGTCCTAAGAGATTCTAACTCTTCAAAAATAAACTATAATCAATCAATGCTAACACAGATAGCACCATTCCCCACAAAGTACGAAAGTAAGTCAATCGGGTCTTTTCTAAACATAATCCTCACTGACAACAAAGATGCTACATATTTCAAAGGCTGAAGGAGTTCTGATCATATCACTTTACTCTTCGAACTGAACTCAACAAAAGAATTTGCATAACATTGTTTCGGACTCATCTGAATACTATATCAATTATCGCAATATCGATTCCAACTCGGATAACCTTCATTTAGCTGATATTTGCGAATCTGGATAGTCTAGTTGATGTGCAAAGCAGATATAACTTCATACTCTCGAAATTCACGAAACTGTTAATCTTTTTTGCCCTTTGAAATCAATGCGTAGCAAGATTAAAAAGAAAAGCACTATGAAAACTTCTAGGCCTCTTAAACTAAAAAAAAAAGTATGGCGTAGGAGGCTTACGATCACGAACTTCGATGCTCTGTACAAATCCATTAAAAGAGACATTCGTAAAGCGAACTCGTTTTTTCTTAGAAAATGAGAAGAGCAAGCTTCAGCAAATTCCAATAAAGACCATCAATGGATCAAATTTATCCTCTAACCTCAAGAGTCATTCACTAATCTCAAAACAAGGAATGAAATTTTTACGATTTTAAGGAAAAAGCTTACCTTTTTGCAGAAGAATTCGCTGAAAATTACTCAGCCCACCCTGATCCCATAGAAAGAACCTCTATGAATCGGAAATCATCGCCCGATGCTTACGAGGAAATTGACTTTTCTCCACAATTACTCTACAATATTCTCAAAAACTTGCCTAGAAGTTTACGAACTTTTTAGAAAAAGTCAATCAATTTGTTCTGAGAAACTGCACACTCTTACTCGACCGCCATTTACTCTTCCAACATTCTTTTCTGACCAGTCAAGTACCGGGCCTTCGTAAAGTAGGGGAAGTGGTACCTGTCTACAAGCGTAAAGGTGACAAGTCTGCAGCTGACAATTATTCACCAGTAGCCTTAGCATCCGTTATCTGCAGAGTCTTCGAGAGCATAATAGCCAATTATCGACTATATAACAAAGGTTTAATTTCATTCGAGGAATACGGTTTCATTTGAAGGAGCAGTGGCGAGCTTCAATTGAACAAAACCATAAGTCAATGAGAAACTGGTTCAAAGAATAAAAATAAATCGGTGTTGTTTATTCCGAAGTTTCGCGAGCTTCTGATAAAATTAACCATTCCAAGCTAATTCGAAAAACTGAAAGAACTGGGGATATCTGAAAATATCGTTAGGTGGATCTTTAGCTTCTTAACACAGAGAACCTATGAAGTTCGTGTAGACAAAGAGTTTTCTAGTCCTTTTACCGTGATTAGCGGAGTCGCCCAGGGAACGGTTCTCAATCCCATTCATTCATTCATTCATTCATTCATTATTCCAATTGTAGATGTAACATATTAACACATGTGCATGACAGTGGATATCTGACGCGGAGTGTTTCAGTCTTTAAAATAATGGATGGAGGAGCTATTCACAAAGAAATTTTCAGCCAATTCAATAACGAGTAACATGTACATTAAATGCAGTCGGGAAACGGAAAACTTTAAGTAACTATACAAAAAAGTACTTAAAAACTATTTATTTCATATTTAATTACAAAAAAATTTTTGTTTTTTTTCTTCGTTCTCTTTGGTTTTGTCTTTGTTTGTTTCCGTTGTTTAACATATGATATATTATCGCTCAAATTTATCGTATTTGTACTCTCTCGGCACTCACTGATGAGCCCCACCCAGAGAGCACAGAAGTCTGTCTGAGCGGGGCAAACAGACTTTTGTAATATGCATCATCGTAGTGATCGATAGTGATAGTGCTTGAATATTTATTTTTTCATAATAATAGTTATTTCTAGCGTTGCGACTCTTTCGGAGACTTTGAGATGCGATTTCTTTTCAATAATAATTTCTCGAGAGCACGGAATGATCTGATTGATAAAAGCTAATGTTTTTGTGCTTTTGCGATTTCTCGTTGAATGAGTTCTCGGACTTGCTTGTCTTACTCTCGTATCCGCGCATGGTGAAGGCGACCAAACAAGTTCTTTTCCACCGGAGGCCGAGTGTTACGAGTGGGGACATTTCTGCAACAAGGTTGCAGAAATGTTTCGATATTGCTTGAATATTTTCTGCTTTCATTCTTTGTTTTTTTAATAATATTTTCACATAAAGTTGTGGTAAAATGAAACATTCTGAAAAGCGTTTTGTAGATTTTAATTAGTTGCTTTAATAACTAAGCTCGAATTGAGGAATGAGGTACCACAACATCTCTAGGAAAAGATATGAGAATCTTCTTGAAAGTCCCTGAAGACTTTATAGACACTAGGTTTCCAGGCAATTTATTCCATATGTCTATACAGCGGGACGCGCGGGTATTATGAGAACCTGGCATAGAGCTAGGAAGTATCATTCTTAGAGAATGAGACAATCTGTCCGCAAGGGGGGTTTAAGAACCACTTGGAATTTTTTTCTTTGTTAAGGATATTGAAGAAAACTGCACCAGATACCCTCTATCAATTTTACCTTTGGCGTCATTCTGAGCGGCTAGTATGCAAGTTTTTTTTCTTGAGTTCCTTACTCGAATTCCTCCGATATGACTTCTACCGGAAAACACCTGTGAATACCTAAGATTATTCTCGCGCCTATGCCCCAGATTTCCTCTATTATCTCTCTGACTTCTATGCATTTCACACAATATGTTTCAAAATACTTTTCACTAAAATGCAGAAGTGCCCACTTTTGTCCTAAAAAATGAGAAAGAAGATTAGTAAAAAGTTGTATCTTTTCGGAAGAAGATTCTTCTTAATTGGGATAAAAGGCTTCAACGGTTCTCAATCCGTCTCAAAGTTGGGTTCAATCCTGTCGATCTAACGAAACTAAAACAGAGTGCAAAGATGGAGGGTCGGTCTTCTAGAGCATTGTGAACTAGAAAGAATGCAATCTATGTTTAGGCGTTTGAATTGAGTTTAATGGTGATTGTCATGGACATTTAAAGCCATAATTATTAAAACTTTACAAATTTAATTTTTTTTAAAGTTCACATTCCTGATATAAAGGTCGACAAAAAGAATAAACAAGGCGCATCGACAAATGCTTCATATTTTCGGTTTTTCCCCCAAAGAGGCATTTTCTCTCCATGTTTTGCTTCCGTTTTGGTTAGGCTTCGAGGTATCGAAGAAATTAAATATTTGCGTGTAGAAACTACGAAGAAGCGAATTAGGATTACGGTAAGGAGTAAGAGAAAGAGATAGAGTTGGATAGCAGTAAGTGTGAAAGAGAAAGAGACAAAAGAGTGAGAGTAAAACAAATCGGAGAGAGATAGAAAAAGAAAGAGAGTTGGCCAGGACCCAAGAGTTTAGTATTCCATTTATGACTTTTCAACGCTGTATGATGTCAGCTGACATTAAGAATGCAAAAATGAAAAATCCCAACATTAGAAAAAAATGAGAGAAACAAGGGAAAGTCAATGAAAAAGAAGTCTCAAAGCAGATTATGTCAATAGAAAATTTATCTCGTTACCACGCAATTGCTTCTCATTATTCGACTTTTTCGAAATGCCAAGCTTCATTCAAACTTTTCTGCTCTGCAAGAAATGGTTTGGTCCACTCTGCTGAAGATTTCACTTCTTTTTACTGTCAGTGATTATACCGTTCAATGACAAGTCAGACCAGGCCTTCTTAGAATAATATGTTTTATTTTAGCCTCATCGTCGCTGCTATTCTCGAGAGCAACATTTTGTATTAGAAATAATATAAAGAAGATGGAATAATAAAACCTTTTAGGCAACATTTAGCAAAATTATTTTCGAAATGTACAATCAGTGTGTTGGCTAGTTATGGTCGATAAAAATCACCTAGATATAAATCATACAGCAAACCAAACAACTTCAGAGGAAAATTGAAGAAAAACATTTGAAACGATTGAAAGAGAAGACGAAGGAATTTCGTTGGTTCCCAACCCAACGAAATTCCTTTGTATCTCGAGAGACCAAGTACTCTATGTGATTGCATTGAAGCAGCTCTGGTGGTCCCAATCCATTGTCTTCCAACCAGATCCCTCTCACATCTACTATGCTCTCAATCCAACCAGCTTCCCCGCCAGCTTATCCGAATGTGTCACCGCATGTTATCAAGTAAGCTTACCTTATATAGTTCAAATCAAGTCAATTCAAACGCCTATTCTTGAAGACATGACGTGTCAAAAAAATTTTGTCCAGGGATTGAAAGTGAAAGAGTGGAAGATGTCGATATAGTTTGGACATTACGGCTCCAAAGTGTCCAATTCCTACTAGGAACCGAATTTTATCTTGTCAAAAAAAACGAAATGAGACGCCCAGAGAGGAAATAGTTGGTCGACTGCTATAGAAATTGTCAGCAAAAAGTAATTCTCTCTGGTATTGAGTCCAATTCCAATGAAGAACGTGATTCTGGTTCATATCGGAATAAAAGAACCAATTTCTTCTCATCTACCTGTGCATTCTGAACCCTTGATTTACATGTCCATGTGACACAAATCTCTTTTAACTAATAATCACTTCTTGCAAATAAACTTGAACTTCTCACTGATATTCGCAAACAGACAAATTGTTTCACGCTGTTTTCAAACAATTACTTTTCTTTGCAAGGACTCGTCCTGTCTCGCTATCAGAGTGTCAGTGCCTGATTCCTGTTCACTGCTTGACATATCGTCAGTTGTTTAAAATTCATTGTCATTATCCATTGAAATTTAAGTTCGGGATATCCCTTCTAGTGTCATATTTGATTGGTTGCTATATTGTAAGAATGTGTGTCTGATGTGTTCGATCTTAAACAGACGTCAGTGCCTTAAATCTGTGTGACTTAGAATAAGAAGATATAGATGTGCATTTGAGTTTTCTAAAAAAGATTAGAACTCGATTTTCTTGTTTTCTCGGGAAGGGGAAAATGAAGTAGCTACTCTCAAAGGTTTTTCCAATATTTCCAATGTTTTTTCACAGCCATTGAACTTTTAGTTTCACAAATACTTTTAGCATAGATTAAAAAACCTTTGAAAACTAAAGTTTTAGAGGGTTCAACCAGATAAGAGCTTAGAGTGTCTGAAAGGTGAATAGTTAAAAGCAGGAATTCAAAAGCGATTTGTCACCGGCTGAGTTAAATCTGAAATGATTTCTACAAATGTTAAAAAGATCGAATTTCTCTCAAATGAAACAAACTCAAGTAAGCGAAATTTCAGTTCGGTTTCTATTAACACTCATCAAGAAGGTGTTTATGCGAGAAACCAGGCGGCTACTACTTGTGGCTCTGGATTCAAGCTGAAACTGTCCGTCAATGCTTTGAAGAGTTCGACGGACTCAGGCGTCAGTTCCGAAGCAGTCATTACTTCTGGGACTAACAACCAAGAAGCTGCTCCTGTCACTATGACTCAAGAACCTACATCTAATCCTAAGATCCAAGGAACTACTCCTCTGACGACGACCCAAGCAACTACTCTTGTAACTGCGAATCAAGAAGCTTCTTCTGTGACTACGACTCAAGCAACTACTCCTGTAACTACGACTCGAGCAACTAATCCTGTGACTACGACTCAAGCAACTAATCCTCTGACTACGACTCAAGCAACTACTCCTGTGACTACGACCCTAGAAACTACTCCTGTGACTGCGACTCAAGCAACTACTCCTGTGACTGTGACTCAATCAACTACTCCTGTGACTACGACTCAAGCAACTAATCCTGTGACTACGACTCAAGCTACTACTCCTGTGACTGCGACTCAAGCAACTACTCCTGTGACTACGACTCAAGCAAATACTCCTGTGACTACGACTCGAGCAACTAATCCTCTGACTACGACTCAAGCAACTTCTCCTGTGACTACGACTCAAGCAACTACTCCTGTGGTTACGACTCAAGCAACTAATCCTGTGGCTACGACTCAAGCAACTACTCCTGTGACTAAGACTCGAGAAACTACTCCTGTGACTACGACTAAAGAAACTACTCCTGTGACTACGACCCTAGAAACTACTCCTGTGACTGCGACTCAAGCAACTAATCCTGTGACTACGACTCAAGCAACTACTCCTGTGACTACGACTCGAGAAACTACTCCTGTGACTACGACTAAAGAAACTACTCCTGTGACTACGACCATAGAAACTACTCCTGTGACTGCGACTCAAGCAACTACTCCTGTGACTGCGACTCAATCAACTACTCCCGTGACTACGACCCTAGAAACTACTCCTGTGACTGCGACTCAAGCAACTACTCCTGTGCATGCGACTCAATCAACTACTCCTGTGACTGCGACTCAAGCAACTACTCCTGTGACTACGACTCAAGCAAATACTCCTGTGACTACGACTCGAGCAACTAATCCTGTGACAACGACTCAAGCAACTAATCCTCTGACTACGAATCAAGCAACTACTCCTGTGACTACGACTCAAGCAACTACTCCTGTGGTTACGACTCAAGCAACTAATCCTGTGGCTACGACTCAAGCAACTACTCCTGTGACTACGACTCAAGCAACTAATCCTGTGACTACGACTCAAGCTACTACTTCTGTGACTGCGACTCAAGCAACTACTCCTGTGACTACGACTCAAGCAAATACTCCTGTGACTGCGACTCAAGCGACTAATCCTGTGACTACACCTCAAGCAACTACTCCTACGACTACGACTCAATCAACTACTCCTGTGACTACGACCCTAGCAACTACTCCTGTGACTACGACCCTAGCAACTACTACTCGTCAGATTCGTTTTATAGCTCATCCCACGGAGAAAGAAAGAAAAAATTATATATTCAAATTGAAAGTTCCATGTTTTCGGAAAATTTCGCGAAGAAGGCTATAGAGCCGAACTTGTTAACTTTCGTATCCGATCATGTCAATTGCGAGGAGGTGAAATGATTGAGCATGAGTTTTCTAACTTCGGTCCTTTCTATAGATTTCTTTTTCAAAAATATACAAAACATTTCAGTTTTCGGATTTTGTGGCTGCACAGACTTGAACCAAAATGGATGCCCGAGTGGTAAAATTTGCAATTTCTCGTATGTTAGCAAGAACTGGGAGAATTGCACAATCTCCGTCTTGGACAACTACGAATATGGCACTCTGTATGTGAGTATTTCAATGCTTAAGAAACTATGTTAGCAAGAACTGGGAGAATTGCACAATCTCAGTCTTGGACAACTACGAAAATGGCACTCTGTATGTGAGTATTTCAATGGTTAAGAAACTATGACTCAAGCAACAATCAGAGTCTTAGTCGTCACTTTATTTCTTTCCTCGACCTGAGCAAGGTACTTGCAAATATAATAGAAAATATCTGCGTTCCCTTAATTCGAGTCACAGACCCCAAACACGGGGGGAATCACTCTTGTTTTGCCGACTCTTGGACTGAAGGTCATAGTGATTTCATAGTGGTTCTTCTATCATTATCAGAATAAAGTGTTTGAGCTTGAACTCACAGACAACAAAACTGTAGTCCATTTTGGTAAACAACATTCTCCCACTAGCTACTTGTTAAACAATCAAATTCTTCCAGTTTCTGATGTTATCAAAGACCTAGGAGTTGTGACCGAATTGAAGTTGAAAAATCAGACTGAAGCGTTTGAGTTCGATCTTTAAAAAAAACTAATTTTAACATTAAGAAATATATTTAGGCAAAAACCGGTTTCGCTACATTCATGAGTTGCACGGTTTTGGCTTGTGAATTGAAACAGTACTACTGTTATCAAGGACAAAACAAGACACAGTTCAACGCAAGTGCAGTCACAGTTGCTGTACAACCAGGTTAACCAAGTTTGTCAGAGAATTCTTTTCGTTTTTTTTCTCGCTTGTATTCTAAAAAATAGTTACGAAAAAAAACGTAAGTGACAATAAACCTTTTGCATCAAACTTTTTGATTTTAAAATCTTCGTACTTGGGAAAAATTCGCTCTTTTGGAATTTGTTAAAGAACTCCATTGAACTCTGAAGCGTGCATTTATTTGCTTTATTTAAAAAGACGCTAAGACCACTACGCAAGCAAATACTGCAGTGACCGCGACCCCAGCAAATGCTCCTGAAACTACAATTCCAGAAACTACTCATGTGACTACGACCCCAGTGACTTCGATGCCTGCAACAACTCCTGTGACTACGACTCAAGCAACTACTACTGGTTAAATTAGTTTTCTAGCTCATCATTTTACCCACGGAGAGAGATAGAAAAACGTATAGAATAGAAATCCATTCTATATAACCAAGCACGCCCAAATAGAAATCCAAACGCCCAAATAGAAACCCTTCTCCGGACGCATCTCGTCCGAAGAACACGAGAACCTCTCATTAAAGAGAGTGTTCATAACCAAAAGTCTTCGATGCGGGCTGCTTGCCGGCAACAACAACAACAAAAGAAATCTAAATAAGACTTTATATGCAAATTGAAAGTTCCATGTTTTCGGAACATTTCGCGAAGAAGGCTATAGAGCCGAACTTGTTAACTTTCGTATCCGATCATGTCAATTGCGAGGAGGTGAAATGATTGAGCATGAGTTTTCTAACTTCGGTCCTTTCTATAGATTTCTTTTTCAAAAATATACAAAACATTTCAGTTTTCGGATTTTGTGGCTGCACAGACTTGAACCAAAATGGATGCCCGAGTGGTAAAATTTGCAACTTCTCGTATGTTAGCAAGAACTGGGAGAATTGCACAATCTCCGTCTTGGACAACTACGAATATGGCACTCTGTATGTGAGTATTTCAATGGTTAAGAAACTATGACTCAAGCAACAATCAGAGTCTTAGTCGTCACTTTATTTCTTTCCTCGACCTGAGCAAGGTACTTGCAAATATAATAGAAAATATCTGCGTTCCCTTAATTCGAGTCACAGACCCTAAACACGAGGGAGTCACTCTTGTTTTGCCGACGCGTGGACTGAAGGTCATAGTGATTTCATAGTGGTTCTTCTATCATTATCAGAATAAAGTGTTTGAGCTTGAACTCACAGACCCCAAACTGTAGTCCATTTTGGTAAACAACATTCTCCCACTAGCTACTTGTTAAACAATCAAATTCTTCCAGTTTCTGATGTTATCAAAGACCTAGAGTTGTGACCGAATTGAAGTTGAAAAATCAGACTGAAGCGTTTGAGTTCGATCTTTTAAAAAAACTAATTTTAACATTAAGAAATATATTTAGGCAAAAACCGGTTTCGCTACATTCATGAGTTGCACGGTTTTGGCTTGTGAATTGAAACAGTACTACTGTTATCAAGGACAAAACAAGACACAGTTCAACGCAAGTGCAGTCACCGTTGCTGTACAACCAGGTTAACCAAGTTTGTCAGAGATTTCTTTTCGTTTTTTTTTCTCGCTTGAATTCTAAAAAATAGTTACGAAAAAAACCGTAAGTGACAATAAACCTTTTGCATCAAACTTTTTGATTTTAAAATCTTCGTACTTGGGAAAAATTCGCTCTTTTGGAATTTGTTAAAGAACTCCATTGAACTCTGAAGCGTGCATTTATTTGCTTTATTTAAAAATACGCTAAGACCACTACGCAAGCAAATACTGCAGTGACCGCGACCCCAGCAAATGCTCCTGAAACTACAATTCCAGAAACTACTCATGTGACTACGACCCCAGTGACTTCGATGCCTGCAACAACTCCTGTGACTACGACTCAAGCAACTACTACTGGTTAAATTAGTTTTCTAGCTCATCATTTTACCCACGGAGAGAGATAGAAAAACGTATAGAATAGAAATCCATTCTATATAACCAAGCACGCCCAAATAGAAACCCTTCTCCGGACGCATCTCGTCCAAAGAACACGAGAACCTCTCATTAAAGAGAGTGTTCATAACCAAAAGTCTTCGATGCGGGCTGCTTGCCGGCAACAACAACAACAAAAGAAATCCAAATAAGACTTTATATGCAAATTGAAAGTTCCATGTTTTCGGAACATTTCGCGAAGAAGGCTATAGAGCCGAACTTGTTAACTTTCGTATCCGATCATGTCAATTGCGAGGAGGTGAAATGATTGAGCATGAGTTTTCTAACTTCGGTCCTTTCTATAGATTTCTTTTTCAAAAATATACAAAACATTTCAGTTTTCGGATTTTGTGGCTGCACAGACTTGAACCAAAATGGATGCCCGAGTGGTAAAATTTGCAATTTCTCGTATGTTAGCAAGAACTGGGAGAATTGCACAATCTCCGTCTTGGACAACTACGAATATGGCACTCTGTATGTGAGTATTTCAATGCTTAAGAAACTATGTTAGCAAGAACTGGGAGAATTGCACAATCTCAGTCTTGGACAACTACGAAAATGGCACTCTGTATGTGAGTATTTCAATGGTTAAGAAACTATGACTCAAGCAACAATCAGAGTCTTAGTCGTCACTTTATTTCTTTCCTCGACCTGAGCAAGGTACTTGCAAATATAATAGAAAATATCTGCGTTCCCTTAATTCGAGTCACAGACCCCAAACACGGGGGGAATCACTCTTGTTTTGCCGACTCTTGGACTGAAGGTCATAGTGATTTCATAGTGGTTCTTCTATCATTATCAGAATAAAGTGTTTGAGCTTGAACTCACAGACAACAAAACTGTAGTCCATTTTGGTAAACAACATTCTCCCACTAGCTACTTGTTAAACAATCAAATTCTTCCAGTTTCTGATGTTATCAAAGACCTAGGAGTTGTGACCGAATTGAAGTTGAAAAATCAGACTGAAGCGTTTGAGTTCGATCTTTAAAAAAAACTAATTTTAACATTAAGAAATATATTTAGGCAAAAACCGGTTTCGCTACATTCATGAGTTGCACGGTTTTGGCTTGTGAATTGAAACAGTACTACTGTTATCAAGGACAAAACAAGACACAGTTCAACGCAAGTGCAGTCACAGTTGCTGTACAACCAGGTTAACCAAGTTTGTCAGAGAATTCTTTTCGTTTTTTTTCTCGCTTGTATTCTAAAAAATAGTTACGAAAAAAAACGTAAGTGACAATAAACCTTTTGCATCAAACTTTTTGATTTTAAAATCTTCGTACTTGGGAAAAATTCGCTCTTTTGGAATTTGTTAAAGAACTCCATTGAACTCTGAAGCGTGCATTTATTTGCTTTATTTAAAAAGACGCTAAGACCACTACGCAAGCAAATACTGCAGTGACCGCGACCCCAGCAAATGCTCCTGAAACTACAATTCCAGAAACTACTCATGTGACTACGACCCCAGTGACTTCGATGCCTGCAACAACTCCTGTGACTACGACTCAAGCAACTACTACTGGTTAAATTAGTTTTCTAGCTCATCATTTTACCCACGGAGAGAGATAGAAAAACGTATAGAATAGAAATCCATTCTATATAACCAAGCACGCCCAAATAGAAATCCAAACGCCCAAATAGAAACCCTTCTCCGGACGCATCTCGTCCGAAGAACACGAGAACCTCTCATTAAAGAGAGTGTTCATAACCAAAAGTCTTCGATGCGGGCTGCTTGCCGGCAACAACAACAACAAAAGAAATCTAAATAAGACTTTATATGCAAATTGAAAGTTCCATGTTTTCGGAACATTTCGCGAAGAAGGCTATAGAGCCGAACTTGTTAACTTTCGTATCCGATCATGTCAATTGCGAGGAGGTGAAATGATTGAGCATGAGTTTTCTAACTTCGGTCCTTTCTATAGATTTCTTTTTCAAAAATATACAAAACATTTCAGTTTTCGGATTTTGTGGCTGCACAGACTTGAACCAAAATGGATGCCCGAGTGGTAAAATTTGCAACTTCTCGTATGTTAGCAAGAACTGGGAGAATTGCACAATCTCCGTCTTGGACAACTACGAATATGGCACTCTGTATGTGAGTATTTCAATGCTTAAGAAACTATGATAGCAAGAACTGGGAGAATTGCACAATCTCAGTCTTGGACAACTACGAAAATGGCACTCTGTATGTAAGTATTTCAATGGTTAAGAAACTATGACTTAAGCAACAATCAGAGTCTTAGCCGTCACTGTATTTCTTTCCTCGACCTGAGCAAGGTATTTGCAAATATAATAGAAAATTGCTGCGTTCCCTTAATTCGAGTCACAGATCCCAAACACGGGGGGAATTACTCTTGTTTTGCCGACGCTTGGACTGAAGAATTGAATGATCGTAGTGATTTCATAGTTGTACTATCATAAACAGAATGAAGCGTTTGAGTTCGATCTTTAAAACAACTAATTTTAACATTAAGAAATATATTTAGGCAAAAACCAGTCTCGCTACATTCATGAGTTGCACGGTTTTGGCTTGTGAATTGAAACAGTACTACTGTTATCAAGGACAAAACAAGACACAGTTCAACGCAAATGGAGTCACAGTTGCTGTACAACCAGGTTAACCAAGTTTGTCAGAGATTTCTTTTCGTTTTTTTTCTCGCTTGAAGTGTAAAAAACTAGTTATGAAAAAAAACCGTGAGTGACCTTTTAAACCTTTTTCATTAACCTTTTAGTTTTAAAATCTTCGTATTTGTAAAAAAATTCGCTCTTTTGGGAGTTGTTAAAGAATTCCATTGAAGCGTGAATTTATTTGCTTTTTTTTTAAAATACGCTGAAACCACTACGCAAGCAAATACTGCAGTGACTGCAACCCCAGCAATTGCTCCAGAAACTAATCATGTGACTACGACCCCAGTGACTTCGATGCCTGCAACCACTCCTGTGACTACGAGTCAAGCAACTACTACTGGTTAAATTATTTTTCTAGCTTATCATTTTACCCACGGAGAAAAATAGAAAAAAAAAATTACGGAATAGAAATGCAAATAAGACTTTATATGCAAATTGAAAGTTCCATTTTTTCGGAACATTTCGCGAAGAAGGCTATAGAGCCGAATTTGTTAACTTTCGTACCCGTTCATGTCGATTGCGAGGAGGTGAAATGATTGAGCATGAGTTTTCTAACTTCGGTCCTTTCTATAGATTTCTTTTTCAAAAATATAAAAAATTTCAGTTTTCGGGTTTTGTGGCTGCACAGACTTGAACCAAAATGGATGCCCGAGTGGTAAAAATTGCAACTTCTCGTATGTTAGCAAGAACTGGGAGAATTGCACAATCTCCGTCTTGGACAACTACGAATATGGCACTCTGTATGTGAGTATTTCAATGCTTAAGAAACTATGATAGCAAGAACTGGGAGAATTGCACAGTCTCAGTCTTGGACAACTACGAAAATGGCACTCTGTATGTGAGTATTTCAATGGTTAAGCAACTATGACTCAAGCAAAAATCAGAGTATTAGTCGTCATTGTATTTCTTTCCTCGACCTGAGCAAGGCATTTGTAAATATAATAGAAAAATTGCTGCGTTCCCTTAATTCGAGTCACAGACCCTAAACACGAGGGAGTCACTCTTGTTTTGCCGACGCGTGGACTGAAGGTCATAGTGATTTCATAGTGGTTCTTCTATCATTATCAGAATAAAGTGTTTGAGCTTGAACTCACAGACCCCAAACTGTAGTCCATTTTGGTAAACAACATTCTCCCACTAGCTACTTGTTAAACAGTCAAATTCTTCCAGTTTCTGATGTTATCAAAGACCTAGGAGTTGTGACCGAATCGAAGTTGAAAAATCAGACTGAAGCGTTTGAGTTCGATCTTTTAAAAAAAACTAATTTTAACATTAAGAAATATATTTAGGCAAAAACCGGTTTCGCTACATTCATGAGTTGCACGGTTTTGGCTTGTGAATTGAAACAGTACTACTGTTATCAAGGACAAAACAAGACACAGTTCAACGCAAGTGCAGTCACCGTTGCTGTACAACCAGGTTAACCAAGTTTGTCAGAGATTTCTTTTCGTTTTTTTTTCTCGCTTGAATTCTAAAAAATAGTTACGAAAAAAACCGTAAGTGACAATAAACCTTTTGCATCAAACTTTTTGATTTTAAAATCTTCGTACTTGGGAAAAATTCGCTCTTTTGGAATTTGTTAAAGAACTCCATTGAACTCTGAAGCGTGCATTTATTTGCTTTATTTAAAAATACGCTAAGACCACTACGCAAGCAAATACTGCAGTGACCGCGACCCCAGCAAATGCTCCTGAAACTACAATTCCAGAAACTACTCATGTGACTACGACCCCAGTGACTTCGATGCCTGCAACAACTCCTGTGACTACGACTCAAGCAACTACTACTGGTTAAATTAGTTTTCTAGCTCATCATTTTACCCACGGAGAGAGATAGAAAAACGTATAGAATAGAAATCCATTCTATATAACCAAGCACGCCCAAATAGAAATCCAAATAGGACTTTATATGCAAATTGAAAGTTCCATTTTTTCGGAACATTTCGCGAAGAACACTATAGAGCCGAACTTGTTAACTTTCGTATCCGATCATGTCGATTGCGAGGAGGTGAAATGATTGAGCATGAGTTTTCTAACTTCGGTCCCATTTCTATAAATTTCTTTTTTCAAACCTTTACAAAAAAATTTCAGTTTTCGGATTTTGTGGCTGCCCAGATGTGAAACAAATTGGATGCCCGAGTGGTAAAATTTGCAACTTCTCATATGTTAGCAAGAACTGGGAGAATTGCACAATCTCCGTCTTGGACAACTACGAATACGGCACTCTGTATGTAAGTATTTCAATGGTTAAGCAACTATGACTCAAGCAAAAATCAGAGTCTTAGTCGTCACTGTATTTCTTTCCTCGACCTGAGCAAGGCATTTGTTAATATAATAGAAAATTGATGCGTTTCCTTCATTCGAGTCACAGACCCCAAACACGAGGGAGTCACTCTTGTTTTTCCGACGCGTGGACTGAAGGTCATATTGATTTCATAGTGGTTCTTCTATCATTATCAGAATAAAGTGTTTGAGCTTGAACTGAAAAAAACTCATAATAACATTGAGCGATTTTTCAGGTCGAAGACGATACCTCTACAGTTGCGAGTTGCGAGTTTTTGGGTTGCGACTATGTTCACTCAAAACTGTATACCTGTTATAACGGAACAAGTGTGATACCTAGTATCCCCGTGAACGGAGTCACAGTCGTTTTACAATCAGGTTAACCAAGTTTTCTAGAGATTTTTAAAGTTTTTTTTCGCTTAAAGTCTAAAAAATAGTTACGAAATAAAACGTAAGTGTTTTGCATTAACCTTTTTAATTTTAAATTCTTCGTACTTGTAAAAAATTCGCTCTTTTGGGAGTTGTTAAAGAACTCCATTGAACTCTGAAGCGTGCATTTATTTGCTTTATTGAAAAATACGCTAAGACCACTACGCAAGCAAATACTGCAGTGACCGCGACCCCAGCGAATGTTACTGAAACTACAAATCCAGAAACTAGATTTACTGCAATTTCTGTGACTGTCTTGATTGGGCAGTTCCAAAAATACGGTGTAGTCTATTGACAATTTTTGGTGAAGGGAATTTAACCCTTAACTTTTTCGTTCTCAGTGTGTTAAGAATGTTAAGGTGCATAAATTTGATAGAGTTTTTATTCTATAAACTTTTTGACTCGAAAATGTTTAGCTTTTTTTGAGTAAAGTTTTTCGATGTTTTGAAAAAAGAAACCTTCATAATATGTTAAATTTAGATTTTCCGTATCAGTGTAGTAATGAAAACTGAGAGCTCTGTTTTAAGAAGCTGATTTTGGATGAAGCTAGGGAAAAAGGTGTTTTGACAAAAGCTATTCTGGTGGAAGCTATTTTCAGATCAGGATCGAACTCGAATTTTTCATCCATACATGAGGGTTTGACATAGGATTTACAAAAACAGAGTCTTGCACAAAAACTAATTATCATGAGAAAAAAACAGAAGCAGGCTGACGGAGGTTTGGGCATTACTATTTAAACCCGGTTTGGGAGTCATTCATGTCTCCATTGAACTTTTTGAAGCGCCAGTTCAATTTGTTTGAAATATTTGCACCACCATTGCTTTATTTGAAACTGCGAATAAGCCCTGCTTGAAAATATTGAATTGAAAACTGCTCAGCGTGTGATTTGTGCAACGACATAAAGACTCTCTTTATCTCTTTTAGCTTGATTGTCCCTCGGAAAGATGCAACAACAGCCTCATTCTCTATGATCGATCTTCTGCTGTGCCTTTGATTCCACTGTGTCTGAGTCACCGGTGACATTAACTCAGTTCTGTGGGAAACAGTTCACATGAGCGCTAAAATTGCCTATAAAACAAAGTGTCCGGCACAATATTCCTTTTGTTTCAAGTATCAAACGTCGCAATATGTAGTTTTAAAAACGTTTTACTATGGAATAGGCTCGGATTTTCCCCTCATGGATTTAGCATTTTTAATTTTAGATTTCTTCTTATTAAGATAACTAAGTGAACATTTTGTACAGAAGAAATTCTCGTTTTTATTTGATTAACCTCACGTATTCACAATATTACACGTACTAGATGCGTGTTAGTTAAAAGTTTAGAGTTTTTTTGCTTTAAATAGTACGGACACTGAAGAATTACAAACTCGTAGAATTTGGGACATAAAAGAAACAATTGGATAGTCTATCTCACGTGCATTGAATGCAGTAATGGAGGCATCCTCTCGGTAGGTCAACTTATCAAGCAGCTTTACTTTTTGTTTCTCGCAAGCATACGCTTAATCAAGCGAGTCCAGCTCACGAGCTAGAATCAATTGAAAGTATGTGCATAGATGCAAGAACTAATCAGGCCGTATCGCTCTTATTATTTTGTTGTAATAGTTTAGAAATGTACGCTTAACATTAACTACTTCCTAAGAATCCTCATTGACTTGTTATTTATCAACTTTTCATTTGTCGAAACAAAATTCCGTTTCCTTTCGTTCTTGAAGACGTTTTCTTGAAGTCATCTAGAGCATGTTGTTCACTTTGTGCCTAATACAAAGTTTAATTGTTAATTAAGAAAATACACCAATTCGTACTTTTTTCAAGCAAAATTTTTCCTGGTTTGTTTCTGAATTCACAACATGTGTCGAATTTACAAAAAAATATTTAAATCATTCTTCATGAGGCTTTCACAGTCGAGAAAAAGAAAAATGTAAGTGAGCTTTTCATCTAAATGGCAAGGATGTTTGATAAAAAGTAGGTTTTTTATTTTAAAAATCAATGCTTTAATCGCCTTCTCTCAAAGATATTGAGATGGATGATAGAAGTGCAACGATTTCATTCTAGAGTCTCAAAGTGTTACCTTGAATTCAGAAAACCAAACACACGAAGCGACCAGAATGTAAAGAATTCGATGTTAAAATAATATCTTTACCTTCCTAACCACATTTTACGCATCATATAAATCGTATTATACTAGTTTTCAGCGGCTTAATAGCGGCTCAACTGGTTTTCTCTCTCTTCAAAAAGAGAAAACCAGTTGGGCCGCGCTATTTACTTGAAATAGTACCAATTACATACTTAAATATTTTTAAAAAGTTTATTAAAAATAATTTAAAATCTATTTGCTTGGGTTGATCAATTGTTTTTAACGCTTTTCACTCATCAAAGCTAACTTTCGATGACTGTGAGACAACCTGATACCGATACGATTTTGAAAGAGACAAAAGGTCTTTTTTTGCGCAAGGCACAATTTCAGCCTGTTGATTAAGCTCGAAATCCCAAATTTCTGTCACTAACCCGAGACCCGCGAGGATGTCAAACAAAAAATAGAACCTCTTTTTAAAGAGTTTCAAAGAGAAACTTTGAAATTAATTCAAACTATTCATTCACAAAGTTTTGGGCATGAAACACCCGGATTCTCAACACTCCTAACAATCATAATGAATTTTGAGTTTATTTGAGTTTTGAGTTTATTACGCATGGAAAATGCGTGCTAAGGTATAAGGAAGGGGGTATTCCATGTGATGGAAAACATGAAATCGAAGGAGTTCATAACATATGAGGTCGAAGGGGTCCATGGTGATTACGGAAAGAACTTGCGAGTTAATGGTCCGTTCTACTCCAGTGGTAGCATTGTGTGGGAGGGCGGTGAGGAATAGTACGATACAGCTTCAAGGTGTCCAATTCCTCGTTGAAGCCGGATTGCATCTTGTACACTAGTAGAGAGAATGAATAGAGTAGAGAGCGGATGGAAAGTCGACCACTCCAGTCATGGCGAACAAGATAGACTGACGTTTTGTCGAGAATGGTTCGGTCGATACGACCGTGAAGACTCGACCGTTCAATGACGTAACATAATGGAAGCGAGAGAATAGTATTTTCATTTGAACTCAATCGAATTCTTATGGTTAGGCTTAGACTTTTCTTTAAAAGCTCTCTTTAAAAACTCCGCTCTATCGGAGCTCAAAAAGTCGTCCATAAATTATTTTCCTGGATTTCATTCATAATCTCAATCCTATCGGGCGATGTTCTGTTGAAATGCCACCCACCTCTAGTCCTGCATTTTTACCAACCACTAACGTCTTCTCTAAATCCTTCTATCATTTCTACCGTAACCCTGACCTCATGGAGTTTTTTTTAGTATACCAAACGCTACCGTGTTTTCTATATCTTTTTTTGGATTCTACAGGATGTTCAATTGTATATGGAAAACTTGAATATTTTTTCGTCGACCGAGTAACATGAAAGTTTCAGGAATTACAGAATTGCCTAACTTAGGTAGAGATCGCAATGAATTTTCTAAAATGATCAATATAGTGCTATATGATTATTTTTTGATGTTTTTCGAGCTAAATTTTCTCTAGAATTCGATAAAAACCTTTTTTTTAGTTTTAAAATTCAAAAAAACGGTTTTAAAAATTAAAAAAATATGCCAATGGCACCCTCCCCTCACCCAATGGAGGAAGGAGGAATTAAGTTTGGCCGCAATTTTTATTACTTCAAACGGTCCCGCCTTAAAGTAGCTAAAAAGGCGGCGGATTTGAAAAGAATTTTTTAATGCGCGGTCGCGTGCGCACGCGGATTTTGAAATTAATGCGCGCATTTTAAATGTTTAATGAAAATTCGATAAGGGCCGTTTTTTCAATTTTTTGTTTGCGATTCGCGAGAGAAAGGGTAAGAATAAGAAGAAGTGGATGAGAGAGAGTAACATTGGCAGAGAGCGATGTAGATAGAGGGAAAGAGAGAGGTAGAGAGACAGAGGAAAAGAGCGAGTTAGAGAGAGATGGGAAAGAGCGGATGCGTCTGCGTCTCGAGGGCGTCTCGCGTGCTCGAGTGCGTCTCGCGTGCGTGCCTGCGCATCCTAATTAAAATTTTGCGGGCTGGCCTTGTCTATTGAAAGGAATTACCGACACTTTGTACCGCGTCACTTTGTATACGACACTTTGTACCCGACACTTTGTACCCCGTCACTTTATACCGCGACACTTTGTACCGCGTACGGCCTCGTTAGCTAAGCCGTACGGCCTCGTTATCTAAGCCGTACGGCCTCGTTATCGTAAACTTTTACTAAGCCTAAGTGTTTTTTAATGTAAAAATATGTTTTAATGTAAAAATAAAACGCGCGGCCTCACTCAAGTCGCGGTACAAAGTGTCGCGGTACAAAGTGTCGCGGTACAAAGTGACGGGGTACAAAGTTTCGGGTACAAAGTGTCGTATACAAAGTGACGCGGTACAAAGTGTCGTGATACGTATCGAAAGTGGTCGTCTGACGGGGGGTGCAATGGGAGTTCCCAGTTATACTTGGGCACTACTAATGCGCTATGTCAGAGAATGCCTAAAACACGGGCTCAAAATTTTCAAAGTTCTAGTGAGGTCTAATTTCAACGTTTGAGTTTTTTTAAAACGAAAATTGAAAAGTTTTGAAAGTGCCATAACGAATTCAGATTGTATTATATCATTTTTAAGCTTATTCAAACGTTTGTTCTTCAATATGTACCACTATCACGAAAAGCACAATCTTCAGAAATCAATATCTTTTGGGGATACTGGAAAAAATTCAAAATTTTCCCAAAATAGTTTCGCCATATACTAATCTAGTCCATAGTGCGAGAAATCTGGATGACGAAAGCAGTATAGAGTTTTTAAATTTGCTAGTCTAGCCATAGGAAATCAAGACGCTTTCTCACACTTTCTGTAGTAATGACTTCCACTAAGAAGTTCTTTCTAGTTACGAGAGGCAAGCAATTTTGTCTAACGTGTATCAATATCATCCGAAAGACTCGTAAGTTTTTTCAATCTTTTTGGAGTTAATATACAAAACGTGTTAAAATCGAATTATATTTTATCTGCATCCGAGAATGCGCATTGGTAATCAAACATCATAGACAATAAATTTGTTTGAAGAAAAAAAAAGACAATTGAGAGCTATGGCATATGAAGGCTAGATACTTCATTAAATGCGAAACACTATTCTATTTACAGACAATTTTTTACGGAAAGCTTTGAGAGACTTTTCCCGAAGAATATCAATAGGTAACTTGCTAAATATTCGAGAAACTCGCAAAGAGAAGCTGTAGTACCTAGCAGTGTTACGAGTTTTTTCAACTTGAATACCACTAGGATTAGTTCTTGTACAACGTCCTTCTTTATATATATATATATATATATATATATATATATATATATATATATTTATCTACATTTCGAAAAATGCAATTGTAGGGTAGTTTGGGAGCTAGGGAGCCTTGGGTGCCCAACGGTTTTCAGAGTTCAAGATCGATGAGAGAACATGTGGGTGACGAATCCGCGTGTTTGAGTTTTTTGATAGCGGTGGACCAGGCCGTGATTGGATCGGGAGGAGTACAGAAGGATAGCTTTGGCGAGTGATTTGAGAGCGGCTACCTTGAGCGGTACTTGGTTTGACTGAGTGGGCATCAGCAGTGGAGGAGCTGCTCCTCACCGACCAAGTCCCCCGGTTCCCATCGGCTGCCCTTGGCAAAGAATTAATAATTGATGGTTTGGACTTTTTGGGTAGGATGAACAAGGGTATCTTCGATGATGATTGGAAATATATGTCTCCGTGAAGAACCTCGAGATCTCGACTTTGGATAAACGTATGATGAACAGAAGCGAGATTTCATTTCAAGAGTGAAAACTATTGCTGTTGCGTCGTCTGTTGTTCAAAAATCGCAAAAGGCTGTAATCAGTCAACTTTGTTCGTAATGGCAAGGTTTTTCATCACATTATTATTTTTAAGCAGTTCTACGAACATTTTGAAAGAAGTTATGTCAAGCATTTCTGGTACACGAGAAAACCAACGGGCTACTCTCAGACTAAATGAATTGTACCTAGCACTGTTCTTCGTTACTTCTATTGAAACTCCGTGAGAATTAGTTCGCGTTTCTTTGGTTCTTTGGAAAAAATGTTGTTTCTTAATGATGGTTTTGTCATTGATTATTTTCCATGCCATGGTCAAATCCATATATACTCGTCTCTCTTCTAAAGACATGAGACCTAGCTTAGAGAGTCTACTTTTATAAGATGTATTTCCGTGAGGATAGCTACAGTTAGGAAAGCAGCGAGCGAATACGATTCTCGTGAAAGACCTGAGAACTTTCTCTATTTCTTCGACGTCTTTTTTGAAGTGCGGATTCCAGAAACTTGAAGCAAATTCTAAATGAGGCATGACATAAATTTTGAAGCATTTCACCAAGATAGAGGCATCATTGATGTTCACGGCTCTTAACATTGAATATAGAGCAGAATTAGCTCTAGATACTCGGTCAGATATAGTGATATTACGCCGAAGAGAAGGGATTATTTGTACACCTAGATCACGAACTCGACTCACACACTCCAAAGCAGTATTGTCTATGTAATAGGTAGGAGTAAGTGCCGTAGACCCGATATGTAAATGAACTGTTTTAGAGGTAGAGAGAGATAATTGGTTGGAAGTACACCAGAATGATACTTCATCTAGAGAAGCTTGAAGTTCAAGACAACGTTCTGTCATGTTATTCTTGTTGTAAGACAGATACAACTTTATGTCATCAGCATATGCTTGATATCGAACGTTAGTGAATGAAGAAAGAACTTGATTCAAGTCGGATATGTATAAGAAAAAGAGCAAGGGTCCCAATACAGACCCTTGTGGGACACCGGATGTAACAGGATGTGGAGTTGATAAGGTGTCGCTCATACGAACGGAAAATTCTCTATCTGTTAGGAACGACTTCAACCAAGTTATAACTAAACTCGGTATACCGAAATGAGTACATTTTCTTAACAATTTATTTATACATACTGTGTCAAATGCACGAGAGAAATCTATATAAATCACATCGGTGGAGAGTCCTGCACTTAGAGCCTTCGTCCAATCATTTTCACATGAGAGTAAATTTGTAACTATGGAAGCGCCCGCCCGGAAACCGTGTTGACTTGAGGGGAGTATCTCAAAATGAGAAACGTGCTCTATTATAATAGACCTGATAACCCGTTCCATAACCTTTGAAGCTGGAGAAAGAATAGAAATGGGTCTGTAAGACGATGAAAGAGAAGGGTCTTTACCAGATTTAGGAATGGCAGTGATCAAAGAATGCTTCCAAATTTCAGGTACAACACCGAGAGATAAAGAGAAGTTATAAATATGTGCTAATGGAAGAGCGAGAGATTTTGAGCATTTTTTGAAAACTATTTGCGGAATCCCATCAGCACCAGTGCTGCAAGTACCTTTCAATTTTGATAACAACCGAGCTACAGTAGATGGAAAACAAATAAAGTCACTTACTTGTTGTTGAATGGAAGGACCGAGTAGTGGGGGAGACAGTCCATCGTCGAGAGTAAACGAGGAAACAAATTCCTTCGCTAATAGATCACATTTTTGAAATGTGTCGAGAACATTAACACCCGAAGAGTCAATGAGAACACGAGGAGGACAGGTCTTAGGTTTGATCAAGGAGGCTATATGTCTATACAAGTCACGCGACTTGACCAGTTTTACTTTCTGACAATACCTATTCCATTTATCAATTTGTTTGAGAAGATCCTTGCTGGATTTATCATATAATGCGCGAACTCTTGGGATTTCAATACTCAAGAAGAGTAAATTACGGTATTCAATTAACTTCTGAATGTGTGGAGGATAAGCAGTTGTGACGGATCGTGGAACGCGTAAAGGAACGAATTGGGCAAGAGAGCTTTTAGGATATCAAGGAAGCGAGAGTAAAGATCGTCAATGGAATAAAAGTTGTCAAAAGCTGACTCCCAGTCGATAGTGATTAAGTATTGACTAAGTCCTTCAAAATCTGTTCTGGAGTAGTCCAGAACCTTGAAGGAAGGGCGAGGTAGAGCAGAGTCACAAATCGAGAAGGCCAGTCCATAATGATCACAAGTGGGAAATGAAGGTATGACACGAACATTTGAGCAAAGGTGTGAATGAGAAGAGAGGAGCCAGTCGATGCACTTATTTTGACGGGTGGGTGTACTGCAGAGTTGGTGGAGTCTGTGAGATGTTACTAAATCTATCAGCAAATTGTCACATGGAGAAGAACCATTTGTGAGACAATCTGAATTGAAATCGCCCACACAGAGGCTAGAATTTCCAGAAGTCGAAAAAATTTCAGATAGAACATCGCAGAATATTCGGGTTTCCGCACAATCAAAACGAGGGGGACGATAGCAAACTGTGAGACGAATGAAATAGGAAGAGAGAAATAAGTCGATACAAACTATTTCCATATTAGAAAGACTCAACGCAGGTCTTGTGAAATGGATGTGGTCGCGAAGAATAATTGCTACCCCGCCACCCCGTGAATCACGATCACAACGAACAACTGTGTATGGAAGCGAACCAATGATCTCACTGTCCAGTATTCTAGAGTTCAACCATGTTTCGGATAGTGCGATAATATCTGGCTTTTCATTCTCGAGAAAAGATCGGAAAGCAACTAGTTTATTACTAAGAGAGCGCATGTTAAAATAAATCAATTTCAAAGAAATAGTCGAATTAGGAAGAGAAGCTGAACAAGTGTTCCGGAAGGATCCTAGCCGAGCTAGTTTCCCTGATTATGACGAGAAAGCGGAGTAACCGGTGGAGGCGGAGACGCAAACAACGGAGAAGAGAGGGATGGTGGGGACGTTTTACGGGTACCACCAATTTCCTCTTTCAGCCACAGCTCATCTCGATATAGAACCCAAGTGCACCTGGGGTCACGCTCACGCAGTGTCTTCAGAAGTGACCGTTTTGCATTCCACGCAGCAAGTTCCTCAGGAGTCATCGACTTTCGAACAAAGACGCCTTTCCAGTTCGGTTTAGAACGAAGAGTTGGAGCAGCGCGTAGAGCTGAAAGAACGAATGCCCGAGAAGGAAGCATGACCTTGAGAAGACGACGCGGTCCCTGCCTCATTCTGAACACGACCTCCGGCCTCACTTGTATATTGAGATCATCAAGCAAGGAGCGCACTACAGTCTCGTCATGCTGAAGACGCTCTCCCGCATTGGGAGAGTTACTCTCCGGCAGCCCTGCTACGACCAAAGAGCGCGCGCGACGAATGGACTCCTCATCTTGAGAAGACGAAGACATAGGAGGGCAAACACTTGGAGAAAATGGAACAGGAGGAGACGCGGATTGACACCTGCATGAGCATTCCTTCGGAACTGAATGCTCTAGAGACGATGTCAGCAATTTGATTAGACGGGTGATGGTTGACCAGACAACTCCAGGAATTCCGTCCGGGGCATCGGCATCTGCCAGGGCAGTAGCTTCTGCAATGGTTTGAGACACAGAACAAGAAGGCGAAACTAACTTTGGAGGAGTGAGTGGACTGCCGGGGCTTCCACCCTTCTTCCCTTTCTTTTCGACCTTTCGACGTCCGGCCATTGCAGATTAGATTTGAAGTAGAGATGAGAGCAGTGAATTGAACAACCTCTCAGTGGTGATGATGGAAGTTAGAATGAAGTTGAAGTTAAATATGCGGTTTCTATCAATTATGGACTGGTTCTGCATAATCTTCCAACCCATGACAACGTCGTTTTGATATCTCCTATCGGCCAAGTTTGTTAGGCCTAGACATCTTAGCCTAGTTTCATAAGACGGAAGAGCCTGAGGGTACATTTTGTTCGGAAAACAACGATAATATACAATGCGTGTAAAAATTCTCTGAACATTTTCTACCGTTGTCGAATCTTTCGAGTAGTGAGGATTCCAAAGCGTCGAAGCAAAGTCTAGGTGAGGTCTAATGCCGTAATATTTGCATTTGTGGAGGAGTTTCGGAATACTTATGGAATCGAATGCCCTAGAAAAGTCTAAATAAATAACATCCGTACACTGGCCGATTGATAAAGCATT
>OZ057408.1:13696776-13823200 GCA_964056735.1 Allodiplogaster pararmata | reverse complement strand
TGAAGAAGACGTTCTTTTGAATGTAACATTAACTTTGTGTTTGGTTCGGAAGTTTCATTGAAGCAATTAAGGTTTTTGATTTGTTTCTACGCTTCTGGTATGGTCCTCAATCCACTCTTACTAGTACATGAATTTTAATAACCGTATGATTGTGTGCATTCTAAGAGTTGTCGCTTTAAGCCTATGACATGTCTCATTCAAAACTGCAAATAAAAACCAGGAGTCTGCACCTCGCTTCGAACGAAAGATCAGACAGTATTCCATGTTTGACTCTTCAACGCTCTATGTCTATGTTTGATGTCAGCTGACACAACGAATGCAAAAACGAAAAATCCTCAATGAAAAATAAGTCTCAAAGCAGATTATGTGAATAGAAAATTTATCTCGTTGCTACGCAATTGCTTCCTATTATTCGTCTTTTTCGAAATGCCAAGCTTCATTCAAACTTTTCTGCTCCGCGAGAAATGGTTTGGTCCACTCTGCTGAAGATTTCACTTCTTGTCACTGTCAGTGATTACACCGTTCAATGACAAAACAGACCAGGCCTTCTTAGAATAATATGTTTTATTTTAGCCTCATCGTCGCTGCTATTCTCGAGAGAAACATTTTGTATTAGAAATAATATGAAGAAGATGGAATAATAAAACCTTATAGGCAACATTTAGCAAAATTATTTTCGAAATGTACAATCAGTGTGTTGGCTAGTTATGGTCGATAAAAATCACCTAGAAATAAATCATGCAGCAAACCAAAAAACTTCAAAGGAAAGTTGAAGAAAAAACATTTGAAACGATTGAAAGAGAAGACGAAGGAATTTTGTTGGTTCCCAACCCAACGAAATTCCTTTGTATCTCGAGAGACCAAGTACTCTATGTGATTGCATTGAAGCAGCTCTGGTGGTCCCAATCCATTGTCTTCCAACCAGATCCCTCTCACATCTATTATGCTCTCAATCCTACCAGCTTTCCCGCCAGCTTATCCGAATGTGTCACCGCATGTTATCAAGTAAGCCTACCTTATATAGTTCAAATCAAGTCAATTCAAACGCCTATTCTTGAAGACATGACGTGTCAAAAAATTTTGCCCAGGGGTTGAAAGTGAAAGAGTGGAAGATGTCGATATAGTTTGGACATTACGGCTCCAAAGTGTCCAATTCCTACTAGGAACCGAATTTTATCTTGTCAAAAAAAAAACGAAATGAGACGACCAGAGAGGAAATAGTTGGTCGACTGCTATAGAAATTGTCAGCAAAAAGTAATTCTCTCTGGTATTGAGTCCAATTCCAATGAAGAACGTGATTCTGGTTCATATCGGAATAAAAGAACCAATGTCTTTTCATCTACCCGTGCATTCTGAACCATTCATTTACATTTCCATGTGACACGAATCTTTTTAACTAATCACCACTTCCTACAAATAAACTTGAACTTCTCACTGATATTCGCAAACAGACAAATTGTTTCACGCTGTTTTCAAACAATTACTTTTCTTTGCAAGGACTCGTCCTGTCTCGCTATCAGAGTGTCAGTGCCTGATTCCTGTTCACTGCTTGACATATCGTCAGTTGTTTAAAATTCATTGTCATTATCCATTGAAATTTAAGTTCGGGATATCCCTTCTAGTGTCATATTTGATTGGTTGCTATATTGTAAGAATGTGTGTCTGATTTAGATGTGTTCCATCTTAAACAGACGTCAGTGCCTTAAATCTGTGTGACTTAGAATAAGAAGATATAGATGTGCATTTGAGTTTTCTAAAAAAGATTAGAACTCGATTTTCTTGTTTTCTCGGGAAGGGGAAATTGAAGTAGCTACTCTCAAAGGTTTTTCCAATATTTCCAATGTTTTTTCACAGCCATTGAACTTTTAGTTTCACAAATACTTTAAGCATAGATTAAAAACCTTTGAAAACTAAAGTTTTAGAGGGTTCAACCAGATAAGAGCTTAGAGTGTCTGAAAGCTAAATAGTTAAAAACAGGCATCCAAAACCGATTTGTCACCGGCTGAGTTAAATCTGAAATGATTTCTACAAACGTTAAAAAGATCGATTCTCTCTCAAATGATACAAACTCAAGTAAGGGAAATTTCAGTTCGGTTTCTATTAACACTCATCAAGAAGGTGTTTATGCGAGAAACCAGGCGGCTACTACTTGTGGCTCTGGTTTCAAGCTGAAACTGTCCGTCAATGCTTTGAAGAGTTCGACGGACTCAGGCGTCAGTTCCGAAGCAGTCATTACTCCTGGGACTAACAACCAAGAAGCAACTCCTGTCGCTATGACTCAAGAACCTACATCTGTTACTAAGATCCAAGGAACTACTCCTCTGACGACGACCCAAGCAACTACTCCTGTAACTGCGAATCAAGCAACTTCTTCTGTGACTACGACTCAAGCAACTACTCCTGTGACTACGACTCAAGCAACTACTCCTGTGTATACGACTCGAGCAACTAATCCTGTGACTACGACTCAAGCAACTACTCCTGTGACTACGACTCAAGCAACTACTCCTGTGACTACGACTCAAGCAACTACTCCTGTGGCTACGAATCAAGCAACTACTCCTGTGACTACTACTCAATCAACTACTCCTGTGACTACGACTCAAGCAACTACTCCTGTGGCTACGACTCAAGCAACTACTCCTGTGACTACGACTCAAGCAACTACTCCTGTGACTACGACTCAAGCAACTACTCATGTGGCTACGACTCAAGCAACTACTCCTGTGACTGCGACTCAAGCAGCTAATCCTGTGACTACGACTCAAGCAACTACTCATGTGACTACGACTCAAGCAACTACTCCTATGACTGCGACTCAAGCAACTAATCCTGTGACTACGACTCAAGCAACTACTCCTGTGACTACGACTCAAGCAACTACTCCTGTGACTACGACTCAAGCAACTACTCCTGTGACTGTGACTCAATCAACTACTTCTGTGACTACGACTCAAGAACCTACTCCTGTGACCATGACTCAAGCCACTGCTCCTGTGACTGCGACTCAAGCGACTAATCCTGTGACTACACCTCAAGCAACTACTCCTGCGACTACGACTCAAGCAACTACTCCTGTGACTACGACCCTAGCAACTACTCCTGTGAATACGGCCCTAGCAACTACTACTCGTCAGATTCGTTTTATAGCTCATCCCACGGAAAAAGAAAAAAAAAATTGTATATGGAAATTGAAAATTCCAAGTTTTCGGAACATTTCGCGAAGAAGGCTATAGAGCCGAATTTGTTAACTTTCGTACCCGTTCATGTCAATTGCGAGGAGGTGAAATGATTGAGCATGAGTTTTCTAACTTCGGTCCTTTCTATAGATTTATTTTTTTCAAAAATATACAAAAAATTTCAGTTTTCGGATTTTGTGGCTGCACAGACTTGAACCAAAATGGATGCCCGAGTGGTAAAATTTGCAACTTCTCGTATGTTAGCAAGAACTGGGAGAATTGCACAATCTCCGTCTTGGACAACTACGAATATGGCACTCTGTATGTGAGTATTTCAATGGTTAAGAAACTATGACTCAAGCAACAATCAGAGTATTAGTCGTCACTGTATTTATTTCCTCGACCTGAGCAAGGTACATGCAAATATAATAGAAAATTGCTGCGTTCCCTTAATTCGAGTCACAGACCCCAAACACGGGGGGAATCACTCTTGTTTTGCCGACTCTTGGACTGAAGAGTTGAATGGTCGTAGTGATTTCATTGTATGTAGTACTATCATAATCAGAATGAAGCGTTTGAGTTCGATCTTTAAAAAAAAAACTAATTTTAACATTAAGAAATTTATTTAGGCAAAAACCGGTTTCACATTCATTAGTTGCACGGTTTTGGCTTGTGAATTGAAACAGTACTACTGTTATCAAGGACAAAACAAGACACAGTGCAACGCAAGTGCAGTCACAGTTGCTGTACAACCAGGTTAACCAAGTTTGTCAGAGATTTCTTTTCGTTTTTTTTCTCGCTTGAAGTCTAAAAAACTAGTTATGAAAAAAAACCGTGAGTGACCTTTTAAACCTTTTTCATTAACCTTTTAGTTTTAAAATCTTCGTATTTGTAAAAAAATTCGCTCTTTTGGGAGTTGTTAAAGAATTCCATTGAAGCGTGAATTTATTTGCTTTTTTTTAAAATACGCTGAAACCACTACGCAAGCAAATACTGCAGTGACTGCAACCCCAGCAAATGCTCCAGAAACTAATCATGTGACTACGACCCCAGTGACTTCGATGCCTGCAACCACTCCTGTGACTACGAGTCAAGCAACTACTACTGGTTAAATTATTTTTCTAGCTTATCATTTTACCCACGGAAAAAAATAGAAAAAAAAATTACGGAATAGAAATGCAAATAAGACTTTATATGCAAATTGAAAGTTCCATTTTTTCGGAACATTTCGCGAAGAAGGCTATAGAGCCGAATTTGTTAACTTTCGTACCCGTTCATGTCAATTGCGAGGAGGTGAAATGATTGAGCATGAGTTTTCTAACTTCGGTCCTTTCTATAGATTTATTTTTTTCAAAAATATACAAAAAATTTCAGTTTTCGGATTTTGTGGCTGCACAGACTTGAACCAAAATGGATGCCCGAGTGGTAAAATTTGCAACTTCTCGTATGTTAGCAAGAACTGGGAGAATTGCACAATCTCCGTCTTGGACAACTACGAATATGGCACTCTGTATGTGAGTATTTCAATGCTTCAGAAACTATGACTCAAGCAACAATCAGAGTATTAGTCGTCACTGTATTTCTTTCCTCGACCTGAGCAAGGTACATGCAAATATAATAGAAAATTGCTGCGTTCCCTTAATTCGAGTCACAGACCCCAAACACGGGGGGAATCACTCTTGTTTTGCCGACTCTTGGACTGAAGAGTTGAATGGTCGTAGTGATTTCATTGTATGTAGTACTATCATAATCAGAATGAAGCGTTTGAGTTCGATCTTCAAAAAAAAAACTAATTTTAACATTAAGAAATTTATTTAGGCAAAAACCGGTTTCACATTCATGAGTTGCACGGTTTTGGCTTGTGAATTGAAACAGTACTACTGTTATCAAGGACAAAACAAGACACAGTGCAACGCAAGTGCAGTCACAGTTGCTGTACAACCAGGTTAACCAAGTTTGTCAGAGACTTCTTTTCGTTTTTTTTCTCGCTTGAATTCTAAAAAATAGTTACGAAAAAACCGTAAGTGACCTTTTGCATTAAACTTTTTAATTTTAAAATGTTCGTACTTGGGAAAAATTCGCTATTTTGGAATTTGTTAAAGAACTCCATTGAACTCTGAAGCGTGCATTCATTTGCTTTATTTAAAAATACGCTAAGACCACTACGCAAGCAAATACTGCAGTCACCGCGACCCCAGCAAATGTAACTGAAACTACAAATCAGATCAGGATCGAATTCGAATTTTTTATCCATAAATGAGGGTTTGACATAGGATTTACAAAAACAGAATCTTGCACAAAAACTTATTTTTTCTACCAATTCATGAAAAAAACAGAAGAATTCGGACGGAGGTTTGGACATGACCATTTAAACCCAGTTTGGGAGTCGTTCATGATCTACATTAAACTTTTTGAAGCGCCAGTTCAATTTGTTTGAAATATTTGCACCACCATTGCTTTATTTGAAACTGCGAATAAGCCCTGCTTGAAAAGATTGAATTGAAAACTGCTCAGCGTGTGATTTGTGCAACGACATAAAGACTCTCTTTATCTCTTTTAGCTTGATTGTCCCTCGGAAAGATGCAACAACAGCCTCATTCTCTATGATCGATCTTCTGCTGAGCCTTCGATTCCACTGTTTGAGTCACCGGTGACATTAACTCAGTTATGTGGAAAAAACTTGACATGAGCGCTAAAATGGCCTATAAAACAAAGTGTGCGGCACAATATTCCTTTTGTTTCAAGTTTCAAACGTTGCAATAGTTGTGAAAACGTTTTATTATGGAATTGGCTCGGATTTTCCCCTCATGAATTTTTAGCATTTTTAATTTTAGATTTATTCTTATTATGATAACTATATTATGATATTTTGTACAGAAGAAATTCTCGTTTTTATTTGATTTACCTTACGTATTCACAGTATTACACGTACTAGATGCGTGTTAGTTAAGAGTTTAGAGTTTTTTTGGTTTTAAATAGTACGTAAACTGAAGAATTACAAACTGAAAAAAAACTTGCGACATAAAGGCTGCGCATTGTTTTGCTCACCGACCGTTTTTTACCGTAAAAAGTAAAACTAACTTGCTCACCTACAGTGAGATACATACAGGTTTTGTTTGAATTTTTCTGTGCGGGAGCTTCCTGATTAGCAATAAAATGACGCTGTGACTGTCCAAATGGAGCAACTTTTGCATTTTGAAAGAGTCATTTGGACAGTCACAGCGTCATTGTATTGCTAATCAGGAAGCTCCCGCACGGAAAAATTCAAACAAAACCTGTATGTATCTCACTGTAGGTGAGCAAATTAGTTTTACTTTTTTACGGTAAAAAACGGTCGGTGAGCAAAAAAGTGCGCAGCCAAAAGAAACAATTGGATCTTGTATGAAATCTCTTCTCTTCTCGATATATGTACATATAATTCTATTTGGCCGCTCTCTCGCATTCTTTTTCACGCACTGGGTTGAGCTGCTTCTAACTAGCTCCCGCTATTTCATCATCATCATCTTTATCTCGTGATCATTACAGATGTTACAAACAATCACAAAGTATCCAGCAAAAGGCATTGCACTCACATTGCTTTCGTATATAATAAAAAATATAATTGAATGAAATGAAATTCCAATTAAAGTTGTAAACAAAATCTTATCTTAAATACTGACGTGGAATTATCAACAATACACGGTTAGAGAATGATTCAGAAGAAATGCTAAGAATGCTATCAATTTGGTCTCCTGTCTCCAAACAACTAGTCAATGATATTGAATATGTGCAGCGTAATTACACTAGAAGGGTTTTCTATAGATGTGGCCTTGGCAATGCTTCCTATCCCGAAAGATTGAAATTTCTCGGTACTGAATCGCTTGAACTCCGTCGCACTATAAGAGATCTTTGTTTTCTCCATAAGAGCCTTCATTCCAACTTATCCATAGACACCTCTCATTTGTATACACTTAATCCTCATCAGTACAATACACGGCATGGTCACCAATTGAACATTAGACTTCCCGCTCTCTATCCTGCTAGATTGTCTACTTTTGTATCTAGATCGATTTCTATATGGGAATGCCTTCCTAGTGAATTCAAGTCTTTGCAAAACTCAGCTCTATTTAAAGAAAAAATTAAACGTATTGTCACCAGCATCAGTGCTTAAATTAATTTCCTTTCTGTTCGATTATATATCATAGTCCACGCTCTAATTTGTCGTATTGACTTCGTGATATTGTTTATAATGTTGCGTGGAACAATAAATGAAATGAAAATGAAATGAAATGAAATGAAATCCATATTGTTGACTATTGCATACGTACGATTAGAAAACGAATGAGCAGTAATGTTGTCACTAGCTTTAACAAGCGGAAAAAGCTTATTTGAGAGGCCACGAGTATTTGATTCTTTGATAGAGAAAAAATCAGTGATCAAAACATCGGATGAGCCGATCAGAATAGAATGTAGTAATCGAAAAGTTGCTATTTGTCTTCTATCCAGTAAAGATTGCAAATCAAACATTTCACAAGCTAGTCTATAACAAGTCCATGGTATATTACAGCGAAAGAAAAGGCGTCTTAAAAACAGATACTGGACATTTTCAAGCATACGCTTCTCGTATAACAAGTGTGGAGCATATACAAGGGAAGCATACTCCAAAAAAGAACGTATGTAAGCTTTGTAAACATGTGTCAAAACTATGGGATTACACGATTTTATTGCTATAAAAAGAAAGTTTACACGTTTAGTTGCTTTATTAACTATGTCAGTAATATGATTAGAAAAAGAATGGTTCTCTGAAATTATCACTCCAAGATCTTTAATAAACCCGGGTGTGTGCAATGGCTGCCCTAAAAAAGTATAGGAGGTGCGTGGAATCGATTTTCCGAAATGTAATACAGCGCATTTAGAAACGTTAACAGTCATTTGCCACGAAGTAAGCCAGTTTTCTAAGATTCTTAGACAATCGAAAATTTTAATATAGGACGAATTATCATCAACGACTACCAAGAGTTTCAAGTCATCTGCAAAAAGAAAAGGTGTAGCAGGTAATGAGTCAGCAATGTCATTGATGAATATAAGAAAGATAAGAGGACCAAGAACACTACCCTGGGGCACTCCCGAGATAACCGGAACAGAAGAAGAAAGTGCATCATCTACTTGTACACTTTGCACTCTATCAACAAGCCATGCATTGAGCCAATTGAGCAATTTGCCGCTTATACCATAAGACGATAGTTTTTGCAGAAGTTTTATATGGCTCACTGTATCGAAAGCTTTAGAAAAATCGAAATAAAGTACGTCACAGCAAACGTTTTGTGAGTGAAGTTTGTGCAAAAGATTCTGAAAAGAGAGGAGTTGGAGGACTGTGCTTCTATTTTCACGAAAACCATATTGATACGGCGAAAGCAGAGAATTTTCGTTCAAAAATTTAGTGATTTCATGCTTTATCATCCGCTCGAGGCATTTACCAATAATACTTGTTATTGAAATGGGTCTGTAGTTTTCTGGATTGTTTTTACTGCCTTTTTTGAATATTGGCTTGAATATTGCTTGTCTCCATGCATTGGGTAAATGTGCAGATTCGAAAGAGGCGGAGAATATTAGCGAGAGAGGAAATGCGAGTGATGTGCAGCACTTTTTCAACAAGATGGAAGGAATTTTATCAAAGGATAGAGAAGTTTTAGAAGCCATGTTTTTGAGAAATTTTTCAACGATAAATGGGGAAAAATCTATGTTTTCACAAACACTGTTAGTTCTATTCACAAAGAGAGGAGTGCAATTATTATCATTCACAAAGATTGAAGAAAATTGATCGGAAAAAGTTTCAGCTTTCTCTAATGAAGAAATAGCCAAGGAATTATCGTGACGTGTTAATGAAGGGAAAATGATTTGTTTGTTATAGACCGAGCGCATATGTTTGAAAATTCCATTTGCACCTTTCTCAAACAATTTTTTTTCTTTATATACTATCTCACGCCTGATTGCACGACGAAGTTTTTTGCATGTTTTGGAGTAATCCGAAAGGTTTGAAATATATGCTCCAGCTTTCCATAAAATATGCTTTTTCTTCATCAATTTTTTAACTTGTGAAGAGTGAGTTTTTGTTGAAAAGTTGATTAGCGGAACGCATGAATCAATTACTGTGTGAATAGCATTGAGGAAGCGATCATACATGTTAGTTACAATGTCTCCTAAGCCGAGTGCTTTGACCCAATCTATGTTAGCGATCATAATGTTGGCAGTTACGTAATCTCCTCTCTTCCATGCACGTGCTAGAATTTTTCTGTCTCTTCCAACATTATAAGAAAGGGAAAGAGAAAGATATACGTCAGCATGATCAGCTAGGCCTGCTTTTACTTCTTTCTGTCTGGATTTGATGCTGTCTCTCGTTCGTTCTTCTTTTTCCAGTCTTCTCTCTCCGTCGGCAGCTGTGTCAGTCGCAAATTCCTCACAGTGAAGATCCTTTTCCCTGCTTTGTCGTTTCGTTGGATGGCTTCCGCCCATGCTTGTTTGTAGACTAGCAGATCGGCTGCATTGTAGTCTGGTCGAGCAGTGATTGCTGTGGAGTGCTCTCGGCGATGAATGTGGAACTTCTGCAGGAAATTGAGTGCACTCTCGCGGGAGTGGAATACCACTACAAGTGGTCTCGGCTCCACTTCCCCATGCCTCTCCTTGCCAATCCGAAAAGTTTTGACTGCTTGGTCACCACTACAGTTAGCAATCAAGTTCGACACAGTTTCAGCATCGTCTCCCTCGGGGACTCTTCTTAGGAAAATTCTTCTCTGGCGTTCGCTGTCATTCTCTCGCTCACGGAATGCTTCTCTGACGGCTGTTCTCACAGGAATCCATGATTGAGGGTTGGTACTTGGAATAGAACATTGCTCCGTAAGTGCATCCACCTTGACTCTCAATTCATTGACGACCGAATGAAGTTTTCCATTTTCTTTCATAAGCTGAACGATTTTTCTGTTGATTCTGATCAGCATGTTCTGGAGATCAGCATGAACCATTGCCAAGTCCAGAGTTGTTGGTGTGGGGAACTTCTTCTTCTTTCCTTCCTTTTTGTCAAGAAGTATAGCTTTGCTCCAATCCGAGGGCAAATATTCATCTGTATGACGAATATCAGTGGTATTTGGCGTTGGGGATGAAGATATTAAAGACAGATGGCTGGGAGAGATAAGAGAGCTTTTAGAATCATCACTGCTCATCATGAAAGAAAAGGATGAGAATGATTTTCAACTCGATCTTTTCTCACTGTAAAAAACATTCAAGATTTACAACTAGCTCGCACACTAGTGTGCTCGTTTTAGTGTGAACTTTCAAAAAACGGTAATGAGCTTATAAGTAAGGGAGAAGTATAGTGAACGTGCGAGTAGACTGAAAAAAGGGCTAGCAATTAAGGAATGGAAGGGTTGACTTATGCTGCCTCTCAAAAACAAATATCTTATTTATGGAAAATTTTCGCAGAAGAAAATTTCAGTTTCACATATTGTTGGCTTTCGATAAATTAATTATTCGTGCAAATATTGTTGGCTTTCGATAAATTAATTATTCGTGCAAATATTGTTGGCTTTCGATAAATTAATTATTCGTGCAAATATTGTTGGCTTTCGATAAATTAATTATTCGTGCAAATATTGTTGGCTTTCGATAAATTAATTATTCGTGCAAATATTGTTGGCTTTCGATAAATTAATTATTCGTGCAAATATTGTTGGCTTTCGATAAATTAATTATTCGTGCAAATATTGTTGGCTTTCGATAAATTAATTATTCGTGCAAATATTGTTGGCTTTCGA
This sequence comes from Allodiplogaster pararmata, assembly GCA_964056735.1. Lineage (NCBI taxonomy): Eukaryota > Metazoa > Nematoda > Chromadorea > Rhabditida > Diplogasteridae > Allodiplogaster > Allodiplogaster pararmata. The sequence continues at coordinate 13,812,234 of OZ057408.1, read as the reverse complement.
TAAATTAATTATTCGTGCAAATTTTATTGCTGCTTCAGTTTCAAGACATTTCACTTTGGAAGTTGAATTGATTTCATATCAAAACTATGAAACATTAATGTCTTAATTTCAACAACAACAAAAAGATGCGTTACCAGTTTTGTTTGTCTTTTGAGGTCTATTTCTTCAAAGACTTTTTTTGGTTTATTAACTCATTCTCTGACTTAATTCAAATCGCCCCGAGTCAGCAACCAATTTTTTGATTTCAGCAATTTATTCAAAACAGTGATTATGAGACTGGTTGGGTCATACAATCTTGCTATAAGTCGGATGGCATCGTTCACATAAAATGAGCCTTATCCAAGGTTTCAATAAAACAATACATGACAAATAACACAATTTATCAGATTTTTATGACGAGCCTTTCTAGAAAAGGATGACCGGACCCTGATTGAAATTTAACATTGAATACTGGGCAGCATTGTCTGATATTGTTGTCACATTTTTTTCACAGAAGAACCGGAAAAATAGAGTAATGATGCCTGAAAATGTTAAAGGGGACCCAGGTCTGTGTACAAAAATGTCGCCGCAACGAATTACAAATTTCAACCGGCTGAAAGAATGTCACTTTAACGAATGATAACTGTCAGTCAAATCGCCGCCATCCATACGTAGGCTGGTCATCTGAACTCCTCGCTCTGTCTCTCAAACTTTCTTCCATCGCTAGTCTCATCTGCTCTTCTTCACTCAGCCCTCCCGTGAACCTGTGAAGACCTTCTCTCTCACCTCCACCTCTGCCTCTCCGGTCACTCTGTCGTTGACTGTCTCCCCACGCTCGAGGCTCACCTTGAACTGGACAAAAATATGTTGAAACAGGTCAAATAAGACCAATCATAACCAAATAAGTCTCCACGCTAAGAGCTTCATTCTCAAACTACACGTTGAATATGATAAAACATATACTCTAATAATTGCATTGAAAGATGTGAAAAACAGTACTGATTATGAAATGTTCATTTTTTTTCTAGAGCACAAATTTGAATACTCATAGTGAAATTTTCAATTGCTGAGCACCCGCCAACCGTTTTTTTTTCTTGGTATCTTTCTTAATGTCTATGATTCTTTCGTAAAATTAGCATGATAGCCTGATTTTGAAAGCAATATATGCAGCAAAAGTATAATCTCGAAACACACTGGCAACAGTGGCCATTCGTGACTCTACAGCCTTAAGAGCCTGTCACGGATGGAGCCGGATCATCCAGTCCAGAATCGAGCGCGACCTCAGGTGGCGGATAGAGGGATGCCTCCCTACGAATTATTCGTGCTGGGAGGTAGCGGGAGAAATCCCGCCGCGGACCAAAACTGGGTAGTATAGCTCGTCAAAGGAGGGTGATGCCGGACCGGCCTGGGCATGCCACCGGACAAAACATCAGCCGATACTCCGCTATACTTTTCAATGGCGAGTCGAGGCGCCAGTCAAATAGCCTCTTGCCTATCTCCGGTCAACGACAGGCGAGACGTCTCTACTCCCACCCAAAACGATGCTAGGCCGGCTTGACCACCCACTCACAAGGCCTATAGCATGAACAGGTTGCTACAACGATGTCCGCCTTCACAAGGTGCAGCATGACAGTCTCAGGACTGCAAAGGACATCAAAACCCTTCTCCGGACGCATCTTGTCCGAAGAACACGAGAACTTCTCTCATTAAGAGAGTGTTCATAACCAAGTCTTCGATGCGGGATGCTTGCCGGCAACAACAACAACAACAGCAAAAGTATAATCGACCATATATTTATGATCTAGAGCGCGTACCCTGCCGCGAGGCGGGAACAAGCGCGAGGAAGAAGAAGAAGAAGATATTTATGATCGGTCTTTTAAGTATCTCAATCTCGCTTAAAACTTGTAAAGATCAATTGCTTTACGAAAGAACAAGCGGTGAAATTGTATGTTTCTGAAACCCCAGAAATGTCAATTCTTGGTTTTTAGATCACTGGTGAGTTTGCAAACGGCAAAAAAAACACCGTTACCATTACTTTCCCTTCCGCTAATCTCTAAATTTTTATTCTGAACTCTCGTATGACTGACATCTTGGAGCTGCTCTCGCTCTCTGGTAACTCGACCAAGCTCCATTTCCTCCGCCCAGGATTGGTTCTAGAACCGCAGTTCCTATCTCAACCGGCACTTTGAGTGGGCCACTCACGTACGCCAATCCGACAAGAATGCCGGCTAAATGACCCACGAAGGAAGCGTTTGGAACAAGCATCTGAAAGTTCGGTAGTAGATCGTTTATGCGATCGATTTGGAATATGTCAATACAAATCCAATATCTAAACAAAACTAAAGAGCAGAACTTCGAAGGTATGACACAACGTCTAAGATTTTTAAAAAAGAACTTCTGGAACTTTCTTACAAATAATGGCGAGAACTTGTCAACCACTCACATCCTGAAGTCATCCGAGAACAAGTCTGTATCAAGGAGATTCAAGTATAAGAGACGCTAGTGAGTCATTTATTGGATGGAATCTCATCAATAAGCTTGAACTATATAGTTTATCACAAATTATTTTAGTTTGATCTGTATTTTTTTGAAAAAAACTAAATAAAAACTTTTAAGACACCAATCTAGATTTGAAAGATCACAGTAACCTGAATGAGCGCCAACTCAGCCCAGCAGGCGTACTTGGAGGGCACAGGCAACCAGCCCATTAGCCATTCATCCTGGGGAGTATACTCGTTGCACAACACCTTCAGGGCGAAGATCACACCTGCAGCATAAACATTCGTCTTGCTTTCTAGTGCACTCCATAATACTTTCCCCTATTTAACCATCATCTGTAATTTGTAACTGTGCATGACATTAATGAATGTCATTCAATTCTAATGGGCATGAATTATTGGTCCAACATTAAAATAGAAGTGTCACCAAATAAAATAGTAACGTCCACCAAATAAAATGGTACCATCCACCAAATAAAATGCTTACTTCCACCAAATAAAATGCTTACCTCCACCAAACAAAATGCTAACCTTCAGCTAATTTTGTGGGCACGTCCACCAAATTTTTTTTCTTGTGAACTTCACCACGGCATTTTTTTCTCGCCTGACACCAACTGTATGGTTTTTTTCCACCAAATCTAAAGTCCACCAATTTTTTTCGTGAAATTCACCACGGCATTTTTTTTCTCACCTGACACCAAAGGTTACTTTTTCTGCTCTCTGAGTCAGTTGTTTGTGATGGTTTTTTGTAGTGGAGGTAATTTTCTCGGGAGTAAAGTTTTTTATGAGTGTTTTTGTTGTTGAATGTTTTGTTTCAGATATAATTTTTAAAAATGCAGTTCTGCAGTTTAAGTGGCAGCGCTCGTGGGCTTTAAACGCTTGGGTTTCAATTTTTTTCTTCATAGATATTAATTTTGAGCATCAAGGACTTTGGTTCTTGCAACAAAAAACTCTGGTTCGTTTGTTTGCTGTTAAATCTGCATTTTGAATTTGGGGGTGACTGAAACTGCACTTGCTCCCAAAATTTTTTTTGCAAGAACCAGAGTCCTTGATGCTCAAAATGAACATCCATGAAGAAAAAATGAAAGCGAAGCGTTTAAAGCCCACGAGCGCTGCCACTTAATTTTTTAATTTATATCTGAAACAAAACATTCAACAGAATAACCTAAAGAAAACATTCAACTACAAAAACACTCATAAAAAACTTTACTCCCGAGAAAATTACCTCCACTACAAAAAACCATCACAAACAACTGACTCAGAGAGCAGAAAAAGTAACCTTTGGTGTCAGGTGAGAAAAAATGCCGTGGTGAATTTCACGAAAAAAATTGGTGGACTTTAAATTTGGTGGAAAAAAACCATACAGGTTGGTGTCTGGTGAGAAAAAAATGCCGTGGTGAAGTTCACAAGAAAAAAAATTTGGTGGACGTGCCCACAAAATTTAGTGGAGGTAAGCATTTTACTTGGTGGAAGTAAGCATTTTATTTGGTGGATAGTACCATTTTATTTGGTGGACGTTACTATTTTATTTGGTGGACGTTACTATTTTATTTGGTGACACTTCTATTTAAATGGTGGACCAATATTTTTTTCCCCAATTCTAATGTGTTTCTGAATTTTCATGTTTTTCGTGTACATTCGGCTTAACTCATATAAAAAAACATCGTCTCTTATTCCCTGTACATAGTCTTGTCTTGCAGACATTGGCTTTAAACGCTACGGTTTTGAAATTTTCTTCATAGGTGATCATTTTGAGCATCAGAGACTCCGGACTCCGGTTCTTGAAAAAAAATTACAAAAAATTTTTTTAAATAAAAAAGTTATTTTTTACATAAAAAAAACGTCAAGGCTTAGGCAAAACTTCACGCTGACAAGGCCGGACGTATTAGGCTAACAAGGCCATTAAAAAAATGCCACTCTGCACTATCTGGCGTCTAGTATGCCCATGAGTATATAAGAGCCAAAACTTCTTACCCATGCATTGAATCATCAGCCATGAGTGAACTTTTTAATATTTAAATTCATCGAACATGGAGTCATGAAAAGAATTTTCTAGTTTTGTGATTCGGTATATTTTTTTCTCAGCTACTTTAATTTGAATTAGACTTCGTTTCGATAAATCCTGAGTTAAAACTTTCACAGTTTCAACTGAATACATACAAATGTCTTCCTTTGAATAAGTGGGGAATTTCGGCAAAATTGCGATGAAAGCTTAAGAAAAAAATTTCGAAAACGTTCCATGCATAGCAGAAGAATAAAATAATTTCTAAATACATTTCATATTCAGAGAAAAGATGATCTTCTCATCTATAGCTGAGCAAAAAAGTAAAGTTTTTTAAGTATAAGTAAAGTTGAACGATTTCAAACAAAAAAGGTAAAGACAAAAATTGACAATCATGATGGAAAAGAAAAAGAACGTACATGAACATATTTGAGAAAAAAATCGTTTATTTGATAAGCATTTAACGTTCACTTTCTTGGGTTTTCCTATTTTGATAGTTATTGGCCATGACTCTTGCACCAGACAGGAAACACTTTCCAAAAAAAAATTTGGATTCAGTATTGGGATACATAAGATAGTCCATGAGAATTATCAATGGTACCTGAATCGAAAACAAAAGAAAAACAAGTGATAAGAAAAAATACCACAAAAAACCCTTTAAAAAAAATTTTGGTTCTTATTAAATTGCTGCCACAACTCTCTCGCACCGCACGTTGTTCACGTCTTGGTTCTGGAGTGAGTTCTCAAACGAAACAATGAGCGCACGACCGGTCACCTAAATCGTTTTTTGGTCCATGACCGGTCACCGAACTCGTTTTCTGGTCCACGACCGGTCACCTAACTCCTTTTCTGGTCCACGACCGGTCACCTAACTCGTTTTCTGGTCTACTACCGGTCACCTAACTCGTTTTCTGGTCCATGACCGGTCACCTAACTCGTTTTTTGGTCCGCGACCGGTCCCTAACTCGTTTTCTGGTCCATTACCAGTCACCTAACTCGTTTTCTGGTCCACGACCGGTCACCTAACTCGTTTTCTGGTGCACTACCGGTCACCTAACTCGTTTTCTGGTCCACGACCGGTCACCTAACTCCTTTTCTGGTCCGAGACCGGTCACCTAACTCGTTTTCTGGTCCACGACCGGTCACCTAACTCGTTTTCTGATCCACGACTGGTCACCTAACCCGTTTTCTGATCCACGACTGGCCACCTAACCCGTTTTCTGATCCACGACTGGTATCCTAACTCGTTTTCTGGTAGACGACCCGTCACCTAACTCGTTTTCTGGTCCACTACCGGTCACCTAACCCTTTTTCTGGTCCGCGACTGGTAACCTTACTCGTTTTCTTGTCCACGACAGGTCACCTAACTTTTTTTCTGGTCCACGACCGGTCCAATTAACTCGTTTTCTGGTCCACGACCGGTCACCCAACTCGTTTTCTGGTCCACGACAAGTCACTTAACTCGTTTTCTGGTCCCACGACCGGTCACCTAACTCGTTTTCTGGTCCGCGACCGGTGACCTAGCGTGATAGTTGTAATCATACAAGAAAAATACAAAATAACTAAGAGTTCCTCTCCACCTCACATTTTTCGCTCCGTACAGAAACGCGTTATTTTTGGTCCAGTCATTTCTTCCAAACTTTTTGTTTTGAGTGCTCATAGCTGCCTTTTTATATCTTATAGTTCTGTTTCAAACTTTCAATCAGTTTTATTGTTACAAATTATAGTTCAAAAAGTAAAACAAAATGTGATTCGTTATGCATTCCGAGCTTTTTTCGAATAGAAAATCAGTTTACCACGAACATTATATCACATATGTTGATACAATGAAAGAAATCATTTGCTTACATCTCTATGTTATGCTCTTTGAGGATTTATCCATAAGATTTGGTTAACCCGGTCTTGAGTATGATTAATAAGTCTGAAGGACGGAAAAATAGCACAACCATCTTAGCAACAAAGACAAATTACAGTGTGGATTCATATGTTTGTATAAAAAGAATGATTCTGGATCATTCTGAGATCACTAACTACATACGTATTGTTGTTTAGTCAAAAAAAAATACAAAGCACACTATTGTATGTGTACCTTCCTTCTTAAGGCTGCGCACTGTTTTGCTCACCAACCGTTTTTAACCTTAAAAAAGTGAAACTAATTTGCTCACATACAGTCAGATACATACAGGTTATTTTTTAAATTTTCCCGTGAGGAAACTTCCTGATTACCAATAAAATGACGTGTTGAGTGTCCAAATCGAGCAATTGTTGCATTTTGAAAGGTCATTTTATTGCTAGTCAGGAAGTTTCCTCATGGGAAAATTAAAACAAAACCTGTATGTATCTGACTGTATGTGAGCAAATTAGTTTTACTTTTTTACGGTTAAAAACGGTTGGTGAGCAAAACAGTACACAGCCTAAAGCCTGAAAAAATCACGACAAGAACATAAACTGAAACCGTAACAAATTTGAAATTGTCATACCGTGAGCATCATTCTTAATCATAATTTTTATCATCAAACAGTAGCAACTCCGTTGCCGTGTCTACTGCGAGAGTAAGCCTCGCGAAAACAAGAGCCAGCGATTCCAGATGGCTCTCTTTCTCTGCTGCCGGTGCTCGCTGCCATTCAAATGATGAATCCATGATGAGGGCGAACGGTGAGCGAGAAGCTGCGATACGAGACGGAGAGAAGACTAGGTGGCGATGCAGTTTCATAGGGAACGCATGCGAATCCAGGAAGCAGCGTTCTAATGTCATCAGTCGATCGTTCAAGCGACTTAGGAACGGAAGCGTCACAGCACGACGCCCGTGAGATATCTCCTGAAAGGATTTCTTTTTTTACAGAAGTTAGCATTAAATTCAACTACTAATAAACTTATTGAACAAGTTTTGCTAATTTACTTATTAATTCGCTCATCCAAAAGCAGTTTTATTGCACAGAAAGGCATATACCAGCTGTTTTCCATCGGAACTTTGATGATCATACCACATAACTGTGATCCTTTTCATGAAACACTGCATTCCTCGGGAATTTTCGCTAGAATTCCTACCGTTACGTATGCATCGAGGAAAGAAGCGGCCTCTCGGAAACGACTTATGGCATACAACAGCGTTCGGAAGCGCAATTCATACGCTGGCATTTGCTGCGGGATTCCTAAATGCTCGAGGCGAGCGTGAACACGAGAGAGCCATTGTGACAGAAACTGTGCGTAGTAAGTTGTCGAGAAGGGAATCACCTGCAGGAGAGATACATCTTTGAACCATCTTATTTATAAATTATGAACAAAAAATTTGTTTCCTTGTATACCTAAAAGTGTCGAGAAATTAACCAAGGAATTCGCGAGACGATGTGCTGTCTCAACACTCAATCTCGCCAAGAGAGCGAGAGAATCGCCGCGAGGCGTCAGCAGGTGCTCTACTGTCCACGGTAGCTCATGCATCGAGTGATAAAGAGCGTACGAAGATTTGCGAATGCTCGTCATTTTATAGTCCACTGCCGGTATTCCGGCAAACGATATGAAGCGCTGCAAATAATTGCATTTTTCTGATCTAAGCTAAATGTGGCTTTTCCGATGTGGAAACCCACTTGATGATCTGATGACCCGCCCGGCAGATGTATCTCTGGCAGATACCGATCGCCATCAAGAGGTCCGCGGTTACTAAAATGACGCCAGGTAGCGAGAAGCGTCATTCTGCCCGCCACTCTCTCTTCTTCATCTGTTTGAGCGACGCTGAAAATCAAAACTAAAGAAAAGAGATCCTCAGGTGACCAAGTCCTATACAACAGCATGGGAAACCGCAAAAACATTAATTAGAAACCTTGCTCGGCTAATTTTTACAAACATCCAGTTTTTTTAAATCTCACAATAAAGAAGCGGACCAAGTTTACAGAAAAGAAATCGGTGATTGAGGGGCGGTAACAGAACCCTCTTTTTTGCTGCCCGGGCAATGCTCTTTCGGATCGAGTTACCAATGCACAATTTTTTTCGATTCCAAAAACCCACTAATGAAACCGACCTATCTGCAGCCTCTGTCATCACTTTGTAGAGGATAGGGACGGTCTTAACATGCAGCGTTTCATTACCCGCGACGTGGTCGACATTCACCATGGCTACGGCTCTGGCTTTCAGCACCACTCCCATCTGTTCTATCCACTCAGTCGAACCAATTAGGCCAAACTCTTCCGCGTCCCAATGGCAAAAGACTAGGGATCTTCGAGGTGGTTGACCCAACGCCATTTTCGCCATGACACGCGCTACCTGCAAAAGGAAACTTTTTCGACAAACTGTGATCAAAAAAGTTTATATGGCATGAAAATAGCGAACTTCTAGCTGAGTTGCTGTCCCAGTCGCAGGATCTATAGCCCCATTGACCCAGGCGTCGACGTGGTTGCCCAGCATAACCCATCGGTCCGGTTCTTGATGGCCGCGCCAGGTCGCGATGATGTTTTTGATGGGTCGACGAGTGTTGTAAGAGTTAACAGAGAGTCGAAACTTGCTTTCGCCTGTGTATCGATAGTCTGCGGCCAATCCACCCAGCCACCGCTGGTCCTGCAGAACAGAAGAACTTCACTTCATTGAACTTCGTGAATTTCTGCAGCATTTTTTACCTCAATGTATTTTCCGTCAAGAGCACGCATGATGCGACTAGCATCATCGTATCCGATTGGTGTAACTGGAATCGCCGGCTGAGCTCCTGATTGACGCAGCTCATCCGGACTCATTCTTGGCACATAGGGCAGGGATGGTAGCAGAGGAGTTTCTGGATCTCCAACTGTTCTCAAGAGGCCGCCTCTCTGTACATCATCGCCTGGGAGAGCTAAGTCCGCCGGGAACGTCTGTTAACAAACTTTTTTCTTGCTGTATAATAGAGATTTCACTTGAATTCTCAGTCTTTTTTTTCTAAGCTAGTAAGTACAGAATAAACTGCGGTGGACAACAAACTTAATGTCTTTTTGACGAACTTACGCTATATTTCCCTACCTGTTTTCACGTCAACTCTCGCATAAAAGTTTTTGTAGATGAACATATTTGAACTACTCTTCTAAGACTGCAAATATAAAGACTTTGTTAGCAGATGTTCCTCCAGTATGCAAGGGGTCACTGAAGAGAATGACTCCAATCGCCCCTCGACTCTCTGCTTCTGCTACCTTCACCATGCGCGGAACGCCTCCAAACCGCATCAGCACAATACATCCTTTCACTGGGATTCCCATCTGAACAATTTCTTCACAATAACTAATCCACTCCGCGAAACGGTTGCACTGACCTTGTGAAGATTCTCAAAGTCATTCCGGAAGCCATAGTTGGCGTATACAATGCGACCTTCCGCAGTGCCATTCGCCGAATAAGCCGACCACCAAACTCTCCCTCGCGCGTCAGACTCCTGTGTTAATAGAAGTTTTACTACAAAATTTTACGCTGTTTTTGGTGCTTTTGTGTGCTTTTCCAAACAGCTCACCAGCTCTGGCGTTTCTCTCACGCCTCTTGGTCGTCCAAATCCACTGCTGACACGCAACCATTCACTACCGTCTTCGTCATAAACATCAATGGTGTTGGGATGCGAAAAGTTTGGATAGTTTAGGAGCACATTGTACTCGAAAATGCGGACGTCGTATCCGAAGCGAGTGTACTGCAAGGCAACATATGCAGCCCAGCTTCACTTTATGCTTTATACTCTCTCTGTTTCCAAATCAGGTTACTTTATAGATACTGGTTATCAGGAAGTCAATACCAAAACTCTCTTTCGCTTTTGAGAAAATGTTTCTATTTTTAGACCAGACCTCGTCTGCTAATCGGTTGAAGACATTCTCGTTTTCTGACGTGCCAGCCAAATGCATCTCTCGAGCGATCCAGCGGATACTCGAGAGTATTCGATTTCCATCGACGCCTCTTTGCATTTCGAGGCCTGTCATGCGCAGCTAAACAACAATTTCTTCTCCTCTGTGCGTTTAGAACTCGAAAGAATGAGTTGAAGTGCAAATGACTGATCTACAAGAACAACTGCGATCAACCAACTTTTCTTCGATCCTCCCAAATAAGAGCCTTGTATGGGTCTACGATCTTTGTTTCTGGTGTGAATCTGAAAGCAATCACGAGCGCCATAGCGATGAAGGAAGCGAAGCTCAGCAGAAACACGGAGAGGAGTATGGGACATGATCGGCTCAGTGACTTTCTTCTTAACATGATTCAATTTCTGAGATGAAAAGTCTAACGAAGGAGCTGTTGTCTCTTCTCGAAACAGGGCAGAACTAACTTATATTCCGGCAGAAAGAGCGTCGTTTCATTGGGAATCTGCCATCCATTCTCGCTGCCATTCAGGAGATTCACCGATGAGGAAGACATCATCACTTGCTATGCATCGGGCGATTCATCTCATCTTGACCCTCACATCGCCTAGAACTTTAAACTAAGATTAAAGTGAGCCGGCAACAATTGAAAAAAAACTAATAATGTAGATGTCTGGCTCATAAGTTCTACAGGCGAAACGATTGTTTTATTTGTTTCCATCTTGTAAAAACGGACGAGTTTAACTGAACACATGAAAAAGTCAAAAAATGAGAGTTTTCGTGAGAGATAATCCGAAGATGATAAAAAAAGATAAAGAAGACGTAGATAAACTCTGAGAGCAAGACCGAAAGCGCGAGAGTTACCCCTTGAAAAGAGCATGCAGGGCTATTCATGTAAGCGAGAATGCAAACTTCATTTCAAAGCTTTTGTTGCTTAAAACGATTGTTGTGGGGGTGTGAATGAGATGAGAAGTTACGGAATATAAAGGGATGGAATACTTCGTGAGAGCATAGTATAGGGCGAGTGTGGACAAGATAGTGAGAATGAAAGAAAGCAATACATGGTGAGTGTAGACAAGACAGTGAGAGTGGATTAGATGGGGCGAATGGTTGAAAAGGTGAGAGGGGTGGGTATGTAACCAAGTAGAAAAGAATTTTTAAAGTTACGATAGTTCAAGATCGAATCGCATGACAGGGAAACGGAAAGGAAAATCTGCATAAGAAGAAGACGTATGAATTTGAAGAAAAGAATGCAGAAAGAGAAGAAAGGTCTCCAATACATCTCTCCTTTATCTTTCTTTGGGAAACTTGGTTGCCTATGGTTATTGTTTTCAGCCTTTTAAGTGTCCATCTATTAAGCTGCCTCCCTCGAACCTTCCCACTTCCACAACTTTTCTTCCCGGCAAGTTCTCTCTTTCCATCCACTTCAACTAATCTTGGGCATGAATCGGTTATTCTTCTCAAAATTGTCTCCTATTACCTTAACACGACTAGCCTACATGTATAAAAGCTTCTCTCTCTCGTTTTTTTCTTCTTTTCATTCGTTCAATGCGTCTAAGAAAAGTGTATTCAAGCGGAAAAATAATATCAAAATTCTAATGTAATGCCTATTTCAATTTTCAAACCAATTTGAGATTCGGACAGTGATGACGATTTGCACTTCTAGGAAACACGGAAGAAACTCGAAAAGAGACTCAATGAGAAGTAAAGGGCCACTTCATGCGTGAAGATGGCGGAGGAGAGAGCGAATGACCACAACTGCAGTAGATGTCGGAGGAGAGAGGATCGGAATGAATGAGGGCACCAACAATCAGGATGTAAATATCTGAGGGGGAGGGGGGGAGGGCGATAAGTAGAGTGAAGAAAATAAGAGAGACAGAGAAATCTAGAGATCGCAAGAGAAAGATTATGAGAATTTCACTGAATGTACATAGGTAGTCCTTGGAGAAAAGAGGAGAATTCAGTAAGAAGAAGCAGAGACAGAGAAGGAGAAACCACTGGAGAATGAGGGTGAGGGTGAGGATGAAGTGAATAGACGTTTTTCTTCGGTTGCAGCAGATTAGACGTTGCTCAATTTGTATATACTACTGACACTTCCATTCTTGTAAGGGGAGGAAGAGAAGTTCTAACTGGACAAAAGCCCTCCCTACTCCTGACAAAGCATAATCATTCTCTTGGCAGTAAAAAAAACTTTTCTGTTCTGATGAGAAACTCTCCCCATAACCCTCTCTACACTCTCCATGACCTTTGCAGGACTTTTTTTCGTTCTCGCTCTCCTATAATAAAACAGGAGTGCTCATGATATCTACAAAAAAATTGTAATGAGAGTGTAGATGTGCAAATTAGAAGTCGAAAAACTTTCCGCGAAAGGACTTCTTGAGGAAAAAAGAGAGCACAATCCGTTAGAACTAATTGTTAGCAACGCACTACGAAATTTGGCCGTTTTTCCTCAAAATTTCTCATCTATTTCCAAACTAATTGAAGGAGTAATTCAAGCCGAACACATTATATCGGTATCCAGTAGAAAGACATAGCTCTATAATGTAATTCGACCAGATTCGTCTTTGACATTTTGACAGCGCTTTCAACAAAGTGCGGCTCAGCAATTAATCGCAGACTTCCTTTAGACTATCATCTGTTTTTAGATGTTTTTCATAAAACACGATTCTTTTCATATGATGCATTTATGAAACACAAAAACAAAACCAAAACATTTTTTAGAACCAAAAAGATACAATTTCATATTATTTAAAAACGTTCTTTAGAAAGAAACATGATAACGAAAGATAGACGATTAAGAATATTACGATTCACGGAGGAAGCTGATAAGGAACATCATAACTGAATACTCTCAAGAGAGCCAAATGTATGTTGAGAGAGAGAGAAAGAGAGAGAGAGAGAGAGAGAAAGAGAGAGAGAGAGAGAGAGAGAGAGAGAGAGAGAGAGAGAGAGCATAAAAAGAAACGGGGAAAACAGAGCGAGAGAAAGAGAAAAATAATGAGAAGAAAGGAGAAAAACAGAAATAGGGAATTAAAATAATGCATGCATTGTTTTACAAAAAACTCGCTAGAAACAGCGAAACAGGCGTTCAATTTGCGTTAACAAGACTTCCTCTCCGTGTTTAAAAGTTCGTACATTTTCTTCAAAAACAAAAAGAAAAATTCTTGATGATTAATCGAAACTCCTCCAAAAAATGATACATCGTATAAGAAGAAGAGATGAAAAATGAGAGAACTATCAAACTTTGTCATAGGAAAAGTCACCAAAGCATTCCATATGACATTCCGAATATGTAATTGGTGATTTTGAATTGTTACCTCAGAATCACTAGTTTAGTTACATAAAGTCATTTTAACACAGCTGTAGTCTCGGATAAACTTCTTAGAATTTTTTCTGATTGAAGAAGTAGATTTCGTAAAAAAGAGTCCTCACATTTTCTACCATGACATGTGTCAGCAGTCACAGCTGACCACAAGCCACCACTGACTTCTTTGAATTGTTTTTCTTTCCTACCTTCTGTATTTCAGGTATTCTCCGTAATATTTTCGAGTTTTGCATTCGGTTTCTCATCCCATTTTTGTCCCTACTTCTCTTTCTATTTCTCTTCCTTTCTCATTTTTTTCTCTCTCTCTCTCTCGTTCTTCCTCGATTCCTCTCTGTTTCTTTTCGCCTCGTTCTGTATATTTTCAAAGCCGACTTTTATCATTTCTATTCAATCGTTCTTCTGTATTGAAGTGTGCCATCTATTCTTTAAATTTTCTCTCCTGATATGTCTACGTTATTATACGAAACCTCAACTATTTCTGGAGCCTCTGATCCTTTTGAACACTGAATTTCTTTCTCCTCGAGTTAATCTGTTTGTCAAACTTTTTGCTCGAATACTCCCTTCCGAGTTCGTTTTCACAAGACTCTTCTTTCCCTGGGAAAACTTCATTTAAAGACCAATGTATACAATGTTTGATCCTCTTCCAAAAGATTTTTGGCCTTCATTCATTTCCAATGCATGAAGTGACAATTTGTCGTTGAGACTTCAAAGTGTCACCTAATTGTGGGGTTCACGGGTCACAATGTAATCCACCGCACATGTTAATACTATCGAAAAAGATTGAGAGAAATAAAAGAAATGCGATTTAAAAAATCATAAGATGTCAAAGAGGCAGAGAGAAAAAGAGAGAAGAGAGAGCTAAAGAAATAGAGAGAGCTAGAGAGAGAGGTAGAGAAAGGGAGAGAGAGAGGTAGAGAAAGGGGGAGAGAGAGGTAGAGAAAGGGGGAGAGAGGTAGAGAAAGGGGGAGAGAGGTAGAGAAAGGGGAGAAAGAGAGGTAGAGAAAGGGGAAGAGAGAGAGAGAGGTAGAGAAATGGGGAGAGAGAGAAAGAGAGAGGGGAAGAGAGAGAGGAAGACACAAAAAGAGATGTTTTGAGGCGATAACATCTAGAAAAGAAGGAATGGCTGAATGCAAATGCATTGTAGAGAATTGTCTCCTAGGCTCACAAAGTTAGAGTTAGGTTTAATTGGCCCTCGATGTAACCAAAAGTGGTATGTGAGTAGGTTTACCAGCGAGATTGAATTTTTTTTAGATTATCACACATTTTAGAATATACCTAAAGAATATTATTCGTTAGGCTCTTTTTGCGGAGCAGAACAACTCCAATCAAAAATTACATTTCTTCCTGGGGAACGGACAGCAGTAGTTTTCGTAACTCCAGCGGTAGGATATAAGGTATTGAACTATGTCCTGTGATGCTGAAAAACCAAATCAGTTAATAAAAAAGAAATGACGGCAAAAAACAGTTGAACATCTAGAAAAATGAAAATCGCTGCCGAAATGATAGAGGCAAGAAAATGATATTATTTAGTGGGCTATATGCTGTAGAGAAGTCGAAATTGCGGGTGAAGAAAAGAACACAGACGATGAGAGGAAGAGGGTCACGGAGAGAAGAGTAGATGGAGAAAGATGGAAAAAAAGAAGAGAGGGAGATAGAAGCTGGAGAAAGAAGAATGATACATGCAGAAAATATCCCGAAATAGTACGGAAAAAACACTATTCAAGTCTCCCACGCGTGGATCCTCTTTCTGATTCGAGGAGCATTGGACATCTCAGTAGAAGAAGTTGCCATTAGTGCATAAAATAAGAGTCAAGACTGGCGGAAACTTTGCTGGAGAGGTCTCCTACCCCAAACTAATGAAAAAGCAATGTTATAGAAAACCACTAAAGATTATAAAGGACACTGAAATTAAGTAAAGGACCACGAGAAAAGACTCACAGAAAGGACTTCTAGATATATGTAATGCATAGAACTATTCGTGAAAACAACTAGAGGACACAACTGAAGAAGACTGATAGAGAGCGCACATAGAATCAGTCCTTTGCTCAGAAGAGATACCCACACACGGAGCACACGGGAGGTCTAGATGAGTAAACACCCATTTTTCTTATTTTGAAAAATCTCGTTTTATGAAAGATGTTTATGGAATGCAATAGGCAAGTCCTATGTAAAGACGAAAATACTCCTGATTCAATTCCAAAATTCCGTTTTTTCTTCTTTTTCTGCCCTATTGCAAATTTCCATTCGTTTTTTCTACAGGAAAAATTTCAGAGAAAAAACCGGGAAAAAGAAAAGACTCTAATAGAATGTGTAGAGTTAGCAACAAGAACGTGCGTGAAAAATCATATCTAAAAACACAGTTAGAGAGAGAGGAAGATACAGAAAAAGAGAGAAGGGGTAGAGAGAGGCGAGAAGGCTGCAAGCTGTTCCACATAGAGGAATGAACTGCTTTACATTTTGCCAATCCAATTGCTCCAGTTATAAGAGACTTGATGCAAAAAAAGTAAAAAGACGCAACGTCTGCGAGTTTAAGTTATGCTTTCCCTGATTCAAAATCCTTTCCAGAAAGAAAAAACATAAGAGTTAAGAAAAAAGAAAAAAGGAAAGGTCTCTCTTATTTTGTTCTGAAAATGCGCTGAGAACAATTCTCACATGATTTCCCCACTTTTCATGCGATCCTCTACGGAATTAGCTGTCTGGGAATCAAATTTCCTGCTGCCTCGTTTTGTAACAGTAACTTTGTGAATGTCAGCAAAGCTGAAGTTTTAACCAATATTTTAATCATATTTCGTCTAAACCAAATTTCATTGCCTTCTAATCATAAAACTGGGCATTTGCAGATTTTAAAAAGAGATATGTCTCAATGTGCTTCTCGACTCTTCCCTACTGTTTCAGAACGAGTTTTCTCCAAACACCATGGAGAGCACAGGCCAGGTGTCAATCATAGAGGTGTGAAAATGTTACAGATAAGGATCGTTCTTTATGAAATTAGATCATCCTGATCGTCTTCCAAAACAAAACGCGTCAAGGAATCAACATAAATTAACTATTATAGTGAAGAGCAGAAAAGTAAGCAACTTCGATCAGAGTAGTCACGAATGAGTTACCTGAATAAGAAGAAGTCATGTAGAGAAAAGTAAATGACTAGAGGAAACAAGAGGGCTTTGCTATTCTTAGGAAGCCTGACTGCGACTTCAAGTGAGAGGATTTTTTTGTTTGCTGAACATATCATTGAGCTATTGTTTGAAGAAGAAAACGGAGTTTCTGAAGTGTGAAACCAAGAAGAAACCGTAGCTGAAAAAGTGAGAATTTTCGTTTATGGAGTAGTTGAAAGAAAGAGAAACAAAGCTAAGAACAAATAGAAGAATCGTAAAGAGAAAAGATAAGCGATTAGCAAAAGATCAGGCAAAAAGAGAAAGGGAGAACGAGATCGAGAGAAGTAAAAATAGAGAGAGTGTGTGTGAGAGAGAGATAGAGAGAGAGAGAGAGAGAGAGAGAGAGAGAGAGAGAGAGAGAGAAGGAGCGAGCAATAAATGAGAGGAGAAAACCCAGTCAAGAAAAAAATGACTAAAAACTGCCGAGAAAGATGCATGATTCCTACTATGAGAGACCTTAAACATTTTTATTTCCGTCTTAAACTAAGCTCCAGGCTGGGTTAGTAAAAAGACGACAAAAACACGAGGAGGAAATTTTTTTCGAGATATCAAGAAAAATAAATTTAACTGACATTTTCCAATCAAGAATGGAAATTTTGAGAAATAGATCAGGTAGAAAATTAAGAAAACTCAGATGAAGGAAAAACGAGGGAGAAAAAGAAGAGGAGGGAGATGGAGTCAGAGAGGAAGACATAGAAAGAAAAGATAGAAAGAAGGGGAGAGAGAAGGAGAGAGCATTGAGAGGCAACGACAGGAGCACAGAGAAAGAGATAGAAAAGTAGAGATTAGGAGTAAGCAGAGAGGGAAAGAGAGAGTCAGGCTATCACAGAATAACACCGGACAGAGTGCTCGAAATTACGAGACAGGAAGTGATGGAAGATTATAAGTTACTTAAATCTTCATAGTTAATGTGAAGTAATTTTCTTTGAAACTATTTCAAAAAGCCCGAGTCTGCTGAGATGTCTCGCTGAGACTTGTCTGGCGAGTTCACAGAATTGAAGAGAAAAAGGTATTTTCTTGTTATAAAAGATGTAAAAGTTTATACTAGATATTTGAATCCACTCATGCTTTCATGATGTGAAAAACATCATCAAAAGTTGGAAGTTGAAGATTAAGAGTTTGGACGAGACGGCTCAAAAATGGCGAATTCCTGCTAGAAGCCGGGATCTCTGTTGTCGATTCAACGAAATGAGGCGATGAAAGAGAGAAATATCTACCGATCTAGACATTATGAACAAGAAAAATTTATACTTACTCCACTATAAATTTCTGAAGAATTAACCCAATTTATAAGATTGCACTTTTAAAAGAACCACTATAGCAGAAGTGCAGCTCTTCTCCGGAGGCAGGCAGAAGTACGTACTAAGGACTCTCATCTTTTGTTTCTTCTACACATTAATAACCTCATTCATATTCAAGCCTTACTCTTCTCTCCCAATTGCTCAAGTCTGGCAGACTTGAGCAATTGGGAGAGAAGAGTAAGGCCAAATGGTCAGCAAATTAAAAATACTGGGTCAACAACAACCCAGTGACATATGGCACATATTCTTCCACACATTCCCTCGCTACACTTCTTATTAGACTGTTATAAATGAGAAGCGAGTGTAAAAACAAGAGAACAGATGTTCATTGGGAAAAAAATGGGAAGCGGAAGCAAACTCGGACTTTTCCTTTTTTCTTTGATTATCAGTTTTGTATAACTTCGTTATTGATTTTCGCTTCCTTTTAACGCTTAACGGTAGTGCACGCTCTCTTTTTTTATGAAAATATGTAGAAACGTGTCTTGCTAGAACAGTGGCTGATCCCTTGGTCACTGCTAGTCTACATGAAGTCGTAGTCCCTGCTAGTCTACATGAAGTCGTAGTCCCTGCTAGTCTACATGAATTCATAGTCACTGCTAGTCTACTTGAAGTCAGTAGAAAAATTTGAAAGCAATACGAACCTTGTTTACCTGAGTTTGAATGGATTTCTTGATTCCTCGGGACCGAACAATTCATCGCTAGAAAACGATGGTTGGAAATTCTTATTCTCATACTGAGATTGCGAAAAGCGTGAAAACGGATTGATCATAATAGATCACACTTAAAGAGGAACAAAGGAAGGAATGAGGCTTGCGTGCAAAATTGACACGCGATTCATGTGGAAGTGTTAGAGGATTTAATGAATTCCAAAAAGACTTTTATCAAAAACGCTCTTTTTCATATTAAAAACTTTTTCAGAAGCCTACCATTTGTTGTTGAATTTGCAAAAAAATCACATATTAAATAAATAAATTTTTCGTTTCAATCATAAAACAATACAAATTTACTCTAATAGATCATGTAAGAGAAATTAAAACATAGATACTGCAAGGTAGTCTTCATGAAATCTTTTGTCACTAAAAAACAGACTTTCCTTTTTTCAAGCATTGAAAGCTGAAGGGTGTTAAAAAGAAAGAGAGGAATATGGGAAAAGAGAGCATAAAGCAAAGGAGCAGAAAGGAGAGAGAAAAACCAGAAAAATAAAAAACGAGAGAGAGTAAGGAAGAGAAATATAAAGATACAGGGAGAGATCAAGAGAAAGAGCTAATGAGAAGGAGCGGGAGAGCCTGACAGAAAGAGAATATGCAATAAGCTTGGCAGCCCAAAAACGTAGGCGAGTAGTAAAGGGTCAGCATTACATGACCAGCCCTGGTTTCGACACGAATCTCGAATTTCATTCCCTTATTGCTTCGGTTCATAATTGCTCTTTTCTCTGGTCATCAGAAAAATTGATGAGTTTGCACATTGTGGATATGTCATACCACACTTAAGTAAATGCAGCAGAAGATTGGTTTGCTTCCAACTAATTTACTTCTCTGTCAGAAAGAATGCTCGAGAAGTATGTATTCTCCTGTCAGGGTATATGTTTGGGATCAAACCTCCTGCCATGATTTCCGTCTCCTTTTTTGAGAGGGAGTCTCCTGCGAGGACCTCTTTCTGGGATGGACTCTCCTTCCAGGATCTCCGATAGGGACAACTAAAGTATCTTGTGAGAAGGCCACCAGATCCACGCATAATGAAATTATCCATCGGGAAAGATGATTTCGGCCGAACATCAAAAGGCAATTCTCTTGCGAAATCGTGAGCAATCGTCATGTAACAGCGCCTCGTCAGTTATTTGAGAGTGTAATTGGGTGAGATTACTTCTGCTTCACCGATTTTCTCGTTGTCTTTTCGTTCTCTCTGCCTTGATTTAGCGTAGTCCATCGCGATCTATTTATCGGTGTAAAGACATCGAAGATTCTTTATTTGAATACGATGAACAGGGAAGATGGAATATACTTCACCACTACATCATCAAACTCAGCTCATCCTATTTTCTTACACTTTCAGCCACTTTTACAAATTTTATACATTACTTGAAAGTTTATTCAAGTGTTACGAGTCCTTTAAAAGTATTTGAAAAATTATAACTAGAAATTGTTCGAACAATGAGACAGAATCACATCCTGAATAGCAAGAATGATGCCATCAAAGAGCGAGATGGCCGAAAGATCGAGTAAAAAGGTGTAAAACCTTTTCTGGTGCTCTCAAAATAGATAAAGTATTCAATTAATGCTAAAAACGGAATCATTCTTCACGAAATTAAAATAAACTCAGTTGTTAGACATTTCCATCTCTTTTTTAATTTCTCTCTATTTCTCATACTCTCTCACTCTCTTAATCTTGTTTTTTCTTCTTTTCATGCCTCCTCTCTTTGAATTGTTTAAGATGTATTGTTTGCGATGAAGCTAGAAAGATGGTGAGCTACGTTTTTAAAAAAGATGCAAATAAGGAATGGAGAAATATGTTTGGAAGAAACGGAAAGGTGAGCCATCTGAATGGAAAAGGCCAGGAGTTCCGCTCTAGAGAAACAGAGAAATAGAGAGAGAGAGAGAGAGAGAGAGAGAGAGAGAGAGAGAGAGAGAGAGAGAGAGAGAGAGAGAGAGAGTTTCAGCTGAGCAGAATGGAAGAAAAAGAGGTATGGCGAGAGAGAGAGGAAACATAGGTTATGGATGAAAGACATTGAGGCGAGGCAAAGTGGGAGAAGAAAGAGCAGAACGGAGAAGCCATCTATTCCGGAACGGCCTCACGCGGCCTGTCATCCATCTTCTAACTATCCTTAAGAATAGACGACGACAATGTTTGCAGAAGACTTCAACTTCTCGTTCTTATTTAAAACCAACTCACGACTATAAGAGAATGTTATAAAACGTAATGTGGAAATTATTTTGTCCCATAATACTGGTAGAATTATTATAAAATTGCTGTGTGACGCGCTTCGTGAACAGGTTTCAAATTTTCACAATCTTTTTAGTGCCATATTTGACTATGCTTTTTATATTGTAGGTCGATAGATCGGGCATGGAAAAGATCAAACTTATCGATGAATTTTATTTGTAATTATTCAACTCAACTATGTATATGAAGCTTTTTTCTTACCCTTGTCATTTGAAAGCACGCGAAGTTCCGGAGTACGCGGGGAACCTTCTTCATCTTCCTAGCGTTAGTCTCGCTGAAGAGCGGGGTCCGCTGTGTAGATAGCACTTGGCCACATCATACGATTCGAGGCGTTTTCGAAATACGCGGGAAACCATGAATCATAATCTTGATTTGTATCAGATGATAAAGACAATGAGAAGACCCTAATACATATATATATACTTTTTATCTACATCTTTCGATGCAATAACGCACAAATTTAATTACAATTGAAAATGAGGAATGAATAGATCAGCTAAACAATTGTCAAATACGATAACATATGTATTGAACATCAACATCATAACATATTTCGCCACAGATTAGAGCAAATGCACCGAGTTTAAAACCTTAGAGAATGTCTTATAAATAATAGGAACAACGTTTCCACGGAGATTCTCATGAATAAAAGGACACACAAAAGAGATTTCTTTTTTCTGAAAAAAAAACAGTTAATCTCAGAAAACCAGGCTCCATTCAGAGCCTTAAAACAACAACAAAATTGAGCTTTGCATAAAAATAATAACTCAGAGGTACGCTTTATGAAGCTCCATTCATAATCTCTTAACAGTCAAAACTGTGATTGTGCGTTTATGATTTGGCTCGAAACAACCAATTTCGAGTTCACTACAATTTTCATGGTAAGGTAATCGAATCTCCTCGATCAAATTCCGAAAAACAGCTTAGTTATAAATCTTCAAATTCTAATTTACACAGTTTAAAGGCAGTGACGCCTGGTTAAGATGACAAATGATTGAACTATCGCACAGAAAAAAGAAAGTCCGCCGGGCGGAATCGAACCCAGACCATATCGACTCAAACCGGGAGCGCGTGTTACCATTACACCACGGGGACACATTGCTATTCCTTACTTATACATACAAAAAAATCTAACTTGTTACTGCAAAGACTTTAACCATCATTTCATGACTTACGGCTGAAAACATCCCGAATCGTGATTGGCAAGGTTCTATCTAAACACACACAAAACCCTCCTTTAAAAAAAATCTGCATGAAGAATTGGTCATCCAAAACTTCCAAGCAAGATCTTACCGGAAAATCCGACGGCGCATTGATGAGAGAAGCTCTCGTTCGGAAAGAGCGCAGACTCATCCAACAAGACGCTGATAGCGACCGCAAGGACTGAGGACGATATCGAGAGAACCAACAGCGTCAGCAGGTAACGACTGCGACCCAGCAGTGGTTCCAGTCGCCGGCCCTGGTGTCGCTCGCTCTTATTTCGAAAATGTGCTGGTTCGGAGACGTTCTAGGAAATCCGTCACTAGTTTCTCTCTGTTTTCTCTATACCCCCTCTTCCTTTATCTCTCTCTCTCTCTCTCTCCATGTTCCAAGACCTTTCTGAACCTGAAAAACCGTGCTCTAATCCCCTAAGTGGTTTGAGAGACTGAATAAAGTACTATAATGCGAGTCTTTGAAAGCCGTTTTGCGAAGCCAGTGAACAATCTCTAGCGAGTCACTTCTTTTTTTTTGACAAACATGTCGAACTTTCTTCAGACTCCAAATGATCCTTTCCGATGTATCCCCAATGAATCCTCTTGACGGAACTTGCAAACAACCACCAACCTTCCACATGAATGACACCATGTTGTAGTAGAGGTGCATGTCGTCGCCATGCATCACAACTGACGAGAACAATCGCATCCACTCTCGGTGAAACAATATCCGCGACGGCAGTAGACACAAGGATCGAGTGAAATGGCGCGAGAGAATGGGAATGACTTCAAGGAATACAGCTACCTGAACACGACGCAACCGCTTAACATCTATATGGTTCCGTTTGATGATGAATTTATCTTATTCCTTTAATCCTTAGCTAGTCAATACTCTGGCTCATTGAGCTCATAGTTTACCAAACGTCTAGTGAAACTGTTTAAAATTGAAAATAACGACCGCTCTCTGAGCGGGGGAGTCTGGAATAAAGAGAAGCAAACTAAAAAATAAGCTGAGAAAAATTAGCTCATCATTATTCTAGAATCCATCGCTCAAAAAAACGGTAGTTTATCAGGATTCTCAACAGTGCTGGTGATCTATGGTTGAGCTACCCCTTCAACTTGAACTTTAGACTCCTTTCCATCACAAATTAAACAAGCTGAATGATTTTCGATCCGAAGAAGACTTTGGTAACACATGGAAATGAATACGTTTGTACGCCTTCATGAAAAAAAGCTTTCACCTTAAAATAGGGTGAGTCCTGGAATCGTAGATAGGCACAACAATTTAGAATGAAATAAGGGCTACTTCTTGTTTGTTTTTTTCAATGAAGAAAAGCGACTTATTAGAAAAGTAAGAAATATATCTTAGAACAATGCAGGTAAAATGTCAAAAGTGAGAAAATTTATGTCATATTTGATTTATAATATAAAAAAACATCTTCAAGAACTCAGTCTTAACATTTCATCCGCCATCGATAATCTTTTGTAATCAAAAAACGGTAACAGAAAGTCAGTTATATTTCAAACCTGCCTGATAAGTATTTAATCTACGATTCGCTACCAGCGATATTATCAATTTGCATGAGACTATCAATTTTCTACCTCAAAATTCCTTTATTTACAAAATACTTTTCTCTCCAAACAAAAACGATCAATTTAGAAGAAAGAAAGCATTGAAAATTTTGTGAGAACTGACATTATCATTCCAAAAGTAATTTAACTACATACATTCAAAAAACGAAAAAAACAAAGTATTTGTTTTGAATGGTTGTTAGATTCATCGCCAAAGAACATTTTTTAAAGATTTATCATAGACATGGTTAAAGGAGAGGTCTTTCTGAATCACGAAAGATGAGCATAAGACATAGTGTTACTACATGGTTAAAGGAGAGGTCTTTCTGAATCACGAAAGATGAGCATACGACATAGTGTTACTACATGGTTAAAGGAGAGGTCTTTCTGAATCACGAAAGATGAGCATAAGACATAGTGTTACTACATGGTTAAAGGAGAGGTCTTTCTGAATCACGAAAGATGAGCATAAGACATAGTGTTACTACATGGTTAAAGGAGAGGTCTTTCTGAATCACGAAAGATGAGCATAAGACATAGTGTTACTACATGGTTAAAGGAGAGGTCTTTCTGAATCACGAAAGATGAGCATAAGACATAGTGTTACTACATGGTTAAAGGAGAGGTCTTTCTGAATCACGAAAGATGAGCATAAGACATAGTGTTACTACATGGTTAAAGGAGAGGTCTTTCTGAATCACGAAAGATGAGCATAAGACATAGTGTTACTACATGGTTAAAGGAGAGGTCTTTCTGAATCACGAAAGATGAGCATAAGACATAGTGTTACTACATGGTTAAAGGAGAGGTCTTTCTGAATCACGAAAGATGAGCATAAGACATAGTGTTACTACATGGTTAAAGGAGAGGTCTTTCTGAATCACGAAAGATGAGCATAAGACATAGTGTTACTACATGGTTAAAGGAGAGGTCTTTCTGAATCACGAAAGATGAGCATAAGACATAGTGTTACTACATGGTTAAAGGAGAGGTCTTTCTGAATCACGAAAGATGAGCATAAGACATAGTGTTACTACATGGTTAAAGGAGAGGTCTTTCTGAATCACGAAAGATGAGCATAAGACATAGTGTTACTACATGGTTAAAGGAGAGGTCTTTCTGAATCACGAAAGATGAGCATAAGACATAGTGTTACTACATGGTTAAAGGAGAGGTCTTTCTGAATCACGAAAGATGAGCATAAGACATAGTGTTACTACATGGTTAAAGGAGAGGTCTTTCTGAATCACGAAAGATGAGCATAAGACATAGTGTTACTACATGGTTAAAGGAGAGGTCTTTCTGAATCACGAAAGATGAGCATAAGACATAGTGTTACTACATGGTTAAAGGAGAGGTCTTTCTGAATCACGAAAGATGAGCATAAGACATAGTGACTGTTACTCTCTGTTATTGACTGTTATTCTCAACAAATTGAATCATTTCAAATCTCGATAGATCGCTCATTTTCTGCTGCAAGAGTTGTAAAGGGCATATGAACACAAACACGACCGTTCGCTGACCTGGAAAAATACTGCAGCAAGGGTGACTGGCGGAACGGGTGAGCCCGCTATGAGTTCATACATGAGGAGGACGACTCCGAGCTGCCGCTGACGGTCACGATTTCCACGATTGCCAAACATCTCTCACTGGAATGCTACCACTTTCAGAATGTTTCCACTGAATTCAAAAATTCATATCAAAGACAAGAAAAATCAGACGTCTCCAGGCTCGAATAGTGAAAAATCTTGTCAAAAGATCATTTGAAAAGGTAAACATAATAACTTGCGTTTTGATGATGTATTATTAATGTGTGTACTAGTTTCTATATTTAATGTCTTTTATTTTAATGTATTACTTAAATTGATATAAAAATTTCGCAGTGTGAAAATTTAAAGTTTATTGATCGGAAAATGTTTTATTAAAAGATGTGGCTTCAAAGTGTTAAATTTCTGTTAGAATCCAAGTTCTATGTTTTCGATCATAAAATGAGCGAAAAAAAGAAAAAAAAAGTCAACCGCTCTGTCAATTTCGAGTAAGAAAAGAAAGCAAACCGTTGGCTAGATATTTAAAAGAAGCAGAAGCAGTGTGAACTGGTAAAGATCATTTTATAAGAGTATAATCCGGCTTAGGTCAACTATCGTGTTTTCTTTAGAACTCAATCTGCTTTGATTAATTTCACTTTCAGGGGTTGTTTTAGGCTTCAGCAAAAACAGAACAAATGTCTTTATTTCCACCTTTTACGTTTTGATATGGATCCATGACTCTTTGTCACACGACACTTTGTTACACGACAGTTTTTTACACAGAATTTTATTCTAAGACTGATTTCCCGAAACCTAATGAAACTTTAAGAAGATTACATACATTTACAGGAGTTATAAACTGTTAGTGAATTTTTTATTCTAACACCCTAACTTTTTAGCGAATTTTAGGTGGAGGATAAGTTTTTGAGGAACGAAGTTTAAATTAAGAATGAGGATATCACAACAGTTCTTTTTTTAACGGTAGTTCAATTTTACGCAATTTTCTGTTCCCGTTAATTTGTAACACGACAGTTTGTTACACGATTCTGTTCTAAGAAAATTTCTTCAAAAACATTTGCTTTCCGACAGTGTGTTGAAAATATTGAAAATTCATGTTGAAAAAAACCGCAGAAAATTTTTTTTTTTAATTTAGCAAGGCGGCTAGAATTTTTGAATAAAACAGGACGAACTGGGGACTGAATTTGATTTTTTTCAAGAACTAACACACCAATTTTAAAAAATTCGCTTAATAAATTTTCACTTTCATTGAAAAAAAATCAAATTGAACTCGAAAAATGTTATTTTTTACACCAAAAAATTATTTTTACATTAAGAAACGCTTAGGCTTAATAAAAGTTTACGCTAATGAGGCCGTACGGCTTAGGCTAACGAGACCGTATCAACAAAAAAACGCCACTCTGCACTGTCTGGCGTCTAGTATGCACATGAATATATAAGAGCCGATATACCAATACCAGACAGTGCGACGTCCTTAAGAGAAAAAAACTGAGTAAAATTTTTTAGCTAAACCTTCAGAAGACTATGTTTCACTGCCTTTAAATTGTTTTACTGAGAATTTGTCATATTCCAAAGATTTATTATCTGAATGTTTCAAAGGTAAAATTTATTTTAAAAGCAGTTATAACCCTTTTCAAAAGAAACTTTTTCCAAAGAAAAAATTTTTATCGTCAAAACATAATTACCGGTACAATAGGGCAAAGCTTTTTTTTTTAAACACTTAGGAGTAGCCTTTTGAACAAAAAAGGTATAAATTAGCGAATCACGATTCAAATAATCCAGTTTCAAGAAAAAATAGCGAAACTCAATGATTTGCCACGTATGGTTTTAAAGTTTTATGTCTTCAAAAAGGCTTCGAATTTATTGGAATATTCGGGCAATTAACAAAGTAAGGCAAGAAGCCGTGAGGCATGAGGACGCCTTGAGTGAGGCCGCGTTTTATTTTTACATTAAAACATTTTTTTTACATTAAAAAACGCTTAGGCTTAGTAAAAGTTTACGATAACGAGGCCGTACGGCTTAGCTAACGAGGCAAAACAGCCAGGCCGTGTTTTAGGCGTCCTCATGCCTCACGGCCTCATGCCTCACTTTGTTAATTGCCAATATTCGAAATAAATAGTCATAATCGGAAAACGCAGTCAAAGGCTGAATTTAGCGAGAAAAAAACAACTTCGCTGGGGAAGATTTCCGCATCTAACAACATAAGACTTATCCACTAACAACGAGAACTGATAAATTCCGATAGGCCGCCAGATCCCATTTATTTCTTTTTTTTTATTTGTATGACATGTCAGTATTCTCTTCTATGATTTCTCAGCTCCTCCCTCTCCTCGACTATCCTGACGTGTACAAGTTCAAAGAGCCTATGATGACGTGTTAGAGACGAATGTTTCGCAGAGACGGCTGGGTTCGAAACCCGCCCTGCGTAATAGTTTATTCATTTTCCAACCTTATCATTTTTACGTTTCCCGCACACTGTTTTTTTTGATTTTACAAAATTTAGTCTCTGAGTTATATTTCTTCCTATCAACAGCGTCTGCTCATACGGATGACCTTCACTCGTCTAGATCAATCAATTAATCCTTTCAAACCGTATTTTGAAAAGAACCTCGTTCGTTATAATCATGTTTGTTGACGATTTCGTCAAAGCATTAATTATTGCATGTAATAAAAATGAAGAATGAGCCTGGAATAAGTGCAATTCAGTTTTATAATTCTTGACTGGGCTATGTGTGCATGTTATCTGGATCTTTATTTCAAATTGTTCAACCAAAAATAGTTTGAGTTTAGTACCGCTACATTTCGCACCATGGCACTTCGCAGCTAACATTTCACAATTTTTTCTCCAAAGCATTAAATATATGGCTGGTTGTTCCGTACTGCTTCGTTAGCGTGAACTTTACTAAACATGAGCGAAAATCCCATCAACCAAAACAAATTACATGAAAATGTCGGTTGCGAAACTTTGGGTGCGAAATGTCGTGATACGATTTTCACGTGTCCCGCATACTGTCCCATGTCTTCCACGTGAGTTTTGTTAAGGATTGTTGGTGAAACAAGTCGTTGTATATGTTCATGTATTTTTCATGTATTCATGTATGTTCATTTTTGCTCTTCTCTTTCCCCCGGAACGGCTGCAATGTAACGTCGATAAATAAACCCTGCCGTAAAGTTTTCCTTCTTCATCCTACTCGAATGGCCGCTTTATAACGACGCCCAACAGACCTCAGTTGTTTTAAAAATATTATCTTATATTGTCGCCTGAAGCCTCTGCAACCCTCCCTCCTCAAAGGATTTCATCTTCAACCCCTATTATACTCTATCATACATTGTGTGATAAAACAATTCAATTCAATTCAATTCAATGTATTAAATATCACGTAGGTATTGGTCGAGACCTCACAATTTTTTTGAATAATCACTGTCACTTTCGAAAATCTCCAGTTGCGCATTTTTATTTTTTTTAAATTATTTGTTTGATTTTTTCATTCATTTTCTTAACTTTGAAAGTTAAGCGTCAATCCGAAAAGTTCAATGTCATAAAATATGTAATTTTAAGAAGTTCATGTCACGCGAATGAGTTCGATGTCTTTTCAGAATGTCCTGATCTGCCGTTTTCACGAGTTCCAAGTCATTCCGATTGAGCTCTCATCCAGTATGACATCAGAATTGGCCACTGGCCATAAAAGATAGGGCAATGAAATATAATAATTTATCGTACATTTTTACAAATACCCTTTTTTTATGTACACCGCGATACTATCTTTAGGATTTGAATAAACAACACCTTTTTAAAATTTAAACAAGGTAGAATTCGTACAAAAGGCAACAGTATCACAATTGAAGAAGTGTTATTTTATACACAAGAAGTACGAAACTTCAATTACCGATTGAACCCCTTTCTACAGTCAGCTTTTTAACAAGTAAAAAAGGTTGAGGCATTGGTAATTTTCAGTTATTTCCCTGTCTCCTGTGATTGAGGACAGCTCTCATCGAAACTCCTCCGCTTCAATCCAGAGCCTTAATTTTCTACTTATTCAACAAATGTTATATTATTTATTTCACGTCTTCAGAGCCATTATTATAAAACTTTTCTAGTAGAACTCATTTTTGAATAATTTTTTTCCTATTTTTTCATGGTGAATTTTTTTTTGAAGATTTTTCCGCAGGCCGAGTTCTATAACCATTCTCTTTTTAGCTGACCGCTTCACTTCAGTAATTCTCGCACCTGCAACGATAATAATCGTACATGAAAGTAATCTTACGATTAGTTTTTTTTCTAAATCAGTAATGAGTATTTAATATATTGCTCAACTTCCCAGCCCTATCGGAGCACTGCACCCCAGACGAGCTATGGAGAAACCCAGTCAGGGTCGCGAGACTCCTCCACCCTTTACTTTAACAAATTTTTTGCGAAGAAATCAAGAAATACGGTTCTAGTGCGCGGGATCACACAACAACAACAGTTCTTTAATATCATCTACCATGTTCAACAAGAGTATCGCATTTTAAAATCATACTATGAAAACAGAACTTTGAGTCTTACATATAGCACTATCGCGAAAAACAGCGTGTTCTAACTAGTAACGCGTTAACGCTCCCGGCTAGATAATCGAGATGACTGGGTTTGATCCCACGCATTGTTCTAACTAGTAACGCGTTAACGCTCCCGGCTAGATAATCGAGATGACTGGGTTTGATCCCACGCATTGTTCTAACTAGTAACGCGTTAACGCTCCCGGCTAGATAATCGAGATGACTGGGTTTGATCCCACGCATTGTCTCTTGCAATTAATGGAAACTTAAGCAAAAAAATTACCGCTATTCGAGCGAAGGAATATGCAATAAGCAGAATCGAAACATCGGTCAAACCTGCTCAACAGTCTTCAGCTGCAGCCCCTCGTACTTGTTGGCTGGGTCGATCAGCTTCTCTCGGACGACGCCATACACCGCCACCACGTTCTCCATCGTCCGAGTGTGCACCCTATCCCTGCAGAATACAAACGCAGGAGCTGACTGTCTCTGATGCAGCTTTCTCTGTCTCTCTATCTTTCTTTCTCTATATCTCTGTCTCTCTCGGGCTTTGTACATAACTAAACAAAATTCATTCATAGTTGTTGGGGGGGGAAAGAAGATTAAACGATCTTTCTTCGTGCGGGAAATAATGAGTAGCGAGATGAAGTTGAAAGACAGATACGAGCTTCTCAGCATTTCAAACGAAGAACGGTAGATTTTTTTAAATTTTCAACAGTTCTGGTGACAGACATATCGCTGTGTTGCCCCCGAATGCCAAAACTCCAAAACGTTCATGGCAAATTCTTTTCTTGTTTTTCTGCACGATTCTTGCATATATATATATATATATATATATATATATATATATATATATATATATATATATATATATATATATATATATATATAATTTGTGTTATTTCTATGTGTAATAAAAATTGTGTGTTTTCCATTGCACTCTCTCTGATTACTCTCTTCTCCAATGTTTTTCTATCTCTTACTGCTTCGTTCGCGCATGATGAAAAACCCGCTGCTAAGAACTTGGTTTATAAATTATTGAATTATTAAAATCAGTCCTCTCAGAATATACGCTTCGAATCCCCCTGTAATCATCACCAGTACTCTCAAAACTCAGGTTTATAATCTCAAAGTAATGAATGATATCCAGCCCTGTCAGCCAACCTGACTCTGGAGTTGAATATTCTCGCCACTTGGTCGATGCTGCACGACTTCGGCTGGGAGAGAAAGTGATCGAACGCTTCCAAAGCCCTTCTCACCGAAGAAGGATCCGCTTCGGGAATCGCTGCTAGGGGACCCTGGGAATACTATCAGGTATCCAGAAAGACCCTCGGAATACTAGCAGGTATCCAGAAAAACCCTGGGAAAACTAGCAGGTATCCAGAAAGACCCTGGGAATACTAGCAGGTATCCAGAAAGACCCTCGGAACACTAGCAGGTATCCAGAAAACCCCTGGGAATACTAGCAGGTATCCAGAAAGACCCTGGGAATACTAGCAGGTATCCAGAAAGACCCTGGGAATACTAGCAGGTATCCAGAAAGACCTGGGAATACTAGCAGGTATCCAGAAAGACCCTCGGAATACTAGCAGGTATCCAGAAAAACCCTGGGAAAACTAGTAGGTATCCAGAAAGACCTTCGGAATACTAGCAGGTATCCAGAAAAACCCTGGGGAATACTAGCAGGTATCCAGAAAGACCCTGGGAATACTAGCAGGTATCCAGGAAGACCCTGGGAATACTAGCAGGTATCCAGAAAGACCCTGGGAATACTAGCAGGTATCCAGAAAGACCCTGGGAATACTAGCAGGTATCCAGAAATGAACTCCTTCTGGATTTGTGAATAGTTCATCAGGATCGATTCAAAATTCTTTGTGTAATTTGACTTCCTTTAAAATCAAATGTGTTTATTATCCATTTCATACTAAATTCCATGCTACCACAAGGAAAGTTGTATAATGAATCGATAAATATGGTGAGGACCACTTTTTATCTTTTCTGCAGCAACCTGTGATTCAAAGGTCTTTTCTGCAGCAACCTGTGATTCAAAGGTCTTTTCTGCAGCAACCTGTGATTCAAAGGTCTTTTCTGCAGCAACCTGTGATTCAAAGGTCTTTTCTGCAGCAACCTGTGATTCAAAGGTCTTTTCTGCAGCAACCTGTGATTCAAAGGTCTTTTCTGCAGCAACCTGTGATTCAAAGGTCTTTTCTGCAGCAACCTGTGATTCAAAGGTCTTTTCTGCAGCAACCTGTGATTCAAAGATCCTGCAGCAACCTGTGATTCAAAGGTCTTTTCTGCAGCAACCTGTGATTCAAAGGTCTTTTCTGCAGCAACCTGTGATTCAAATGTCTTTTCTGCAGCAACCTGTGATTCAAATGTCTTTTCTGCAGCAACCTGTGATTCAAAGGTCTTTTCTGCAGCAACCTGTGATTCAAAGGTCTTTTCTGCAGCAACCTGTGATTCAAAGGTCTTTTCTGCAGCAACCTGTGATTCAAAGGTCTTTTCTGCAGCAACCTGTGATTCAAAGGTCTTTTCTGCAGCAACCTGTGATTCAAAGATCCTGCAGCAACCTGTGATTCAAAGGTCTTTTCTGCAGCAACCTGTGATTCAAAGGTCTTTTCTGCAGCAACCTGTGATTCAAATGTCTTTTCTGCAGCAACCTGTGATTCAAATGTCTTTTCTGCAGCAACCTGTGATTCAAAGGTCTTTTCTGCAGCAACCTGTGATTCAAAGGTCTTTTCTGCAGCAACCTGTGATTCAAAGGTCTTTTCTGCAGCAACCTGTGATTCAAAGGTCTTTTCTGCAGCAACCTGTGATTCAAAGGTCTTTTCTGCAGCAACCTGTGATTCAAAGGTCTTTTCTGCAGCAACCTGTGATTCAAAGGTCTTTTCTGCAGCAACCTGTGATTCAAATGTCTTTTCTGCAGCAACCTGTGATTCAAATGTCTTTTCTGCAGCAACCTGTGATTCAAAGGTCTTTTCTGCAGCAACCTGTGATTCAAAGGTCTTTTCTGCAGCAACCTGTGATTCAAAGGTCTTTTCTGCAGCAACCTGTGATTCAAAGGTCTTTTCTGCAGCAACCTGTGATTCAAAGGTCTTTTCTGCAGCAACCTGTGATTCAAAGGTCTTTTCTGCAGCAACCTGTGATTCAAATGTCTTTTCTGCAGCAACCTGTGATTCAAATGTCTTTTCTGCAGCAACCTGTGATTCAAAGGTCTTTTCTGCAGCAACCTGTGATTCAAAGGTCTTTTCTGCAGCAACCTGTGATTCAAAGGTCTTTTCTGCAGCAACCTGTGATTCAAAGGTCTTTTCTGCAGCAACCTGTGATTCAAAGGTCTTTTCTGCAGCAACCTGTGATTCAAATGTCTTTTCTGCAGCAACCTGTGATTCAAATGTCTTTTCTGCAGCAACCTGTGATTCAAAGGTCTTTTCTGCAGCAACCTGTGATTCAAAGGTCTTTTCTGCAGCAACCTGTGATTCAAAGGTCTTTTCTGCAGCAACCTGTGATTCAAAGGTCTTTTCTGCAGCAACCTGTGATTCAAAGGTCTTTTCTGCAGCAACCTGTGATTCAAAGGTCTTTTCTGCAGCAACCTGTGATTCAAATGTCTTTTCTGCAGCAACCTGTGATTCAAATGTCTTTTCTGCAGCAACCTGTGATTCAAAGGTCTTTTCTGCAGCAACCTGTGATTCAAAGGTCTTTTCTGCAGCAACCTGTGATTCAAAGGTCTTTTCTGCAGCAACCTGTGATTCAAAGGTCTTTTCTGCAGCAACCTGTGATTCAAATGTCTTTTCTGCAGCAACCTGTGATTCAAAGGTCTTTTCTGCAGCAACCTGTGATTCAAAGGTCTTTTCTGCAGCAACCTGCGATTCAAAGATCCTGCAGCAACCTGTGATTCAAAGGTCTTTTCTGCAGCAACCTGTGATTCAAATGTCTTTTCTGCAGCAACCTGTGATTCAAAGGTCTTTTCTGCAGCAACCTGTGATTCAAATGTCTTTTCTGCAGCAACCTGTGATTCAAAGGTCTTTTCTGCAGCAACCTGTGATTCAAAGGTCTTTTCTGCAGCAACCTGTGATTCAAATGTCTTTTCTGCAGCAACCTGTGATTCAAAGGTCTTTTCTGCAGCAACCTGTGATTCAAAGGTCTTTTCTGCAGCAACCTGTGATTCAAAGGTCTTTTCTGCAGCAACCTGTGATTCAAAGGTCTTTTCTGCAGCAACCTGTGATTCAAAGATCCTGCAGCAACCTGTGATTCAAAGGTCTTTTCTGCAGCAACCTGTGATTCAAATGTCTTTTCTGCAGCAACCTGTGATTCAAAGGTCTTTTCTGCAGCAACCTGTGATTCAAAGGTCTTTTCTGCAGCAACCTGTGATTCAAAGGTCTTTTCTGCAGCAACCTGTGATTCAAAGATCCTGCAGCAACCTGTGATTCAAATGTCTTTTCTGCAGCAACCTGTGATTCAAAGGTCTTTTCTGCAGCAACCTGTGATTCAAAGGTCTTTTCTGCAGCAACCTGTGATTCAAAGGTCTTTTCTGCAGCAACCTGTGATTCAAAGATCCTGCAGCAACCTGTGATTCAAAGGTCCATTACACCTCAGTTCTTCGATAATCCTTACACTAATCAGATTCATTGAACATTATAGCTTTGCTTATGTTTAATGCTTTTAATCTCTAAAAGGAAAATACGACCCTTGTTTATAGCTCTTCTGCAATTTATCTTTTTTTCGAAGATGACTAAATAAATCGCGGTTTTTGAAAAAAGTAAATTCATATAAGCGGGGAGCCTCGAATAATGAGATGCGAGCGAATCTCAACGTTCTGTGTGTGTTGTAGGCTCTTTTTGTCTGAAGCGCTTCTCATAATATTATCTTTCCATTTTACGAAAAGTGCAAATGAACCTAAACTTCCCTTCTATATAAACCCTTCTGACCTGACCGGGTTGATGAGCAGCCGCTTTAGTGTAGATGCCTATCAATGTAGTCGAGGATAAAATCGTCGAAGCTTCTTCACTAACAAGAACGTCCTCATTGCCTTCCATCTACAAGGTGACGCTCTTTACGGCATCATTGTAATCATTGTTTCTTTTGAAAAAATAAACTTCACTTCTAGCAGTAATTGGATATATTAAAGCTTTATCGTCCACATACTTTCGACAACTCACACCCTCTCAAAACACATGGATATGCTTGATTTTCGGATTTTCCTGTCACTGTCATTTAGATGAAGCGTTTGACTTGAATTGACTGATTCATATATCGCAAGAGCAAAACCTTGTCGACGATCGGGACTGAACCCAGCCATCTCTCTTTAGCCGGTGCTTTCACTGCCCTACCGAGAAAGCATTGTGTGCGACTAACGAGTGCCTGGACGCATTCAATCCTCTTGTCCAAGAAGGGATACAATATTAGCAGGGAGTGGATTGATGAAAGGCAATTTAGCGTGTACACTGCCACGTCCACCGCCGAGTGCAGCTGGGTCGCCGCCAACTGAATGGCGCGCAAGAGCGGCTCCACGACTGTTCCTACGATCTTAAATGGGAATCTCATCAGCGGTACACCCGATCTACAACGGAGATCCAAACAGTAGTTCCTACCATCTAAAACTGTATCCCATCAGCGGTTCTCACGATCCCAAACATGAATTCCATCAGGAACTGATTGTTGTTTCCCTATGGTCCCTATACCGAAAGGTCAAAGTTTCCCTATGGTATATACCGAAAGCTCTCGACATGCAACGCCACAACCGCTCTTTTCCCTGTGCAATTTTTAATTGTTTTCAAAACCTGACAGGTGAACTTTGTTGGCAAAGACTACAGACAAGCTTTTCTTGGGCAATACTACCATGAAGGCGATTTTTTCATAAATATAGCAATCATAAGTTTCTGAATAGACCACTTCTTGAAGTTATCGATCGAGTCGAACCTTGTCAAATCTGATCTTCGCATCGTCTCCCTTGGACGACGTACTGTCGTGGACATCGAGAACGTCCTTCAGTAGAAGAAGACATTGGAGAACTGCTGGAACTGGCATCAGGTCGTAGTCCGGAGTTGACATCTCAACACCCTTCTTTGTTAGCCCAAAAAATGCAAAAATTGATGATCGAGTGATAACCGAACTTGCTTCTTTCGCTTGCCAGGCGAAGGTCTTTTTTAAATACCGGTGAAGACAATCTCTTGTACCTTAAAAGCTCTTTGAAATCATCCGTCCACTTATTGAATGAAAAACATTAACTAAATAAAAATAATCGCGAAGAGAAAACACAACATTGGTTTCTTTTCAGAAAAAAAAAATACTTTTTTCAAATCTTCTTGAATTTGTGTTCACTGTCGTAGTTACTTTTCAAAAGCTTTCCATTGCCTTTATATTCAATCTTTTCCAAGATCTTCCGCCAAAAACTTAGGGGAATCGCACCAGGCTCATGTCATAGCCAAGACACCGAATGACTCACCCTAGCTAGCATCTTCTGCACATCTGACTGGATAGCCGAGAAGAATATATTGAGAGTCAACTGTTGCAATTCCTCTAGGACCTGGCCCATCTCACTCTCATTAGCCAATTCTGGTCTGTAATGATCTACTAATCAATAAGTGGGTCTACTCTATCACTCAGCACTATATTTTACATTAAGCAGCTATGCGATTCGGGTAGTTAAAAATTAACGCTCTTGCTCTCGATGGAAGAGATACCGCTGGATACGATCCCCGCCTCTCTTTCCCGTTAATTTTCTTTTTTCATGCTGAAATTCGATCCACCTGTTTTTAAATTAGCTTCATCATGGCCCCCCTTTCTATACTTCATCCTCAAACCCATTTCATTCCTAATACAAAGTGTGAACCCTATCTCCAATCTACCTAATTGAGCCTTGAAATTCCGCGAATCATTTTCTATAAACGCAAAACTCCATACTGAAAATTTTTTTACAAACTTAATATAACACTGCTACTGGAAAACATTTAAAAGTTTTGATACACTGACAATGATTTGCACTCACAGACATTTTTTCTTCGAAACTTGAAAATAATCAACTCACAAAATTTTGGAGGCGTAAAACTCGAGAATAGAAACGAGTCTGTAGAGAAGCACTGCATCATGGTCGCCTGTCAACGTCTGCTCCACTCTAACCTGCACTTACACAATCACTCTTATCCACTCATCTAAACTTGGTTCATATAGGTCACATTTAAATCCAAAGCAGTGCATTTCACTGGCAGAGATTACCAGAAATGTTGAGAATTTCTTTAAAAAACCTTTTATTAAAAGTGGAGGTGCATTTGAAAACCGAAAGCTTTGGTTCAATTTCTAAAAGTATAACCTGAACTTAGTTTTTTTATTGAAGGTGAAAAAACTATCGCCAATTCATGCCGGGGCTTAATACAAAGTGAAGCGAGAAGATGAAAAAAGGGAAACTAGAGATTGGAGAGTATTGATAGTGCGAAATAAGTTATAAAGGGCGAGTCATCAATCCAATAATGCCATGCCTTGAAAGGTCTGCTGAGCGCTGAAGAAATATGTGCGAGAACCGCTGGAGTATGCTGCTTCGTCACTGAAACAATTTAAAGCTCTTCTGTTTTGAATTAATCTTTAATCAGGATCAAATTGATTCAAAGGAGAGAAAGTCTTTACCGAGCAAAATTTTGGAAACGATTAGTTTACAGAGTATTCTAAAGGGACATTCTATCAAACAAACAAAGTCCTTTTGACACAAAACACCGCCTTGAAGCAGGCTACGTGTTCTCTAAGATCATACGCAGCCTGGCTGCGCCTTGTGAGCAGCGGAAGAGAATGAAAAGTGCGACCTCTTTTAACAGACCCTCCATTAATCGCTAGAAGTCTTTTCTTTACAGTGATTCTTCAGCACTTGCAGAGTAGAATTTAGATGTTCCCGTTTTCCAAGTATTCAGAAGTCGTTATTTGCACCCGGCAACAAACCATCAGGCGGCACACTCCGCAGCAGGAGGGAGAGCAAGTCTCGCTCTGACTCTACCGACTCATAGATCCAGGCAAGCATGTCTCCCGTATACCTCAATACACAAACAAAACAATCTAGAGATTCAAAAAATTTATAATCAAAATATTCTGAAATTATCGGGCGTTTTACGTGAATTGAATCTCAACTATTTTTGCCACTCATGTTGTTCGAGTGACTCGACTCATGTTGTTCGAGTGACTCGACTCATGTTGTTCGAGTGACTCGACTCATGTTGTTCGAGTGACTCGACTCATGTTGTTCGAGTGACTCGACTCATGTTGTTCGAGTGACTCGACTCATGTTGTTCGAGTGACTCGACTCATGTTCGAGTGACTCGACTCATGTTGTTCGAGTGACTCGACTCATGTTGTTCGAGTGACTCGACTCATGTTGTTCGAGTGACTAGAGAAACAGAGCTGTGGATTCACGACTTTATAATGATTGGATTAGTAATTCTATCAAATGACTGATTCTTTATTCTTTTCTTTAGAAACCCTTCGATCTCCTTAGGAAATCTATCGATAAATCAAATAAGTTTCCCCGAATACCCATTTAAAACTTTAACGCTTTTAGCAAAACCCTTCAATCATGATGCCTCACTTACCATTTCTCTATCGCTCTCTAACTACAGGTGTATCTCTATCACCCTCTGTCTCTCTTTTTTATCACTTCATTCTCTCTCTCTTGTTGTTGTTTTGCCCATAGGTCCTGTCGAGAGGAGTCCTTTTGGGATAGGTTGGTGAGGATCCATTTGAGTCCGGAGAGATTTTCTCCGTCTACACTCGCACCGCAGTCGGCGATCCTCTTGGCGAGACCCATTCGTTAACCGGAGAAGGGCAAGAGGTTATTTCACTGGCGCCTCGACTCGCCATTGTAAGTATAGCGGAGTATCGGCTGATGTTTTGTCCGGTGGCATGCCCAGGCAGGTCCGGCATCGCCCTCCTTTGACGAGCTATACTACCCAGTTTTGGTCCACGGCGGGATTTCTCCCGCTACCTCCCAGCACGAATTCTTCGTAGGGAGGCGTCCCTCTATCCGCCACCTGAGGTCGCGCTCGATTCTGGACTGGATTATCCGGCTCCATCCGTGACAGGCTCTTAAGGCTGTAGAGTCACGAATGGCTACTGTTGCCAGTGTGTTTCGAGTTCTCTCTCTCACTTCTTTCCATGAAAATATTTCTTATTTTTGTATACTCTGCGATTAATAAGCATTAAACTAAAACTGCATTTTTACGAAACGATCCTCTAACCGTATCGGGTCATGAGAAAGAAGTTCGATGGGCTTTGCAGAGGAATTGGCGCCTCTCGTGAGCGCATCCAAGAAAACGCGCAAGACGTGGTTTTTGCGGGCGCAACCGTACTCGTCTAAGGCGTATCTGAAGCTCATCGTCTGAATACTCAAAAACATCACTCTTCAATTATAAGAGATCAGTGGATATCAGAGGCCAACAGCGCTTTTCCAAAGAAAAAACATAACTCTGGGGTGAAGACTAGAACAATGAGAAGACGAGCGAGAGGGTAAAGAATTGAGTAAGAAGAGATGATGGAGGGAATGGCGATCAAAATATGGTATGATAGTTATACAGTTGGTGAGAAGGGGGAGGGGGGCAGAGGAGATGTGATATCACTGGTGCCCTATGCTTTATAAACCTATTTTGAAAAGTCAAAACTCATAGGCTACGATCATGTATAGCGATAAAAACAGAAAATTCATCCAAACCATCCTTGCACATAAGAACCATAACGTTTCTTTTCACGCAGTTTCATACTACTCCCAGAGCTATGTCTATACCAAAAAGATCTGTGTCTATACCAGCTATGTCTATACCGAGCTATGTCTATACCAAAAAGATCTAAATTGAACGAACCAAACGCTTAAAAGAAGAATGATTGTGTGGAAAGAAGCGAAGAATTTCGAGCGTTTCCTTTTTGGAAGTGTTTATTCGTAGTGAAAAAAATCACTCTTGCATTAGAACCAGGGTGTTTCTTAGCACCCGCACAACTTTTTTCGAGCGCATAAATTTTTAAAACTTCAAAGTTCAACATTCAATTTTTCCAATGATTTGGCCGTTCCCTACGAAAAAACCAAAAAAAAATTTTCCAAGCGCATAGATTTCAATGTTGTTCGAGGTTTTTGGAGAGCGCATATATTTTTTTACCCAAGTTAGGGTCAGAGAAATACCCTGATTAAAACAATGAGTACATCTAACTTATTATTGGACAGTCCAGTCCTTCCTTTCCTCCTCGAAAATTCTTTTCTTCTGAACCCTAAAATCCCTAGGATTGAAATGAAGTGGTTGTGACTTACTTTAGAAGCAACTCGCGTTCATTGAGAGCCGCAAAAGAGTCGCACAAGACAGAGCGGACTTCCAGTAACTCCGTGTTCAGAACTCTGCACTCACCTGTAACCAGGAGTTACGTGGTCTATCCGTACTACTGACTGGCAGGACTTCAAATTCATCAGTTATATTTTTATCTTGAGAATGGCCACATAATTTTTTTCTTATCGAGAATTTGTTTTACAAATAAACGTATTTATTTGACCCCCGAGAACAATTCTACCTTTTTTTGACTTCTGTGCAATAAAAAAAGCAGTCCCAATCTTCTCGCAGTGTGGACGTTAAAACACTTTCATAATAACTCACTCTACTCTACTCGAAACACACTGGCAACAGTGGCCATTCGTGACTCTACAACCTTAAGAGCCTGTCATGGATGGAGCTGGATTATCCAGTCCAGAATCGAGCGCGACCTCAGGTGGCGGATAGAGGGACGCCTCCCTACGAAGAATTCGTGCTGGGAGGTAGCGGGAGAAATCCCGCCGCGGACCAAAACTAGGTAGTATAGCTCGTCAAAGGAGGGCGATGCCGGACCGGCCTGGGCATGCCACCGGACAAAACATCAGCCGATACTCCGCTATACTTTTCAATGGCGAGTCGAGGCGCCAGTAAAATAACCTCTTGCCCTTCTCCGGTTAACGAATGGGTCTCGCCAAGAGGATCGCCGACTGCGGTGCGAGTGTAGACGGAGAAACTCTCTCCGGACTCAAAAGGATCCTCACCACCAACCTATCCCAAAAGGACTCCCCTCGACAGCACCTATGGGCAAGACAACAACAACAACAACTCTACTCTACAAACCTATTCCTTCCCGTTCTTTTAAAATGAGAAAGGTCATGTTTAGCAATCGATAATTTTTTATCAAACAAAATGTTTTAAAGGAAACGAACGTTGGATAGATCGATAGAGCAGCTCATAAGCAGCTTCCATCTTTGTATTCATCTCTTCCATTATTCCCATTCTGAAATATTCACTCTCCGTAGTCATCCAGAACCATTGTTACTGCTTTGATTAGTCATCCAGAACCATTGTTACTGCTTTGATTAGTCATCCAGAACCATTGTTACTGTTTTGATTTTGGTAAATATTCCAAATCCTGTGAATATTCCGACTTCTGTGATTACTTGTACAGAGACTATCCTGAAGACATCTATTATTCTAACTTCAGTCCAAACTCCAGCAATTCTCCTTACCCTTTCACCAAACTTCTAAAAAAATAGGTTCTTATTCGCTCTGCTGACATCAGTAGATCACTTTTGAAGTTATAAACCGAAACTAACGCGGCTGCATGGTTTCCGGAAGTTCTCAGTAGCATTTTACTCTCCTCGTAGATTTGGCGGACGCGATTGAGAGCAGGAAAGAACTCACTACTCACCGTACCTTCTGCAATAATGTGGAATCCGGGCCCGACTCTGTTTTCTCCTTCACTCTCTCTTTCTCTCTCTCTCTCTCTCTTGCTTTAATTTTTTCAACTTTTCTTTCTATATTCGATTCAAAGCGTGTTTTGACCCCCTCCCCTTCCCTCCTTCACGAGCTCACTTCGAATCAAATCAGGCATTGAGCTCACTTACACTAGTTATATCAACTGAGGCCTGCATATAAAATAGAAATAGAAGCATATATGATTTTTAGTAGACCCGATTCTGTCCAAGCTCTTGTTGTTGTTGTTTGCCCATAGGCCTTTGGGATAGGTTGGTGAGGATCCTTTTGAGTCCAGAGAAATTTTCTCCGTCTACACTCGCACCGCATTCAGCGATCCTCTTCGCGAGACCCATTCGTTAACCGGAGAAGGGCAAGAGGCTATTTTACTGGCGCCTCGACTCGCCATTACAAAGTATAGGGGAGTATCGGCTGATGTTTGATCCGGTGGCATGCCCAGGCCAGTCCGGCATCGCCCTCCTTTGAAGAACTATACTATCCAATTTTGGTCCGCGACGGGCAAGCCCGCTAACTCCAATGCACTTGTGCAAAAAGACATCCCTCTATCCACCACCTGAGGACGCGCTCGAAATCGGTGAGGATGAACCGGTCAACTGCGATGGTGTGAACTTGTGGGCTGTAGTACCATCGAAGGCAAGACTCCTATGAAGGCAAGTCCAAGCTCCTATGTATATCTTTTTAAAAATCATTATTTGAATTTAAACCTAAACTAACATGAATAGAGCTAGAAGAGAATTTGTACCAAGGGTATAGGTCACCTGCAAATTATGAAGAAAAAATTTCGCGCGAGCGACCAATTGACTCTCGGCGATTGAAGGGGGGGGGGGGTATACAAACCACTGATTTCCGAATACAAACTTGTTTCAAGAGGATGAACCATAGTTCAACAAAGTGCAATCGCAAATGGTAAAAAAATGTTTTCTAGCTTTTACATTGATAAGAAGCAAATCAAAGGCAAAGATGAGAGAAAAGATAGTTTTTTTGTTATTATAGAACACCGCGGTCAAGAACGGTCATTTT
This sequence comes from Allodiplogaster pararmata, assembly GCA_964056735.1. Lineage (NCBI taxonomy): Eukaryota > Metazoa > Nematoda > Chromadorea > Rhabditida > Diplogasteridae > Allodiplogaster > Allodiplogaster pararmata. The sequence continues at coordinate 13,769,645 of OZ057408.1, read as the reverse complement.
AGAAATGATCAAAAGCAGTGGTTTTCAGCGTGCAAGAAAAAGGTACAGACGCCCGCCCAAGTTTTTTTGTTTTACATAAGGGCCCCCCTTATGATTTGAAAAAATAGGCCCGCCGACACAAGGTCTGACATGACTATTCAACCTCTGATCAAGAGTGCTGGTGATCTATGGGAGAAACCTGTAGGGTTTCCAAGGAGGGCTGTTTCTTCCTCGCTCGTCAGAGAGAACTTCGAGAGAAACTCGTCAATCGCTTTCTGTTTTCCTTCCAAAGCTCTCCTGTCAATCAAAAACTCATCAATAGCCATGGTACATTATTCATAACAGTAAAACCATTCTCGTTCATTAAAAAAACAATCTGGACAGCGGTTTGAAGGCCGAAGAAGGTGAATAAAATCAAAGGTGACTATAAAGCCCATTTATTGAAGTTCGAATTCGTTTAATTCTACGTCTTTTTTGTGATTAATTACTTTGATCTGTCTACTAACTTGTATAATGTCGAATTGACATGAAAATAAGTATTTAAACATTCAATTCAAAAAGAGAAGACGCTAAAAATCTTGATAGTATCGATGAAATGGTTTTTTTGTAAGAACCTCCGATTTTGAAGAGCACTGGTCTTAGACAGAAGATCCTGTGTCTTCAATTTGTTTTGCTGGATACGGTTGGTCAAGTCGGAGCATATTTTGTGCATATCGTTAACTCTCTCCACAAATCCTTGGACGTTATCGTTCACCTGCAAACACGAGAGCACTCCATTTAAAATGATGCCTGCCCGAGATTCATATACAGTTTCAATCAACGGTTTTTTTAAAACTTAAGATTAAATAAAAGGCTGTTTTTTTACCATTTGCAGAGAAAGCGAAAAAAAAAGGAAAACTTGAAAGAAACAGTATTTTTACAGTAAATCTGTTTCATTCATTAATCAGCTGATTCAATTGCTCTAAATATTTAAATAACAAAAATGTAACAGCTGAATACCAAAAACTCGTAAATTTTTCGGCGGAGAAAAGAAAGCTAGCGAAAACATAGGACCCCTGTTTCGGTGACCGATCCCCCTGTTTCGGTGACTAATCCCCCTGTTTCGGTGACCGATCCCCCTGTTTCGGTGACCGATCCCCCTGTTTCGGTGACCGATCCCCCTGTTTCGGTGACCGATTGCCCTGTTTCGGTGACCGATCCCCATGTTTCGCTGACCGATCCCCCTGTTTCGGTGACCGATCTTCTTGTTTCGGTGACCAATCCCCCTGTTTCGGTGACCGATCCCCCCGTTTCGGTGACCGATCCCCCTGTTTCGGTGACCGATCCCCATGTTTCGGTGACCGATCCCCATGTTTCGGTGACGGATCCCCCCTGTTTCGGTGACCGATCCCCCTGTTTCGGTGACCGATCCCCATGTTTCGGTGACCGATCCCCATGTTTCGGTGACGGATCCCCCCTGTTTCGGTGACCAATCCCCCTGTTTCGGTGACCGATCCCCCCGTTTCGGTGACCGATCCCCCTGTTTCGGTGACCGATCCCCATGTTTCGGTGACCGATCCCCATGTTTCGGTGACGGATCCCCCCTGTTTCGGTGACCGATCCCCCTGTTTCGGTGACCGATCCCCATGTTTCGGTGACCGATCCCCCTGTTTCGGTAACCGATCCCCGTTTCGATGACCGAGAAAAAAATATCCTCTGGTTTTGGTGACCCAAAAAATATCTTCAGATTGGAATTCGGTCTGAAGAAGGGTGACCATAGCTCACCAAACTTGATAAATTTCTACCGGTCGTCCGCCCGATCTCCCAGACAAAAATAATTTATGGTAAAGAAAATATAATAGAAAATGAATTTCTTTTTTTTAAATCTTCAAATGCTCAGTTACACAGTTTTAAGGCAGTGACGCCTGGTAGAGAAGACAAATTGATCAAACCACCGCACGGAAAAAAGCTAGTCACCGGGGGGACTCGAACCCAAGCAACCATCTCTCCTCTATCCGGGAGCGAGCGTGTTAACCATTACACCACGGTGACACATTGCTATTCCGTGCGATAGTGCTTATTAAAGGCTCAATTGCCTCGTTTTTTTTTCCGTGCGGTGGTTTGATCAATTTGTCTTTTTTTAAACCCATGCTACGCGAAACGAAAGATTAATTGACATCGGAAAACATACTAAAAATTTGTTGATCTCTCTTCCCGCCCCTTTACGGTCGCCCGGTCACCCGCCCCAAAAAGAAATTTTGAAGACATACTGGTGAGCTATGAGGGTGACCCATCAAATGTGATAAGCGACTTTCTCGAACTCCTTGAGATACTCCTTGTTAATTTGGATGTCCCTCAGCTGGAGGCTCCTCATCAATCTCCTCTCCGCATGCATGTCAATCTCAGGCACAATAGGGGCGACGTAATCGAGCAACTTGGCAAATTCCTTGAAAAAACATAGAATCAAAAAAAACTGGACAAAAAACTGATGTGTCCCAAGACTTGAATCACTCCGAGAACTCTTTTTCTTCAATTTAAAGTGAATCTGTAATATGTTGGTGGTGCTTATCTTATTCACATAGCAGCGAAGACTTGCGCTGAAAATCATCAGTTTCTCATACAATGCAGCTGTTGATAAAAAAATTTCTACCGGTTTCTCTTTTCATCATCGCTCACTCTCTTGTGGGCGTACCGTTAACTCATCCCAAGTCTTATTAAATTACGCACATATGCTTCGAATAGTTATGAAGAAGCTCAGTAACCGGATCACTGTGTGCCTTACTGGTGATGAGCTTCTCAATCTTCTTTTTCACTTGAAGAGCATATACTCCCGGAGCACCTTTCACTCCTTCTATCTCCGTGCTTTCCATGCTTGAAGTAGCTGGAAAAGTGTAATTTGAAGGAGAAAATTTACGAATAATGATAAGAAATCAATTATAAGTACTCGGAGACTTGCCACAAAATAGAGCGATACATATCTAGCCTCAATCCTTTGTATCATTCAGGTTTATAGTGCAAACACTTTGCCAACCCTTTTCTCTCTTTAGCAATACTCGTAAGCAAAGCACACTAAAATTACTCTCGAAGCTCCAAAGAATATGCCAAAAACTTTACTTTAATATTCACTAAAGTCCTGCAATAAGGCAAGCCAGATTATGCATATTACAGGAATGTTTATATTAATGATTCAGTGAATCATAGTGATTCTGAATCATATTAATTCAATAAAATCATAGTAATTCAATAATGCGTATTCGTAAGTCAGTAGTTTTTTTTATTTTTCGGAGAGCATCACAACACGTCCTGTATGGACTTTAAGAGGGAAAAGATCATGGTTGAGACAGAATATGTTATTTTGGTGAAGAGCCTTTTGCTAACCTCACTTCTGATCAGCATCCGATATGATCAAGAAAAGTCCGAAAGTCTTCGCCACTAACCTTTACATCGCTTAGAAGTTTCAACCAGTATTTTACTGGGTGCCTTTTGATTTGGTTAGATCACGATATTAAAAGCATATGTGCATTAAACTTAATCTGCTTTGTAAAAATTAAAACTCTGTGAACAAGTGTTATTTATATTCATACAATGGTTTTCAGCACAGGTCACGTTCATAGTTCACTGCCAAAAGTTTACAACTATTATTCTGGCGGCGGGAGTTCGAGTCCGAGGCGAAGGGATGAAATACTCTTTCCCCGTCGTATATCCTAGTGGTTTGGGACATTTCATGACGAATAAGAGAGCTGATCTGCCTCACTTTTGCTAGATTAATCGATATGAAGTTGACCTTTTTTCTTACTTTTTGATATGTGAGATATTCGGTGAAAGTTGCCTGGGATATTTCTTTCAAAGCCGAAAACCTCTTGGCGAAACCGTAAAGTATAAAACAAAGGAAACCAAAACCGAGAATACCAATTTTCGGTCTTTTAGCATAAAAACAGGTTTTCAAAACGATCTTATCAGTACAATCTCACTTCAAAAGCTTGTTGGCTTGAAGTCTAATAGATGTAGAAATATTTCATCTTATCAGTCGATCTTATCAGTACAATCTCACTTCAAAAGCTTGTTGGCTTGAAGTCTAATAGATGTAGAAATATTTCATAAGAGAGTTGTACTATGTTCACGTAAACTCCTCGTGCAGAAGTTGTCCGTTTATAATTTATGTGTACCTGTTAGTCTTTCCATATTTACCAATGTTCAAAAAATAATAAATAAAAGCGTCTAACACATTACATTCGCGCTTCAAGGGGCAAAATTTGAGGTTGCTTCGCTAGAAGTCCGTCCCTACACCCTGTTAAAGAGGCCGGTTTTGATCCTGAGCACAGTTTCACCCATGACTGCTTATTTTAAGTGCTCATTCATGTTACCCAGAAGAGTGAACTAGGTCAGTCTTCAGTGTTCTTCTCTCTTGCTAGACTAGATCTTGCTAGACTAGATCGCGCAAGAGCACGCCATGGGTGTTTTTCGCTGCTCCGAAGCTCTTCTCCAGTCTTGTCTGAATTGTCTCGCGTTACTTCAAAGGTATCAGAGACAGATATAGCTTAAGAACGAGAGTGAGAATGTCGAAGAGTGAGAGAAAGAGGCTGCTAGAGAGAGATGTGTGATAGAGAGAAGTAGAGATATAGAGAAAGATGCAGAGAGAGAGGCTGTATATTCTTCAATAGCATCGGATTTTTTTAAATCCAAAAAAGAAAGCTATATGCCTACATATGTTTTCTTTCTTGTCATTAATGCACTGAGTGTCAAGTTTCTCTTATCGTACCTTCTTTCTCGTTTGAAGTCGGACAAGGCTCAAAGTAGGAAAGGATAAACCAGTCGTAAAGTGCTAACCCATGTTCTCATCGAATAGGAACGGTTCACTAAATATGATACCAATGCTTGTGATATGATACCAATATACCAATATCACTCAATATGATACCAATGCTTGTGATATGATACCAATATACCAATATCACTCAATATGATATTAGAAAAGCCCATTCAGCATTTCTATTTCTGATCTATAAATACTACAATATATCAACCAAGATTTTTTTTGCCTCGTTCCTCATCATTTAAACTCCTTTTCTGACGAATTATAGCTTTTAATTATCGGAATGGATATTTAACTAGTAAAATGTCAGGTAAATTCGTGCTAACAGTCCACTGTCCCTTTCTATAATTATTAACTTCGATCATAAAATACTTTCCTTTGACTACATTTAAATTTGCTTAAAGCTTCTTGAGTAACAAAGGAAGGAATTTTTATTGCTTATGATAAGGACGAGATAACAGATTCCACAATGCTATTCTGAGTCAATGCCTGAATGAGCAAATATTATAGGTCCTCGACGAAGTTGACATGAATCCGCACGAAAAACCAAAAGTAACAAAAAAGTAAGAAAAAAGCCACTAAAGAAAGTTTTCCTGCAAAAAAAGCGGGAATCTAGAGAAAAGTGAAATAAAGAAACAGAGAAGGAGGAAGAAAGAGAGGAGAAATAGAACGAGAGAGAAAAAAAGTACAGGTGAAAAATTCAGTGAGGCAGAGAGAAACAGCTGTGTTCCTCTGCTCTCTCTCCCTTTTTTCTCTCTGTCTCTCTCCCGGTCTCTCTCTCTCTTTCATTCTTCTGTCTCCCGCGAAGTTCAAATCTCCTTCTTTCCAGTCTCAACGGCTATAAATCAGGAAATAAAATCTCCGGGAGTAACTAAATTTGTAAGAAAAAGCCCACCGAAAAATGCTTTGCTGGAAGTGTTTGATTGTTCTACTGTCCATCTCGCAACTGTCTACGGCGGATTGGCCAGATCCCTTCGAAAAAACACATGGACAGGTTCAGTTTTTCGCTTATCTGAGCGAGAAAAAAAACTTTTTCTCTAGATAAGCGTTAACGTTAACTTTGAAATCTTCATCAATTTTACCTCTTAACAAGAGCATTCATAAGCATCGTTATAGGTTGAACGTAACCCTTTAGTCAGAACTAGTACCATTTTAAATATTCATGCAAATTTGTCAAGAGATTTGAAATCATTGTAGATATGCATACATATTTTTGTACTCTTCTCATCTAGTGTAGTGATGGTTTTCAGGTGTGGCCCCAACCCGCCATCCTGGAGTCGAAGGATGCCAGTTTTGCTTTCGACCCGAAAAAAGTCAAGGTGCATAGATGTTGTCCTATGCTACGATTACCTTACCCCTGTTAAAACAAAAAAAGAACACATTTTTGTCGAATAGTATAACACTTTTTAATTATCGTCTTAGCTGTGTTTTTATTATTATAGAAAAATAGTAAAAGAAGTGGTAAATATAATTTACAATTATGATATGACTGCTAAGACTGTGATGTAGCAGAAGTCTGTTTCGCCCCAACTCAGTCATTCAATAATTTTCTTGACTAACAATTGTTCTGAAGGCCCTTAAATGTTCTTTTGTACCGTGCTACTCCAATACTATGAACGAGTCAAGATCGCACTACGAGACCTGCACGTAACCAGCGGTTGTTCCTTGGGTCGCATCTCGCGCGTTCAGGAGGGTAGAGAAATACGTGTTCGATACAATATTTGCTAAATTATTTTAGTTTGGGTAAATTCGTGCCAGAGAAGGGGGGGGGCTCGAATCGAACTTGTGATCTAATGTAATACATCAGTCAGACACAATACCATTGCGACACTTCTGGAAAAGCATAAAATGTACTTAAATCATTTTCAATAGTTTAAGCTAGCGCGCCAAAAAAATTTTGTAGCGAGCGGGATCGAACTCAACCTCTTCTCATATCTTTATACGGAAGTGAACGCGTTACCATTACAACATGGGGAAAAATTTATATTTCGTGCTATAGCGCTTTGTTTATGAAATGTTTAAATACCTTGTTCTCTTAGTCACGCATGCTTATTAAGCGATTGCGTCATGAACGGAGCATAACTTCAGAATTGTCGTCCTAACCAGGTATTACTCCCTTTGAGTCCTAACCAGGTATTACTCCCTTTGAGTCCTAACCAGGTATTACTCCCTTTGAGTCCTAACCAGGTATTACTCCCTTTGAGTCCTAACCAGGTATTACTCCCTTTGAGTCCTAACCAGGTATTACTCCCTTTGAGCTAACCAGGTATTACTCCCTTTGAGTCCTAACCAGGTATTACTCCCTTTGAGTCCTAACCAGGTATTACTCCCTTTGAGTCCTAACCAGGTATTACTCCCTTTGAGTCCTAACCAGGTATTACTCCCTTTGAGTCCTAACCAGGTATTACTCCCTTTGAGTCCTAACCAGGTATTACTCCCTTTGAGTCCTAACCAGGTATTACTCCCTTTGAGTCCTAACCAGGTATTACTCCCTTTGAGTCCTAACCAGGTATTACTCCCTTTGAGTCCTAACCAGGTATTACTCCCTTTGAGCTAACCAGGTATTACTCCCTTTGAGTCCTAACCAGGTATTACTCCCTTTGAGTCCTAACCAGGTATTACTCCCTTTGAGTCCTAACCAGGTATTACTCCCTCTGAGTCCTAACCAGGTATTACTCCCTTTGAGTCCTAACCAGGTATTACTCCCTTTGAGTCCTAACCAGGTATTACTCCCTTTGAGTCCTAACCAGGTATTACTCCCTTTGAGTCCTAACCAGGTATTACTCCCTTTGAGTCCTAACCAGGTATTACTCCCTTTGAGTCCTAACCAGGTATTACTCCCTTTGAGTCCTAACCAGGTATTACTTCCTTTGAGTCCTAACCAGGTATTACTCCCTTTGAGTCCTAACCAGGTATTACTCCCTTTGAGTCCTAACCAGGTATTACTCCCTTTGAGTCCTAACCAGGTATTACTCCCTTTGAGTCCTAACCAGGTATTACTCCCTTTGAGTCCTAACCAGGTATTACTCCCTTTGAGTCCTAACCAGGTATTACTCCCTTTGAGTCCTAACCAGGTATTACTCCCTTTGAGTCCTAACCAGGTATTACTCCCTTTGAGTCCTAACCAGGTATTACTCCCTTTGAGTCCTAACCAGGTATTACTCCCTTTGAGTCCTAACCAGGTATTACTCCCTTTGAGTCCTAACCAGGTATTACTCCCTTTGAGTCCTAACCAGGTATTACTCCCTTTGAGTCCTAACCAGGTATTACTCCCTTTGAGTCCTAACCAGGTATTACTCCCTTTGAGTCCTAACCAGGTATTACTCCCTTTGAGTCCTAACCAGGTATTACTCCCTTTGAGTCCTAACCAGGTATTACTCCCTTTGAGTCCTAACCAGGTATTACTCCCTTTGAGTCCTAACCAGGTATTACTCCCTTTGAGTCCTAACCAGGTATTACTCCCTTTGAGTCCTAACCAGGTATTACTCCCTTTGAGTCCTAACCAGGTATTACTCCCTTTGAGTCCTAACCAGGTATTACTCCCTTTGAGTCCTAACCAGGTATTACTCCCTTTGAGTCCTAACCAGGTATTACTCCCTTTGAGCTGTGTAATTCAAAATTTAAAGACTTATCATTTTCTATAATTGCAACAACAGGAAGGTTCAGAATCGAATAAAGAAAACTAAAACTTCAATGACATCCTCAAAAAACTGTTACAAAACGGATGTTCTGCTAAATAATTGGGAGTTTCAGACTGACTTTTTCTTCGAAGTTGGCTTGAATATTCCAGGCTGTTTTAAAAAGTAATACTTTGAGTATGGATATTATATAAGAAGTAATGTCTTTCAGTTGGAAAATGTCTTTCAGGTGGTAAGTGCATTCGATTGTGATATTCTGCGGTCTGCGCTCGCAGGGTTTTCTCGCAAAATGAACCTGGCTATTTCCCATGCGTTACCCACCAAGGTTACACTTCTCGGCACTGGCGAAATCAAATTCTACACTTAGTGTCATGAAAGCGATTAATCTTGAACAGGTTCAACATTCTGACAACTTTCACTGTTTCTAGTTTTGAATTCCAACGCGATTTATTGGTACAAATTGCATAGAAAAAAATGTGATGAAGGGCGCAATGTATGGTGGTTGAAGATGAGCCACGAAAAACTGAAGTGGAAAGGGAAACTTTTAAAAGAGCCTTTCTGAAAGAAGAGAGAAAGAATGATGTTCCATGGAAGCCGTCACATGAGGCACATTCAAAAAGAATGGAAAAGTTAGAAAAAAAAGAACAAAATCTTATTATAAGCTTGTTTTTAAATTTAAAATACGTTGAATTTATTTATATCTGATTAGCGCTTCAAACAATTTTTTGTTGAAAGAATGCAAGTGGATCAAACGATTTAGTATCCTATTCTGACAGGGCAACCCGATGGAACTTCGGATTACGGTAACGAGTGGAGATTGTCCAGCAGAACCGCAGATGGGAATGGACGAATCTTACAAGCTGACCGTGAACGAGTCCATTATCACTCTAACCACCGAGCAGGTTATTTGTCTATCCATTTATGGGATTTCTTTCCACAACCACTGTAGAATTCACATCGAAAAAGTCAGAGTTCCAGGTTTGAATGATAGTAGAGCTAGTATATAAATAAGATATTCAATATGAAATGTAAAACATTGACTTTTTCATCTCAAGGCACACTTTTTAGTCCATGATAAAAGTTACTGTATATGTATTTTACTACTGTATTTTTTAGGCTAACGTGACCGTATCAAAAAGTGCCACTCTCATCTGACCCATGGAACCTCTGGTAGGGGACGGGGGGGGGGGCATAAACGCAAACAGTACCAGTTTTGTTCTCACCTATATGTATATGTATGTACATATATGTACATACTTATATTCGAAAATCCTGATTTTTTTTTTGCAAAAGGCTGGATTACAAAAAAATAAAAATAATGAAATCATTAGGGCGTTAGAAAACTAGAATATTTGCAACCACTCTTGGGCCAGTCGACTCAAAGGAATGATACACAGGCCTGGGGAGTGATCCGCGGCCTGGAGACGCTCTCGCAGCTCACTTTCTACTCCTCTTCCGGCCTGCGAATGCGACTTGTGAGCATCGAAGACTACCCTCGCTTTCCTCACCGTGGACTTCTTCTGGACACTTCAAGACACTTTTTCTCCGTACCCGTCATCAAGGTCAGCATCGGAATACGAAATAAAATGTAATACTACATCAGTATGATAATTACTACTACCGAACCCAGTCATAAAAGAAACTCAACTGCAAAAAAACAACATCTTGATCAGTCCATGAACGATTCCAAGTAACTTTCTCCATGAAAAAGTCTTCAAATATCAAGAAATCTTATACGTTAGTAGGTAGAAAAAAGAACATTCCTAAAAAAGAAAAAGGCGAAGTTTCAATTCTTGCCAAACACACCGCCTTAACCCTTTTTCGACGATCATCGTCCATTCGTCTTTTTCCCAATTGTAGCCAGACTGCAGGCTTTGATCGATCTGATGGCGCAAAACAAACTCAATGTTTTCCACTGGCATCTGACGGATAATGAAGCCTTTCCATTCGCTTCATCTGCATATCCGGAGCTTGCTAAGGGAGCTTATGATGAGAATCACATCTACACTGCCAAAAATATTAGGGTGAGCACTGTTGAAGCATATAAGACATGCTGTTTGGTTTAAGACATGCGTTTTAGAAATTTTTAGGAAAGCACCTCTTTGTACTCAAAAACTGCTAAGTTGTCCCTTGAAAGATGATTCCATCGGGATTTTTTTGTTGATAGGTTGCGTAGAGCCTCGCCAGCGTGACCTTTGCCTAAGCTTAAGCAGAAAAAAAACATGAAAAATACGGGAAAATTTTTCATTCCTGAGTTTGTGAATTGATTTTAGACTGACTTGTACAAAGTTTTTAAAATTTTATTGTAGTTCGAATAGTTCTTGCACACACTCATTGCTGGTAGGCAATCCTCTTAGAATTTTCGAAAATTGTTAGAATTCAAACAAAAAGCTTGTTCAAACAACAAGCTTGTATAATAGACCGTTGTACGGGCATGTCTTTCGAAATAGTTTCAATATGTATTTTAATTAGCCGAGGAAGAAAAAAGTATCAAAGCCATTTGCATGGTTAATAATTTAGGTTGTAGTTTTTGGTCAAGATTGTGAGCACTCAGTAAAGGCGAATTTGGATTGCGCAGCTAATAATGTAATCTAGAGCATTTTAGCTGAACTACAATGTTCCAGCTGTTCTTCAACAACGTTCTACAGCCAAACCTGTATATCTCCAATTGAATTCGACCGTCTTCTAACGCTAGAACATAAAAGTTTATTTTTACCCTAGATTCTGATACACGAACGCACACATGAATCCAGATTCGATGATTACGTTCCAGGAAATAGTCGCCTTTGCGCGCCTCCGCGGTGTTCGTGTACTTCCAGAGGTTGACACACCCGGTCACGCGCGTTCCTGGGGCAAGGCTCTGCCTGCTATTATGAGCAGATGCTTCGACTCATTGGGTCGAGAGAGTTTCGACCGGGCGATGCTGGATCCTACGAATGGCCAGACATACCAAGTCATCACGGCCGTGTTCAAGGTGCGGTACTCTTCACGGGTACGCTTTCCCCTCAGATGAGACCTCAAATGTTACAAATATACAGCCCTGCCTGGGTACAATCATGCAGACCCAACCTGATACAACCACTTAGACCTAAAATGGTAGAACCATACATACCTAACCTGGTAAAACCAAACAGACCAAACCTGGTACAACCATTCAGACCAAACCTGGTAAAACTACACAGACCTAACCTGTTACAATCATTCAGATCTAACCTGGTAGAACCATTCAGACCTAACCTGGTAGAACCATACATACATAACCTGGTAAAACCAAACAGACCTAACCTGGTACAACCATTCAGACCAAACCTGGTAGAACCATAAAGAACTAACATAGTAGAACCATACATACCTAACCTGGTAGAACCATACAGATCCCACCTGGTACAAACATACAGACCTTACCTGGTACAAATATGCAGACCTAACCTGGTAAAACTTCAGACCTAACCTGATACAACCATTCAAACCTAACCTGGTAGAACCATTCTAACCTAACCTGATAGAACCATACATACCTGACCTGGTAAAATCATACAGACCTAACCTGGTACAAACATACATATCTAACCTGGTACAAACATACAGATCTAACCTGGTTCAAACATACAGACCTAAACTGGTAAAAAATATAGAGCTAAATTGGTGCGACCATGCAGATCTAACATGGTAGAACCATACAGACCTAAGCTTGTAGAACCATAAAGACCTAACCTGATACAAACCTAACCCTGGTACAAACATACAGACCTAATCTGGTACAAACATACAGACCTAACTTGGTAGAACAATACAGATCTAACCTGGTTCAAACATACAGACCTAAACTGGTAAAAAATATAGAGCTAAATTGGTGTGACCATGCAGATTTAATCTGGTAGAACCAAACAGACCTAAACTGCTGCAACTGTAAAGATCTAACCTGGTACAACTGGCGGCTGCTTCCTCAGTCTCTGCTAGTGTAGCGTAAACTACCATTAACCCCCTCCCAGACCTCAGAACCATGTGGTGACCAATAAATTACTCATCCATTGGTGTCAGGAGCTCTTCAATCTCTTTCCTGAACGATACTTTCATTTGGGCGGTGATGAAGCTGAGTTCTGGATTGAGAAATGTTGGGAAAACAATCCCAATGTTAAGGCCTACATGAAGGTTTGCTACTTTGAGAGAGAAAAAAAGTATGACTGCTCAGCAGAAATATGTTTATTCCAACGAAGTTCATACATAATCAATTATTTGCAAATAGTTTTGAATTGTTACATTCGATCTGTTAAGTATTTAGAAAACTTGTAAGTGCACTTGGTAGAATTTTGATTTGTTTTTTTGCTGATGTGTTCCAAAATAAGCGCGTTTTCTTCTCCCATTCCATCTGTTCAAGCATATGATTAAATTTTATATGGTTTCTAAAGTTTATTATTGAGTTTTTCTAAGCAGTGAATTTAGATTTTAAAAAGCCAAAGATTTATATTCGAAGACCTTGAGAGAAAATAAAATTAAGATATAATATGTGGTAAAAAATATGAACCTTAAAAGAGCGATGTGAAAAAGCAGCGGTTTTCCTTATTGTGAATACTAATAAATGGTTTTTTTTCTTTCATTTGAATAGGTTTATCGCTAGGATGACTTGTTTAAAAAAATTGCAGAGAAGGAATGAGATCTTGACGTTGCGCTGATTGGTCTTAGTAGGCCGCTTTGCGTCTATTCTCATGACTCTAAACCGTCCACGATGTCAGAACGTCTAATCTCATGACTCTGAACCGTCCACGATGTCAGAACGTCTAATCTCATGACTCTGAACCGTCCACGATGTCAGAACGTCTAATCTCATGACTCTGAACCGTCCACGATGCCAAAACGTCTAATCTCATGACTCAAACCGTCCACGATGCCAAAACGTCTATTCTCATGACTCTGAACCGTCCACGATGTCGGAACGTCTAATCTCATGACTCTGAACCGTCCACGATGCCAAAACGTCTAATCTCATGACGCTGAACCGTCCACGATGCCAAAAGGTCTATTCTCATGACTCTGAGCCGTCCACGATGTCAGAACGTCTACTTTCATGACTCTGAACAGTCCACGATGCCAAAACCTCTATTCTCATGACTCTGAACCGTACACGATGTCAGAACGTCTAATCTCATGACTCTGAACCGTCCACGATGCCAAAACGTCTAATCTCATGACTCTAAACCGTCCACGATGCCAAAACGTCTATTCTCATGACTCTGAACCGTCCACAATGTCGGAACGTCTAATATCATGACTCTGAACCGTCCACGATGCCAAAACGTCTAATCTCATGACGCTGAACCGTCCACGATGCCAAAAGGTCTCTTCTCATGACTCTGAGCCGTCCACGATGTCAGAACGTCTACTCTCATGACTCTGAACCGTCCACGATGCCAAAACGTCTATTCTCATGACTCTGAACCGTCAACGATGTCAGAACGTCTAATCTCATGACTCTGAACCGTCCACGATGTCAGAACGCCATTTGGGCGATCGAGAGAAAAAGCAAGCAACGGAGTAGTCAAGAACAACCTTTCAACCATAAAGCATTCAATTGATTACGACGTTCATACCCATTAACCGCTTGGTAAGCGTCTTGGCATTATACTCGCATCATTCAATTTTTTATTCATGAGTATTCAGTCTATCCGTAGTTTATCTATGCATTTGATTGATTATAGATAAGGTTTTGAGATATATTGATTAGTATACACTAGAATGCGAATCCGGTTCAACTTCAGCTGTGGGGAATGAACTCAACCAAGGACTTGGAGCAGCACTACTTCACTCGTCTACTTCAACATCTTACTGCCAGGGACATGCCGAAGAAGAACTTCTTAGTCTGGCAGGTTAGAAGAGTTTGAATTTGTAGTTTGTAGTGTAATCAAATATTGATCTAAACAGGAGATAAAAAGGAATACTTTAGCGATTTATACGTTTGGATAGTATTTAAGGGTATATTATCTAAGTATGGAGATCTCATCATCTTTTGATTGGTGAGGTTATTGAATTGAAAGCCGTGAAGCTTTTTTTGCAATGAGATCATCGCACTGAATTTCGTGACATTTCACCGATTATATGATCCTGTAAAATTCAAAGGTGTGGCTAAGTTTGTTTTAATTTAAAATGAATCTACATTTTGTATGGAGAATCAAGGTACATTTGCTTCTTGAATCAGAGCCGTATATTTAATGACATATTCTACAGATATGATGTTTCATACGGATCTCTGTCTTTTCTTTCTTCCTTTTCTCATCTATCTTTCTTTCTCTTTCATCCTCTTTCTTCTCTGTCTTTTCTTTCTTCCTTTTCTCATCTATCTTTCTTTCTCTTTCACCCTCTTTCTTCTTTGTCTTTTCTTTCTTCCTTTTCTCATCTCTCTTTCTTTCTCTCTCATCCTCTTTCTTCTCTGTCTTTTCTTTCTTCCTTTTCTCATCTATCTTTCTTTCTCTTTCATCCTCTTTCTTCTTTGTCTTTTCTTTCTTCCTTTTCTCATCTCTCTTACTTTCTCTCTCATCCTCTTTCTTCTCTGTCTTTTCTTTCTTCCTTTTCTCATCTCTCTTTCTTTCTCTTGTATCCTCTTTCTTCTCTGTCTTTTCTTTCTTCCTTTTCTCATCTCTCTTTCTTTCTCTTTCATCCTCTTTCTTATCTGTCTTTTCTTTCTTCCTTTTCTCATCTCTCTTTCTTTCTCTTTCATCCTCTTTCTTCTCTGTCTTTTCTTTCTTCCTTTTCTCCTCTCTTTTTCTTTCTCTTTCATCCTCTTTCTTCTCTGTCTTTTCTTTCTTCCTTTTCTCATCTCTCTTTCTTTCTCTTTCATCCTCTTTCTTCTCTGTCTTTTCTTTCTTCCTTTTCTCATCTATCTTTCTTTCTCTTTCATCCTCTTTCTTCTCTGTCTTTTCTTTCTTCCTTTTCTCATCTATCTTTCTTTCTCTTTCACCCTCTTTCTTCTTTGTCTTTTCTTTCTTCCTTTTCTCATCTCTCTTTCTTTCTCTCTCATCCTCTTTCTTCTCTGTCTTTTCTTTCTTCCTTTTCTCATCTATCTTTCTTTCTCTTTCATCCTCTTTCTTCTTTGTCTTTTCTTTCTTCCTTTTCTCATCTCTCTTACTTTCTCTCTCATCCTCTTTCTTCTCTGTCTTTTCTTTCTTCCTTTTCTCATCTCTCTTTCTTTCTCTTGTATCCTCTTTCTTCTCTGTCTTTTCTTTCTTCCTTTTCTCATCTCTCTTTCTTTCTCTTTCATCCTCTTTCTTATCTGTCTTTTCTTTCTTCCTTTTCTCATCTCTCTTTCTTTCTCTTTCATCCTCTTTCTTCTCTGTCTTTTCTTTCTTCCTTTTCTCATCTCTTTTTCTTTCTCTTTCATCCTCTTTCTTCTCTGTCTTTTCTTTCTTCCTTTTCTCATCTCTCTTTCTTTCTCTTTCATCCTCTTTCTTCTCTGTCTTTTCTTTCTTACTTTTCTCATATCTCTTTCTTTCTCTTTCATCCTCTTTCTTCTCTGTCTTTTCTTTCTTCCTTTTCTCTTCTCTCTTTCTTTCTCTTTCATCCTCTTTCTTCTCTGTCTTTTTATTCTTCCTTTTCTCATCTCTCTTTCTTTCTCTTTCATCCTCTTTCTTATCTGTCTTTTCTTTCTTCCTTTTCTCATCTCTCTTTCTTTCTCTTTCATCCTCTTTCTTCTCTGTCTTTTCTTTCTTCCTTTTCTCATCTCTCTTTCTTTCTCTTTCATCCTCTTTCTTCTCTGTCTTTTCTTTCTTCCTTTTCTCATCTCTCTTTCTTTCTCTTTCATCCTCTTTCTTTAACACAGAAAATTTCCATCAGAATGATACAAAGATGGTTCAGCTAACGGCAATTGAAACCTATTGAGAAATAAGAGAACATTTAGGAAGTTTTGGACGTGGGCATTCGTTTGGACGGAGCCATCGGCCACATCTGGAAGGGGAACACAAAACCAGAACAGATGACTGAGGTCAACCCTACGCTTTTCCTTTATCGAACGAATCGTGAAAATTTTATCAAAATATGTAATTAAAATACCTTTCTCGAAGAGAATGGAACGCCCAATGTTTATATGCATGACAAATGATTTTTTATTTGTATAGAGATAATAATCACTCGTGGTGAATATTCAATATAAATATTATGAAGAGGGGGGATTCATACATATGTATGTACCTTGTTAAAGTACATAGAGACGGAAATTGGTCATTATTGTCGAATGAACGGCGTTATCATAAATTTAACATTGGGGTTTGTTTCGAAAGCGGAGAGAATTACTGTATTAATTGATCAGAATATATTGATCAGAAAAGTGGTTATATACTCTTTTTTCGGATTTGGCTTAAAGCTGATTTCTTCAAGTTGACATTGAATAAATGGAAAAAAGCTGACAATAGCTGAAGGAAAATGGCCTCCAGCTGTTTGTTTTCGGTCTGATTTAAAGGATAAGACAGAGAACAAGGCGGGATAAAATTTAAATGTTCCAGATGAAGAAAGTGGTGGAGAAGGGTCATCTCGCCATCCTCTCCTCCTGTTGGTATCTCGACCACATTTCATGGAACATCGACTACAAAGAGTACTACGACTGTGATCCTCAGGTTGGCTGCGGAGAAATTCATTGAAACATCTACCCTACGTACTCTGACAACTCAAATGCAAATCCTTTTTTAAAAAAACCATCACCCTCGGATGAAAAATTTTACAGAGTGATCACACAGTCGATATTTATATAGGGTTACAGTATAGAGAAACTTGGAGATGCGAATAAAAAACTGTAGAGTCGCATGGACGAGTCTCGGTGAACCGTTTTAGCCTGAGTTATGAGAAGTTCGCGAGTGGAAAATGCCATTAGGTCGAGTGAGAAGAGCATGAAGCAACCAACTGATGTTCAAGAATGAGTGGGTCGAGCTCACTTCAAGACCTATGGAGGATCTGTTCTAAAGAAAGATCTATATACTTCTAGACTCGTGAAGGACTTGCTCTTAGTAGGATTCAGTTAACTACTAGAAATTCGAAGTCCCTGCTCTCTGAAGGTGCTAGTTCGCTCGAAGACCTTTGAAGTACCTGCCGAGAAGCAACTTTAAGACCTATACAGGACCTGCCGGATGTCTCCGATCCGGATCTGTCCCGTGTGATGGGTGGTGAGGCAGCAATGTGGGGTGAGATGGTCGACCAGGCCAACGTCATTGCCAGGATTTTCCCGCGTGCTTCAGCGGTGGCAGAGAAGCTGTGGAGCACCAAGGAGTACACGAAAAGCGAAACGGTAACTCTGCCTTAACTAAGTTTGACTGGCTCAAACGAGAGCCACAATCCATAGGTATCTAACGTCTAGCCTTTTCCACCACGGGTTTCTCTCGCTTAATAATGAAGACGGTAGGCTTGAAAAGGGTTACTTTCTGTCATTCAACACAACTTTGATAGAGATTCGTGGCAATAATAAACCAGTTTCCCTAATACGATAACTTTTATTGGGAGTAAACTACCCCGCTGACACTAGCTAGTTCACGGGGCATAACCGAACTCTATTTCTCTCTCTAACCGAGATAAGGTGTGCTGTACCAATCACAATTGAAAGTCCCATGTGACAGGGAACATCGGTGTGGCCTCGACTGTACGAATGGCAGTGTCGGATGACTGAAAGGGGGTTCCCCATTCAGCCAGGCAACGGACCAGGATTCTGCCCCTTCGAGTATCAACCAGCGCTGCCGGATGTCAACTACTGACTTGGAAATTCTCTTTTTTTCAGTTCTAATTCAAATTCAGCGCTTCTGTTATTGACCCCACCAATCATAACAAAAAGTTTTCTATCTACATTTTCCGAACTCAATGATATCACAACGAAAAATTTCACTTTTCTTTTTTCAAAACCAATGATATATTTGAGATTTCCTACAATTATTGATTTTGCTTGACACTTCTCATTAATACAATGAAATCTCATTCGATTTTCATAAACAAATAGTTCATCACTCTATTCAATTTCCAACAGTTAAGGGTCGCACTACTTATTTTCATTTCTCGTCTGTCACAGGAATAGAAATTCAAATTTTAATTATTTTTCTTATCAAACAACAAAGTTTCTCTCGAAACTATTGGCAAGTCTTTTTTTTAAAACGAAACAAACCGATAAAGTTTAAATCTTAGACATCAATATCAGTATTAGAAAATTTACTTGTTGACTATTCTCATTGCTGTGTTTCTTTTTTAAATTTATTTCTTTCTATGTTTTCAAACATTAATGTACGATAAGTATATACTTTATTCGTCTTTATACATTTGTTTGAAGTGAAGTATTTACAGTATACATACTATGAGACCTTATATACTAAATAAACTCAAGTTCAACATTACCACATTTTGAAAGTGAATTATTCAGTTCTTACTAATACTAATGATCTTACAAAATAATACTAATGATCTTACAAAATAACACTAATGATCTTACAAAATAATACTAATGATCTTACAAAATAACACAGACAAAACAAATAAACATTTTTAAATATTCTAAGTTACACATAGGAATCTATACAATTTGAGAGTTCAGAATGACAATAAAAACACCGGAACAATTTGAATGACTATTGAGAATGAATTTGATTCAACCAAAACACTTCTCATTTGATCTACAATCTTCTCATCCATACATAGTACTATGTAATTCCTCTAATTCCGCCTCCCGCTGTTCTTTTCTCTTCTGGAAAACAAAACTTTCTTTCTTCACCGCTTTTCCGTCGACATTTTATTATTATTATTTTAATGGATTATGTAAAATTTCAGTATTACTATGATTGATTCTGTTGATGCAATCCAACTATTGGAATAACAGAGGGGAGGAGTTTATTGCAGTCTTTCCACCAGAACTGTTATTATGCGTTGGCACCGAATTCCTCCTTCTGCCAAGGCTGCTTTTTTCTATACATCTGTGTATCCAAATCTTCATCTTCTTCACTCATCTAACCCTCTACACGGAAGTCACCTAATTTCCTCTTCTTAACTCTCTCTGTTATAGTTAATGCCCAAACTTCCCTGCCCTTTTTTTCTCTTTTATACACAGAAGTCGTTTTCTCCCCCCCCCGCCTTCATCCCTTTATACTTCTCCCCCCCCCCTTCATCCCTTTATTCTTCTCCCCCTTCATCCCTTTATTCTTCTCCCCCCTTCATCCCTTTATTCTTCTCCCCCCTTCATCCCTTTATTCTTCTCCCCCCTTCATCCCTTTATTCTTCTCCCCCCTTCATCCCTTTATTCTTCTCCCCCCTTCATCCCTTTATTCTTCTCCCCCCTTCATCCCTTTATTCTTCTCCCCCCTTCATCCCTTTATTCTTCTCCCCCCTTCATCCCTTTATTCTTCTCCCCCCTTCATCCCTTTATTCTTCTCCCCCCTTCATCCCTTTATTCTTCTCCCCCCTTCATCCCTTTATTCTTCTCCCCCCTTCATCCCTTTATTCTTCTCCCCCCTTCATCCCTTTATTCTTCTCCCCTCTTCATCCCTTTATTCTTCTCCCCCCTTCATCCCTTTATTCTTCTCCCCCCTTCATCCCTTTATTCTTCTCCCCCCTTCATCCCTTTATTCTTCTCCCCCCTTCATCCCTTTATTCTTCTCCCCCCTTCATCCCTTTATTCTTCTCCCCCCTTCATCCCTTTATTCTTCTCCCCCCTTCATCCCTTTATTCTTCTCCCCCCTTCATCCCTTTATTCTTCTCCCCCCTTCATCCCTTTATACTTCTCCCCCCCTTCATCCCTTTATTCTTCTCCCCCCCTTCATCCCTTTATTCTTCTCCCCCCTTCATCCCTTTATTCTTCTCCCCCCTTCATCCCTTTATTCTTCTCCCCCCTTCATCCCTTTATTCTTCTCCCCCCCTTCATCCCTATGATGAGGAATTCCCTGCTTCCGTTCCCCTCCTCACCTCCTGTCGCTTCCACTCTTCCTCTAATCGGTCCGCTTTCTTTCCCCGGCAGATCGGGCACGAATTGTTCTGAAAGAACTCTCCCTGTTTTCACAAATCAGCTTCTTTCTCGTGTCTCACCTACAAACAGTACATTAGTGTAGTTAACGAATGATGTATTAGTGCACTAAAAACTGTATTACTGTACTAGACAACTATTGCTTCACCTTTTTCACAAACATTGTATTAGTGCGCAAAACAAATAGTGTATTACACTTTACAAACATTGTATTGATTGACCTGAGAAAGCCATCTCTTAAGACATTCTTCATGGAAGACATGTTCGCATGGCAGAAGCACTCCAACCGAGTCCTCTTTGTACGCATCCAGGCATATTTGACAGTCATCTGACGAAATGACCTTGTTTTCAAACAAAAACCATAATTCAAAAAAACTATCATCATCATCAAGCCTATACCAAAATCTCGCAAAACCTCAACGTTCATTTCGGAAAAAAATTAGCTAAATAAGTACAAATAATCTTCCTCGCGCTTGTTCCCGCCTCGCGGCAGGGTACGCGCTCCCCTGAGATGCAGGACAGACCTATCCTGGTAGAACCAGTGGCTGCCTGCTAGATCACTGCTAGTGTGATTAGCAGTAGTGGGGAGAGTCAGATTCGTGCATGAGCACTACCAACATTTCTTAACCCCCTTGGTTTGGGTGGATCTGTCCGGGGTGGGAGTCGAACTCGAAACTCTTTGCACAATGGTCTAACACACTAACCATTATGCCACGCCCAGACAGCTAAATAAGTACAAATGATTATATATAATAAAACTACCACACGGCAAAAAAAAGTTTAACATTGAAGCTACTTCTTTTATCCTGACCGAGATTGCTACATAAAAAAATCATTAACATGTCTTAGAATGAAAATAATGAAAAAATAAAAATCATTAACATGTCTTAGAATGAAAATAGTTTTTTAAATCTTTGCTCTTGCTAACATAGCTTTCGCTTGAGTTCATTCTTGATTGCTAGTTACACATCTTTATAACCTATGCGATTCGACCTGAACGGACCTCCCTTGACTTTATCCTTAAGCTCCGCCCCCTTGACTCGCTTGAGAGCGCGGAAGTCGGATGCGGTGATTGGGCGGCCATCCGGGAACAAGTCCTCCAGTCGCAGGCCCAGATTCATTGCAAAACCACCTGCTTTCAACTTTCTAATTTAATCTACTTTTTTTCAGCCGAACCCTAAATCCACACGTACCAAAGGGGGGTCAATATGGTAGAGCTTGCCCAAATACTTCCATTTGCTACAAAATTCTAGAAGTGACCCGGAAAGCAGCGAACTGTTGCACGCGGTTAGTTCTGTATTTAATCTCAAGCAGCGTGTATCCTAGCTCGCAACGGATATAAGCGCGAGGACGATCAATACACTAACCATTTTTTCCTCGTATCCAAAGTCAGTGCTGGAGAGGACTGTTTGAATTCTGGCCATTAGAGCAAACTTTACACCAACCAAGTTACTACCAAATTAAAAATTCATGATAGTCAAGCCGAATAAACTTGAATAAAAGTGAAAAAAAACATCGTATATAAATTTTTATTCATTTAATTTTAACTTATTTTTTCATAAAATTTTAATTTATTTACGAAAAGTGAAATAAAGAGGCAATTGACAAAAGAAGTTGAGGTTATTATAAAACTTAGGCAACTTTCATGTAAGTTAAATATTGCACTACAAACCTTAGACATATTGGTTCCGTTCCTAAGCCGTACGGTCTCGTCAGCGTAACTTTTACCTAAGCGGAAGCGAGAAAAAAACAGTAAAAATAACCTGGGAACGTATGTACGTACCATTTTTGGTGGGAAATGATAAAGAAAATAGTGTTATATGTTCTAGGATAACGCTGTTTTCTTCATAATTTCCCACCAAAAATGGTGCGTGTATACGGACCCTGATACCCTAAGCCAGAGGGCAAAAAAGTTTTCTTTTAAACTGGGATGTAAATCGTACTACACAAAGTTGCCTGAATTTTGTAATACCCTCACCTTCTTTTGACAATTGCCAAATATGGATCGGTCATAGCTTATAAGTCTGCTGTTCTGAAAAGTTGCCTATAGCATATCGGCATTGGAGATAGGTGTCTAAAAAAAACCTGGATTAACTTGGATGAGCCCGAACCCGACTGACTTTCTACTAGAGTTCGAGCCATTGCATGGGGCTCGTCTTCTTGGGGGTGCTCATCGTCATAAGAAGCCATCACACAATAGAGATCAACTGAATTTTTTTGTTGTTCAATTTTTCCTCCAAATTTACCGATTTTGAACGAGATGAGTTTTCTAATTAAATGTATTTAGTATTCCTTTATTCCGAGCAAATTTACTTTGTATTCCTTCATTCTTTTAATACTTTTACATTTTAAAAAGAAAGTTTTGTTCGCTTCTCAAGAATATTTCACTTAATAACTCATGTCTCCATTATACCTTAAATACAAATATTGCCCCAGTTAAACCTAAATTGATTGTCTTCAAATGTTGATAAATTCAGGTCATCACTAAAGCACGCCAGTTCATTACTAATGCACGCCACTGCGCGGGAAAGAGAGAAAGTGTTTGACGCGGTTCCATGAATATTCACTCACGACGACTCACTTCCGGAAATTCACTCCCAGACAATTCACTCCTACGAAAATTCACTCCCAAAGTAATTTTTTAGAGCAATAACTTGATGGAAAAAGACTAAAACCCTTCAAAATAATGTGCAATTTCAGATATTTGTAAATGAATCTTAACGACTTACTGAGGTACGATTACGAAATGCAGGATAAAAACAAAACATCCATTTAAAAAAAATTCACTCCCACGAAAATTCACTCAACGACCAAAAAAAAACTCATTTCAAAAAAACAAAAACAAAAAAACGGGAGTGAGTTGTTCTCCGGGAGTTAATTGTCGGGAATTAATTGTCTAGGAGTGAATCTTCGTGATACCGTATACCATTTGACGCACTTTTATGTGAATTTTTTTGATACGAGCTCGTTAGCCAAGTCATACGGAAATTTAAAAAAAACAATTTGGAAAGCGTAAACTTTTGCGTAAGCCTAAGCAGAAAAAAACATGAAAAACTTCAAAAGCTAAATAAAGCGCATGGGGCGAAGTTAATAAATTCACCGCGCAGTGGCGAGCATTAGTAATGAACTGGCGTGAATGGCGAGCATTAGTCATGAACTGGCGTGAATGGCGTGCCTGGCGCTCTTTAGTAATAGCCTAAACTCATGTAAAGATTCCCGTGTTAACGAGAACGATAACTGTAAAACATGACTGGAGGTCTTTCGGAGTTCTATTCATAAGGAGCATTCCTGGACATTTTAAAGACCAATCTTGATACAGAAAGTACACGCAGTAGTGATTAAGTTCCACACAAAATACTCAAAAGCGGTCAATTGATCTCCAAAAGTGTTTTTATCACATTATTCAAGGTTATAAACATTACAAATAAATATAATTCAAATGAAAAGAGAACGATTGAGAAGATTTTCATCTATGTAATACTTACTTTAAAACTTTATTTATACTCTCAGTTAATTGCTTATTCAGATGGGTGTGTGAGGGAAAAACGAATTTCATTCAGACATAACAGTGTATAGCTTGCTTTATCGCAAGAAAGCCGTTCGCATCCGAAACTCCCAACAAAACAACTAATTCTTTCACATATAAAAAATGCATGAACGAAATATGTTGACAAGGCTGCAGTTGATATTATGCCACCTCCATCTCCTCCACAATGTCATACTTTATCGTTTTCCGCTTGAGAACTACCGTTGAGCCGGGCTTGAATCTGAAAATATCACCAAGCGATATAATACCAAGTGTGAAAGAATTGTATATATCAGAAGTCTCCTTACCCATGGTTTCACTACATAGATTACTTGTTTAGAGCAAAGCTCTTTCTGAGTATAATCTGCGTCGTGTCTGTTCCCGTCTCTCGGTTCTCTGAGAAGCGAAGCAGACCCATCCTGGTAGAACCAGTGGCTGCCCGCTGGGTCACTGGCACTCCCCTCTGCTGTGTTGCAGCAGTGGAGAGTGTCACATTCGTGTGCTTTTCTGATCCCCTTGGTCTGAGTGTGGGCGAATTTCGGACCCTTCACACAATAACTGCCGAGGCTTGAGCTGTTTCTTGCAGGAGGAGCATTTAGTCAACAACAACCAAAAAAACAAGAGGAAAATATATGTTCAGTGAGGTTAGAAAGAGATTTCTATACGGAAGGGTTTTTTCTCCGTAGAAGGGTTTTTTTTAGTGTGTAGGGCGGGTTTATCATAAGGGTCCCCCTTATGATAAAAAAATACAGAAGCCCACGAAAAAAAATTTTTTGTTTTACATAAGGGTCCTTCTTTATGATTTGGAAAAACAGAGGCCCGCCGACAGAAGGTCGGACATTACTCTTATCTCCACGGGTTAAATAGTCAGGTCAGACGTTCTGTCGGCGGGCCTCTGTTTTTCCAAATCACAAGGGGGAATCTTATGTAAAAACAAACAAAAAGTTTTTCACAAGCCTCTGTTTTTCCAAATCATAAGGGTGGACCCTCATGTGAAAAAAAAACTTTTTTCCGCCTTTGGCGGGCGTCTGTACCTTTTTCTTACGCACTAAAAAAACCCTGCTTAACTCCTGACCGAGAATATTAATCACTAAATTTTGATAGGAGAAAATATATTTCACAGGCATAGCGGCTTAGAAAAACACTTTGTTTTTGAGACTCTTGAAAAGTAAATTTGAGCGTCTCATGGAACAGAAACAAGAATAGATCTACAGTACTACAGTAGATCTACAGTACTACAGTAGATCTACAGTACTATTTACCTGTAATCCAAGTCGACTCCCTCTGGTTTCTCCGCAAAATCAGGAACAATTGGTCCGTTGTAAACCGATGATTTTGGAGAGATCACAACCTTGAATTGACAAAGTTTTATTTTCGACATAGATTTCTCAACTTTCGCTTTTTAAAACAAACTTTGAAACCCAATTCTCTTCTCTTTCCTTTGAGACAAAAGACCCAGTCAAAACGATTCTCAAAGTTTTATGAACAAAAACTGAATATACAAGTGAATAAGAATAAATTGTATGACTGTATGCCTTAGTTCACCATAGGTCTACTGGGACTGTTGAAATTTCGAAAAGAACGACCACTCTTCGAACGGGGGAGTCTGATATAATGTGAAGCAAACTAAAGGTAAAGAGCGGCGAATCTCGGTTGAGTCATTATTCTAGACTCGAAGAACGGTCTTTTCTCCAAATTTTCAAGAGTGCTGGTGACCAGGCTTGCACATTTTTTTGTTTTTCCGGTTTTTTTTCGACTTTTTTCGAAAAAGTTTTTTGTTCTTAGTCGAAAAAAGTTGTTTTTCGACTTTTTTTGGAGGAAGCCTCCTGATGATCTATGCTTAATAGATTCAAATCTCGGGCTGCTTCCTACGCTCTTTCTGTGCCCTAAATCAAACAATGATAAGGGTGATCTGACGTAGTTGTAGCTGTTTCCGGAGCCATTGTCCCCATGCATTCCTGCTAGGAGAGCATTTTTCACGCAGCTCACCCCTTCTTCTTCCTCAAAAACATATTTATGTCTAATTTAATTGAATTCTGAAAAGGATTTTTTTACATTAAAAAAACCTATAGAAAGTGGCTATTCACTCTTCAGTGCGAATTTAATAACGCGTGAGGGAACTTGTGATTTTAACAACAGGGGCATTCGAATGAGCAGAGACCCGGGGATCCAAAGTTAGAAGAAAAAACTAGTCTTAGCAGGGGTTTTTTACAAAAGCAAGGAAGGGGTAAAGAGGCCCGCAGAATGCAGAAAAATTAATGAAACAGAGACTCGCAGGTCTTCCTTTATAATGAAAAAAAGAACAACCGAAAACTTTTTCTCGATTCAAACAAAAGGGTACCCTTAGGGGTTTCAAAAAACAGAGGCCCGCCGACATATGGTTACTCATGAGTCATGACCAACAAAAGGGTCCCCTTAGAAGACCATTTAAACCTTGGGAAAGAGTAGTGGGTTTCTATAAACGGCCATGCTCTCCATTTGAAAATTAAACCCGTCGACCTAATAAGTCCGTAGATAAAACAGAAGACTACAGTATATTCCTTGCTGAAAAGGTCACAATGAAGCTCGAATAGGAGACGATAAAACAAGCGACTGTCTAGCGCGTTTCTATCGACTCACACTGTTGGTTAACCAGGCTTTCTGACTACCCGCAAACAGTTTCTTGATCGAACAGACTAATCCCAAGAGAATGGCATGCTTAGGAAAGAAAGGACACAGTGGCTGAGGGAAATTAAAAAACAACAACAAAAACGGAGCTTTTTGGAGACAGAAAAAACAGAACTTTTTCAAGTGAATAGATTGTTAGACATAACTTGACTTAAACTTTATCCGGTTTCTGGAACCAGACGGTAATGGTGATTTTTCGGTTTCTCGATCTTTAGCTCGTCATACCGTCATATCCAACTTGAACTCCTTCTCGAGCTTGGAGATGGCCGCATAGCTGCCAGAGCCCATCGCCGTGAACGCCTTTGCCATGGTGGTACCTTCTGCGGAAGCTTCGTAAAGGTATGGACCCGTCGGGTCCACACCCCCTGAAAACAAAGGGTCTTTAGACCAATCCTTCCGAAAAATGATTCCATTATGCATTTAAAATCGAATATTCCTTCTTTTTATGATTCATATCATACCAAAAATCTTTCGATTCAGGCTTACACGCTCCTGTAAACAAACCAGTTTCTTTATATTCATCGGATGAGGACAACTCGAACCTAGTCTTTTTATGGAGACGAGAAGGCACCATAAGTCTGAACCTTTTTAATTAGTTAGCATCCCAGGCTTGTTCGCTCTCTATACATCGTCTCGCATACTTAATTACTTTGGTTTTTTTGCGCTTGGTTTTAATTACGCGCGCGGTTAGAACGCTTTAATGTGCGCTCTAACCTCTTAATCGCCTTTCACTAATTTTAGGCCTAGATCGATTCTTCACAGTGAGACCTCTCTTTTTTCTACTATTTTCATTTTTTTCCCGAGTATTTCCAACTCCACGCCCTTTCTTCCTCTCCCTCTTGAGTGAGCGCTTTTTTCTCTCCAACTTTCCGACAAATGCACGTGAGTTATGTATGAATTTCCCTGAAAAAAGCGCCAAATTCTTACCAATGATCAAGTAGGCGCCGATGTATCCTTGGTGGTTGAATAAATGCTGCTTAGCCATCCGCAGCGCAGTGACCACTCGTGCCTTCAACCAAACTTTTATAGAGAGTGGTCAAAAGAATGTTTGTACGTGCCAAGCGAGTTGGCAAAGGGATGCAGAAAGACTGAAACGAATGGAAAGGAAATTAGAGGGAAAGTAGAACAAAACGGAAGGTTTAAAGAATGTACATAGATTCTTTACGTAGCGATCATGCGCCTAAATGAATGGTGAGGTGCCTTCAACAGATTAATTAGCAATATTTATCAATGATAAAGGGTCTGTTTCTCAGTAAAATAGCCTCTAAGCCTTGTTTGACCCACGTGTGGGTATGTTACCAACAGAATTACCGCGGTGGGATAAGAGGCGAAGACATGTTAGGGACTTGAGGGTC
Source organism: Allodiplogaster pararmata (assembly GCA_964056735.1). Taxonomy (NCBI): domain Eukaryota; kingdom Metazoa; phylum Nematoda; class Chromadorea; order Rhabditida; family Diplogasteridae; genus Allodiplogaster; species Allodiplogaster pararmata. The sequence goes on along the minus strand of OZ057408.1, from coordinate 13,741,720 downwards.
TTGACTCCAGATTACTGTCGCGAAAACCGCCGGATGCCGTGTGATAAAAGAGATTCACTATGGTCCCAATTAATTAAGACCAAGACTCCCCTATGCGAGAACTCTAGGCTTAACAATACTTAACAATAACAATTATCCGTTATTCAATCAACGATAAGATCTTGATCTACCCATCTTTGCACGGTAGGATTGGATGAATGAGTGAAAATGAACAAATGAATGAATAATCTCATCAAAGGCGGGATCTTCCCAGACAAACGCACTTTTCGGCCCGAATTCAGTTCCAGCAGCCGCATATTAGCTGATAGCATCTTCGTTATCTCAAAATTTAGCTTGTGTTTGGAAAAAAATTGGCGCAACGCTTTTTTTTAATGAATAAGAACTTTTCGGTTTTTTCCCCTGATTTTTTGTTTGTATAAAAGTGAAATGAAATTAGCGATCAAAATGCTTGATGGTGAACTCCTTATTGAATGACAAGAGAAGATCGATTTAATCTGCACTTTTTACGACTCGGTGCTGGATTGAGATAATATTCATATAGAAACCTAATTCAGTAAAAACCTGGTCTAAATCCGCTGCCGTTCCAGCTCCGCAAGCATAGATGGAATCAGTTAAATGGTGGACCTGAAAACCACTGGTCGTGAGCCTTCGATTCACTTTTCACATTATGCCAACCCTAAATTATTTCATGGACACGAAAAAAAGGTTTTCAGAAAACATATCAGTTCCCAATACCTGACTTCTCGAGCAAATATCTAGGCCTCTCAGATGATCTAATTCAAGTGATTAATAAAGCAGGAATAGCTATTCCAATTGAGTAGAGTTAGAATTGGAATTATTCTTCCAGAAAGGGTTTGAGCTTATTATCGGTGTTTCACAACTCATAAAAAGCGACTGTCAGAAAAATAGCCGACTTTAGTGCAATGCTTGTTGGCGACGATGTTCCCACCAGTGGCTCGAGAGTCAGCCCCCATCACGACACCATCCTCAACACACAAGGTTGCACCAGGGGTTAAATAGTGACTGGATCGGTCCCGTCGGCGGATACATGTATCACTCAACTTTGTTTCTCGTCAAACCGTGTCCTTACAATAATAGAAATTCACATCCTCTTCGTATTAGTCTACCGTTTAGATTGTCGCAGTCACACACTACTTGTGCCTCCCGTGCTATAAATGTGTGGAATGCTTTACCTATCCAAATAGTAACTATTTCTTCTAGCTCAGCTTTCAAGAAAATGCTTATCAATTTGCCTATTGATGATATTGTACAATTGTCCCGCTTACGTTTGTGATGCTTATTTTTCTCTCTGTAAATATACTGTATTTTGCCTCCACACTGATCTCACATCGTGACAGTTATCCGTTGTACGTTTTAACCATGAACAATTGGAATAAAGAATGAATGAATGTACACGCACTATTAACAAAAAACTCTCTCTCTTTTCTTAATCTTTTCCTTCATCCCCTCTTCTTTTTTCCTCCAAACTTTGAGCGGCGGATACATGTAAACCCAAATTGGGCGGCTCCATTTAACTCCTGGGTTGCACCAACTAGGTGTCGAGTTGATAACCAAGTTCTATTTGAGAAAGAACAAAGTTTTCGAACGTTAGAATCAAGAAAAGTTCTCCGAGGTACTGATTTAAATAAGGTAAATTTACCTCAAGCAACAATTTTTATGCTGATTGTGAGGTTGAGATAAGAACATGACTGAACTTTTCCCAAGATGTTCCTAGTTTATTAAAAAAAATTTTGATTTATTCACTGGCTTACATGTCACTTTTATACGTACCTAGAGATCCTTGCGTCAAAAAAAGTTAGAGATCAGACTAATAATTTAGTTTTGCTTTACTTCAAGTGTTTAAAATTTTATCACTATAAAACAGCAGTTATAAAACATTGTCATTTGAAAACCTTATACGTCACAGCGACAATCGTTGTTCCGGTGGAGACGGCCTTGGGAGGTTTGTAGCCCATTCGCACCAACGCCATGTTACGAGCGCAATTCGTGAACTCAAAGCCTGACGGCTCAATTTCCACTTTGGCAAGGCCTGTCTGTTCTTGCACAGCTTCCATGACACCGATAAACTGCAAGCTGAACTTACCAGAAACCTTAAACACGTATCTGAAACCTTTCACAGCCAACACAACTGAATTTGAGATTTCTAGCGATTATTATAGCGTTAAATAACATACAGTTAGAACTCTAGTTTCAAAGAATGAACAGAAAGTCATCTTCGTACAGTGCACTCTGCAACTAAAGCTCAAGAGAACACTTTTATACGGCCTTTAGCAACGCGGCCGCCCTGCTTCAGGCTTCTCAATTTAGTAAATCGCATCATTAGTAAACCTCAGAAAAATTGAATTTTGGGCTGCGCACTGTTTTGCTCACCGACCGTTTTTTACCGTAAAAAAGTAAAACTAATTTGCTCACCTACAGTCAGAAACATACGAGTTTTTTTTGAATTTTTTTTGCGGGAGCTCAATGATTAGCAATTTTTATGAACGCTGTGACTGTCCAAACGTATCACGACACTTTGTACCGCGTCACTTTGTATACGACACTTTGTACCCGACACTTTGTACCCCGTCACTTTGTACCGCGACACTTTGTACCGCGACACTTTGTACCGCGACTTGAGTGAGGCCGCGCGTTTTATTTTTACATTAAAACATTTTTACATTAAAAAACGCTTAGGCTTAGTAAAAGTTTACGATAACGAGGCCGTACGGCTTAGCTAACGAGGCCGTACGGCTTAGCTAACGAGGCCGTACGGCTTAGCTAACGAGGCCGTACGGCTTAGCTAACGAGGCCGTACGGCTTAGCTAACGAGGCCGTACGCGGTACAAAGTGTCGCGGTACAAAGTGACGGGTACAAAGTGTCGTATACAAAGTGACGCGGTACAAAGTGTCGGTAATTCCTGTCCAAATGGAGCAACTTATTGCATTTTGAAAGAAGATGATGCATTTGGACAGTCACAGCGTTCATAAAACATGCTAATCAGGGAGCTCCCGCAAAAAAATTCAAAAACAACTCGTATGTTTCTGACTGTAGGTGAGCAAATTAGTTTTACTTTTTTACGGTAAAAAACGGTCGGTGAGCAAAACAGTGCGCAGCCCAAAATTCAATTTTTCTGAGGTTTACTAATGATGCGATTTACTAAATTGAGAAGCCTGAAGCAGGGCGGCCGCGTTGCTAAAGGCCGTATACCGTGTGCCTCATGAGCTGATATGGTTCTTTCTCCGAGACCCCCTAGTCCCAGAAGAGTGCATAAGATGGATTCAAATGATGTACGCCGACCCTAGAAGTACCGTAAGAAGTCTAGCGGGTACTTCGGAGTCATTCAAGGTTGCTGTTGGAGTTCATCAAGGTTCCGCGCTTTCCCCTCTGCTCTTCATACTGATAATGGACACGATCACCAGAGATCTACAAACAAGTCCCCCGAGAACTCTACTGTATGCTGACGACGTTGTGTTATGTTCCAACACATCAGAGGACTTGGAGAGACAGTTAAGAGAGTGGAACGAACGCTTCAATGACTATGGTCTACGACTAAACCTCCAAAAGACCGAGTACTTGGAATTGGGAAAGAGTACCTCGAATACCATCAAAGTCAAGAGCATAGAACTCCGGAAAGTGGATGGCTTCAAGTAAGTCGGATCCTACATCACCTCAGACCTAGACCCCAAGGCTACAGTTGATGCGAGAGTCAATGCTGCCTGGCTCAAATGGAGAGAATCAACTGGTGTACTATGCGACAAGCGAATGCCTGACAAACTGAAAAGTGAAATTTACCTATCAGTTGTCAGACCAGTCGCGTTGTACGGCCTCGAATGTGCTCCATGCACAGCAAAGACTATACAGATGCTGCATGTTATGGGGATGAAAATGCTGAGATGGAGCTTCGGACTGACTCGTCTAGACAAGGTGTGAAATGAAATCATCCGAGAACGTCTGGGCATCGCCCCTATATCTGAAAAGCTCCGAGAGTCAAGTCTGAGATGGTACGGGCACGTGATGAGATCAAATCTCCATTCCGTTTCTCAATCGTCCTGGAATCTCGAAGTAGAGGGCAAAAGACCCAGAGGCAGACCCAAAACTAGGTGGCGAGACTGCATTGAAGTAGACATGAAGACGACCGGGCTGAAGACTGAAGACGCAGCTGATCGGGTGAAATGGCATGGTGCAGTCTACAAAACGGACCCTGCCCGGTGGCGGGATAAACGCTAGGAAGAAGAAGACCAAACCGCTGGCTAAACGCGATCCGTCTGCGATTCGACTAAATTCATCATCATTTCAATTCGAATGATAAGTTAGCTCAACACCGATATAGATACTTTTTTTAAAAACTGCAAAAACGCGGTCCGGCTGCGATTCGATCCCACAATCCTCCAGTGAGAGTCCCCTGTCTTACAGATTCAAACACCAACATGTGATTTGAAGGTTTATACGGTAAAGGCACTGTTACTTGAAATTTTGGAAAACATCAAATGGACGAATGGTAATTCACTAAATAGTTGAGGTTAGGATAACAATATGAATAGTTAACCCAGTGTAATAGACCTAATATTACGGATCAGTACTACCGAGAACGGGGCGTGAAGAAGAGGTCCCCGACCGGAGTCGGTCCCGGTCTTTTTTCTTGGTCGTGATGGTTTATATACCCTGCCCAGACGCGAGTGTAATCACTCGCGTCTGGGATATATGTTGTATAGATAATCATGGGGACGGATACCTAGAATGTCAGACCGTTTCTGACTCGATGATACCTAGAATGTCAGACCGTTTCTGACTCGATGATACCTAGAATGTCAGACCGTTTCTGACTCGATGATACCTAGAATGTCAGACCGTTTCTGACTCGATGATACCTAGAATGTCAGACCGTTTCTGACTCGATGATACCTAGAATGTCAGACCGTTTCTGACTCGATGAATCGCATTTACTCGATTTCACAATGAAAAGCCTGCTTATCACCTTTATATTATAATGCTGCAAAACGCTGCTTCTTTGTGTCAAGTATGCAGCTGCATTCGTTCTTCTTCCCTCTTACCTAATCAACTCGTCTGAGACGAGCTCTCTTACCTCTTACCTAATCAACTCGTCTGAGACGAGCTCTCTTACCTCTTACCTAATCAACTCGTCTGAGACGAGCTCTCTTACCTCTTACCTAATCAACTCGTCTGAGACGAGCTCTCTTACCTCTTACCTAATCAACTCGTCTGAGACGAGCTCTCTTACCTCTTACCTAATCAACTCGTCTGAGACGAGCTCTCTTACCTCTTACCTAATCAACTCGTCTGAGACGAGCTCTCTTACCTCTTATTTAATCAACTCGTCTGAGACGAGCTCTCTTCCCTCTTACCTAATCAAATCAATTCGTCTGAGGCGAGCTCCCAGTCGGAACGAAACACCTCAGAGCCGTTTTTAGTCAGCAGGTTTGGAAAATCTTATTCGGAAAGTCCACGAATACAATACATGTACTGAGAGTGGCTTATCGCACGGTCGTCGCATGCCTCAACCCCTACGTCATGCGTTTTTCCCATATGCAGTTTATTCTAGAGCCACAACCGTTTCAAGTTTTTTCTCTCTCTCTCTATTCCCTTCCCCTATTCCCTCTCTCTCACCCTCTCTATTCTTTCTCTCTCTCCCTCTCAATATTCCTTCTTTCTCATCCTCTCTATTCCCTCTCTCTCCCGCTCACCCTCTCACTGTTCCCTCTTTCTCACCCTCTCCATTCGTTCTCTCTCTTTATCTACCTCTCACTATTCTCTCTCATCCTCTGTATTTCCTCTCTCTCCCTCTCACTATTCCCTCTCTCTCTATCCTTCTCACTATTCCCTCTCTCTCTCTCACGCTCTATTACCTCTCTCTCACTCTCTCTATTCCCTCTTCCTCTCACTGTCCCCTTCCTCACGCTCTCTATTCCTTCTCTTTCTACCTCTCACTATTCTCTCTCTCTCTCCGTCTCACTGTTTTTTCTCTCTCTCACCCTTTCTATTCCCTCTAGCTCTCTCCTTCTCACTATTCGCTCTCTCTCTCTCCTTCTCACTATTCGCTCTCTCTCTCTCCTTCTCACTATTACCTCTAACTCTCTCTCTCTCACTATTCCATCCCTCACCCTCTCACTATTCCCTCTCTTTCTATCACCAGTCTCATGTTGTTACAAAATACATTGATACTCTCAAATAAAAACTAATTTGTACATGTTCCTGGGTGAATTTCAACGTAAAGAACTCTAGGATGAACCCACTGTCTGGCACGGAGGTTTTCGGCTAGGGCCATACAAAATATGAATAATCCGCATGTACATACAGATGTGCGTGGTTTTTTTTAAATGATACAATTTTCCTCCAGCCATTTAAACGGTCCAATCTTCCACCGAATTTTCATCATTGTATCTCGGATGACATGCATCCTGAAATTCTTTGCAAAGATGACCTGCATCCTGAATTGCTTTGTAAAGTCCTTTTTATGTAAATCATTATCTCTCAAGACTCTAGTAGGAATTGGAAACCATGTAGCTCCAGGTTTTCGCATCCAGTGCTTCAATCTAAGTCATCAAACTTCTGCCAACTTCTCAAGAGCTGCGTATAGGCGGAATCGGAATAATGAAACCTCATTTTGCTTGAAAATCTGGATAGCTTTTGCAATTGAGAAGCCTATCACCCCTTTGCCGCAACTTTGAATGCATTTCATACTTTTAAACATTTCTATGATTCAGAAAATGTTACATTCAGACTTCCTTACAAAAATTTATTGTGTATTTTTGGAAGATTCCTTGTCTTTTGATGCATCTCGTACATTGGAACTTCTTGGAATTGAGAGGTTGAAATTCACAGTGGTCTACTTCTCCTTTTCAATCTCAAGGGCTACACTTTCTTTACCAGCCATGAATTAGTTATGACTTAATTTCCGCTATAAAACTCTCAAGTTGTTCATTTGAAATTTCCTATGCTTGCTGAGCTTTAACTAAGTATATCGATATTCTTTATCGGTATCTGAGAACTCTAACATTAAAAAAACTAGGTTTAATATTGATACATGTCATGGAAATGTTATGCGTGCATCACCGAACGAATTACGAACTAACACAAATGAATGGGTTCAATGACAGAGATAATAAATTATTAGTACGAAATCCACTTTCATAACGGAACAACATGGAAAAATGAGTCCAGAATTACATAAACACAATTTTACATACTTGAAGGCACTTCCCGAAAATGTGACCAGAAGCTTAAAAAACAAAGCTTTTTCGAGTCCAGGCATAAATTTTAGAGCAAATTCTAATTTTAAACAAAAAAAACATACTTTTTTTGTCGAGAAATATGTATTTCACAACTAACAACAACAAGAGAACTCAAGAGAAATTTTTATTTTGCTAGACGCAAAATGTTGATAATTTAATATCATTCAATCGGATGACTGTTCATACTTTCTGTTTATGAATCAGAAAAGTCTACTCACATATCGATAAAATCGAACTCTTTCTCATAACAGATCTAAGCTACAATTCTTTAAAGTTGTAATAATTGATCTCTTCCAGCCTAGGTTATTCTCGTAAAACAACTGATCCACTATCTGTTGACGAGGCGAAAAAGCGGTTTTCACAAACCAAGTAACATTTTTATCAAGAGCCGTAACCCGTTAGAGTAGCTCATTCGCAATCATTAATGGCGTCCTTTTGGATGCAAAATGTCTATACTATGACGCCCTTCTGGCTCTCTCTACACACGACACTCTATGCCACGCACTCTTGGTTGGGTTTCATACACGCTGGGAATCTGGCTTACAGCCAAGAAGATGCTCGAACTTTTCTATTTACACCACTTAATATCTTAAATATGACAAACAATTAACTAAAGATCAAAGATTCGTAAATTTTTTTATATAATCAAAAATGGGTATAGCCTGCTTCCAGTACCTACAAAAATGTGTGTGTCAAACAGTTCTTTTCTACGCTGCCTCAGTATATATATGCTATGCATCTCCTTAAACCTCAGATCATGGGAAACGTGAAGCCATGAACCTCCCGAGTTCATCCACAGAACAGAGTCTTTAATCTAAAACCTTATATTCTAAAAAAAAGCCGTCCCTCTTTTTCCTAAACCCTTATATTCCAGAAATGTCGTCCCTTCATGAACCGGCTTCTTCTCCTACATCGCCCCAGCCGATGCGCTGCATTTCCTTCTGGTTGCTCTTCCACACATCTTCTCGCTGGCTCTGCCCATGGCAGTAGCACGCGAGCGCCTCCTCATCTCCACCTCCGCCACTACTGCTTCCTTTGCCAACCGCCGACGGTGCCAGGAGATGTGCCGATGCTTCACCTACGGCCCTTTCTTGTCTACTGCTGCGTCCTTTTTCGCCCGTTGACGGCGCTATGAGACGCGCCATTGCGCCACCCACGCCCCCTGCTGCGTTCGAATGACCAGAGCTCCATCCCGTTGAAGTTGTCCCACCACCAAACACTCGCCGAGTGATCAGTGACTCCTCACTGCTGCTCAGGTCACAGATATAAGCCTGAAAGAGACTGATTTAAGAAACTACACAGACTCTTCTCGAGCAATTATTTTCTCGATTAATGTCCGCTTCTTTTCTCGCTTAATCATATCAATTTTCACGTAATCTTTTATACAGCAACCAATTTGCTACCGCAGAACTTTTTTTTTGTATTTCAATTTTCAACCTTGGAATTATGAATTTAAAAAACCTTCAATACGTAATCGACTAAATTTTTGCGTTCACTCAAAAACGGCAACTTTTGCCTACTTCTTATATTTACAATATCAATGGTTCACATGAAAAGAGCCTTTTCTTATTTTTAACACAGACACAAAGCTGAAAACTAATTTAGGTTAATTTCGATTTTCTTGAAGTTTATTCTAACACCAAATGATTAAAATCCCATTCTTTCTGCCTCTCTATTCAAAAACATTCCTGCCTGAACTCACCAGAATCGCCAGTTTTTTCTCTCAAAGAAGCAGAAATTCTAACTTCGATTCAAATGGTAGAAAGGGTAAACATCTTAGAGTTTTAAACTAAAAGAAGCACCCGCAAAATAGCATATAGGGAGGTTTATAAGAAAAATACTGCACACATCATGCAAGTTACGATCGACACTGAGTTACTGCGGATGCTGACAACATCACGTACTATTATAGAACGTTTATCAACCAGTCTGGTACCATTGAAACCATGGGAAAGCGAGAAAGAGGGAAAAGGGTAAACAAAATCAAAACATCGTGGAATAGAAAGATGGCAAGACGCTGAAGAGAGCAAATATACAAAAAGTGCAGGTACCATTGGTTACCTATTTTGTGAGTTTTTCTGAGAAAAGAGGTAACCAATAGTATGTAGGTAACCAAAAGAGGTAACCAATACATAGTACGTCACCAACGGTAAAAATAAGCACAAAGCATGGAGATTCTATCAAAAAACAACAGAAACTTGGTATTGTAAAAGATTATTGAAAACCCTTTTGCCTAATACATTAGCAATCCCGCAAATTTCCGTTTCGCGAAAATCTTGACCAATCGACAAACCAGTTGACGGATTGACGACATTAAAGCGACGATTGGAGATTTACAAAACAAATTGAACCTTATAGATCCGCTTAAATTTATCAAAGATTTGATGAATTCCAGCTCGATAAACCCTGGGTTATCATGAATAGAGAAACCTGGTTCCACTCGAGAGAGCCATCCGAGGAAGCAGAAGTTTCCGTCCTCTCTCACTTTTCGCTACCAGTCCATCCACTCCGACTGAACTCACCAGGCAAACAACAATCAACAATCAGCAACCAACACACACAAAACGTGTTCAGCAACTACCTTTGCAAAAAAAGTTTTTCTCGCCAAAAGAGCATTCATGATAGAGTTTTACTAAATTTGTGATCTATATAAATCGTTTAGGCAACGATGGGCTGAGGTGTATTGGTAACGCTCTACAAGCCCCGGTTAGGCAGCGGAGGTTCGGTCCCATTCGAGTGCCATTTTTGCCCGTGCGATGCATTTCTTTCATATATAGAGTTTTTGTTCTAAGAAACGCTCTATGTATTTCTTTTATGATAGCTCCTCTGTTTATATAATCTTACAAATGATTTGGTTGAAATAGTAGATATTTAAAGATAGGAATTCAGAGTAAGTTGTTGTTGTTGCCGGCAAGCATCCCGCATCGAAGACTTGGTTATGAACACTCTCTTTAATGAGAGAAGTTCTCGTGTTCTTCGGACAAGATGCGTCCGGAGAAGGGTTTTGATGTCCTTTGCAGTCCTGAGACTGTCATGCTGCACCTTGTGAAGGCGGACATCGTTGTAGCAACCTGTTCATGCTATAGGCCTTGTGAGTGGGTGGTCAAGCCGGCCTAGCATCGTTTTGGGTGGGAGTAGAGACGTCTCGCCTGTCGTTGACCGGAGATAGGCAAGAGGCTATTTGACTGGCGCCTCGACTCGCCATTGAAAAGTATAGCGGAGTATCGGCTGATGTTTTGTCCGGTGGCATGCCCAGGCCGGTCCGGCATCACCCTCCTTTGACGAGCTATACTACCCAGTTTTGGTCCGCGGCGGGATTTCTCCCGCTACCTCCCAGCACGAATAATTCGTAGGGAGGCATCCCTCTATCCGCCACCTGAGGTCGCGCTCGATTCTGGACTGGATGATCCGGCTCCATCCGTGACAGGCTCTTAAGGCTGTAGAGTCACGAATGGCCACTGTTGCCAGTGTGTTTCGAGTTCAGAGTAAGTTCGACTCCCACCCCGGACAGATCCACCCAAACCAAGGGGGTTAAGAAATGTTGGTAGTGCTCCTGCACGAATCTGACTCTCCCCACTGCTGATAATCACACTAGCAGTGATTTAGCAGGCAGCCACTGGTTCTACCAGGATAGGTATGTCCTGCATCTCAGGGGAGCGCGTACCCTGCCGCGAGGCGGGAACAAGCGCGAGGAAGAAGAAGAAGAAGTAGATATTTAATTAAGCAAACTCTGAATTCCTCCACTGCTGCTACTCGCTCCCCATACAAACAACCGCCTTAGCAGCAACTGCTTCTACACGGTTGGGTCTGTTTTTTATTTGAGGGTAGTTCTTAGCCTGCCACAAGGGGGGAATAAGCGTGAGGAAGATATATGCTTTGAATACATAATATATTCATAGCCACCCTGACTGCTACAACTCAAGTTCCACGACATTCAACTAACTCAAATGTGCGAAAAGCTTTCATAAACTCCTAAAACCAAACTGAAGTCTTGGGTTAAACATTATGAGAAATAGATTAAGTACAAGCGGGTTTTGAGACTCAATGAAAAACGAAAAAACCCTCAGTATATGTATTAGAATAGGTCTCGGTAATGGTTGGGGAAGTTCAGCTTATCGCCGCGCTTCATTCTCTAAAGCTTAGTATTTATACATATTATGGAGCGTTAGAATTCAACTTTTCACTTTGCAAAGTAGTCTCTGCAAAGTGATCCAGTTAAACGCTCTAGGCCGCATCCCGTTAAGCGTTTAACGCTCTAGGCCGCGTCCCTCACTTTACAGAGATTACTTTGCAAAGTGAAAAGTTGAATTCTAACGCTCCATTAGACACCACAGACAATTTTCATACACATGGAAAGATAACTGAAACTTACTCCATTCTTGATTTGTTCTCTTTTCGTCGTGTTATTGTTATTTGCGGTGGACTGCTGGCGAGAGCTGCCAGCAGGAACTCTCGGCGAGGAGGTGTTATAAATGACATCTTGACGGGAGTTGATGGCAGGAGCTCTCGGCGGGGAGTTGTTGAAGATGGCCTCCTGGCAGGCTGTGGAAATGTTGCGGATCGATGACATCGAAGGGCGACCTTCACTCCCAGAGCCAGCTCGGTGATCTTGCATCAAGGAAGCCAGCGCCGACTTCCCCGACATTTGACCATTTCCTTAAATTGCTCGAGTTTTTGTCATCGCAAAAAATTTAAAGGAGATTCGCAGAGACACAGACAAGGATTAGAAAGAGAAGAGTGGGAGAAAAAAATGGAGACCGAGAGTGGAAGTATGAGAGAAAGAGAGAAGGACAGAGAAAAAATAAAGAGGGAAACAGAGAGAGAGAGAGAGAGAGAGAGAGAGAGAGAGAGAGAGAGAGAGGAAGATGGGAAGAAAGGTTGAAGGGGCGCGATCAGGGATATTATGTGCCGTTCCAAATGGGTATATGTACGTATCCGCCACTCAACCGGAAAAAAAATTGAACTTGAGATTTTCCTCTCGGTGATAGTCGTTGCTATCTCTTCTGCTCCAGCTTCCATTAACATTATTTTTTATTGACATTTTTTCGACTTCTCGAGAAATCAAGACATTTACCTATGCATGTACATATCCGCCGCATAGGAGTGGCAGGTCACTATATTAGACCTGGGCGCGATAGATAGAAATCGGGATAAAAAATTGAGGGTCTAACGTGCAAAAAAGAGTAAAAACCTCATTTTTGATGAGTAAAACACAGTAGTACCTTCAAGACAACTTAAATAAATTCAAATCAGGACTGCAAACCTTGCACTGCTCTGGGTGTCAATTCCTCGTCAGGACCGGGTGCTCCAGCTTGCAGTGTGGAAGATCCACCTCCTGAACAACTCACAGCTAACACCCAAAAAAACTTGGTAAAACGTTCGCACTCCCGGATCGAAATAAGATAGATGGCCGGGTTCGATTCCTCTCGATAGACTAGCTTCTGTCCGTGTCAGGGGTGTGTCATGTTCGACTCTCCGTCGGCATGCGTCTGTTTTTTTCGTCATAAGAGGGACGCATGCCATTATATTTTTTTAATTTGTCTCGAGAATATTTTTTTAATCATAAGAAAAACCCTTATGTATGAAAAAATTAGGTTTTGATCCTGATCTGAGAATAGCTTCCTCCAGAACAGCATCTTTCAAAAAACCTTTTGTTAATAGCTTCTTCCAGAAATGTCTTCTTAAAGCAGAGCTCACAGTTTTCATCACTACGTGATAAGGAAAATGTAAAAATCTTATGAAAGTTTCTTTTTTCGGAACTTAAAAAAAGTACTCAAAAAGGCTAAAAATGAACAAATTAAAAAGTTTCTGACAAAAACTCTGTCCAAATTATGCAGCTAAAAAGTCTTTACACACCGAGGATGAAGAAGTTAAGGGATAAATTAACCCTTCACCAAATTGTCTACAGACTACACGGTGTAGTCTACACCACCGTTTTGGAACTACCTAATAAAGCTAGTCACGGAACTTTGAGTAAATGTTTGTGGGTAAAAAAATGTCAGTCCTTTGTCTACAACGCCACAGAACAAAACTGATGAGCATGGAACAATTTACCAGAAACTGTGTTCTCGTCGAACAGTGTTAAAGCCTTTAGATATAAAATTCAGCCTTTTTGTTGTTCATAACCTATTGAAGTCATTCATTATTGAAGTCATTCATTATTTCAAATTGATTCACTTTAGAAAAAGTGTCACGCTCTCAGTGTAGCTGCAATTGTGCTATATTTGTTTTTTTTCTTCATCAAAAATTCTGAATGCGATAAACTATTATTATTGTTATTATTATAACTTGAGCTAAAAAAAATAAGTAAATAACAACTTGAAATTCAAAAAGCGGCCCGTCAAAACTTGAAATTTCATTCATTCAAAGTCAATAATTGTTTTCTGACTCATTAGACGGTCACCGTGTTGTAGTTCAACGAATTGCCAGAGGTAACATTAATTGGTTTAACTTATGGAGAGTCATCTATGAACTCGGCCTGGAGAAGAGACTCGTGAGAGAATAAAACGCCGAGATAGGTTGGGAATACCGTAAGTCTAGACACGGAATGGAAAGCGGGAAGTAAGGTCGGCAAGCCAGAAGAAATGAAACCTCTCAAAGAGAAGTTCCAATTGTAAATCAACTCGGATGCTCGCTTGTTAACATTTTGAGACATGGTGCGCCATCGTTACGACTCTTACTTAACAACAAGAATTAACAAGATCGAGAAATAAAGACTCCGTTTTTTTTCTCAAAATAGCTGAAAATGAGTTCATTGAAACAACATCCACTTTCCACAACTAAAGTCGCCAGAAATGTTTACCTGAAGATACGAACGGCCATCCTCTCGAAGTACCCAGATCTATCGGGCTGACGTAGTCGTTTGCCGTGTAGATTGTACTGCTGAGACGCAAGCGTTCCGCTGCGAACTAATTCGATGAGGAAGAAAGAGGAGAGAAATGAAAGAGAGAGAAAATATCTCTCTTTTTAAAGAGAGAGAAAGAAGAAAGAGAGATAAAAAGAGTAAAGGGAAGAGAGAGAAAAATAAATACAGAGAAACAGAAGAGATAGAGAGAGGGAGAGAGGAGAGAAAAGATAGATTGAGAGAGTATAGAGTGATAAGTAAGCAAGAGAGAGCAAAGAGAAGGAGAGAAAAGATAGATTGAGAGAGTATAGAGTGATAAGTAAGCAAGAGAGAGCAAAGGGACTTACACAATTAGTAACAAGATAAGAAAAATACCCTTGAAAGAGGAACAAGTATTACCTTCATGGATTCACTGGCCTACCATTTTTTCTCACAAATAACAGTTGAATGGTTTACAGTGAGTGGGATTGAGTAAGAAGACAACATTGAGACAAATTAAGTTAGAATACATTTCAATAAGATAGATTACGATATCAATGGATTACGGTACCTTCGGTATCCCTAGCCTGTCTGCTTCTCGAGCGTGAGTGCTCTTTCTCCCTCGAGCTCTTAATTTCACCTCTCCCTCTGGAGGGGCTGCGGGACATCAAATCAGCAAGAGCCTGCAAAAGCATTTCTTTTTTTAAAATCTAACTACTCTCCCTTATTGAAGACATTGATTCATTGATAAAAACATATAAAGGAGGCATTCAAACCTCTAAAGCCCCAGGAAGACAATCAAACAGCATCGATGGCCACTCTGAGACTATAAAGACCTCAATCTTACTTAAAAACCCCTTCCGAGCTTCTCGAGTCTACCCAAACAAGACTGACGAGTTGCTCCAAGCTCCTCTGCCTCCTCTCCCTGCTCCTCTCATGCCCTCTTCTGACTCTCTCGTCCTCCTTGGCCACTGGTAGATTGGAACGCGAGCTGCGGGCTGAGATCGACGGCCCCGAAAGGAGTGTCGGTGAAGATGGACCTGCTTTGCCTGCCTGCAGGGGATAGCGTTTTGAGTCAGAGGTAGGCACAGATAAATGTGACTCAATTTTCCAATAGGACGGTCGCTCAAGTACGATGAAAAGTTTTCGATCTTAATTTTTTCAAACCTATTTTGACTTGTTGTATAAATATGGAAATATAAAATACCTAGAAATGAAAAATGACACTTGGTAGTTTACCAATGGAGATAAGTAACCTCGACTTTATTATAAGTGACTCGCCACAGATAACTAGGAATTGTCACAGAAAAAACCATTGCTAATAAGGACGCTAAATAATTCTTTCTCACGTATCCCATCCAGAGGTTTAATAGTCATGTCAGACCTTTTGTCGGCGGGCTTATGTTTTTTTTCCAAATCATAAAGGGAGGCCCTTATAAAGCAAAAAAAAAAATCCGCCTTAGGCGGGCGTCTGTACCTTTTTCTTGATCACTAAAAACCTCTGACCCGATCAACTGCGTCATTTACTATTTAACGACCTCTACTATTTAACGCTAAATTCATATACATATACAATAACCTTGTGCCTCACTTATTCCCCCCACGGTAAGACTTCTACTACTCCTCGAAACTGCGCCGCTTTCCGGTGCCTAAACCTTCCTCGCGGTGTTCTCTGACCAATGAGCTGGCGCTGTTGGAGGCGGAAAGGGTTATGGGCACCCAGTAGACCGGGTCTCCGGTCGAGCTGCGATGCTCTCTCCCTCTCTTTTCTTGCTTGCCAGGCCGCGGACCTGCGCAGTCTGCTCCTCTGGCACTTCTGCTAAACTGAATGCCGCCCTTCATGGCATCCTGTACATGAAAACACTTCATCAGTCTGTTTATTACCATAGCGCATATGCGCAAATAATGAATTAAAAAACGACCGTTCGTCGAGTGCAGGACGGTCAGAATAATGAGAATCTAGTTAGAATTGAAGGACAAACATACAAGAAAAAAATGAAAAAAAGAGGTCAAGACTGTGAATACTCGCTCTTTTCTCATTATTC
The DNA here is from genome assembly GCA_964056735.1 of Allodiplogaster pararmata. NCBI lineage: Eukaryota > Metazoa > Nematoda > Chromadorea > Rhabditida > Diplogasteridae > Allodiplogaster > Allodiplogaster pararmata. Next base: position 13,725,598 of record OZ057408.1, on the reverse strand, counting down.
TCGTCTTTTCCGCTCGCATAATTGTCGTTTTTTTCAAAAGTGCAGTGGATAGATCAAAACTTCGACTGATGACAGCAAGACAGACTGTTAAAGAGACCGAGTGCGTGCGATAAAACATACACAACGCAATACAAAAAAGAGCTCGTACCATCAGCTTTTTAGGATAGCGTTTACAGTCCTCTCTCGCTGTGGGTTAGGGAAACATTCATTCTCATCAGAAGACTTACAATGAGGCAATGAAATTCTTGAAAAAAGAAAAAATAATAATAGTTAAAAATTATCAACTGTCTGAATTTAACTTCAACTAATATTACGGAAATTTCTCTCGAAGAGCGACTTTATAATGACAATTAGTAGAAATAGTTAATATTTGTACTACTTTCACGAAATTTTGATGACATAAACCCTTGGTAGCCCATAATAATCTCTTATCTCTTCATACTTTGTTCTCCTATCCACACATAGAATGAAGAATGGAATCGCACCTTGAACGGGATAAAAAATTGAAAGAAATATTGTTGCCAAATAGAGAAGCTTTTTGAAAAGTTTTTTATTATATATATTTTGATTCGATTGTTTGTTAGTGTGCTCTACCATAGCGCGAAGGATCCCAGGTACGACTCCACACAGATCAACTCAAACCAAGGAGATTAATAAGCGTTGATCGTGCTCTTGCACGAGTCTTACTCTCCCCACTGCTGGACAGTCACTGGTTCTACCAGGATAGGTCTGTCCTGCATCTCAGGGGAGCGCGTACTTGGTAACGAGGCGGAAACAAGCAGAATATTATATTATTTAAACTTTTCGCACTTCTTCATCCTCGCTGCTCTCCACTGTACTCGTGCTGTTGCTTCGTCGACTGCTGCTCTTTTGAATTATCGTCTCCTTTTCTTCGATTATTCTTCTCGTAACATAAGCATCTTGCTCTTCTCTCAGCAGCGACCTGGCGCTATCTGCAAATTTGCATACATACAGTAAGAAACTATCTCAACTTTATAGTATCTAGAGTTGAACGGCAAACGGACATAGAACCAGGTTCTTTTTATGTCCCAAACTACAAGTAAAATCTATAGGCCCTCAAAAAAGCTAGCGATACGTATTCTGTGGTAATCCCATAATCAGTTTCTCTCTAAAGCGTGCCGCTCCCTCATAACTTGCCTTCGTGGTATATGTATGTACAGTACCGTTTAAAAGTAAATCAACTTTTGGTTTTTTTCAACACAACTTCTTTCAACCTCAACCAAAAATTATGAAACTTTCAGGTTTGAAAGAACATTTTGTGTGCAAGTGTATTTCTCATTCCGGTGCATTTTAATAAACATCTCCCATTGCACAGCACAAATTTCATCTTTTGCCCTAATTGGCATTTTTTGCAACTTTTCATTTTCATTACTTTTTCTGTTGGTTTTCGGTTTTTAATGTGGAATAATGTTACAGAATAATGGGTAAACGTCTCGGAGTACGCGACATGTTGTTGCCTATCCAGGATGCCATCGTGAAGGGGCACCAGTAGGGCTCAGCACAAGTACAGCTCAGTTTTCCATTACAAAATCAGGCGTCTCGAGGCTATTGAAGCGTGTACGTATCCGAGGAGGTGAGACGAAATTTTGTTTTAAATTCCAGGTTGTCTATTTTGCACATTCAAGCATTTAGAAGCCAGCAAGGGCGGGCCGCCCTCGCTGTACAACGCGCGTTATGGACTTATAGATAATTCGGGCCTCTCGTGCCGACCCAAGGCGGACTGCTGCCGACGTCGCTAGGGTTGTATCATCTTTAGTTATTCAAGCAAGAATGTCGGTCTCGTCCACGACTTTTCATCTTGACTCTTCTATTTTCGTCTACTAACAAAACTACTGGTATTCTACTTCAACTCCGATTCAGAGGACTCTTTGGAAATTTGAGGTTGAAAAGGTGAACGGTCCTATTTGGACTCTTCAGCGCAACGCCACAGTTGCTTATTCCTATTCCCAAGTTTACTCGAAACCCTCTCTGTCCACCATGTTAATGATAACATTGAACAAGTTCTCCTTTGACGATGAAGATATAAATATTAAATATCTCCAGGATTGTTCATGCCATCGCTGAGCACCATAAAACTCCGTCTACGGAAAGCTGGGTTGAATGGAAGGCGACCGGCGCGGAAGCCGTTTATTTCCGCGAAAAACAAAAAGGCGCGTGTAGCTTGGGCTAAGTCTCATTTCAACTGGACGCCTATGCAGTGGCGTAGAGTACTCTGGAGTGACGAATCACGTTACTATTTGTTCGGTACTTCCGGTGTACAGTTCATTCATCGTCATCCAGGCAAGCGTTTTGGTTCCCAGCACCAGCTTCCAACGGTGAAGCATGGCGGCGGCTCCGTGTTTCTCTGGGGATGTGTCGGACCGGCTTAACCCGGACCTCTGGTTTGAATTCAAGGTAGGATGGACGCAGCCGCATACCGAGAAATCCTTGAGAACACGATGAGACCCTATGCGCTGCATTCGATGGGTCGTTCGTTCATTCTCCAACAGGAAAACGACCCAAAACACTCGTCTCGCCTCGTGTCGGAGTGGTTCGCTCGACGTCGAGTCAAGGTTCTTGACTGGCCCAGTCAGAGACCCGACTTGAACATAATCGAGCACCTCTAATACGAGGCCGAAAAGATGCTCAGGACCGTGCACGCATCGAATATGTCCGTCAAGTTCCAGCAGATTGAGGCTGCTTGGAAGAGCATCCCGATGTCCTTCATAGACAACATAATTGACTCGATGCCGCGTCGCTGTCTGGCAGTAATAGATGCGAAGGAATGTGCGACGAAATATTAGGCAGTTTGTTGTTGAAATTTGTCTGTTCTGGTTAGTTAGAACTTATTTAGTTGTTGCGGTAAAAATCGTGATTTTAAACATTTAGATAAATAAGCATTAAATCACTAATTGCAAACTTTTCCAACGCTATGAGCAAAAAAGAGGTTGTGTTGAAAAACCAAAAGTTGATATACTTTCAAACGAAACAGTATATAAGACGATGCTGGGAATAATTTTCGCCAAATGCTCAAAATGTTGTTCCTCATCCAAAAACTTTATTTTGCCCAGATTTCGAGTATGCGAACTTGGGAGAAGGAAATTCCGATATTAGTCTTGTTTTAGCTGCCAAAATAGGGAAGAAGAATCGGCCACTATTTCGCAGTGCCAAATGATGAATGACTCTGTGGCGAAATTTAGTTCCTGCCAAATCACGGACAATTTTGTTTTTCCTTTGTGACATGTTTTGGCACTGCGAAACTCGGCTATTTTTTTGAACACTTTTTGTCCGTTGAACACAGCTATGCAACGACCACATATTAACCACTTCTAGCGACGTACCCCAACAGAGTTTAGTAAACTCGGTTTGGGTATAAACTCGGTTGGGTACGTCGCTAGAAATGGTTGGTCTGTGGGCGTTGTAGCTGCTGGTATCGCATCTCAGCCTTTTGGATGAGATCAAAGTCTAGTATTGGCACTCCCCAAAGAGTTCCTGAGAGCGATCCTCCATCATCCCAGAAATGAGGCTAAGGGGTTGCAGGGGCTACAAAAAAAGTCCGATTGTGGCAGTGACAAAACAAGGACAAAAAACCCGATTATGGCAGTGACAAAACAAGGACAAAAAACCCGATTATGGCAGTGACAAAACAAGGACAAAAAAACCCGATTTTGGCAGTGACAAAACAAGGACAAACAAAAACCCGATTTTGGCAGTGACAAAACGAGTACAAAGTAGAAAGCTTGTTTTTTGACGGTTTTTCTTGGCAGGCCCGTCAAAACGCATGTTATTTGTTGCCATTTATCATGGCGCTTTTTCCGTTTCTTGCCATGGAAAAGCTTGGTTTATCAAGGGAAATCTGCCCGAGGAACAACATTTTGAGCATTTTGGCGAAAGTTATTCCCAGCATCGTCTTATATGCTCTTTGGTAAAGACCCAGCATCGTCTTATATGCTCTTTGGTAAAGACCCAGCATCGTCTTATATGCTCTTTGGTAAAGACCCAGCATCGTCTTATATGCTCTTTGGTAAAGATGCCTGTGCCAGTATTTTTCTAAAGCGTTGATTACAAAACGTATGAAAATTCAAAAGAACCTCAAAGATCATCTGAAGAGAATCCGTCTAGTTCTTCTTAATTGAATATGCTTCTTTCGCCATTACTGTACAATCCGTCTTATATGAGCAATTTCTCAGTTACACTCTTTGAAAGCTTCAACGCTTGGTCAAGATTTTTAAAAAATATTCAAATAAAAGACAGCGCACAGTGCGGGATTAAAATCAGCTATTTCTGGTTCAATAGTATTCAATTATCCTCCTGCGGAAGAATACACTCCTGACTCACCATTAATCGGCGCTTTCAATGGTGATCTCTCATTGTATGACGGGGAAGTGACCCGATTTTCATTCTGGAAAAAAAAGTGAATTGCAAAACATAGAACTTGTCCAAAAAATTATTTAATTTTTTTAATAACGCAAATTTGGAAAAGGAGCTAAGGATAATGAGAAGGGAAGTGTATGAATGAAGTCTAGAAGAATGCATGACACCAATAGAGTATACAAAAATTGAAGCTTTCCAGACTATGCAGGAGAAAAGAAAAAGAAATAAGGTTGGGAGAGTACAAGAAAAATTTTACAAGAAAAAAATGTTCTTCATTATAACTCTGAAGAAAAAGCAATAGAGACATTTGGCTTTAAATAAATGATAATGAAGAAACTTCGCATCTGAAAACACTTGAGATCCTGAATAAGTTATCTGATTCTTATTTCATGGAACTTTTCGTTAAAAATAGTATAAACCGAAAAGGCATTACCTTAACGGAGGAGGACCTTTCAGTCTCAGCACCGGATGTCTGATGAATCACAGTAGGCCGAGAGACCGTCTGTGTTCCCAGCTCCAGTGTGTTCGGTAGCGCACTTGGTTTCGCAGAAGACACCAGAGATGTGGGTCGAGTTCGTTGCGCCGACGTCGTCCCATCTACCTTCTGAACCCTAGAATCTCGCTGCATCGCCTCATCCACGTTCTGGTCCACTGAGGCATTATTCACTCTGTAGTCCAAATTATCTTGCTGCGCCTGCAGCGCATCGCCTCTCTGGCCCAGAGAACATCGCTGTTCCTTTTGCGCGTTGTCACGCAAGGTCGCAGAATTTCGTTTCTCAACTGCTGAAGCATCAAATCTTCGGTTCATAGGCTCACACTGCCCAATCTCATCCACTCTCTGACCCATATACTCTCTCTGTGAAGTTGCCGTGGGATCCTCTTTTCTGTTCAAAGAACCTCGCTGGTTTTGTGGCGCATCATCTCTCCAGCTCATAGAATCTCGTTGCAAAGTGCCTGAAGCATTATATTCCCGGTCTAACAACAAATGACCGGTAAAATTCTGAAGCGAAAACGAGGCTTCCTCAGTAATCTCCTCTTCCTCTTCCGAGCTCGCGGCTTGTCTCCTTGTCACTTTTGGTCCCTGGAATCCGTCGTCCACCGGCTTTCTGATCTTCGCATGTCGGCCGCCTGAAGGCTTCAACTTGGAAGCAAGCGCCCTATCTCGTTGCTCAATCACAGAGCTCGCTGGAGTTACTTCGACGCGCCTCGCCTGGGTGGCTACAGGCTGTTTCTCATCTCCGAGTGCCCTTGCTTGTGCATTACTAGTCGACGTGAAATCAACAGGCGCGTTTGGTTGTATCCGAGCATCACCGCCTCTACTTCGGTCGCTGGGTTGCTGTAGGGAAGAGCCAGGAGGAGGCTCTTCGAGAGTCAATCGCTCTACCGGAGTCGTCACAGAGGGCAATTGAGAGGGGAAATGAGACTGGGACCTTGCCGCGGTTGGGCTATCCGATGAGCCATCAGCGCCGTTTCTTTCATTTAACGCCCTAGTTTTCATCTCCTGATGACTTGGCGCTCTGTCTCGCAATCCTATAGCTGTAGCTGTTGACGATTTCGGCGTAGCAAATAAATCATTCGATGTTTCGTCCCTGGTTAGGCTGGGAAGTATGTTGCGGCCGACAGAGGATGAACGTTCGCCGGAGGTTAAGTGCGTCGGTGACGCGGAATAGCCTTGATGCATTGGAACAAAGGGCGAGGAACTTTTGCGCAGAATCGAAAACTCTGCTGGTGTGGCAGTAGAAATAAGTTGTGATGAATTTAGCGTTTGTTGCTGGTGTGTAGACTGACTCTGGGTGGTGGGAATGTTGAGGGGTACGGTAGGGCCGAAGGAAGACGGCCGCGTGTAGCTCTTCTGTTCAAGCAGTTGCGTGTTGCGGTCGGGGATAGGGGAGGTTGGCGGAATAGGGCGGAAGGTAGTCGACTGCTCGGTGTCTGGGGTGGTCGAGAGATAGGAGGAGACAGTGGTGGCGGGAATATGAAGTGTGCTAGGAGGAGCCACTGAACGCGCCGCGCTCTCAGCCGAGGCGGTCAGGGAAGAGGCGGCAGGTGCCCCTGAAAAACTAGGAAACAAGTTAGACTTGAGTGATTTCATACTGGAATTCCCTACAGTGACTCTCAGACAGGGGTTATTTAGTCATGACAGATCTTCTGTCGGCGGGCCTCTGTGTTCCAAATCTTTAAATGGGGACCCTTATGTGAAAAAAGGTAATGGGGACCCATATGTGAGAAAAAAAGAAAAAATTTTCACCCCTAAGGGGGGACCCTTATGTGAGTGCTACAACGATGTCCGCCTACTCGCGGTGCAGCACGTCAGTCTCAGGACTGCAAAGGACATCACCAATCTTCTCCGGAAGCAGACCAGCTCCGAAGACACGAAGACAGTTCTTCGAAGCCGGCTACATCCGGCAACAACAACAACAACAACAACCCTTATGTGAAAAAACTTTTTCCGCCTTCGGCGGGCCTCTGTTTTTCCAAATCGTAAGGGGGCACCTTATGTGAATTTTTTTTCTCGGCGGGTTTCTGTTTGAAAAATTATAAGGGGGGTTCCCTTATGTGAAAAAATTTTTTTAAAAAATTTCGGGCGTCTGTCCCTTTTTTCTTTCACACTAATAAACCCGGGCGTGGCATAGTGGTAGTGTGATAGACCATTGTGCGAAGAGTCCCGAGTTCGACTCCCACCGCGGACAGATCCACCCAAACCAAGGGGGTTAAGAAATGTTGGTAGTGCTCATGCACGAATCTGACTCTCCCCACTGCTGCTAGTCACACTAGCAGTGATCTAGCAGGCAGCCACTGGTTCTACCAGGATAGGTCTGTCCTGCATCTCAAGGGAGCGCGTACCCTGCCGCGAGGCGGGAACAAGCGCGAGGAAGAAGAAGAAGAAGACTAAAAAACCCCTGCTCTCAGAACTTATAAACTAGTCTCGATAATATATAGAAATATAGAGGAAAACCGCCTCAACTACTGGAGTTTTGAGGATAGTCAGTAAATGAGGTATGAAACCTTTACTTGGAGGTCCTCGTTCTTCAATGCTTCTTCCACCGGTAGAACTTGTCTGACTATCCAGCTGAATAATCAAATCATCGGAAGACGCACTCAAATACTACCACGCATGACATTCATAAAATGAATACAGGCACTGCATATACATTTTGTGTGAGAAGTCTCTTATGAAATATCCTGGGCTGCGAGTCTCGATAATTTACTTTTGAAGTACTAAAACCGCGTGAATTTATATATCACATGTTCAAAAACTCATTTTCGAAAAGAACCAACCGTTTCATAATGATTTTGAATGGTACTGTAGTAGTGTTCGCGTCGTTCACCCATCACTGGCCTACTGTGAGCTACTGCAATAAAAAAAACTATCAGGAGAGTGCTCCTATTGCTTCTTGTACAGTTGATACTCTTTTTCCTTGTTATTGAAAGTTTCATAATGCTTCGTCTGCGATCTCTTTTGAGGAGAAAAAAACAAAGCTGCTTTCCTTTATAAGGAAACAACCTCCATGGCTTAAGCCGTATTCATGGTAAGCCACGGAAAAAAAACTTGAGGCAGCAATAAATAATCGTAATGATAGAATAACTCAGAATATCCTCTTACTGTACATGTATCGCATTTCTGTGAAATTCACTAGTCGTAAACGACGTAGTTTGAAAAAAAACGACGCACGCCTGATTGAGACGGGAACTAATCAAACTATCTCACAACAAAAGCCAGTCACATGGGGAGGAATCGAACCTAACCAAGGTAAAAAATAATGACCGGACCACCTATGTCGGAGCCGTGCCGAAAATTATATATCTTCACTTCATTTTGGCATCCTTTTATTCTACACTCACTTTCCCGATTATTTTGTGCCTATCATCTTTTCTCAACTCGCTTGAAGCTTACAAACATAGATTTTTGACCTGTCACATCTAACTCATGAACCCAGCTATTTTTTCATCTCCTTAGACTGCATGGAAACAGGGGTTAAATGGAGCCGCCCAATTTGGGTTTTCATGTATCCGCCGCTAGAAGTTTGGAGGAAAAAAGAAGAGGGGATGAAGGAAAAGGGTAAGAAAAGAGAGGGAGTTTTTTGTCAATAGTGTGTGTACATGTATCCGCCGACGGGACCGATCCGGTGACTATTTAACCCCTGCATGGAAACTTCGACAACCTTCGGAAAGTCACTCCCCCTCTCCCGCCAATCAATACTCACCCCCTCGCCCCAATCAATACTCAACCCCCTCGCCCCAATCAATACTCACCCCCAGTCACAGCCAGCGGCAACTGCCCTTCCCGTCTGAGTCGCTCCCGCAAAGCCTCCGCACTCTCCCGCACTGTGACGTAGCGATACGATGGATCACGAGAAGCTTCTGATAGATTGTCCTCCTCAAAAAGAACAATTCCGTCCCTGTGGGTTTAAATTCCGTCCCTGTGGGTTTAAACCCCCCCCCCCCAAAAGGTGAGTTTGATTGTTTTATGATGTTCAAAGAAAAGTAAAAGGCTCGAGAAAGAGAGAGAGAAAGAGAGAAAGAGAGAGAGAGATGAGGAAAGAACGAAAGAGAGAACAGGAAAGGGCAAACCGCTCGAGGGAGCTAGCAAAACAATAAAACTACCAGAAGAGCCGTGTTTCAATCTGTTTCCTCCTAGTGACCCCCAACGACCAGAATAATTCACGACTCTAAAATTGAATATGAATCCTTACCGGACAGATCCATCTAAAACCAGAGAGTTAAAAATTTTTTAGCAGGGTTCGCAAGAAACTCACTTCTCCCTCTCTCTGCGCTTTACACACTTACTGTACCAGGAAGCAACACACCTGGCTCCAACAGGTCAGGTCTGTCCATATCTCAAAAAAAATGCGCACCCTAATATGAGACGGGAATGAGCTCGAGAAAGCTCGTTTTAAATGTACGCCTCCTCACCCCTCTGTTGGCATCGCTCAGCTCAGAGGGCGGAGTTCTTCTTCCACTCAATCCATTTCCGTCTCTTCTTTGCTGCTGCTGGCTTAGCGAGGCCAGATGGGCAGTTGGACCCGGTCGATCCATTGAGGAAGAACCCGACCGGCGGATCTGCCTTCCAAAATTTTATACATACTCTTACAGCTAGGACATGGTACGCTTCTCTCGGTTCACCCGTAATACACCGGAAATACTCTACATATCTCTCTCTCTCTGTGGATAAATTTAAATTCATTTGCTCATGCAGCATCATATTTGGACGAACTACGCATCAAACCCTATTCTTTGAGTCTTCTCTTAGTCGCAAATCTTCTCTGCAAAAGTCGTATTCGCAACCTTTATTTTCGAAAAAGCTTTTGCAACCCCTTTCAATGATAGCTTCCTCACCTTGGAATATAGCTGATCCAATTCCTTCTCTGTTAGTTCGTCAACATTGGAAGACTCCGGCAAATGTGAATGATGCGGCCTTGACAAACTTCTGAAAAACCTTGACAAAGTCAAGATTTCGAACCCAAAATGGTGATCCAATCAAAATATGTTTGAAAAAACAAAACAATGAGCTTCTCACCGCGGTTTTCACGGCTTCTAGAACGAAATTGAATCTTGAGAACCTACTTCTTAAAATTTTTCAACATCGAAAAAAGTTTGAAGAACGATTTTCTTAACCATCGATCACGAATCCGTTAATGGGTCACATAAACAAGTTTGAAGAAAAAAATCAAAGCGACCCCTGATTTGAGCGGAGGGCCTAGAATAATGAAGAGCGAGTGAGAGGTAAAGGAAAGAAAATGGAGAGGAAGACGGTAGAATGATAAGTTGAGACTGTAAAGACTCGCTCGTTTCTCATCATTGTAAGTCCTCCACCCGAAAGAGTGGGCTATTTTAAAACTTTCGACATTTGCTTGTGACCTTGGACTCTGTTCTACCAAGCCTACTTGAATTCCTCATCTCAAACACTGAAAACCGAACTTTTCAACATATTCCGTAAAAGTTCTTTTAACAATCACATCAAGATGAAGAGCCACAATGTATTGAATTAAAATAGTTATGCGTAAAAAGAATGAATATAAGAATAACCTGTTAACTTCTCCATCGTATGGTGGGACTCTGGCGTAGCCCGGATCGCTTCCATCTGTTTCCCTTCCCGGAGTTAGTCTTTTGACGCCTCCCATGCCGGGACCATTGAAAGATGTACATGTAGGCAGTTTAGCATCATTTGCGCGGGGTCCTGACGCGATCGAACTGCAAGAGAATACGGTATGCTGCGGCAGTCAAAATTGCGCTTCGACAAACCACGCACTGCAAAGCCGAAATCAAACTTGTACAACCGCACCTGTACGGGTCCTCGCTGCCTGCAGTGTAAATCTGAGAAGCGCTCTGGTAGACATGTTCACCGACTTTAGGGGAGCCTCTTCCTGGGTCCCTTCCTGGAGTTCCCCCTACAGGGATACCACCTCGAGGTGTCTCTGCGGACCCTGAAACACACTCTGTAAAAATTTAAAAACTAAGTCTTGATTGCCGAAAATTCTCGAAAATACTAGATTGTAGAACTAAGATTCTACTCGCGAACTTTGATGTAATAAAAAGATTAATAATTCAACTCTCAGTTAAACAACTTTTCAGCCCGACGTGAACTAATGGTTTCAAGAGAACCGAAAAAGACCTTTCACAGCATTTCCTTCTGCAGCGAATCTGCTCTCATCTCGTCGGAAGCATGGATAGTCATACCGACCATTTGTTTGACTGTGAACCTCAACATAAAACCACAGTCTCTTGACTAAAATCAAATATGATTTTCGTTAGAGCCATTCCTTGTAATCTCTGATACTTTGTTCACTTACTCACTCTTCCTCTCTCGCTTTCTATATATAGATCTATCTCTACATCTTTTCTATCTCTATATCTTCAGTTTCTTTCACTCTATCTTCCATTCTATCTCTCTATTTCTCTCTCTCAAACTCTTCACTTTATCTCTCTCTCTCTCTCTTAAACCTTTGAATAGGTTCCATCCAATGAGTCCGAGTCCGCATCGATGGTATCATAAGTTGCAGCCGGTCCGGTATCCACGTATTCAAAATCCTCCGCCATCGCCAAATTACTCTTCTTCCCTGAACATCCCAGATTGCTGTTAGATGTCTCATCTGTTCGCCCGAAATTTTAGGGAAAGGGGACTTTGGGTTGTTCTCTTCGTTTTGAGACTCTTCTATTAGGAGAATGAACTGAAATCGTTTCAAATCCACCAAACCAAGAAGTTCGAGAAACATCGGAAGTGCATGCACGAATCTGGCTCTTTTAACTGCTGCTTTACACACTTGCAGGGCTCCAGTGATCAGGCACTCACACTACCAGATCGATTCTTCATCTCATCTCAGGTGAGCGCGTTACCTGCTACGAAGAAGACTAGTACATATACAATGCAAGCACTGCCTATATGACACGACCTCGCTTGTCAACAATGGAGTACCCATCGGTCACGGTGTGCGTCATCTTAGTGCAGGCTGAGTGGATGCCGGGCGGCGGGAGACGGGGCGGAGGCTGCAGCGGAGCAGAGGCGCGTGCTGAAGAGCTGGACGGGTCTGCTGGCAACGAGCCAACACCCATCTGCAAGGGTTGGATTCAGGTTGTTATGCGGGTAAAATTCAAGCTTTTTCGAAAGAGTTATTGGGATGAATAATCTGTTCGTATGTGTGTTCTATCCCTAATCACACGCTCTATATCTATCTTTCAAAAAGGCCGTTTCCTCATGATAAGCTTTGTTCTAGTATCTGATTTGGCAAGTGATAAGAAACAGCCTGTTTAGATCAAAAACATCGCGCTATGACACCTTTACCAGCTAATGTCGATTATGTGTACATATACTTACCGTATCCGACTCAAATACTCGTCAACTAAAGGCGAAAAGACTGGTGATTTTACCCGTAGCGGGTGTTTGTATCAATTATTAGCTAATTTGATTTGTGTCTATTTCTAGCGTAATATCTTACATATATCCCATGTAATCAATGTGTTTTTGGTGTTTCATAGAAAAAAAGATCCGATTTAAAAAAAAACTTAATCAGAAGAAATTGAATCAGTTTTTATGATAGCAATAACATACAAGGGCCCCTGCGATTAATTATCAGAATAGCAATTGAGATGCGCCGCCAAACCACAAACTAACGTAAACGTAAATATGTAATCATTTTTTGATCTTCTCTTCTGTCTTCATCGTGGATTGTGGAGTTACACTCCTTCCATGACGCAATTGCTTCATGAGCATGCGTGACTAGGAAGAACGGTCATTTTGCCTTTGACATAGCAAGAAATCGCATGGGAAAATGTGTGCTCGGTAGGTGTATTGGTAACGCTCTACAAGCCCCGGTTAGGCAGCGGAGGCTCGGTCCTGACCGAGTGCCATTTTTGCGATAAATTTCTTTCATTCAGATGTAATCCTTCTTCTGAACAAAGTATAACTTTGCTTCCGGGTTGAGAATGCCGCTCGTTCGGCTTGTCTTTCCCATTGTTGCTCACCCGAAAGTTGATCGTTGCCCGGGGCGAGTTGAATTTGACCTCAAGAAACAATATCAAAAACAATTCGCGTTTCTCATCATCAATAGTATTTTTGATGAATTAGAAGCCTTGATAATACTTTTGTCATGAACTTTCTCTTATTCGCACATATTGATATTCATACGTTATTCTAATAGTTATTTGAACCGAGCTGGAAGTTAGAATCCATTATTTCTATTGCTTCAAAAGGATACAAATCTTGTGATAAGAGGTGATAAGTCTGACCTCAACAGCTGGAATCACACCGTAAGCGACGTCATCTGCATCCTCCTGGCCTCTGAAATTTACTTTACTCACTCTTGAATATTTTGGTTGCTCTTTCAAATGTAAACATTGTTCGAAAATGTAAAAGCAGTCTTCTCCTGAGGAGTCGTCGGTCCTATCATTTCTTTTCATTGAAAGTCGGGCTAAAAAGACTGTTGAAAAAAACATTAGCTTTTAGGTTGAAACAGCTGGCCTTACCAAGAGCTTAGGTGAAAACTTGTTGTATGGGCCTTAAAATGTGCATTATCATGTGTGCGTGTGTAGCTAAGTGGGAAGAGCATTCGCCCGAAACGCGAAAGGTCATGGGTTCGGTTCCCGTCACAACACACGATTTTTGCACAAGTTTCTGCGAACAGTCCGCTCCTCTGCATGGTATAAAAATCCGTTGCTTGAGATCAACGAGGAGTAGGGAATACTCTCATTTACAAACTTGTGCAGACCTCCGACTAATTAAAGTCGTCTATTGTCAAAACAGCAAATGAGAAATTATTCAAAAACCTTACTTTAAAATAATAATTTAAAAAAAGATTCAAAAATGTATTTAAAATTTTATAAAGTGACACTGAACTCATTTATCTCAACCGCTTGATTCTTTCCATTAATTATACATATAAGTTTTACGCATTTCGATTCCATTTAAAGCTCGCTTCATAGGCAGTCAAGATTAGCTTAGATTGTGTATAATTAAACTTTCACAAGGACAGAATCTATAATACTTCAGGGCGGAAGCGAACTCAGCCATCCCTCTTCCGCTTATCAATAGTGCGATCGCGCAAACAGTGAAACTTGTCACGTATGATACTTCGATTCAAAGCTATAGTTTGGGGTATTTCTCTCACTTGTAATGGGAAGCCTGTACATAAATTAAAAAAACTGGTGAAAAGAACGTTTTGTGGCACTTTTTTTTCAGCGCAAGTCGTTGATGTTTCTCTACTTAGCTTATTGTTTCCTCACAATAATTTTTGACCTACAAAAAAGCGAGTGTTCAGAACCAGCCTGGTGTAGTTGAATTTAAAATATCTCGTTGTGCGCAACTCACTAATCAGACTGTAACAGCAAGCCACTTCACTTCAAACCTTTCCCTTGCTTTAGTAAAGCATTATTCATCAACCGGCATAATTTAGATATGATCTGTGAATTATTCTTTTTTCTTGTGGCACAGAAATCTAGATGTTTCGCTTGAGCTATTTTACTGAACTCACGCTCGCGTCGGTTATCCGTCTTGTATATTTACTATGCGTACAAAACTGGAACAAATATTGATTGGTTGACGTAAGATACCAGGAATCTCTATTACTAACCTCGGTTTCATCGGCCGCTTGCAGCATACGCACATTGACAGAACGACTACCATGGAGAGCAGTGAGCATAGTGATAAGACGATCTCAAAATTCGATAATATGTTTTTGGTCCACCAACCTATTGATCACATCTTCAAATTCTAGGTTACACATTTTAAAGGCAGTGACGCCTGGTTAAGATCATCTTAACCAGGCGTCACTGCCTTTAAACTGTGTAACTTAGAATTTTAAGATTCATCATCCATCTTCCATCTCTCTTCTGTCTTAATCGTGAACTCTGGAGTTACGCTCCATTCATGACGCAATCGCTTGATAAGCATGCGTGACTAAGAGAACAAGGCATATGAGCCTTTCATATAACACTATCGCACGGAATAGCAATGTGTCCCCGTGGTGTAATGGTAACACGCGCTCCCGGTTAGTCGAGATGGTCTGGGTTCGATCCCGCCCGGTGGACTAGCTTTTTTCTGTGCGACAGTTCAAGTATTATCCTACACTGAGAATCACATGTAGTTATAAATTATAATCATACTTATGAAATCCGAAATTCCATATAAACTACATTTGCGATAACTTTTTTTCAAAAGATTATGTGATTTATTGATTAAAAAGATAATACATAAAGCTTTCTTTCTAAAAAATTAGTTTGGTCTTATTTTTTTGAGCTGAGGCTGAGGCGAAAATTTCTTCATCAAATATGTATCTGCAGATCTTAATATTGACAGTTTCGTTATTCAAGAGATTAATGAGATCGGGCATTTGCTCATATAAACACCGCACACTAAATATATTTTCAGCGTTGAATAGGTTATTAAATGATTGAGAACAATAATTATGTGACTTGTTTCAATTAAAAAGTTAGCATTTTTGTGATGTACTCGTTCTGTTTTTTTAATATTTCGGCGCTTTTTTAGTTGCTGAGTCATCAGGCGGTTGTTAGTCAATTGAAAAGATTGTGACTGTTTGTTTCGAGGCCTAACAGCTTCGATGCTAAGCCGTGAAGCATCGTTAGCGTAACCTCAACCAAAACCTAAGCCGAACCGAAAAAATTTTTAAAGCTCGCAAATCTGATCATCAACCACCACTCAACTCACTAACTGTATAACCACCGGCTAAGTTAATGCTTTCGAGGCCTTATAGGCTAAAAAAAACCAGATCATATAAAAAACTACTCAAATAACTACTTTTTTGGAAAGAAAAAAATTGTTCCGATTGTGGTATACACTGAATTCATAGAACTCCTCTCCAAAAAAATTATTCTTACTACCGAACCCTTTCTTAAGACATACCTGTAATGCGGGCGCGATTTCCCTCGCGGCCGCGGCAGATTCTTCCAGAACCATTTTGTTGAGGCTCTAAGGGATCCCGTGTCCCATTCTAGTTGGAGAAAACCTAAAAGCAAATCATATTTGGCTTATTATTCTCGAGCGAATACTTGAACCACCAGTAGGAATCGAAAAAGTCCGTCGGGTAACCCATCCAATCACAAAAGTTCTCTTTATTCTAATACATAGACTGTTAGAATGGTTAATACAACGAGAAGGAGAAAAAAAAGAAATTCGGCTCAATGCCTTTTCTTATTCCAAGTTTTTTACAAGAATAATTCTTATCAAAATTTACTCGTCGCGTTTGCCTTTATAGTCTCAAATTTACACAATTCTTTCTTAGTTTGCCATTCAAGGCAATTGAAACCCTTGATATGGTTCTTAACTGAGCTAAGAAGTCTCTATTTGAACCCCAATTTTTTACAATACAAAGTCTATGCGTGTGATGTTGCTTTCGCACAACAATAAAACTTATATTTTAATAAGTAGTGAGCCGAAGAAAAGTTTGTTTAAAGTAAAATATCTGAAAATTTTTGGATATTCGTGTGTATGTGAATGATAGTTTTCCAGTAGCGTATCACGACACTTTATACCCACAAACTTTGTACCCGCGACATTTGTTATTTCTCAGTGTTTTTCGCTTAGACTCACGTCAAGATTACGCTATAGTTGGCCGTACGGCTTAGGAACAAGACTGCATAAAAACTTCTCGCAATATCAATTTTTGTCGATTTCATTGTGGGTACAAAGTCTCGGGTACAATGTGTCGCGGGTACACAAAGTTGGTAATCCCTCCAGTAGGGCTTCAAACTAAACATGGGATTTTCTAAAAGCATTGTTTGCTTCTCAATGCGCTTTGTTCACTCTAAATATATGAGTCGTTGATCATGTTTTTACCCAGCGCCGGAGGACCTAAAAACGCTTCAATTTTTTTCCCTAAAAATAGTGTAGCATTCAAGAAACTGCGTTGTTTTGGTGTAGCTTTGAGCAATATGGCAATGAAGAAAAGTGTATTTTCTAAGAGCTATGGTACTGGAAACACATTTTAGTCTTCCGAATGTTTCAGTATACTAATACTAGTATAGCCTTCCTGAACAGTGTACTCTCTCGAGAAAAGTATAGTCTCGCAGTGCTAGTATAGTCTGAGTTATAGTGTAGTCCCTTAAGACGAAGTACTTTCTCTTTATCGCTAGGGAAAGTGTAGTTTGTTGATAAAGTTTAGTCACTCCGAATAGTGTAGTGGGTGATAGTTTAGTTTAAGGAGATAATTTAGTTCGCGAGATAACTTTTGAAAATATGTTGTGCAAGCCTACGCGCATTTCTCAACTTGAAGAGTCAAACGAAACTACTTTTGAACGATCAAGCTACACACATTTGTTCCGTAAAAGATATTAAAACGAAGCAGGCTAGCCACCGCATGAATAATAGATCGAGTTCAAACGATACCTGATATGATAAGAAACAATATATAATTATAATCAGAAAACTTGCATTGAGTGTAAAAAACATAAGTTAATAAAAGCGATGACCACAACGAAACAACAAATATTGAGACTTCGTTGATAATAAAAGCTTTCTATACCATCTGCTTCATCTTTATTGTGACCAGGTCATGGACATTCAGAAGAATTAAGTGCGAAACATTGTGCCGGCCTGCAATGCTACATTTCGGAAGACAGAGCGGTGAAAGTGGTGAAGAGGCGGTGAGAGGAGAGGGGTGAGAAAGACAAATAGCATTCGGAGGACGTCTGAAGCGTTGCGCGATGAGTTGTGGGTGACTTAAGATTGCGAAAGAGAGGGAAAGAAAGCAGAGAATGGTCATGAAGGAAGAAACGACACGTAATCAGTAGACAAGAGAGGACAGCTGGTGAAGGGTATCTGTTCGATCTAATAGAGAGAGAGAGAGATGAATACAAAGTTCACGGTATAAGCACGAGAGAAAGCGAAAGAGAGAGGTTGGAAGAGGAGCGTATGTAAGATTGAGAGGGCACACAAAGGATTAGAGAAAGAGAGACAGAGAGAAAAAAGAAGAAAGAGAAAGTGAAAGCGAAAGAAACATATAAAGACAGTGGATAGAAAAGAGAAAATGAAGAGAGAAACAAAGAGATGTAATGTAACTTCCGGTCTCTCTACTGATGCCATTCTATCTCTCCGCATTTCTCTCTTCCTCTCCCTTTATTTCTCCTTGTCTTTCTCTGTTTTGTTCCAATCTATCTTCTTATAATGAATTAATTCAATTCTTTGTGCGCATGCTAAGCTAATGAATTCGGTGGAAATGAATACAAAAGGTCTGATTTGAACATCCATTGGTTCGTCGTGTAGTTTTCATGGATGCTAATCTCTTTCTGTTCATCATATTGAGTTCATAACAAGACGTCCAATGAGAATAGTCTACGCTTTGTTTCGTTTACTTATCATCAGAAATCCTGTCCCATTTATCCAATCTTAGAAAGCCTTTATCGTTCATTTGCTTGAGTTTTTTTTCGCCTGTATGGTCTCTTCACAAAATCAGCCTAATTAGAAAAATATAAAATGTGCAGCATATTTTTAGGAGATTTTTAAACATACGCTGCTCAAGATCCGACTCTTTCAGCTCGCGACCATTCTATAGCAGAAGACTAGAAAGATTTAACTTGAATACTTTATTATACCGTAGAACAAAAGCTGACCTTATCTTCTGCAATAAAATTTTGAATGGTCTCATAGATATACCTGTGACCAGTATGTATACTTTCAAGGCATGTAATGGCCGGACGTCAAGATACGCTTTTTATGTATACCCTGAACCCGAAGACGGCCGCTTTCTATTAGTTCGCTCTACGAACCGCTAGAAACTATTGTAAACTGCCTGAGAATGTTGTAAAATCTCCTTATATATCTACATACTTTCATAACGAGGTTGAGTCTTTTAGATCTGCTTGGTATACAATTACCTGATCTTTGAAACAGAATAACGAGTTATATATTTGTTTACATTTCTTTGTCCTTTTTTCTTTCCTTTCCATATGTTGTCATATTTTAAACAACTTATGAATAAATAAATAAATAAACAAATAATGAGTAAAGCAAAACAGCGATTAGTCCATAACTAATGTAATCAATTAAGTAAAAAGAAAGAGACAGAAAAAAATAGATTGACTACGAGTTATTAATTTGAGGAAAGAAGAAAGATATTCTTTATTATTCCGATAAATTCTTTCATTTCAAATAGAATAATGTATCCAAAAAAGGTCTCATGTTTGAGCAAATATAAAAAAATCAGATTCAAGACAGTTATCGTTTCGAGCAGGATGAGAAGCTTCCAATTTAAGGAGAATCTCGAAGCTAATATGAAAATACTCAGAAGTAAAAGTCATAATTATAATGCACCCTCCTCCTTTTATCTTTGCGTTGTACAACAAAAATCTTATCAATATTGATAAACGAGGGTGCTTTATCTGTTTTAATCAATATTGATAAACGAGGGTGCTTTATCTGTTTTAATCAATATTGATAAACGAGGGTGCTTTATCTGTTTTAATCAATATTGATAAACGAGGGTGCTTTATCTGTTTTAATCAATATTGATAAACGAGGGTGCTTTATCTGTTTTAATAGACAATATGCGTTGTTAGTAAAATTATTTAAGTGTTTCTGTTGTCATTTACAGATGCACTGAGAAATAGTTATCAATTATCGCTCGAACAAAAACTATTTCACTGAGAAATATCGAACTTAATCTTCTCTATTTAACCGATAGCGAGCGCGTCACCAACTACCGAGGACAGATTGCTAATCAGTACGACAGTGCTATGTAATTAAAGGTTCGGCGGCTTTGCTTTTTGTCATGTAAAGCTCTCAAGAAAATTAAAAGTATGTATGTTAGCGTATGTTTGTACATGCCTTTGTTCAAAATGATCTTCCAGATTTAATTTCACATTTAAAAAAATCATTAAAAAATGGTTATTTGAAAGTTGTCAAAAAGTATGTACAACAAATTAAATGAAACAAAAGGACTTTTTAATGTTGTTGACTCTCTGAATAACAAAAAAACATGAGTACAAATAAACTGAAGGGTAATATCTATAATTATCACGCTTATCAAAGTCTAAAAACTTGCAGATATAATTATCGGTCTTCTAAAGTAGAATATTCTTTGTTATGCCGAAGCTAAACTTTCTATGCTGCAATATAATTCATATTCTTGATCTAGGCATACAAATACTTCCCGAAAAGTATTTCGTCCTATACAAATGTCACTGGATTTAGACTGTGTAACATAGACTTTGTTAATTTCTGATACAAAAAAAACATAAATATGTACAAACTGTATTACCCAAGTTTGAGGTAATTGCTGATGATGGCTTTATAGCCGAAACGTCCAATAAACGACTAACCAAACTGCATCTTTTCAACGACTCAACACAGAAAACACATTATGTACAAACTGTTTTTATCGGTAAGTATTAAGCCCCGAAATTGATGTTTATTACCACTCTATTTGAGCTCCTACTTGGTTATCTACAATATTCAAACTTAAAAGTATCATTATATTACTGTGTGTTCTTGTAATAACTTTCACTAAAAAAGGTGTGTGTGAAATGCGCTTCATGTTCCTTTCTTGTTATTCAAAATGAATCTCTGTGTTTCTAATAGGTATTTTATAGAATTTTAATCGGAGAATGATCGTGGACGGTAATCAACACTTCACGCTTTACTGATTGAAATGGAACTTAAGAATGTATTTTGGTGTGTAAGAGTTGCAGAAGATGTTGTTTTTTCTTGTTTTTTCATTGTTTTCAAGAAATAAAAAGTCCAAAAAACAATTATAAAATACATATCGCATTCTTATCTTCGAAGCTAGCCAAAAATTGGAAAATAGAGAAAATAAAAAGTGGAAGAAACAAAGAAAATAACCCAGGGAAAATAGAAGAAGTAATGAAATGATTTAATGGTTTCACGCACAAGTTAATCAAGAGACGTTAGTAGCCGGATACGGTAGATCATATGTTCTTTGATAATATTCAAACTTAAAACCATGTATGCATAAAGAATTAGATTCGGCCTAAACACGTCAGAACTCCGCTGAACAATCTTAAGAGCAATACCATAATCGTACCTGTTAATGAAATAACGCGTTTAGAAGAAAAATAACGCTGAGTAACACATGCGTTATTTTTTCCGTGATTTTCATTCCAAAATTTCGAAATTTGTGGAACACTGAATTTGTTCAGCGGAGGGCTGCCATCATAACTCTACATATAAGCAACCGTATCACGACACTTTGTACCGCGACACTTTGTACCGCGACTTGAGTGAGGCCGCGCGTTTTATTTTTACATTAAAACATAATTTTACATTAAAAAACGCTTAGGCTTAGTAAAAGTTTACGATAACGAGGCCGTACGGCTTAGCTAACGAGGCCTTACGGCTTAGCTAACGAGGCCGTACGCGGTACAAAGTGTCGCGGTACAAATTGACGGGGTAGAAAGTGTCGTATACAAAGTGACGCGGTACAAAGTGTCGGTAATTCATAAGCAACGTATTCATTGATCTACATCCTTATTCTCCTTCTCAGGCCTTTCCTATTCACGTCGAGAAGCTAGGACTAAGACTAATTGCCTAAAACCAACTCCGGGGCCAGTACATAACTCACGATTCAACATTAAAAAGGTGCAAAGAAACGCACGTTTCCGGTGTTTGGAGACTTCAAGGAAAAGAATGTGAAATGGCTTCTGTCAACGGCTGACGAATGAATGCTGAAGCAAGCACGAAGGGTAGTATAGCCAGAAAAGTAAATAGAAAGAGAACCGTTTATAGAGACAGGAACCCTTGAAAGGATGCTTATGGTGGGAGAGTGGAGGGATACAGATTCGGGGGAAGAGGAATGAGGGGGGAGAAAGAAATATAGAAAGCGAGTGAATGAAGTATAGGGAAAGAGAGATCGGTAGAGTTAATGGTTCCAATTGGAGAGAAGGCAGACACGAGGAAGAAAAGAAAGTTAAGAAAAATAGAGAAGTTAAAATGAAAGGAAATAATCACAAAAAAGAGATATAATATTCATAAACTGAAAAAAAGAAAGAAAATTCGTGAGTTATAAGAGAATAGTGATAGAAACCAAAACAGAGATGGATACAGAAAGAGAGAGAGAGAGAGAGAGAGAGAGAGAGAGAGAGAGAGAGAGAGAGAGAAAGAGACAGAGACAGAGAGCAAAAAGAAAAGCGAGGGAGAAAAGAGAAGCTAACAATTTATGCTAGCTCTACCTCTTGACTACTTCATCGCCCTCTCACAAAGATATATTGCAAAGTTGAATAACAACAGAGAAAGATATACAGGACAAGCGCAAAACGCAAAAAGGCTGATCGAAAAACTCGAGTGCGAAAACGATGTTGTGCGAGAGAAAAAGAGATTTGGACACATTTGAGATTCGCAAAGACACAGCGAATAATTTAGAAAGAAAGAGATAGAGTGAGAGTGAAATAAGATGAAAAAGAGAGAGAATGTGAGAAGTAGAAAAAACATGTACAGATGTAGAAAAAGAGTCCTAAGACTCTTGAAAAAGGGTTATTCGAGCTGCGTTTGTACCGACTCGCATCTTTACTAGTTCCTAGGTATTCAGAAGTATTCCTAGAACGGCGGAAAAAAAGTGTAATTTTTTCTTTATTTTCTACCAAAATAGAATATGGATATCAAAAAGCGCTTTATGTAGCACGGTTCATGAATGTGTTGGAAACCCCTTTCATATCGGTAACAGAAAGATGATTAGGCTCGATTATGCCCCATGGACTATGAATTTTCTGCTAAAAAATTGTTTAAACATACAATTTTTGAGTCTATCAATCACTTTCGATTCAAGTTCCACCTGGACTATTTCTTTTGAAAAGAGTAGAAAGATTTTTGTTTGTTCAGGTTGAGCTGTACAACGGCGCTTCACTGGATGAAGGATAAAAGTTGAATCATCCACAATAGAATTCTCCATTGATACAATCGCACTCCCCTACCTGTCTGATCTAGAATCGTTCATTCGTAAAATCTATTGAAATGCTTATAAATTTATATACATATATGGTAACGCACGCTCGTGGTTTGAGTCAAGATGGCTGGGTTCGATCCCGACCAGTAGACTACCTTTTTTCTGTGCAATAGTTCAATCACTGGTCATCTTAACCAGGCTTCACTGCCTTTAAACTGTGTAAATCAGAATTTTTAGATTTGTATATTATACACACAGAAAAAAATTGATCACCAATAATAAAACAGCGCAGGGCTAGAATGAGAGAAAAAAATTACTTAAAAACGTAAAAATTGTATTTTATTTTTCCTCGTGTTTTCAAAATGCGTTTTTTTATATTTGCTACTCAAGATAAGAACGAGAAAAGGTACTTATGTATATCGACGTATGATCCGCCCCTCTTCCCCCTCGACGGGCGGAGTCGCGGATTTATGCCTAATTTTTTATACGGTCTCGTTAGCCTAAGCCGTACGGCCTCGTTAGCGTAAACTATTAATAAGCCTAAGAGTAGTCATAAATCCGTGACTCCGCCCCCGAGGGGGAGGAGCGGAGCCTACGTAGATCGGATCACCGACACTTCGTATTCTCGACACTTCGTACCCGACACTTCGTACCCGACACTTCGTACCCTCGACACTTCGTACCGCGACATTTCGTACCCGCGACACTTCGTACCTCGACATTTCGTACCCACGACACTTCGTACCCGACACTTCGTACCGCGACATTTCGTATCTCGACACTTTGTACCCACGTTAATACGACACATCGTACCGTGACATTTCGTACCCCGAAACTTTGTTTGTAGTTTTTTTTGTATTTTTATTATTTAAGCTTGTTTACTTTACACTTAATTGTTCCGTTTGTAGTTTTTTTTGTATTTTTATTATTTAAGCTTGTTTTCTTTACATTTAATTGTTCCGTTTGTAGTTTTTTTTTGTATTTTTATTATTTAAGCTTGTTTACTTTACACTTAATTGTTCCGTTTGTAGTTTTTTTTGTATTTTTATTATTTAAGCTTGTTTTCTTTACATTTAATTGTTCCGTTTGTAGTTTTTTTTTGTATTTTTATTATTTAAGCTTGTTTACTTTACACTTAATTGTTCCGTTTGTAGTTTTTTTTGTATTTTTATTATTTAAGCTTGTTTACTTTACACTTAATTGTTCCGTTTGTAGTTTTTTTTTTATTTTTATTATTTAAGCTTGTTTTCTTTACATTTAATTGTTCCGTTTGTAGTTTTTTGTATTTTTATTATTTAAGCTTGTTTTCTTTACACTTAATTGTTCCGTTTGTAGTTTTTTTTGTATTTTTATTATTTAAGCTTGTTTTCTTTACATTTAATTGTTCCGTTTGTAGTTTTTTGTATTTTTATTATTTAAGCTTGTTTTCTTTACACTTAATTGTTCCGTTTGTAGTTTTTTTTGTATTTTTATTATTTAAGCTTGTTTTCTTTACACTTAATTGTTCCGTTTGTAGTTTTTTTGTATTTTTATTATTTAAGCTTGTTTACTTTACACTTAATTGTTCCGTTTGTAGTTTTTTTTTGTATTTTTATTATTTAAGCTTGTTTACTTTACACTTAATTGTTCCGTTTGTAGTTTTTTTTGTATTTTTATTATTTAAGCTTGTTTTCTTTACACTTAATTGTTCCGTTTGTAGTTTTTTTGTATTTTTATTATTTAAGCTTGTTTACTTTACACTTAATTGTTCCGTTTGTAGTTTTTTTTTTGTATTTTTATTATTTAAGCTTGTTTTCTTTACATTTAAGTATTCCGTTTGTAGTGAGATATTTTGAAGTTGCGTAGTGCGTCGTGTGTCGTGCGTGCATGCATGCGTATCTTATGCAAAACATCGCGGGCTGACCTTGTCTATCGGCTGGCCTTGTCTAGTGGTCCTCTGACGGGGAGTGCCAAAATTTTTAATGTAAAAATAGTTTTCTAATCTAAAAATAATTTTTTTAATGCAAAAATGACTTTTTGTAAATGTAAGTAAGTCAGAAGTATGACCCATGGAACCTCTGGTAGGGGGAGGGGGCATAAACGCAAACAATGCCCTCAGCCACCTTGCTCTAATTTCCATAAAATCAAAGGCTCTTTCTAACCTTAGGGGCCACGCTTCACTTCATAGGGGCTAGGTACTTTCAACTCTTTTTTTCGCCAAGGCTCAGGTGTATTTTACGCTCACGAGGCCGGTTTAGGAACAAGACCATACCACTTAGAAATTAGGCCATAAGAAATGCACTTCTTTCATCTTTTTTTGGATAGACGAGTGACAGCAATAAATGAAAACAATCGCAATCCCGGATGTTTTGTGATATATATATATATATATATAATTTGAGTTATCATAATTTTCAGTTACTAGTTGTTCCATTTTCTATCTAGAATTGTCGAAGATCTCAATAACTTTTGTTTATACTATTCTAGGTGTGTTCAGTTTTTTCGCGATTCTTTTCGAAGATGAAAAAACATGATAATCAAAATTATGATAACACATTTAACACGGGTGATTGAAACATCTACTGTACTTTATACGCGAAATTTTGTTGAAAGACCTTATAACTGTGATCAGAGCCGAAATCTCGAGCTATATGCGAATACTTTTGAATGCTAACTTGGTGAGAAATAACTTATTGTAGATGCGTATTTCGTGGAAGAATGCTTGTAAGTTTGAGCAGCTCCAGGAAGACGAGGAATAACTTTGTTTTGTTCGATGTGCAGACTGTAATTTGAATGTATTATATGGGCTGCGGCGTGACAGGAAGCGCTTGCTTAGTTTTCGAGCAATATCCTAGGAAACATTCAGAGTATCTTAGTCCATTCTCATGAATTCTTTTAGCATCTTGCGCATAAATTTCAGGAACGACTTTGAAAATTTTGTTCCGAGTGTTTTTTTCTGATTTCAGGAATGAAAAAAATGAATGTTCTGTGTGTAGTGGGATGCCAGAATGTCATTGTAGTTCGAAGTTGTTGTGAGATGTCAGGAGGTTAAGACAGTTGAATGTTCGACGTTTTTTTGTATCTAAGCTTCTTTCCATCATGTTTCAAGAAGTCATCTTGGATCGAATACATTTATTCTTTCATGATAGGTCATACTTGGTAATTAACTCATCGGTTTTTAATAACAGGTGATACATGCAAATAATGAGCGAAATATTACTTATAAAGAGACTACTAGCGGCTTCAGTAACACTTCTGGAAGAAACTTTTTCTAATGAAAGAACCCCGCCTCCATTCTTGAAGCGTTCCCTTGTCACCAAGCCACCCTGGACAAGATGAACAGATTAATTGTGTAAACAGGGAACATATAACAAGATAGTTACACAGATAAAAAAGGAACAATGATGACTGCTCAACCCTCCCTCAGTTCTTGTATCCTCTGGACGCTCTTCTTCCTCTTGCTTGCTCAAATTTACGGCCCTTGGAGCGAACAAACGGTTTGACGTGTGATCCGGGCACTCCAGGAGCACCAAAGTGATGCTGTGCTTCACGAGATTTGCAGGGGCCCTGGTCAAAAAACTTTTATCTCTTTAATTACGAAATCTAAAACACAGAATTAGTGAATCAGCTTCGTCGATGTTAGTGATCCTCTCAAGAGGACATGTAAAGCCTTGAATAAAATCTATAATTCGGCAAAAAATGTAGCCCTTAAATCAATATTTTCAACAAATCTCTACGATAAAATCAAATCGTTCATGATTGTTATGACAATGCAAAAGACCGTAAACCGCAAAAAGGGAAAAAAAATTCTAGGGCTACCGACCTGCCGAACCTCTCCCTGCCGACCCTCTTTCTCCTCGAAATGAATGTATCTTCTCTCTAAAAGTGAAAGTGAAAAATCTCCATTTCTTCACATAAATATAACGTTTTGAGTTATATTTCAGCCTCAACCGCCAAGTCTTGTCCTTACTTATCCTCCCTCTCCTCTCACATTGCCCTATCCCAACTCATTATGTGACCTAAAGAGACATTTATTTGTTTAAATATATATCTCACTTTCCCAATCGAAAACCAACCTCCTTTCTATTGTTGCGTAAGATGGGGAACTCCGCGCTGCTCGCCGCAAACGAAGATCCGACGACGTTTCAGAGGAGGTCGCGGCTTCTTGATGGTGTCCCACTTCTGAGGAATCGGCGCCGGTTTGTTCTGAAGGAAATGAAGTCTGAATGAAATATATTTTTTAAAAAAACATTAAGAAGTGAAAAAATAGTGTGAAGAAACTGCTGGAGAAAATAACTTTTGTTCGAAAAACCAAGATTTTTCTCTGACCCGCCCTGCGATTAAAAAAATCTATGCGCTCCCCAAATACTCCGAAAAAACATTGGAATCTATGCACTTGGAAAAAAATTTCTCGGAATTTTCGTTGGGAAAACCCAAATCTTTGAAAATTTGAATTTTGAACTCTGAAATTTCGAAAATCTATGCACTCCAAAAAAGTTGTGCAGGTGCTGCAGGTATCTATGCGATCTCAAAAAAATCTGGAAAATAAATACAAATCAATGCACTCGGAAAATTTTCGATGAGAAAAATTTCTAAATCTTTGAAATTTAGGGATCTATGCGCTTGAAAAAAATGTGCTGGTAATAAGATTGTTACAAACGGAACAATTAATTGTTACAAACGGAACAATTAAGTGTAAAGAAAACAAGCTTAAATAAAAAAAAATACAAAAAAAAAACTACAAACGGAACAATTAAATGTAAAGAAAACAAGCTTAAATAATAAAAATACAAAAAAACTACAAACGGAACACTTAAATGTAAAGAAAACAAGCTTAAATAATAAAAATACAAAAAAACTACAAACGGAACAATTAAGTGTAAAGTAAACAAGCTTAAATAATAAAAATACAAAAAAAAACTACAAACGGAACAATTAAGTGTAAAGAAAACAAGCTTAAATAATAAAAATACAAAAAAAAACTACAAACGGAACAATTAAGTGTAAAGAAAACAAGCTTAAATAATAAAAATACAAAAAAACTACAAACGGAACAATTAAATGTAAAGAAAACAAGCTTAAATAATAAAAATACAAAAAAAACTACAAACGGAACAATTAAGTGTAAAGTAAACAAGCTTAAATAATAAAAATACAAAAAAACTACAAACGGAACAATTAAGTGTAAAGAAAACAAGCTTAAATAATAAAAATACAAAAAAAACTACAAACGGAACAATTAAGTGTAAAGTAAACAAGCTTAAATAATAAAAATACAAAAAAACTACAAACGGAACAATTAAGTGTAAAGAAAACAAGCTTAAATAATAAAAATACAAAAAAACTACAAACGGAACAATTAAATGTAAAGAAAACAAGCTTAAATAATAAAAATACAAAAAAAACTACAAACGGAACAATTAAGTGTAAAGAAAACAAGCTTAAATAATAAAAATACAAAAAAAACTACAAACGGAACAATTAAATGTAAAGAAAACAAGCTTAAATAATAAAAATACAAAAAAAACTACAAACGGAACAATTAAGTGTAAAGTAAACAAGCTTAAATAATAAAAATACAAAAAAAACTACAAACGGAACAATTAAATGTAAAGAAAACAAGCTTAAATAATAAAAATACAAAAAAAAACTACAAACGGAACAATTAAGTGTAAAGAAAACAAGCTTAAATAATAAAAATGCAAAAAAACTACAAACGGAACAATTAAATGTAAAGAAAACAAGCTTAAATAATAAAAATACAAAAAAACTACAAACGGAACAATTAAGTGTAAAGTAAACAAGCTTAAATAATAAAAATACAAAAAAAAACTACAAACAAAGTTTCGGGGTACGAAATGTCACGGTACGATGTGTCGTATTAACGTGGGTACAAAGTGTCGGGATACGAAGTGTCGCGGTACGAAGTTTTGGGTACAAAAAGTCGCTCATACGAAGTGTCGAGGGTACGAAGTGTCGCGGTACGAAATGTCGCGGTACGAAGTGTCGAGGGTACGAAGTGTCGGGTACGAAGTGTCGGGTACGAAGTGTCGAGAATACGAAGTGTCGTGATACCGCATACAATGTATTGCAAGTTTTCTATAGAAAAAAACCCCAAAAATTCGAAA
>OZ057408.1:13396651-13696576 GCA_964056735.1 Allodiplogaster pararmata | reverse complement strand
GTTTCGCCATAAGAGATCAATAGAACAGTTGATGTTACTGTTCCTTGAAGACTGTTCTGTAGCCGTAGACCAGAAAAAGTTCACAGATATCATTTATTTCGATTTTGAGAAAGCCTTCGATAAAGTTTCTCACTCTAAACTTATTTATAAACTAAAGTCCTTTCAACTCCCTCCCAGAATTATTTCGTGGATCGAAGCTTATTTAGGTAATAGAACCTACCAAGTTCGAGTTAATCAATCACTTTCTAATAGTTTCATGGTTACCAGTGGTGTTCCCCAAGGCAGTGTCTTAGGCCCATTATTATTCATCATTTATACATCTGATATAGTGAATATGATAACTTCTTCTAATTGTAAAATTAAAGTTTTTGCAGACGACATGAAAGTTTATAAGTCTTTTTCTAAAACAGACTCTCATACAACACTGCAACACTCGATTGATACCATAGTGGAGTGGTGCGACGCTTGGCAATTGCCTTTATCTCTACCAAAATGTGCTGTGTTAAGAATTGGTACCCAGAGTTCCCCTCATTTTCCATATTCTATAAATAGTCACTCCCTACCCTACCTCAACGAGATTCGTGATTTAGGATTTATTGTAGACAACAAGTTGACTTTTTCTGCTCATTGCTCAACAATAGCTCAGAAAGCAAAGCGTAAATGTCATCTTATTCTTAAAGTTCTCAAGAGTCGTAAACCGGATGTACTTGTTAACGCTTACAAGATATACATTAAATCTATTGTTGAACACTGTACAACTGTTTACTCCCCACATTTCGCTAAGGACATAGCTGTACTAGAGAAGGTTCAAAATTATTTTACGCGTCGCGTTTTTTGCCGGTGCTTTGGTTGTTCGTTTAATAATATGCCAAGTAGTCAGACGAGAAACAATCAACTAGGCCTAGTATCTCTTCTCTCTGTTAGAGAATCTAACGACCTCAAACTACTCTTGAAACTGATATTTGGGAAAAAAGTACTCTCTGACAGGACGCACCACAACTTTGAAATAAGAGCGTCCAACACTAGAGGCGCATTTTTCAAAATAATCCACCCTGCTCCGAGAACTATTTGCAGAAGAAATGCCTTCTCTATACGATCAGCTCGTATATTCACCGAAATTAATAGTGTTGATGAATGATATATGTTTGCCTGGATGTAATCTGCATTGTTTCACCTATTTATGTAATTCAAACAATTCAATTGTTTAATCTCGTACCACGTGATTAATTTATGCGTTACTGCATGTAATGTTTTCACGTAATAAAATTGAATTGAAATTGAATTGAATTTATATAAAATATCAGCTGTTGAACGTTTTTCTCGCCATTCTCATTCTTTGCGTCTTATTCCGCCCAATAATATTAATCAGTCTTTCATATCAACATGTGTTTCTCGTCAGTTATCAGTATGGAATTCATTGGATTTTGAAATCGTAAACGATCCTAATTGCAAGGTATTTAAGAACAATTTACTTAAGTTGCCTGTCAACCTAGTTTTACCAAATACTTTTGTTTCTGATAACTAAAGGCTCGTTTCTCTATTAATAGCATTTTCTACAAATTGTTAATTGTGAGTTAACTCTTTATCTTTTTTATAAATACATACATGGGTAAATGAATTGAATTGATCTGAAAGTAGGTCCTACCCCTGCGGTGTTCCCCAAGGAAGTTCCCTAGGGCCTTTGTTCTTCTCGATGTTCATTAACGATATTGTAGATGTAATACCCATAGGCGTCCATTGTTTTCTTTATGCTGACGATATCAAGTTATTCTCAGAATGTCCTCTTCTACTGCAAAGTGCTATTAACGCAATCGCTGACTATGCTCTCAATTGGTCGCTCACTATCTCCGTTACTAAATGCTTTGTCACTAATTGTGGACCTCTTAACAACAATTCTACTTACTTTATTAATGACTTCATACTACCATCATCCAACATCGTCAAAGATCTAGGCATATTATTTAACCAGAACCTCAATTTCTCTAATCACATTAAATTAACCATCAAGAAATCTACGAATTACATGAATCTTATTCTACGAGCTTTCAAAACTTGCTCATTCTCAATATTATTAAGAGTTTACAAGTCGTATATTCTACCCCTGTTAGAATATGGAAGTGAAATATGGTCTCCTGTCTCCATTGGCCTCGTTAATGCCCTTGAACGGGTTCAGAGAGCTTTCACACGTCGCCTACTAATGAGATCCGGTCTAAGTAACTTGAGCTATACTAATCGGCTTGCTATACTCAACCTTTCCGCATTAGAATACAGGAGATCAATCGCTGACCTATGTTTTATTCATAAATGCATTCATCGTAACATTGATATTGATTACTCTTCCCTGTTCATTGTTCGTCCATCTCCCTATCAGAGTCGATCTTCACACTCTTTGAGAATTATTCTTCCTTTTAACTCAAAGCATTCTAACTCCACGTGCGCCTCTCGAGTAATTGAAATTTGGAATAATTTGCCTGTTAACATTGTAACGTTAACTTCATCTAACACGTTCAAAAAACTATTTCAAGTTTGCCTGCGGGAATTGTCGTTCCCAGATCAGTTCTGCAAATATAGCATCAAGTTAACAGATTTACTCTTTTCTGTGAATATTTTCTTATTTTTATGTTTTTTTTCTGACCATTGTACTAAACTTCTATTTCCTTTTGTTTTTTTTAAACACTGATCCCACATCCGTGGCAGTCATCCATTGTCATAACTTCTACATGTACAACTGGAATAAAGAATTGAATTGAATTGAATTGAATTGAATTGAATTGAATTGAATTGAATTGAATTGAATTGAATTGAATTGAATTGAATTGAATTGAATTGAATTGAATTGAATTGAATTGAATTGAATTGAATTGAATTGAATTGAATTGAATTGAATTGAATTGAATTGAATTGAATTGAATTGAATTGAATTGAATTGAATTGAATTGAATTGAATTGAATTGAATTGAATTGAATTGAATTGAATTGAATTGAATTGAATTGAATTGAATTGAATTGAATTGAATTGAATTGAATTGAATTGAATTGAATTGAATTGAATTGAATTGAATTGAATTGAATTGAATTGAATTGAATTGAATTGATATGAATTGATATGAATTGAATTGAATTGAATTGAATTGAATTGAATTGAATTGAATTGAATTGAATTGAATTGAATTGAATTGAATTGAATTGCATTGAATTGAATTGAATTGAATTGAATTGAATTGAATTGAATTGAATTGAATTGAATTGAATTGAATTGAATTGAATTGAATTGAAACAAGGCTCGTCACATCACCCGGTCTCGCTCCTGTGTCCAGTTGCCAATATAATAGAGACGCTCCTTCTTCCAACATTGATACTTCACCTTGCACACGCCGTGCATCAACATGATTTTCGGCCAAGACACTATGAAAATCACACCAGCCTTACTGAAACTCACAACAGCAGTCGGTGGCGACTTTTCGGCCAAGACACTAAACCACATCATTCCTACATTTTCGGCCAAGACACTGAACCACATCAGTCCTACTGAAACTCACAACAGCAGTCGGTGGTTTCAACAAACTTGAGCCGGCCCATCTCACCGTTGCAGTAGCAGTTAACTTTTCCTAGGCCTTCGACGCAGTGGATCACTACATTCTGTTTTCGCTCCTGCATGAATCCAGACCAAGAATTGTGAGATCGATTACGCAGACAGGCTACATCAGTCTTCTCAACAGCTATCGCCACCGAATCTTAGCAGCGATCGCCGACGCACGCCCCAGCAATCAAGCCACGCCACATAAGACGCAGCACTTGCTCAAATGCCCAGCTCTTTCGGAGCACTACACCCCCAGTGAGGGTCGCAAGACTCCTCCACCCTTTACTTTAACAGATAACATGCGAAAACATCAAGAAACGACGATCCGAATCCGAGGGATCGCACAACAACAACATCCCACCGATAAGTGTTTGCTAATTCGTACCATAGCGTTAAAACTTTGCGGCTTTATTTTATCGATCAAGCAGGCTATAGAAGCTAATGCTCGGTTAGCTTAGCGTAGCTCTTCGATATGAGACTGATTGACGGATTCTTTTAGGAACTAACGGGTGTTGACTTCAATGTGCGCATGGCAGGAAGGCGCTCTTCACTCTCCATCTCCATCATGAGAGAGAGAAGGACGGTGGTAGTGGGCTCCTTCTCTTCTAAATCTACGGCAGCTTCGAGTGCCCTGAACCTTTTCGGTTATCTATTTCATCTGCTCCCGGTTTTCTCACAATATTTCACAACCTTGTTCTTCCAAATCGTACGTTATCTCATGTAAACCACGCTCTTTGTTGTATTACCTAAAACTATGTAGCTTCACGATTTTAACTCTACGAAATATCATGAATTTATGTAACCATATCGCTCAAAACACTTGATTCCAATGCATATACAGTGTTCTCGGCAAACTATCCTTTTTTCTTTACCGTTTTCGGGAATCCGCTAGCTAGATACATAACTCGAAGAGTTCACCTCAGCCTCCACTGAATCACGGTAACCACCTCCGAATTAGCTAACCTTCTCTCTTCCTCGGCGATGGGCGTCTTCTTGGCAACTCGTTCAAAACGCGGAGCCGGTACATGGTACGGCGAAGCTCTACAATCAAAAGCATTCTAACCGCTTGTATGAATATTCTATGACCCATGCTTCTTTATAATCAATAATGGAATTTCTCATGTTCCAAACAAAGTTAACAGAATCGTGAGTATCTAGTATTGAGTGATGTTCACTATTTTCAGTTTGTTTGTGGAAACGATTCGCTCAGAACATTTGACCATTTCTAAGTTACATTGTCAAAATACAGTGATGACTGTTAGTGAGAATTAAGGTTTAAGAATGCACAGAGAAAAGATTTTTTAATCCCAGCCATTTCTCGCTAACGCTAGTACGCTACCAGTTACCCACCAAAGACACGAAGGTTAATCAAATTCAAAAAAAGAGATAGGTTTACCTTGTAGAACGCCGTTTTGTAGCTCGCGCGGGCTCTCCTAAAAATAGAAAATTTAGACAGTTCCGTTCTGAAACTTATGGTTTCATAACCTTAGTTTGGGCAAATTCAA
The DNA here is from genome assembly GCA_964056735.1 of Allodiplogaster pararmata. NCBI lineage: Eukaryota > Metazoa > Nematoda > Chromadorea > Rhabditida > Diplogasteridae > Allodiplogaster > Allodiplogaster pararmata. The sequence goes on along the minus strand of OZ057408.1, from coordinate 13,691,491 downwards.
ATTCCATGAAATACGGTCATACGTAATTAATGTTGAAATAAATTTTCTTGTTTTCAAAATTTTTTAAACAAAACTGTTTTGTTTGTTTTTTGCCTCTCTCAGGGTTGAACTGATTACCTGAGAAATCTTTTTGCGGAATCTTAGAAAGATTTTATCAGGCTTCTTTCTTGAAGCGCTCGATTCTGAATATCATCTACGGAGATGCACTAAGTCTTTAAATTCTCTATAACAAGTTAGTAGCTCAGAGTTCAAAGTTAGGAAAGAGATATTTTAAGACGCTCACCATCTTTCGCCTGCTTCTCGGAACATCCTTGGCTCATATCCTCCTCACTGGCTCTACTGCCTGGGTTGTCTTCTTCTTCCCTTTCTTCAATACTTCCGGCTCCTTGCCTCAATCCTCTCAGTGAGCTGGACGATTCATGCCAGACCCCAGTTTCATCTTGAAACCTCATGAAGCTTTCTTCTCGCTCCGTCTCTTCCTCTTCTTCTTCCTCTTCCTCATCCAAATGGAGCTCTCTTAAATTGGTGAGGGACTCAGCATGAGAGCCTAGCACCCTCTCACTCTCTCCTTCTCCTTCTTTCTCATCGCCATCCTGTACCACGAATGTGGTATTCGCTTCTTCATCCTCCATTTCTTCCTCTGCCACTCTTCCCACTCTCTCTGTCTCACCTCCTTCCATTTCTTCTTCACCTTCCAGAGCCACAAAGGTTGTCTCCCAGAGACCTCCTCCTCCTCCATCTTCTTCCTCCATTCCTTCATCCACAACTCTTTCCACTCCTCCCTCATCCTCATCCTCGTCATCCTCCTCCTCACCTTCCACGACAACGGAGGGTGTCTCATGAAGACCGCCCTCCTCAATTGGGTCCTTCTCTATTCTTTCCACTCTCTCGTCCTCCTCTCCCAGTCCTCCCTCTCCTTCATCCACATCCTCCAATCCTCTTTCCACCTCCCTTTCTTCCTCCTCCTTCTTTCCATCATCGCCCTCCTCTTCTTCACCCTCTTCTTCCTCAACTTCCTCCTCTTCCACATCCTCTCCCTCATCCTCGCCCTCCTCCCCCTTCTCATCTTTCTCGCTCTTCTCTTCTTCTCCATCTTTTCCATCCTCCCCTCCCTCCTTCTCTCTTCCTTCTTCTGCCTCATCTTCTTTTCCTTCCTCCTCCCCTCTTCCTTCCTCCTCTCTTCCTTCTCCCTCCTCGTCATCTCCTATTTTCTCTTCCTCTTCCCTCTCCACATTCTTCCTTCTTTCCTCCTCTCCCTCCATATCCTCCCCTCTCCCTTCCTCCCCTCTTCCTTCCCTTTCCACATCCTCCCTTCTTTTCTTCTCCTCAACTCCTTCCACATCCTTAGCCTCCTTCTCGCTTCCAACGCTTCGCGCGCATTTTGGGGATGCGGTGAACATCCTTAGCCAAGTTAAGTTGCCTGAAAAATTTCACAGTTTGTTACTGATTAAATATACACTTTAATTCCTGCTCCCGCGTTCGCATATGCAGAACCCCACTGAAATCAAAAAGATTCTACTAAGATTAACAATATTAAAAAACCAACAAAAAATTTGGAAGCCCCTTGATGATTTTTTTGAATAAGATCATGAGGACATTCTACCGATTGTTACTGATTACAAAACATTCTACTGTTTTTCCCTTTAAAATACACGTTGAGTATACATTAAATATACACGTTGAGTCTTGTTAACGCGTTTGCAGATGCAGAACCCTACTAAGAACAAGAAAATTCTACTAAGAGAACCTTAATAAGATCAAGAAGATTCTACTAAGAGAACCCTACTAAGATCAAGAAGATTTTACTAAGACAACCCTACTAATATCAAGAAGATTCTACTAAGAGATTTTCTCGCCATTCTCATGAGCTCAGGCTAAAAACACCTCATAATATTAGCAAATGTTCTATTTCTACATGTGTTTCTCGCCAGCTATAAGTATGGAATTCATTACCTTTTGAGATCGTCAGTACACCTAATACTGCTAGTTTCAAAAAACAATTATTATCTCTGCCTACTGAAAAGATATTACCTAAACCTTTCGTTCATGACTAATATAATTGTCGATTTTAAGTATATCACCCCCCATTTTTCATCTAAACCGCAACCCCTAAACACCACCATTTAGAAGAAAGTCCATGCATTTAACTTTGTTTTTGTTTGTGTTTTCATGATATCTCATGTGCTTGGAATAAAGAAATGAAATGAAATAAGAGAACACTACTAAGATCAAGAATATTCTACTGAGAGAACCATACTAAGATCAAGAAAATTCTACTAAGAGAACCTTAATAAGATCAAGAAGTATCTACTAAGAGAATCCTACTAAAACGAAGAATATTCTACTGAGAAAACCCTACTAAGATCAATAAATTTCTACTAAGAGAACGTTAATAATATCAAGAAGATTCTACTAAGAGAACCGTACTAAGATCAAGAAGATTTTACTAAGAGAACACTACTAAGATCAAGAATGTTCTACTAAGGGAACACTACTAAGATCAAGAAAATTCTACTAAGAGAACCTTAATAAGATCAAGAAGATTCTACTAAGAGAACCCTACTAAAATCAAGAATATTCTACTGAGAGAACCCTACTAAGATCAATAAATTTCTACTAAGAGAACCTTATTAAGATCAAGAAGATTCTACTAAGAGAACCCTCCTAAGATCAAGAAGATTTTACTAACAGAACACTACTAAGATCAAGAATATTCTACTAAGGGAACACTACTAAGATCAAGAATATTCTACTGAGAGAACCTACTAAGATCAAGAAAATTCTACTAAGAGAACCTTAATAAGATCAAGAAGATTCTACTAAGAGAACCCTACTAAAATCAAGAATATTCTACTGAGAGAACCCTACTAAGATCAATAAATTTCTACTAAGAGAACCTCAATAAGATCAAGAAGATTCTACTAAGAGAACCCTACTAAGATCAAGAAGATTTTACTAAGACAACCCTACTAAAATCAAGAAGATTCTACTAAGAGAACACTACTAAGACCAAGAAGATTCTACTAAGAGAACCCTACTAAGATCAAGAAGATTCTACTAAGAGAACACTACTAAGATCAAGACTATTCTACTGAGAGAACCCTACTAAGATCAAGAATATTCTACTGAGAGAACCCTACTAAGATCAAGAAGATTCTACTAAGATCAAGAAGATTCTACTGAGAGAACCCTACTAAGATCAAGAAAATTCTACTAAAAGAACTTTGATAAGATCAAGAAGATTCTACTAAGAGAACCCTACTAAGATCAAGAAGATTTTACTAAGACAATCCTAATAATATCAAGAAGATTCTACTTAGAGAACCCTACTAAGATCAAGAAGATTTTACTAAGGGAACCCTACTAAGATCAAGAAGATTCTACTAAGAGAACCCTACTAAGATCAAGAAGATTCTACTGAGAGAACCCTACTAAGATCAAGAAAATTCTACTAAGAGAACCTTAATAAGATCAAGAAGATTCTACTGAGAGAACCCTACTAAGATCAAGAAAATTCTACTAAGTGAACCTTAATAAGATCAAGAAGATCCTACTAAGAGAACCCTACTAAGATCAAGAAGATTCTACTAAGAGAACCTACTAAGATCAAGAAGATTCTACTGAGAGAACCCTACTAAGATCAAGAAAATTCTACTAAGAGAACCTTGATAAGATCAAGAAGATTCTACTAAGAGAACCCTATTAAGATCAAGAAGATTTTACTAAGACTTCTTCTTCTTAGCGTTGTCCCGCCCCGGCCGAGGTCGGAGTAGGGTCCGCTGTACGGCTTCTAGCTCTCCAGAAACATCTGTCCGTTGCGTCTTCCGAGTGGAGTCTTGCAAGGCGCAGATCTTCGTTGAGCGTATCCATATATCTTGTCTTCGGTTTGCCTCGCGGGCGTTTGCCTGGTACTTCCATGTCAAGGGCGTGTCTTGCGATGTTGGTCGCGTCTCTTCGCATCACGTGTCCATACCATCTAACTCTCCCTTCTCACATCTTGTCTTGTATTGGAGCCACGCCGAGTCTCCACTTTGATCTTAGCCAAAAGATTTTACTAAGACAACCCTACTAATATCAAGAAGATTCTACTAAGATAACCCTACTAATATCAAGAAGATTCTACGAAGAGAACCCTACTAAGATCAAGAAGATTCTACTAAGAGAACCCTACTAAGATCAAGAAGATTTTACTAAGACAACCCTACTAAGATCAAGAAGATTCTACTAAGAGAACCCTACTAAGATCAAGAAGATTTTACTAAGAAAACCCTACTAATATCAAGAAGATTCTACGAAGAGAACCCTACTAAGATCAAGAAGATTCTATTAAGAGAACCCTACTAAGATCAAGAAGATTTTACTAAGACAACCCTACTAATATCAAGAAGATTCTACTAAGAGAACACTACTAAGATCAAGAAGATTCTATTAAGAGAACCCTACTAAGATCAAGAAGATTCTACTAAGAGAACCCTACTAAGATCAAAAAGATTCTACTAAGAGAACCCTACTAAGATCAAGTAGATTCTACTAAGAGAACCCTACTAAGATCAAGAAGATTCTATTAAGAGAACCCTACTAAGATCAAAAAATTTAATAAGAGAACCCCACTAAGATCAAGAAGATTCTACTAAGAGAACCCTACTAAGTTCAAGAAGATTCTACTAAGAGAACCCTACTAAGTTCAAGAAGATTCTACTAAGATTCACAAGAATACAAAACAAACTTAAGCTTTCGCAAGCCCTATGTTGATTTTTTAGAAGAAGATCATAAGGCCAATAGATACAATAAGTTTCGGAATCCTGAATGAGGTTTTTTCTCCAGGAAAATTGTTTCGTGTGCGGACTTGAACTTGAGTGATGAACAGATTTCTCCTTCTGTTTCAAATAAAACGTTCACAGCTCCAATTCTGAGCCGAGACTAGGAATGATGATAATTTAAGCTCAAACGAAAATATCATCTCTGTGCTAAGAAAAAAATTTAATAAACCAGCATCCTTGAACCCCTCATTTCGGGTAGTTCTATTTGTCATGGTGTTCCAACTAAAAACCATTGAAAACTGGTTTAGTACGCTATCATTTCGGTACCCAGAGCCATTTACTGCTAAGTTGTTCTGTATTTAAATTTCAACAGTCAATTTACTATGTATCGGTATGGCCAAGGTAATCAAGATCAGTGTAGAAAGAACATAAAAAACTATTCGAACTGTAGTTTGATCAAAATCTGTAGGAGGTACTTAGTTGTTTTGTTCTATAGAACTATAGCCGAAACTGAAGAGAGAAAAAACTCGTAAACTTTTCATTCCAGAAATTTAAAGTAATCATTTCCAAAATCAATTAATAAGAATTGAGCATGTGCTACATGCTTTTTTTCTTCAGAATCTTCTCAAGTTTTTTTTCAGAAATTTCGCAGAATCTTCTCGAAAATTTTTTCCAGAATCTTCTCAAGAAATCAAGAGTTAATCGTTCAATTCAGTGAGAGAAAGGCGCGGAAAAATTGAGAATCTAAACTATGCATTCGATAAGCATATCGGCTCTTATTCCCTCATGGGCATACCCTGCGTCTTGTTTTGTATAAATTGGAATGCTAGACGAAAAATTGGCTTTAAACGCTACGGTTTCGAAAATTTTCTTCATAGGTTATCATTTCGAGCATCAGAGACTTCGGTTCGTGAAATTAAAAAAAAAACATTTTTTACATCAAACTTTTATTTTTACATTAAAAAATTAATTTGTACGTTAGAAAAACGCTTAGCCTTAGTAAAAGTTAACGCTAACGAGGCCGTACGGCTCAGGATAACGAGATCGTATCAACAACAAAAAATACCGCTCTTCACTGTCTGGCGTCTAGTATACCCATGAGTATATAAGAGCCAAAAATTCGAAGTTTTTATGTACTTTTAGTGGTGATTTCATGTCCTTCTTTATGAAATATCTTTCTTATAGATGAGTTTTATTACGAAACGTAACTCTAGTTTTAGTGAAAAATCCGTTATTATTACATAAAAATCGTTGACAAGCCACCACACTCATGAGTGCCACAGTGCACAACCGTTTTAGACTGTAGGATTCCTTCACTAACACGAAATTTATTTCAAGAAAGACAACAGTAACTTTTGAAGGTCAAAAAAAAGTTGTTCAAGGTAAAGAAAAAAGAAACAGAAACAAAAAGGTCAGAGAAGTGCTCAGAAACGAGAATCAAAGTTGTCGCAAAAAAACACGTCGTAAAAACAGAATGTATAATCAACGTATCGCATGTGCAAATCGAACTGAGCCCTCTCTCTGGATCGAATTCAGCTCTCTCTCTTTTACCAGGAGCGAGCGCGTCTTTACACAACCGAAGACACAAATTTTGATAGAGAGTGCAACCAAACAAGAGTGTGATATGGACGTAGAACGCATCTTCAACAGGAGAGCACACGCTTAGGGAACAACGTTCGGTTGATTGACGGAAATCATTCGCATATTCATTACTCAGGAGCTTAGACAGTAAGAGATAAGTCTCGATAACTATCGAGCCAGTCGATATGACTCTCGCCAGTCAATTCGGGTTAAAACGGCACAAAAGCGGAATTTAACCTAACCATCACTCTGACTCAGAGCCTCGTTTCGCTGAGGAACATGCATTTATACCCCATTGTTGTATATTGTTATGTTTTGCAAGACAAACACAGTTTGTTGAAGTAAAACATTTATTATTACTCACTGCGAATATTCATCAAGATAGCTATGCACCCTGTGCGCACTAGCATGTTCTACACTTTTTTATCGAAGTAGATCACGTCTGGAAGGAAAACAAAATGTGTAGTTTTTTTTGTTTTTTTTTGTCCACGTGATTTTCCATTCGATGAAAGATCTCGGCAAGAGTCTTTCTCTTCCCCGAGACGGAAGAGTATTATCTCGTCTTTTCAAACTGCGCGAGATGTCACTCGTCCAGGGGTATATAAGGGGGGCTCAGACCCTTTGATATCAGTTGCAATCCTGTATACGCTCGTCAACAGTTAACACTTTATTAACAAAACATTGATCAAATTCATTTGTTCGTGTTCTTCTTCTTCCATTCTTTTCTTCCTTTAGAGAAGTTCTTCCCTCTCTGCTCAGCCTTCGTCTGTCTGAAATGAGAGGTCTTTGGGATGGGAATAACGAGAGTTTGGGTGGGTATTTGTGATGAATATTCGCAGTGAGTAATAATAAATGTTTTACTTCAACAAACTGTGTTTGTCTTGCAAAACATAACATTATACCTCACTGCTCATATTCATCAAGATAGCTAATTCAAAACACCTCTCATTCAGTATGACTTCCTGATAAGAATCGTGGAATTCTTTGTGGTAAAACCTCTCAAAGGTAGAACCACCAGGTGCCCAGTTCGCCGCAGCCATGATGGCTTTGCTAGTAAGGCCTCCTCGGCTGCCTGCCGAAGTAGAGGCCGCTCTGGTGGAGTGGGCACCATATTCACTATCTATACCCGCAGCGGATAGAACTGTTCTCAACCACCTTGCTATGGTTGAGCTACTTACTTTTCCATGTGGCTCTATTGTAGCTCTGACTAGAGTACCCTCATGTTTTCGGTAGGTTTTCGTTCTCTCTATGTAGTCCTTAAGGTTTCTGATATGACAAATGTTGGGATCTGTTTTGAAGCACTCAAATAAGGCTATGTGTGGTTTTGACCCAACTTTTCGATTTTTATTCATGTGATCTATGGTAAATAACCATTTATCATCATTCTTTCGAACTGAATCTAGAGAAAACTTTGCTATTTCGGAGACTCGGTTGGGGGAGCAAAGGGCTAAAAGCATAACCATTTTTTTGAGTAAGTTGTTTTAGCGATAGTTTTTTGTTATCTCCCATTGACTTCAGGTAATCTAATACCTGTCTAACATTCCAAATTTGCGCATATTTGGGAACCGATGGTCTCTTTCTGAAGAACCCTTTTAGAGCTTTGTTTATGAGGTCTTCGTCAATAGCTTCTTTCTTGCTCTTTTGCACAATTTGCGCTAGTGTTAAAATTGCACTTTTGTGCGTTACTAAGCTTGAATAGCTTAGACCTTTTACATGCAAATGAGCGAGAAAGTTGACTATGTTCGGGGTAGTAGGGCATCTTTTATCGATCTGATTATCTTTACAGTAATTAGCCCACTTCCTTAGAGCAGAATTGTACTGGTTGCGAGTCCCTGGGGCCCAGTTGTTCATTACTGCTTCTATGGCGGTTTCGTTGAAACTCGCCTTTCTACGGTAGTCCCTGATATCTTCCATGCTATCAGGCGCAAGTTCCCGACAATAGTCTTGGGATGAGGTTCTCCCTCTTGATCTGTCAGAATGTCTGATCGATCTGGGAGATGCAACATCCTTCCCTGCGAGTATTTCAGTACTAGTGGATACCACCATTGACCTGGCCAATCTGGGGTCACCAACAAAAGGTTCGCGTTCTCTTGAACTGCCTTCTGTACAACCCTTCCGACTAGTGCGAAGGGTGGAAATGCGTAACTTGAGATCCCCGACCAATTCTGAGCGAAGGCATTTGTCGCTGCTGCTAAGGGATCTGGGCGGTAAGAAATGAAATTTTCGCATTTAAAATTCAATCTAGATGCAAATAAGTCCCAATCTGGTTTTCCGAATGTTTTGAAAATCAGATCTGTTATCCTCGGATGCAGGCTGAATTCTTCTTTTTCTATGAAGTTGCGAGATTCGAAGTCTGCTACAGTATTTTCTTTACCAGGTTTGTAGGTTGCAATCAGATGCACCCTTCTTTCTCTGGCAAAGTCCCAGATCTTATGCGCTATTTTATTTAGCTTTGCACTCTTTGATCCGCCAAACTTATTTATATAGTATACTGCTGAGGTATTATCCAGTTCTAGTCGGATGGAGATATCTCTAGCATCATTCAGGAAGGAGCTAAAGGCGAAAAGTGACGCCAAGGCCTCCTTCACATTTATGTGCAAGGATTTTTCGATTCCCGACCATCTACCGCCTGTGGTAATCCTATTCCAAACTGCCCCCCAACCTCTTTCGGATGCATCAGAAGTCACTGTTTCGGTTATTACCGGTTTCCATATGGTATCTGTGAAATGTTCCGATGAGGATTGGTTAGACCACAAGTTCAACTCACTTCTGACTAGAAGGGGAATGGTCTCACATTTGTTGAAAGATTCGGGCTGGTTGGGGTTGGTTTTGCTTGTTAACCAACGTTGGATGCTACGCAAATGAAATTTAAGATAACCAGATACGGGTAGAAATGAGGTTGCTTTTCCTAAGAACGTAGCTATTCTGCTTAATTTTACTCGTTCTTTCCCAAGTATCTCTACTTTTTGTTTTACCTTGTTTTACCTTCGTTATCTTTCCGGGTTGTACTTCCAGTGTTCCTTTCTTACTATCCACAATGAAACCCAAGAATTCGACTCTTGTAGATGGTGTGATACAAGACTTCTGCTCGTTAACTGTCAGACCTAGTCTATCGAATAGACGCAGTGTTTGATTTACAATGTTATCGAGTTCTGTCTTAGTGTCTCCTACGATGATCCAGTCATCTAGGTACACCAACAGCCGAACACCCAGTTTTCTCAGCTCTTCTGCTACAACCTTCATGAGGCGAGAATATACATATGGAGCAGATGCTAGACCAAAGGGAAGTACCGTGAACTTGTACATTTTTCCCTTAAATTCGAAAGCTAGATACTTTTGATGGTCTTTGTGGATGGGTATTGCGAAATAGGCGTCTTTTAGATCAATTTTAACCATCAAATTGCCTTCATTTATTAGACAACGGATCATGGAAAATTGTTCCATCTTGAAATGCTTCATGTTCAAGTAAGCGTTTAAACCCTTCAAGTTTATAACTGGTCTTAAACCGCCTTCTTTTTTCTTCACACAAAAGATGCTAGAAACCCAAACGTGTTGCTCAGGTGGTATTTCTACTATAGCTTCTTTTGATAACAAATTCCTGACTTCCATCGCAATGATCGGTTCGTTCATTGTCGGTCTACTTTTTCTAATTTTACCTCTTGAAAGTGGAGGGAGAGTATGGAAGTCTAGGCAATACCCATAAGCGCATTGTTTAACCCATGGGTCCCTTGATAGTTTCAACCACTCTGTGGCATGATATCTAATCTTACCAGCTTGTATTTCGTACTGGGGAACTAAGGTTGTCGCAATGATTTTGTTTTGCAGTTCTTTTTTGCAAGGAGAATCGTCTGACTTTTGTCGTTCTGCCCGTTTTGCGTGGACTCTTGGCGTGTTCTTCAGCTTCTTCAAGGACTTGGTGATGTCGTTGGAGCCGGCTCGTTTCTGCGCTTCCTCGAGTAGACTCTTACCAAAGAGTTTTGGCAAGACTTCGCCCCCTCGAATGAGGGCTTCTTCTGAGAGGGGCGCCGCTTTGAAGGAGGGCATGGCTCGCCGAGGGTCGATCTTCATGGACCTTAACATCTTTGTTATTCAACGAGCCAGAAACGAGCTAATTAGTTTATTCTATACATTAGTCATGAATGGGACCTCATAATGATTTCTCGTCGGATCGCATTGATCTCTTGATGAAGGTGTCCCATGACGTTGATCCCTGTTTTGATGTAGTTCATCATTTTGAGCTTGCCATCCTCGCTTTCTTCGGTGTGGCTTTGTAGAGCCATTGCGAGAGCTGACATGCCTGCCATGATACCGGAGTCGATCGAGAACAACTGCAAATAACTAGAGTTTTATTTCTAGTATGTTTTGAGTTTATTTTCTAGTATGTTCCCAATGGCAGTATCTTTACCTGCGTATCATATATTCGGCCTACGGTTCCTCTTTCTTGAGAGATTTCTTCGTCGACATTCGGCGACAAGGCGTAGACTGACGCAGGGAGAGGCATTGCTTCCAAGAAGGCATCTCTCTCAGCAGCGGTCCAGAACACTCCTCGTGCACTGGTTTCAAATAGTGCCAATATATCGTCCCTCAGCCGTGTCCTCGTACGAGCGGCTCGGATGACTGGCTTCGGGGGAGGAGGAACTTCTTCGCTGGCATTCGAAAATTGTGAGCGCTTCTTCACAGATAGCTGTGACTGCCTGGACATGGGAAAGTCTTCTCGAGTCCGTCTGAGCAGGTCCTCGTCCAGATCATCGATCTCCCGATGATCTGTAGAATCTTCCTCCGAACCAATCTTCCTCCGGACGCGCTTGAGGAAGATGATGTCATAGTCCTTCTCCTCTTCTTTCCGCGCTGTCTCTGCTGTCTTCTCTTTCTCTTCAGAGCCTGTCCTCCTCTCTGAGGGGAACTTCGTGGGGAAGACGGTGACTCGCTAATCGGCTCTTCTTCCATTACACTGAAAGAAAAGCACTGACTTCTGGAACTTTCAACTTTTTACAATAAAGTTCAGCACGAGTCAACAGTTTTCTAAAACAAAAACCTTTTTTTATATCATTTACTTTTCAAAATGATATAGGGTACTGATCCAAATGAATCAAACCTGGCTTAGTTTAAGCCATAAAACAAAGCACCGATTTCAAGGAATTATCTTTGTTTTCTTTTTTCTCAAACATTTTGACCTGATTACTACCGCCTGACCCTCCGAACAAGTCGGAAGTCTCAGCAAGCAACAGGAAAATGTTCGGGAATTGGTATTGATTCAATTGAATCATCCCTGGCTTCCATAATAGTTAAAGCCATGAAACAAAGTGCCGACTTCGGAGAGTCAACTTTGTTCTTTTCCTTCAACTCTTCAACCTGACCACTACCGCTGGTCCCTCCAAGCAAGTCGGAGCACCATGCAAGTGTTAGGGAAAAGTTGGGGGAGAAGGTACTCAACTCTTCAACCTGACCACTACCGCTGGTCCCTCCAAGCAAGTCGGAGCACCATGCAAGTGTTAGGGAAAAGTTTGGGGAGAAGGTACCGAGATTCTTTTCCGAGGAATCTCACCCTTTTTCTTCTTCTTCTGCCACGAGCGTCTACAGGATTGCAACTGATATCAAAGGGTCTGAGCCCCCCTTATATACCCCTGGACGAGTGACATCTCGCGCAGTTTGAAAAGACGAGATAATACTCTTCCGTCTCGGGGAAGAGAAAGACTCTTGCCGAGACCTGATCTTTCATCGAATAAAAATCACGTGGACAAAAAAAAACAAAAAACTACACATTTTGTCTTCCTTCCAGACGTGATCTACTTCGATAAAAAAGTGTAGAACATGCTAGTGCGCACAGGGTGCATAGCTATCTTGATGAATTTGAGCAGTGAGGTATAATTCATATGGCTTTGCTACGGTAGATCACGAAGTCTCCCTTATCGTTCGGCCCAAAGCAGATGAATCATGGAAGATCATCGGGGTGCGTGCCTCCTCTCCGCACTCTTTCGTAGCAGAGAAGCAGAGAAGAAGCGGGAGGCGCGCGGGAGGCCAAGAGAGATGGGAGAGAAGAAGTAGTAAGGATTACCCTTTCATTGCTGCCTTCGTGCGCCTCGCACGAAGGTGACTCTCTGAGTCAGCTCTCCAATAGCTTTGCTATTGGAGAGCTAGATCAAATAGTACAAGAGTATTCGGGCCATCATCACACACGCCCGTCCAAGTACGACCTGTGGTGGTTAAGAAGTTCGGTGAGCTGACAGCACCTGTCTCAAAAGCTGCTCTTGAGTCTCGAGTAAGCACATCGGTCGTAAGCCAGTTCAACGGTGAGAGCTTCTCAACAGAGTAGGCATTTCGCACGTGCGTTTTATGACGCGTCCACAACGCTCCTCCTTGTTTTTTAAAGATAACGAGGAGATTTTTTTCAAGATCAGATGCGATTCTAAAGTCCCTTTTAAACACTCTTAAAGCCAATTTGACAGAAATCTCAAGCTTTCGTTCTACCTTTTTCATGCTCCTGAAGTTTCGGAAAACCTAATTCTGGATGCTATCAGTGATCTGAGAAGTGTGTATAGAACGAGAAAGAGCAATTTTGTCACGGTCAGCAACTGTACCGAGCTCTTTGTGGTGTTTGATCGTGTTCGAGACGTGATAACGTCATAGGTTGGTTTTTGGAACTACATGGTGGCGCGAAAGTACACAGTCCGAGGTTTAGGAGTGTGCTACGCACTGTTTCGTGCACGCACCGATTCCTTTTTTTTGATTTTCAAAGTTTATTGTGTTTTAAACATCGTGTTGAAGTTTGACAACGATTGTTTAAATTTGAAGGTAATGACGGGTCCCCATCTCCAGCGTGCCGCTATCGTCGATTTGCACCAGCGCGGGTACTCCAACTCCGACATCGCGAAACGCCTCGTCGTCCGTCGAGATCTTGTCTGGAATACCATCAAATGTTACCGCGAGCTCGGAAATCTTGAGGACCGTCCAAAAAATGGCCGACCTCGATCTGCTCGGACGCCGGCGAAGATAAAAGCAGTGAGGGAGCGAATACGCCGAAACTCCAAGCGGAGCATTAACAAGATGTCCCAGGAGCTTGAAATATCCCGCTGGTCGGCTCAGACCATCGTCAGGGTTGACCTCGGCATGCGCCCTTATCGTACTCGCAAGGGTGCCTTGTTGTCTGCCAAGAACACGGCAGAGCGCGTGAAGAGAAGTCGGGCCTTGCTTCGCGACACGGCTGCACCTGGTGCCGAAGAGATAGTCTTCTCAGACGAGAAGTTGTTCACGATCGAGGAGGCCTACAACTCCCAAAACGTGTGGGTTATCGCCAGAGATCCTGAGGAAGCCGATCGCAACGGAAGAGTCGTCAACCGCATCTCCGATCCAGCTCAGTTGATGGTCTGTGCGGCTGTCTGCGCTTCGGGCAAGTCTCCGCTCGTCTTCGTTGATCAGGGCGTGAAGATCAACAAGCAGAACTATATCAAAGACATTCTCGAAGGCGCCTTGCTTCCCTGGACCCGTACGCACTTCGCTTGCCGCCCGTTCTGCTTTTAACAGGACTCCGCGCCCGCTCACAAGGACGTTGTGACGCAAGAGTGGTGTGCGAACAACTTGCCCACCTTCATAACGAGTAAGCAGTGGTCCGCCTACTCGCCGGATCTCAATCCGCTCGACTATTCCGTATGGTCGGTCCTCGAGGCGAAAGCCTCGGCTCGTCCCCACCCCAATTTGGCGTCTCTGAAGAAGTCCCTGCTCAAAGCTTGGGAGGAACTCGACGTTGATTACCTGCGTGCCACGACTGATGCTTTCCCCAAGCGTCTCTGCCAAGTCATCCGCGCCAAGGGCGGCCGCATTGAAAACTGACTTCACCCAGTTGTACATATATATGTTGAGAATAAAATGTGTTGAATTGAGAGGAATTGGTTTATTGATTACGATACAAAAGCGTTTGACTTTCGGACTGCGTACTTTCGCGCCAGCCTGTATGTATGCGGTGTTAGAATTTTTTGTAAGTTAGCTGCCTCGATCGGTCTAAGTTTTGCACATGTCATAGCAAAAAAAGGCAAATCATTAGTCAATTTTTTTTGGCAAAGTGTCCATTTTCTGATTCAAAATACGCGTTGGCCTACTTATGACTTTTTATCTCATCATAAGAGTGATAACAATGTGTTCTTGTGTTTTGTACGATTCGTTATGATCAGACGACTCTTAATAATCTGACATAGCGATTCAAACTTTCGAAGTGGGAATAGTGGATGTGAACGACTCCAATAAAAAAAACCCCTTCCATGAAAACTAGAACTATTCGAACATGAATAATCAGAATGAGTTTGAAATGGTAATTCTCCAGTTTTTGATAGTGACTCTCAAGAAAAGCGTTTTAGAATGTGATCTAAAAAAAGCCGACTCACAACATCTTTTTCTCCTTTACTTTCCTTGGGGATCAATTACATTCAACAAGAACATGGCCTTATTCTAGCTGGTGATGCTTAGGTTTCAGATGAGTTGTTTTATGAAGATTTGATCAGAGGTGCTATGACACTCAAAAACTAAACAGATGAGACGAGTACAAAAAAATCTTTTTTCGTTTTCCCGTTCCGTTCACGACTGAACTACATTAGATTTTGAAAGCATAAAACTTAGTTCGTGGTAAATTGAAACCTCGAAGATTAAGAAAAACATCTCTAATCTATTTTCATAATTGTAGAAAACCATGTTTTTCATCATAGATCGACAAAATCAACAAAAAAACTTGAATATAGCCTAAACAAAATCTGAAGTGTTGAAGAAGTTGGGAAAAACTTTTTGTAAGTCAGGAAGAGGTTTTTCTGGCTTGATGTGATACTTCGACTGGGGAGAAAAACACGCCCTGCAGAAGCTGGCCGAAGTAATTTCGAGCAAGCGCGGAAGAAGCGGCTTCTTTGTGAGAAAATGAAGAGGCAGGCGTTATTTGCGCTTGACAGAGATGAAGTTGATCTACGATCCACGTGTAACTCTGCAAAACAAAGAACAAGAAAAACGTCTTTGTGGAAATGTATTGCCAGACCAGTTCTGTTCCTGAATTTGGTTCTTCTTTATTTTTTTATTGCTTGAGCAGGTTCTATGATAATATAAATACTCTCGTATTTTCATGATTCACCTTGTTAGCACTTTTCGTCCCCTGACTCTCTTTTGCAGAAGAGAGTCAGAGAATCTTTGACCAACGATCTTCGACCAACCTTCCAGTCGTAACATCTTGACTGCCTGGTTTGACAACTATTGCTTTGATTCGATCATCCATTAGAAACCGCCTTGTAACTCCCATTGGAAACAGCCTTTGATTGCTACAGTTCCTTCTCGCTTCTGCCCCTCAATTGCTCTGTCATACCCCGAACTTTTCATCATTTTAACGCGATTGTTTGAGAGACTCCGCGTAATAATAATAATAATAATAATAGCGTTTTGACTTGAATTTAATGGATGGGGAATGTACTTGCTTCATCTCAATGTATGAAGAAGGGCCGCTGGTACACCATATCGGAGTTCTATGAAATTTGGTAGTAAAACAAGAAGTGATGTTCTAAAAATGGAAAGTCAATATCATTGGGGTTCGCCCTTCACTTTGGGGGATCAACGACAATTGCCAACACGACATTTGGCAACAGCAAAACCATGCGGCAATTGACAAAAGAAGGGTAAGGGAATCAAGGTGAATCTGCAAAGCAAAGCCAACAGTTTTGCCAACAGCAAAACCGAAATGGATTCCTAAGCCGTGCGCCCTCGTCAGCGTAACCGTTACCTAAGCCTAAGTGGGGAAAATAAAAATAAATGCTTGAAAGCCTAAGCAAGACCGAATAAAACAGTTTTTTAAAAAATTGAATTCTTAAATTTTTTTTGGAAAATAGATTCTGGAAAAATGGTAAAAAATTTCGTTGAAAATAGAAAAGGAAAAAGGATTCTAAAAAATTCAAAGAAGTGCCTGAATTTTGTAGTCCCTTACACTTTTTTAGCAATTGTCGATTGGCAATTGTCGTGTTGGCGAATGTGGTCTTGGCAATTGTCGTGATATTTTTCATGGTTCAGATACTTTTCACTGATTTTTTTCGCTTAGGCTTAGTTAAAATGTATGATAACGAGGCCGTACGGCTTAGGAACGAAGCCGAATAGAACAATTAGCCACAATATTTTAGTTTTATCCAGTCAAATTGAGTGAATCTGCTTAGCTGTTTTCAGCTATTATTCACTTTTCGCTTTCGCTTATGCTTAGGTAAAGAATACGCTAACGAGGCTGTACGGCTTGGGAAAGAGACCGCATGGAAAAATGTCTCATGTATTTATTTTTTGTAGATTCATGATCTAAATGATTTGTCAAAAAATATATATAATGGTGTATTAAGTACAGTAGTTTGAACACACTAGAAACAAAAGCCCCCATGAGTAAAGTGCGGCCCCCTTAAGTAAAATTGTGCCGCCCAAGCCAAAAATTAATTGCCCCAAAGAATAGAACTCTGTATTGTCTGACGCTGCACACTCACCCAAGAAAGCGTGAGGTGATAGCTGACAAGCAGAGAAGAATGAGAGATCAGATAGCACGAAGAGACTGCAGACAAGCTGCACTCTACCTAAAAAGTCAGAGACGCTGCCCGGCGTGGGGTTAAGCTCAACCGAGAACAAATACTGGAAACTAATCATTTCGTCGCCTCAAGATTCCCAGATTCAACTGCTCACATTCAGAGCAAAAGAGTGCAAAGGAATTTGACCACAAGTCGACCAATGGTTCCACACTTTCTCTGAATGCGGATCAATAAATGTAAAGTGAATTGAGTAAAATGAATTAGTTCATTAAGAGAATGGTCAAAATGACATTTATTATTCAAAAATGGATACTAGGTTAGGTTTTTCAAATTAGTTCTTATATTTATTCGCTTTTTGTTCATTGTAATGTTACTTCATTAATATGTTTTGACAGAGAAATTATCGTACTTGTTTTCTCCTATTGTAGCTAACATTTTAACAAATCGAACTTGGTGGTTTAACTCGGTTAAAACACATATATTCAGGAAATTCGTCTAAAGGGATCATTTCATGCCTATGCCCAACTAACCTAGTCTCCTCGAAACGTGTTCCGATTCCATAATGCAGCGAAACAGACACAATCCTCCTGGACAGCGAGGATCGCACTATCATACTCAGCAGGTACCTTTTCACTTTAATAGCTGAAGTGTATTTCAAGTTTTGGCTCTGCTCGACACCTAGGTGTGGTACACCGTCAGATAGCAGAGTTTTCTCCGATTTTCTGATGTCTCTTTGTGATATGTTAATTCGGATTCTTCTCTGCGGATTCCTCACGCTACTTTCGTTGATTAAATGATTCACAAAGCTTTGTACAAGTGATCCACAAACTCAGGATTAAGAGTTTCTCAGGTACTTTTCATGTTTTTTTTCTGCTCAGGCTTGAGCTGATGTAACGATAACGAGGCCGTACAGCTTAGGAAAGAGGGCTCTTATTCCCTGATGGGCATACCCTGCGTCTTGTCTTGCAGACATTGAAAACTAGACAAAAAATTGGCTTAAAACGCTACGGTTTCGAAAATTTTCTTCATAGGTGATCATTTTGAGCGTCAGAAACTTGAAAATTTTTTTTTACATCAACAAATTGTTTTTCATTAAAAACGGCTTGGTAAAATTTTAGGCTAACGAGGCCGTACGCCTTAGGCTAACGAGACCGTATCCAAACATTTAATGTATAAAAAAACAAAGTGCCAATGTCTGCAAGACAAGACGTAGGGTATGCCCATCAGGAAATAAGATTCGCAAAGAGACTTTATGGAAGATCGTATGTGATCATTCTTTCCCTTCCCCAGCTCTCGAGATGGTTGCGTTCGCTAGTCTTCACTCTTCAACTGCCCCGTGAAACCAACAATCCCCTTCAGTCTCCCCCTCTCCCTTCATGACTTCACTTTAAACCACATGTCACTACTTCCATCGCCTTCTTTCTTTTGATTCCTCGTTCTTCTTCTCCACTCCACCATAATTAGTATGAGGTCTGTTCGGCTTCCAAAAACCCCATCAGATGAACTCCAGCTTGTCAGAAAAACCCATACCTCCTGTATTTAGTACTTTTAAACTCGCATTAGCGACATTCCTCCTTTGTAAATATTCAATATGTATTTGCAAGGAATAAATTCATTCATTCATTCATTCATGTGCGCGTTTTCAGTTTTTGTCATCTTGCCAATAGAAATGTTGACCACACCTAGGTTTCCAGCTGAGCCAAAGTTTTTTTTGAATTGAAAAGTTGCACAGAAAAAAGCTAGTCCACCAACATATAAAAGGAATTATGTGATTGTTTAAAAAATTGGAGAAAAAACACAAAACTAGCGTTTTGGAGAGTTGATCTGTTTTGCAAACATAGTTTCATGAGGACGCATACCCGAGCAAGTCTGTTGCACATTTTCCGGTTAACGCGCCATCGAGGACGGATATCGAAGCAACTGACAGGAGCATGCCACAAGGGCAAATAGTTCCGTTTGCACGACCGAGTCCAGGACGTTCAAGTTCGGCTCAATTACTGAATTCTTCTTTCTTTCAGTCTAATTACGTTTGTTTTCCATTATGATATAGGACTGTATCTGTTTGGCTTCTGGGTACAAAAGCTCTCGATTTTAACCGGAAAGTCACTCAGAAACTCATACGCGTCTATTAACCTAGTTAGACTGGTTGAATGTGAACCAACAACGTGTATTCAAAAAAAAAAGTTTCAAGTGGGACAAGTTAAAATAATTAGCGGTTGTATCCACTTTGCTCTGTTCCACTTTGCTCTGTTCCACTTTGCTCCGTTCCACTTTGCTCCGCTCCACTTTGCTCCGTTCCACTTAGCCCCATCCCACTTTGCTCCGTTTCCACTTTGCTCCGTTTCCACTGCTCCGTCCCACTTTGCTCTGTTCCACTTTGCTCCGTTCCACTTTGCTCCGTTCCACTTTGCTCCGTTTCCACTTTGCTCCGTTTCCACTTTGCTCCGTTTCCACTTTGCTCTGTTCCACTTTGCTCTGTTCCACTTTGCTCTGTTCCCCTTTGCTCCGTTCCACTTTTCTCCGTTCCACAAACTTCGTACCCACGTTAAAACGACACTTTGCACCCCGAAACTTCGTACCCACGTTAATACGACACTTTGCACCCCGAAACTTCGTACACACGTTAATACGACACTTTGCACCCCAAAACTTCGTACCCACGTTAATACGACACTTTGCACCCCCAAACATCGTACCTACGTTAATACGACACTTTGCACCCCGATACTTCGTACCCACGTTAATACGACACTTTGCACCCCGAAACTTCGTACACACGTTAATACGAGACTTTGCACCCCAAAACTTCGTACCCGCGTTAATACGACACTTTGCACCCCAAAACTTCGTACCCACGTTAAAACGACACTTTGCACCCCGAAACTTCGCACACACGTTAATACGACACTTTGCACCCCGAAACTTCGTACCCACGTTAATACGACACTTTGCACCCCGAAACTTCGTGCACACCTTAAAACGACACTTTGCACCCCAAAATTTCGTACCCACGTTAAAACGACACTTTGCACCCCGAAACTTCGTACACACGTTAATACGACACTTTGCACCCCGAAACTTCGTACCCACGTTAATACGACACTTTGCACCCCGAAACTTCGTACACACGTTAATACGACACTTTGCACCCCGAAACTTCGCACACACGTTAATACGACACTTTGCACCCCGAAACTTCGTACCCACGTTAATACGACACTTTGCACCCCGAAACTTCGCACACACGTCAATACGACACTTCGCACCCCCAAAACTTCGTACCCACGTTAAAACGACACTTGGCACCCCGAAACTTCGTACACACGTTAATACGACACTTTGCACCCCGAAACTTCGTACCCACGTTAATACGACACTTCGCACCCCGAAACTTCTTGCAAACGTTATTGCGACACTTTGCACCCCGAAACTTCGTACCCAGCTTTTGCCAAAGCCTAAGCGTATTTTATTGTGAAAATATTTTTTGTAAATATAAATGTTACTTTTTCGTTTCATTGGATTTTCGCGTCGCGGCCCCCTTTGCGCCGTACGGCCTCGTTAGCTGAGCCGTACGGCATCGTTAGCTAAGCCATACGGCCTCGTTAGCTAAGCCGTACGGCCTCGTTAGCTCCCGCCCAACTTCCGGGTTTTTTGCCTACAATCAGACAGGACATGACTGCGTTCTTCAAGCGAAATCAAAACTTTATGCAACCAGGTAGGCAACTTTTGAATCAAAGATTTTTATCGGTCTCGTTTACTTGCACTAGTCACTCGAAATACTACTCATTAGCTGACAATTCTCTTGACCTATTTACTTACTAGTGATCCTGTAGTTGACTAAGGCTGAGCGTAAAAAAAATGAGGTAACTTAAGAAGAAGTTATTAAGTGAATCGTGTATTTGGGCTCCAAATTCGAGTTCTTTCCAATGGCTTAGAGACCGTGTGAAGATACTGAAAAAGTTAGTACACGAGTTGGTGGAAAACTCTTTGTTTAAATTGCATTTTTCATTTTTCTCTCATACGCTCCCCAGTAGTATTTTCGATAAAATAATAATAGTTTATCGCATTCAGAATGTTTAATGACCGAAAAAAAACATATATAGCACAAATACAGCTGTAAGCGAGACACTTTTTCTGAGGTGAGAATAGTTTAAACAATAAATGAATTCCATAGGTAATGAAAAACAAAAAGGCTGATTTTTATATCTTAAGGCTTTCACGCTGTTCGACGAAAACACAGTTTATGGTAAATTGTTCCATCGCATAAATTACGCCTGCTTAAGCATGAATTACGCCTGATTAAGCAAGAATTTTGCCTGCTTAGCATGAATTATGCCTGCTTAAGCATGAATTACGCCTGCTTAAGCACGAATTATGCCTGCTTAAGCATAAATTATGCCTGCTTAAGCATGAATTATGCCTGCTTAAGCATAAATTATGCCTGCTTAAGCATGAATTATGCCTGCTTAAGCATGAATTATGCCTGCTTAAGCATGAATTATGTCTGCTTAAGCATGAATTATGTCTGCTTAAGCATGAATTATGCCTGCTTAAGCATGAATTATGCCTGCTTAAGCAAAAATTATGCCTGCTTAAGCATGAATTATGCCTGCTTAAGCATGAATTATGCCTGCTTAAGCAAAAATTATGCCTGCTTAAGCATGAATTATGCCTGCTTAAGCATGAATTATGCCTGCTTAGGCATAAATTATGCCTGCTTAAGCAAAAATTATGCCTGCTTAGGCATAAATTATGCCTGCTTAAGCAAAAATTATGCCTGCTTAAGCATGAATTATGCCTGCTTAAGCATAATTTATGCCTGCCTAAGCATGAATTATGCCTGCTTAAGCATAATTTTTGCATGCTTAAGCATGAATTATGCCTGCTTAAGCATGAATTATGCCTGCTTAAGCATGAATTATGTCTGCTTAAGCATGAATTATGCCTGCTTAAGCATAATTTATGCTTGCCTAAGCATGAATTATGCCTGCTTAAGCATAATTTTTGCATGCTTAAGCATGAATTATGCCTGCTTAAGCATGAATTATGCCTGCTTAAGCATGGATTATGTCTGCTTAAGCATGAATTATGCCTGCTTAAGCATAAATTATACCTGCTTAAGCATAATTTATGCATGCTTAAGCATAAATTATGCCTGCTTAAGCATGAATTATGCCTGCTTAAGCATGAATTATGCCTGCCTAGGCATGAATTATGCCTGCTCAAGCATAAATTATGCCTGCTTAAGCATGAATTATGCCTGCTTAAGCATAATTTATGCCTGCCTAAGCATGAATTATGCCTGCTTAAGCATAATTTATGCATGCTTAAGCATGAATTATGCCTGCTTAAGCATAAATTATGCCTGCTTAAGCATGGATTATGTCTGCTTAAGCATGAATTATGCCTGCTTAAGCATAAATTATACCTGCTTAAGCATAATTTATGCATGCTTAAGCATAAATTATGCCTGCTTAAGCATGAATTATGCCTGCTTAAGCATGAATTATGCCTGCCTAGGCATGAATTATGCCTGCTCAAGCATAAATTATGCCTGCTTAAGCATGAATTATGCCTGCTTAAGCATAATTTATGCCTGCCTAAGCATGAATTATGCCTGCTTAAGCATAATTTATGCATGCTTAAGCATGAATTATGCCTGCTTAAGCATAAATTATGCCTGCTTAAGCATGGATTATGTCTGCTTAAGCATGAATTATGCCTGCTTAAGCATGAATTATGCCTGCTTAAGCATGGATTATGTCTGCTTAAGCATGAATTATGCCTGCTTAAGCATAAATTATACCTGCTTAAGCATAATTTATGCATGCTTAAGCATAAATTATGCCTGCTTAAGCATGAATTATGCCTGCTTAAGCATGAATTATGCCTGCCTAGGCATGAATTATGCCTGCTCAAGCATAAATTATGCCTGCTTAAGCATGAATTATGCCTGCTTAAGCATAATTTATGCCTGCCTAAGCATGAATTATGCCTGCTTAAGCATAATTTATGCATGCTTGAGCATGAATTATGCCTGCTTAAGCATGAATTATGCCTGCTTAAGCATGAATTATGCCTGCTTAAGCATGAATTATGCCTGCTTAAGCATAAATTATGCCTGCTTAAGCATAAATTATGCCTGCTTAAGCATGAATTATGCCTGCTTAAGCATAATTTATGCCTGCCTAAGCATAAATTATGCCTGCTTAAGCACGAATTATGCCTGCTTAAGCATAAATTATGCCTGCTTAAGCATAAATTATGCCTGCTTAAGCATGAATTATGCCTGCTTAAGCATAATTTATGCCTGCCTAAGCATAAATTATGCCTGCTTAAGCACGAATTATGCCTGCTTAAGCATAAATTATGCCTGCTTAAGCATAATTTTTGCATTAGCATAAAGCATAAAGCATTAAGCATAAAGCATGAATTATGCCTGCTTAAGCATGAATTATGCCTGCTTAAGCATGAATTATGTCTGCTTAAGCATGAATTATGCCTGCTTAAGCATAAATTATACCTGCTTAAGCATAATTTATGCATGCTTAAGCATAAATTATGCCTGCTTAAGCATGAAAAAGTTAGTACACGAGTTGGTGGAAAACTCTTTTTAATAACATTTTTCTCTCATACGCTCCCCAGTAGTATTTTCGATAAAATAATAATAGTTTATCGCATTCAGAATGTTTAATGACCGAAAAAAAACATATATTGTAAATTAGAGTATTCCCTACTCCTCGTTGATCTCAAGCAACGGATTTTTATACTGAGCAGAGGAGCGGATTGTTCGCAGAAACTTGTGCAAAAATCGTGTGGTGTGACGGGAACCGAACCCGTGACCTTTCGCGTTCCGGGCGAATGCTCTCCCCACTGAGCTACACACGCACACATGATAATGCACATTTAAGGCCCATACAACATGCCCCCCTCTCAACACCGAGGTCTCTCGAGGTCTAGGGTCAGAGGTCTAGGCGCCTTTGTTTCTGCGAACTAGCTCATGCTCGGGTTTTCTACTTTTTTTTCTTTTTCTCTTTTTATCCTCTCTTCTCATCCCGGTTCGGCCCCCATGTAAATTAGAGTATTCCCTACTTCTCGTTGATCTCAAGCAACGGATTTTTATACTGAGCAGAGGAGCGGATTGTTCGCAGAAACTTGTGCAAAAATCGTGTGGTGTGACGGGAACCGAACCCGTGACCTTTCGCGTTCCGGGCGAATGCTCTCCCCACTGAGCTACACACGCACACATGATAATGCACATTTAAGGCCCATACAACAATATAGCACAAATACAGCTGTAAGCGAGACACTTTTTCTGAGGTGAGAATAGTTTAAACAATAAATGAATTCCATAGGTAATGAAAAACAAAAAGGCTGATTTTTATATCTTAAGGCGCTGTTCGACGAAAACACAGTTTATGGTAAATTGTTCCATCGCATAAATTACGCCTGCTTAAGCATGAATTACGCCTGATTAAGCAAGAATTTTGCCTGCTTAGCATGAATTATGCCTGCTTAAGCATGAATTACGCCTGCTTAAGCACGAATTATGCCTGCTTAAGCATAAATTATGCCTGCTTAAGCATGAATTACGCCTGCTTAAGCACGAATTAATCCTGCTTAAGCATGAATTATGCCTGCTTAAGCATGAATTATGCCTGCTTAAGCATGAATTATGTCTGCTTAAGCATGAATTATGCCTGCTTAAGCATAAATTATACCTGCTTAAGCATAATTTATACATGCTTAAGCATAAATTATGCCTGCTTAAGCATGAATTATGCCTGCTTAAGCATGAATTATGCCTGCTTAAGCATGAATTATGCCTGCTCAAGCATAAATTATGCCTGCTTAAGCATAAATTATGCCTGCTTAAGCATGAATTATGCCTGCTTAAGCATAATTTATGCCTGCCTAAGCATGAATTATGCCTGCTTAAGCATAATTTATGCATGCTTGAGCATGAATTATGCCTGCTTAAGCATGAATTATGCCTGCTTAAGCATGAATTATGCCTGCTTAAGCATGAATTATGCCTGCTTAAGCATAAATTATGCCTGCTTAAGCATAAATTATGCCTGCTTAAGCATGAATTATGCCTGCTTAAGCATAATTTATGCCTGCCTAAGCATGAATTATGCCTACTTGAGCATAATTTATGCCTGCCTAAGCATGAATTCTGCCTGCTTAAGCATGAATTATGCCTGCTTAAGCATGAATTATGCCTGCTTAAGCATAAATTATGCCTGCTTAAGCATGAATTACGCCTGCTTAAGCACGAATTATGCCTGCTTAAGCATAAATTATGCCTGCTTAAGCATGAATTACGCCTGCTTAAGCACGAATTATGCCTGCTTAAGCATAAATTATGCCTGCTTAAGCATGAATTACGCCTGCTTAAGCACGAATTATGCCTGCTTAAGCATAAATTATGCCTGCTTAAGCATGAATTACGCCTGCTTACGCACGAATTATGCCTGCTTAAGCATAAATTATGCCTGCTTAAGCATGAATTACGCCTGCTTACGCACGAATTATGCCTGCTTAAGCATAAATTATGCCTGCTTAAGCATGAATTACGCCTGCTTAAGCATAAATTATGCCTGCTTAAGCATAATTTATGCCTGCCTAAGCATGAATTATGCCTACTTGAGCATAATTTATGCCTGCCTAAGCATGAATTCTGCCTGCTTAAGCATGAATTATGCCTGCTTAAGCATGAATTATGCCTGCTTAAGCATAAATTATGCCTGCTTAAGCATGAATTACGCCTGCTTAAGCACGAATTATGCCTGCTTAAGCATAAATTATGCCTGCTTAAGCATGAATTACGCCTGCTTAAGCACGAATTATGCCTGCTTAAGCATAAATTATGCCTGCTTAAGCATGAATTACGCCTGCTTAAGCACGAATTATGCCTGCTTAAGCATAAATTATGCCTGCTTAAGCATGAATTACGCCTGCTTAAGCATGAATTATGCCTGCTTAAGCATGAATTATGCCTGCTTAAGCATAAATATACGCTTGTTTTTGTGGGTTGTGATAGATAGCCTGCTTGAAGCAGGCTGCTTCTATTGAAAGCTTTGAAACTACTGTTTTCAGAGAATTCTGACCTGCTGTTACGAGTGGATCCTGCTTATCATAGGCACATGTATCCCCAGCAACAGCAAGCACAACCCATTCCGGTTCCTTTCCCACCGCAGGTTAATTTCTAATCTAGAATTTTTACTTTAAATTTTTTTTATTGATTGATATTCTTTATCGCCAAAGGACAACTGGTTCAGGGTCATCGCCAACATGGTTGATAATGAGAAAACGAAAAAGTAGAAAATCTTCGGAAGAGGAATAAGCAACTGTGGCGTTGCACTGAAGAGTCTTGGTAGACCACTTAGCGAAACGCTAAGTACTTTAATGATGACCATAACCTCATAATTTTCACCTCGACCACTTTAATGATATCTCCCCTTTTGAGGTGAACTCCATCCTGAAACGAATAGCTCCGAAACTGAACTCGTCCCCTGACTTTATTCCAAGTAGACTACTCAAAAAATGTCTGGACTCACTGGCCATACCTCTCTCCATTATTTTCACCAACTCACTAACCTTAGGGCACTACCCTCTGGCCTGGAAAAAAGGAATAATCAAACCAGTTCATAAAAAGGGCCCCGCTCTCAGTTCGAAAATTATCGTCCTATCACTATGATGTGCTCTATGTCAAAGGTATTCGAGAAACTGATCTTCAATATAACTTATCAATATCTGGAAACCAATGGCATACTACATCCCAAACAACATGGTTTCCGTCGGAGACGGTCCACGGTAACATCCCTGGTAGAGGCTCATTACATTTACCTCACGCTTCAGAATAAAAAAATAGACTTTGACATCTGTCTAGTCGACTTTTCACGGGCTTTCGACTCTGTAAACATAAGATTTCTTGTTCACAAACTTGAAAAAGTGGGAATAACGGGCAACCTCCTCTATCTTATCCGTTCTTTTCTCACGAGCAGGTCCTCGAAAGTCTCAATCGGAGATACATTATCAGGCCCTAAAGTATACAACAGTGGTGTTCCCCAGGGGAGTTGCCTTGGACCCCTCCTCTTTTCAATATTTATAAATGATATCATGGAGCACATAGAGCCAGATGTCCATGGTTTTCTATATGCCGATGACCTCAAAATTTTTTCCAAAAACAGAGACTCTCTTCAGAAAAGTCTGGATTCCATTTCCGATTACTCACTGACCTGGGGACTTGTGATATCAACTCAAAAATGCTTTATCATGCACTGTGGTCCTAGGAATCCAAAAGTAACATATAACCTAGAAGACAATATCATACCAACTACTTCATTAGTGAAAGATCTTGGCATTACATTCCAGGAAGATATCACATTCTCTAAACATATTGAACTAACCTCCCTAAAGTCCCAAAAATGTATAAACATGATCTTTAGAGCCTTTAAAACCAAATCAATTAAAGTTCTGCTCAGAATATACACCACATACATAAGACCCCTTACTGAATATGGGAGTGAGGTATGGTCCCCAGTAACTATCGGTCTCGTTAACTGCATAGAAAAAGTGCAAAGATCATTTACACGAAGGTTACTACAAAGGGCGGGATTACCCAAAATGAGTTATGTTGCTAGACTGAATTTTCTTTCCATCTCCTCGCTTGAATATAGAAGAAACGTGGCCGATCTTGTGTTCCGAATCCATAATCCATAAATGAAGAAACGATCCATAAATGTCTGCACGGAAATATTCAAGTAGATTACTCAAATATGTTTAAACTTTGCCCATCGCCTTATTCGCTGAGAGAATCGAATAACTACAGAATATGCTTGCCGTGTAAATATCAAAGCAGAACAAGCACTTGTGCCTCAAGAATGATTAATGTCTGGAATAAGTTACCTTGCTCTTTGGTTTCTACAAGCTCTTCTAGCATTTTTAGAAATGAACTTATCAAGCTTGATTGTGATACCATTGTCACCAACTCTAGAATACATTTGTAATTCAAGTGCTTTGTTTCTTCAAATGTTTTGTTTTTGTTTCTCCTCTTTTTTCCATTATATTTGTGTTCTCGGTTAGCTCTCGAATGATAAAGAGTGAGTTGAATTTTTGAATTTCAAGTTATTATTGCGGATGAATAGTTCTTAATTGCTGATGAATAGTTCATAACTGAAGATACAAGCTTTGCTTACTTTGCTTTTTTTGTGTGCTTTCCCATTTTCCTAAAATGAAATGTTCCTCATTGTTCTTGTCATATTTAGATCTCACTTTCCATAACCTTCACTGAATTCACTTTTTTTGTGACAGTGTCATCTGTTTCGTCACTTAACATTATGTTTTGTTTGAAGCGGAATAAAGAATTGAATTGAAAAAAAAATACCGAAGAGATTCACGAAGTCTTGAGTACCAAGAAGACAGAAGAGAAATCTCGTAAATCAATGAAGTAGAGACGAGTAGAAGTCAGTGTGAAGAGGAAATTATAGACCCGACCATCTCCGGGGTTTGAAAAAGAAAAGAATTTTTTTGTTTTTTTTTGAAAAGAATGTTTTTTTTTGTTTTTCGTAGCCCTGAATACAAGATGTCTTCGTTGAACATTGAGCAACTTATGCACATTCTCCTCGTTGTTAGTCTTGTTAGTCCAGAGAGATACAGAGAAGGCGAAAATTTGTCAAGTTATGCTGTATAAAATAACTCCGCGGAGGTTTCAGAGTGACTTTCTATTGCTGCCTTTCTTTACCTTTTTTCTATCTCTTCATTTCTCTCTCTATTTCTCTTTTCATTTATTCATATCTCTCTTGAAACTTCTTTTTATCCTCTCTGTTTACTCCTTTTCTTTCCTATCTATTTCTCTCACTCTCGTTTTCGCTCTCTCTTTATCTCTCTTGCTCCCTTTAATTTTTTCGCTTACTCTCTCGCTATTCCTCGCTCTCACATTTAAATTCGACAAAACATTATCTTTGTGTCTTTTTTCTTTTTCAATTTTCGTAGAAATAGTGAATACCATGCATCATACATGGTCCGGCCGTGGCATAATGGTAGTGTGTTCTACTAATGTTCGAAGAGTCCCGAGTTCGACTCCCACTCGGACAGATCCACCCAAACCAAGAGGGTTAAGAAATATTGGTAGTGCTCTGGCACGAATCTGACTCTCCCCACTATTGCTCAACACACTAGCAAACATATAGCGAGCATTCACTGGTTCTACCAGGGCAGGTTTGTCCTGCATCTCAGGGAAGCGCGTACCCTACCGCAAAACGGGAACAAGCGCTAGGAAGATTTTTGTTATTATTATTAGTGAATACCATAAAAAAAATTCTTTGAAAGCTTTCGGATTACAAAGAGGTTTTTCGAAACATACATAATACATTTTATAATTGCATGGATATTAAACAGGAGAAATCAGCCCTGAAATCAATATTTCCGAGCTTCAGAAATGTAGTTAATCAGAAAACGTGTGGATATGAAAATACATTCTACACAAATAAAAAATTTTCCCGCTCACCTCCGCATTGTGTCAGAGTTCGCGATTACGCAATGTTAAAGCCAGAGTTAACAAAATTTACTCAAAGAGAAATTAGAAACTTTTTTATGCAGCTTCGCATAATTTTTTTGTCGGAGAGTTTTTACCGGTTATTTCTTTTTCAACCTGATCTTTTTAGCTGAGATCTTTCTTTAGGATTTAATTATTTGGCATGCTAGAATTCCAACTTACTTTGTTATAACAGAAGAGAAAAATAGCAGAGAGTAAAGCATTAAATGCAGAGAAACAGTTTTGAAAAAAATGTTTTTCCAGACGGAGCAATTTTCAATGATCCATTTGGATAATCGTAATTGATCTTTCCAGAAAAACTAAATTTTAGACTTTAAACCAGATTCAAATGTTATTTTTATGTTGAGTCAAACCCATCTTTGTAGCAAAAAAATCCCAATGGACCTTCTAAAGGGAACCAAATAAACCATTGAAGACAGAACTCGCTGCAAGGCCTTGAGAACTCTTTTTTGACTATAAATTGTTTTCTTTGAGAATGATTTAGAGTTAGCAAGATTCGGATAAAAAAAATTCAAGTGATCGACTTTTTCAGATGAACAGACCACCACCAATGCCTCTGAGTATTGATTATGGGCCCTCTCACGAAAACCAAGGCGACGGTTCAGGGCATGAATGGGTAAATGATTTGTGTTGTACGCTTGCCAAATATTGTTTGGAGCTGACTCATGAATAGGAAAGAAGATTCGAAAAACACTTCAAGTTTTGATTCTTTTTAAAATCATCGATCAGCAATGCCTCATTATATTGACTTTGGGCACTCTCAGGAAAGCAAAGTCGACCGTCAAAGACAGAACTTAGTGAATGATTTGATTCGAATGCTTGCCATGTCTTAATAACACAGTTTTGACTTATAATTATTTCGTTTGCTGTAAGAATGAAGTGTAAACGATATTCGACAAAAACAGCTTTAAAAATGATTTCAAGATGCAACGATCAACTATGCCTCAAAATATTGACTTTGATTACGGTCAGGAGGACCAATACGATCGTCAAGCACGGAACATGGTAAGTGAATTGAGTTAAAAGACTGTCATGCCTTACGAAGTCTTATTTAACATAGACTTTTCTCTTCGTTTTCAGTCAGACTGGTGGAGAGGATATGAGCTTAAAAAAGTAATCTTGATTTTTTCAGATTCATCGGCCAGGAGAATCAAGTCGACCAGCAATTGGGTACTCTCAGGAAAACCGAATCAACCCTCAAGGATTGAACTCTGTAACTGATTCGATAACTCTGTTCTAACTTTTTTGTTGTTGAAATAGGAAGCGGATTCGAGAAGAACAACTATTAAAACTTTTATTCTTTTAGATGAGCCGTTCAGCAATGCCTCAGAGTAGTGACTATGGGTAATCTCAGGTTAGCCAAGTCGACCGTTAAGGATAGAATTCTGTAAATCTTATGAAATAAATGCTCACGATCGAACAAAACTTCGGTTTTCATTTTTTCAACGTCTGAAATCAAACTTACAGAGTGTGATTTGAAGGAGAAAAAAAATTCAAACATGACTTTTTTAATGAATTATTCAGCGATGCATCAAATCTATGGGTCTTTGCAAGAAAACCAAGTCGGCCGTCCGGCACAAAATTGAATGGATCAAATTATTCAAATGCTTGACTATAAACTAGAATTTGGTTTAGGCTTGAAGTGGTCTCGTCTGCTTCCAAACATGTTGAGAAAGCTTGATTCCAAAAACAACGGTTGAATGCAAGTTTTTCCAGGTTAACCGAACAGCGATGAATCAGAACAATCCCTATGGGTTCTCGCGAGAAAACCAAGCAGACTTTAGAGAACAGAACATGGTAAATGATTTAATTCAAGTGTTATACGTTGAAAATATGGTTTTGGCTTTAAGTGGTTTCATTCACAACCAATTGTAAAAAGATCGATCGTGATGCCGAAAAGGTTCGATGATTAAAAAAAACAAAAGTTCAGATCAATTCATTTTCGTCGATGCATGTGACCAATCCGCAACGACTAGAAAAGGAAGCCGCTGAAATTCTATCGATGTCGGCCTTAGAGCTCAATACATTACTCGAACAAGAGTATTGGTACGGTCTTGAAGTTGAAACAATCCCATAAACTGTGTTTAAATTGATAATTTAAGCCAAATTTTTTTATCCAGTGAGTTTTTTAAGCGTTATGTAATTTTTTTTAAAAACCTTGGAACTATTCTTATAAAAAATTTGGTCGTTGGGTAATAATAATAATACTTTGGGTGATTTCGGAAGGGGCAGGTAGGGGGTGAGTTCGTTGACAATTATGATAACGGTTTAATTTTGAAAAGCGAGTCGACAATTGTTTAAATAGAAAACAAGCAAACAACCGTTCGGTAATTGTTTTCAGGAATAATCTTGAACCTGATGACCGCAAGATAAGAAGTTTAGCAATGAAAACAGGATTGGCGGTTGATGAGGTGCGACAATGGTTCACAACCCAGCGTTCAAGGCACGCAAGGGTTAGGATTATGATTTCGACTTGTAATGTCTATGCAGAGTGAAAATTTCGATAATATTACGATTCTATTCGCTAGTATAATACTGCTAGTACTCATCTCCTGAAAACAATTCTAACCTTTTCACGAATAATTACGAAGTTTATAAGTTTGTAAAGTTCATAAGTCAATCGCTCTTTTCATAAATTTTTGCGAAAGTTTTCTCACGGAAGTCTTCATAAAAATACTATGTTCACTTCTAAATTATTCACGAACTTAATAAATAGTACCAAGTTTTTTGCTAAATTTTCACAAATTGTTTATAAATTTCACCACCGTTCGTATTTAGTTATATTACATGCAAGAAAAAACCTTTTTCTTGCTACTTCTTTGCTTCTTTTGGCTTTGATGTCTACGATGATTTTATTTGTTCTGTTTAAATCATTAAAATCATGTTTTTTCTAGCGACAAAAACACTATGATAAATTTAATCACGGCCTAAAATTTGAAAAAAAAAAGAAGTTTTTTTATGCTTTACTCAAAAATTCACTTCTCGTTTTTTTTCTTTTTTTTCTTCTTCTCGTTTTTTTCTTTTTTTTTATAATGTTTCTCTTCTTCTCGGTGTTTTTCTTCTTTTTTTGGGGCAGTGATTGAATACATAAGCGGACGAAGTAAAGCGAAAGTAGAAGCGCTTATAAGCATTTATGAATATGAAGTTCACGAATTTACTTCGTAAATAGTTTATAATTGGTCCCTAGTCTCTTTCTTTTCATTTCCATCTCTCTCAGTACCTCGCGACTTGTTGATTTCGAAAAGAGAACAAAACAAACTTTAGCAGAGTTTGAAATCGAAAACTGTTCTACGCAGGAAGATTGAATTTTTGCTACTGATTTTTATCTTCAAGTAGTCGGAATTATTATAAAGCTTTTTTTGCAGTGGAAAAAATGTTGGCTTTAACGTCATTAAAAATGTTGGCTAATGATGATGATGAGTTGGCCAGAGACGGAGAGGATATTCGGCAGAGTGAGCAGACGGCGGGGCTCGAGAGCTAGAATAGCCACAAAAAATCCTTCTTATAAAAAAGTTCGCATTAAATCAAGTTATCCCAAGCACGGACACGATTTGTAATAGATCGCATATCATAAATTTAAACTGATAGAAAGAATAGAAACAAAAGAGAGAGA
Source organism: Allodiplogaster pararmata (assembly GCA_964056735.1). Classification (NCBI taxonomy): domain Eukaryota; kingdom Metazoa; phylum Nematoda; class Chromadorea; order Rhabditida; family Diplogasteridae; genus Allodiplogaster; species Allodiplogaster pararmata. The sequence continues at coordinate 13,658,458 of OZ057408.1, read as the reverse complement.
GAGAGAGAGAGAGAGAGAGAGAGAGAGAGAGAGAGAGAGAGAATACAATACAAACAATAACAAAAAAACAAACAATAACAAAAACATAACAACAAAAAAACAAAAAACAAAATCATTTTACATTCACTTAAAAGCTTCGAGATAGCTTCCCCGCCAAAAAGCCATTCCCGTACTTTCTTTTGATTTATTGTAAGAACAATCAGAGCCACTCTGAAACTTTTCCATGTTGGTGTAATGAAATCACTACGAAGAAATGATTCAGAACATGAATTGACTTACAGTACAATTGGATTATTTAAAACACATAGCAAACCCGTACGTTTGGATAGTAGCAGAAAGAAGAAGAAAAATTCAAACTGGCAGATGCGAATTGACTACAAATATTCCTTGAATTATTAAAAGGTCAATATGGATTAAAACATCAAATAAGTTTACCGCGAAAGTTTATCTATTGAGTTTGATGTTAGATGAGCAGTGCAATTGATTTAGTTATTTAAATGTCACCACTAGGTTATCAAGGTAATGAAGAGGATTTAGATGAGGAATAATGAGGGGAATTCTATGCGAAGGCTTTACTCTAATAGGTCAAATACTTAAAAAACCGTTAACGTATTCTGCTTATGACTTGTGCGAGTTTATGTTAAGAGAGCATTAAAATGGGTCGCATATGGTGAGTGAGGTCACTTGATTGGTCGAGAGGCAATCTGCACCTGAGCGATCTCTCTCAACTTCTTCTGCAGTTCAACAATGAGCTCCTCCCCTTGCGATACACTTCTCTCCAGATTAAATGTCATCTGGTTCCTTTTCTCGTTGGTTCCCAGCAACTCTCTCTTCCTTTCGCCATACATACCGTCTTCTACGGGGATGAGGTCGATCAATATCTCGATATCTTTTGCCGTTCTTGCGATGAGCCCAGCGAAAAGGTCACAGTTTTGCTCCGCTTCCAATTCCTTGGTGGTTCCGCTGACGGGACAGGCGGGAGCCGTCGCCTGCAGTACACCTACGGCATTGCACATAAAGGAGGCCTGGTCGTTGACTAAGTCCTGCAGTTGCGTCAGGCGGTCTGCCATCTCCTGCTAGAAGGCAAACTTGGGTAATTAAACCGTTTTCCCACGCGTTCGGGATCAAAAACTTCTCAAACTTCCTCTTTCTCTCTCATGCGCTTTATCTCTCAAAAACTTCTCAACTTTTCTCTCTCTCTCTCATGCGCGTTATCTCTCAAAAACTTCTCAAAGTCTCTCTCTCACACACGCGTTTGGGATCAAAAACTTCTCAAACTTCCTCTCTCTCTCTTGCTCGTTATCGCTCAAAAACTTCTCAAACTCTCTCTCTCACATGCGTTCGGGCTCAAAAACAACGCACAACAGTAGAGAGAGAAAGAGCAGATAGTTAGTAGAGGCAGCAGACAGCAGTACAGAGAGAGAAATAGCAGAAGTGGGCCTGTGTTCTATCACATGTTTTCTTACAGTGCAATTGCTTTCAGGTGGGTGCCTAAAGTAAAATTTACCCTAATATTGTAATATAATGTAATAATAAAAATAACCTAACAAACTATAATAATGAAAACAATTTTGCGCTTTTTTTATAAAGTCTTTGGGGTAACAATTTTTCCGGCGTTTTCATCCAGGAACATGATTTTTTTAATGAGAATACAAAACATGTTCAAGTTTGCCATTTTAACCTAAGGACCTAGCATGGATATGGAAAAAAGAGGATTTGTTTCAATTCATGCTTTCTAGACCCTGAAACCTCGAAGCCGGGATGCCTGATTAAGTAATGTAATCTTACCTGGGCAACCGAGGAGTGCAAATGAGACTCAAGTTGAAATTAGTTTTGCAGTAGCTATACGTTATGTCTACTGCAAATTATTTAATTTGTTAATTTATGACCTTGAGTACCTCGAATTTAACTTTTCTAGGATTGTCACTCTGGCCTTGCAGGTCCTCAGAATTATCACTCTGGCCTTGCAGGTCCTCAGAATTATCACTCTGGCCTTGCAGGTCCTCAGAAACTCATTGTTTAAGCTCAAAAAATCAACAATAAAAACACTACTATACTACGAATTTTCCATGTTTGATAAATTATCTTTGCGTATGAAATGGTATCTTTCTGAAAAAGGTGTTTTTAGCTGAAAGCCGCTACCGAATAATCAAAACCTGAATTCAACTGTTCAGGACCGTCGTACCAGCCACCAATAGTGGAGAATGCTGGTCGGCAGTACTCTTCTCCACCGTATGTACAGCCAAATCTGGCAAACTTACCGCAAGAGGTCGGTTTTTGATCCATTAGTTCAACTCCTCTAAAGCTCTAGCGAACATCAGCGGTTTGCATTGTAGAAATACTTTTTATACTTTCAGCAGCCTATGGGTTTCAATCCTGCCTCTTATGGCCAGTCGTACCCTTATCAACCGTATCCACAGCAAGAACTGGTCAGAACACGTCTCAAAGCCTTCTAGCGATATTTTACGCAGTCATTCTTAGTCCCTCGTACGTTGCAACGCTTCCTCGCTTAAGGTCTTTTTTGATGCAAAAGTTAAATTTCTTCAAGACAAACTTTTACTACAAATATTAGTTCGAGTGGCAGAAACGCCCTATATGAAAAGTTTGGGCTATTTTTTAGCCGAAGGTATGCTCCTCACGGACAGCAGTACTGTGATCAACCGTATACAGGGTTAATTCTAGTTAGTTCTCCACAAAAGCAGTACTGTAATCAACCGTACGTGGGACCGAATCCGGTTGGTTTTCTGAACAGAGAATTTGCCCGCGACTGAAGGTTTTTGTTAATAATCGTTCGCTTCGAGAGCTTTGAAACTTTAGCGTCTCAAAGCCTTCTAGCGATATTTTACGCAGTCATTCTTAGTCCCTCGTACGTTGCAACACTTCCTAGTCTTCGAGCGTTCCTTAAATATTTTCACGCCCACCCGATTTGTTCATATACCATGAAATCAATGAAAGTGAGCGGGTTCTAAATAATGCCTTGTTCTGTGCAGGCTATTCGTGTTCGGTAATGTAAGGGTTTGAATAATGCCTTGTTCTGTGCAGGCTATTCGTGTTCGGTAAAGTAAGGGCTTGAATAATGCCTTGTTTTGTGCAAGCTATTCGTGTTCGGTAAAGTAAGGGCTTGAACAATGCCTTGTTCTGTGCAGGCTATTCGTGTTCGGTAAAGTAAGGGCTTGAATAATGCCTTGTTTTGTGCAGGCTATTCGTGTTCGGTAAAGTAAGGGCTTGAATAATGCCTTGTTCTGTGCAGGCTATTCGTGTTCGGTAAAGTAAGGGCTTGAATAATGCCTTGTTCTGTGCAGGCTATTCGTGTTCGGTAAAATAAGGGCTTTACGTTCCAATCAACGTTTTATCTACTTTGTATAGCGTTTTTATGAGGCGACAAAAAGTTTAAGTGTTGAATCATAGATAACCTTGATTTTGAAACAAAAGGGTGAAAAGTAATAACGAAGGAAGAATTTGTTTTCATAGATGAAGAATGTTCAAGAATGTTCAACTCCAAAAACGGAGAGCTGTCCGAAAGTGATTCTTTTATTCGAATGTAGGCTCTTTTTGTTTACAGTTTTTTTTCTCTCATTATGCTAGATTTCAATTTGCATAGATTGCATGTGATAAATTTCATATATTTTGAACTTCAATATCATGCTTTCATCCTCGGAATGTCATTCATTAGAACATGAGTTCATGTTTTACTCATTGTATTGAAAATGAAAACACGTCGTTTTTTTGTTGAAAATATTTTGAAGGACGAATCATCAACGTACCCTATCAAACGTTATATTTCGGATTATTTTTTATCTGATTCAATATTTTTATCTAATTAGTATTTTTTCTAACGAACTACCTTCCAATACAAGACGCTTCTGTGAATGCCTGCCAAAAAGCCCTCGTACAGAAAAATGAAATTTTTTTATGGTAAAACATCACATAAATTTATTTTCTCTGACACTGTCTCAAGTCATCCGTTTCGTTTCCGCGTTATTACTGTCATGTGAATTTCAGTTTTGACTCGTGTGAAATTTTTTTACTATTTTTGATGTTTGAGCTGACAAAATGATCTTATTTTACCTATAGTATGTGCTCTGAGACAAATAAAAGATGGAAAAAGATGGAATCATGAGAAACACCGTGAGTAAAATGTTTTTAAACTCGGATGCTTTTCTTGAAGTTTCAAGTACCGCAAAAATGGATAGATGAATTTGAACAGCTGAAATGAGTAATGGAGCGTTAAAATTCAACTTTTCACTTTACTAAGTGATTTTCTGCTCGGGATTTTTTTGAACGCTCCAATGTCTCACCACGAATTACCTTGAGAAGAAAAATGGACTACGGTATTACTTTTATAATAACCTCAACTGTTGGACGTAATCCAAGAATTTAACAGAAAAATCGTCGCTTTATCTTAGAATGCATATTTTCGTTTTTCTATCTGTCATTTCTCTTGCTTTCGAAGGTTTAACGTCGCACGCGAAGGGTTATATAGCCATGATAAGTTTTTGAATTACAAACTTAACTCGTAATTACAAACTACAGAAACTTAACTCGTAGTTTTTTGATGTAAAATTTTTTTTTAACGTAAAAATAATATTTTTACTAATTTTACAACAAAAAAAAGTTTTTCAAGAATGCTCAAAATGATCAGCTATGAAAAAATTTCTCGAAACCGTAGCGTTTATAGTTTTTGAATTACAAACTTAACTCGTAATTACAAACTACAGAAACTTAACTCGTAGTTTTTTGATGTAAAATTTTTTTTAACGTTAAAATAATATTTTTACTAATTTTACAACAAAAAAAGTTTTTCAAGAATGCTCAAAATGATCAGCTATGAAAAAATTTCTCGAAACCGTAGCGTTTATATATTTATATATAGACAATTTGGTACTTGTCCAGATCGACGTATACTCCACTACTTTTCTCCTTCGGGGGGCGGAGTCACGGATTTATGACTAATTTTTTAATACGGTCTTGTTAGCGTAAACTATTACTAAGCCTAAGCGTATTTTAATGAAAAATAACGGAGAGGGATTAGAAAGAGAGGAAAATAAGAAAGAACAGGAGCAACATCCTGCAGCAAAATTCTTGGATTACGTCCAACAGTTAAGGTTATTAAAAAAGTAATACCGTAGTCCATTTTTCTTCTCAAGGTAATTCGTGGTGAGACATTGGAGCGTTCAAAAAAAATCCCGAGCAGAAAATCACTTAGCAAAGTGAAAAGTTGAATTTTAACGCTCCATAAGATTTAGGAAACAAAAGAAGGAACAAACACACGAGAGAGAGAGAAAGCGAGAGCAAATGAAGAAAGAGTTACGAACAATGAGAGGGAGAGATTGCAAAAGAACCTTCGTGACATATATTCATGCATACATCAATAAAAACAACAAAATATAATCACATCTGGGCGATTTAATTCGACCATGTTCTAGTAATGAAAAATACGAGTGGAAATTGTGATAAATATCTTACAACTATGTAAGTAGTTTCCTTACTTTCTGAGCGAATAGATAGAACTGTGGTTCTTAATGCCTGAACAATAAATAAATTGAAAAGTTTTTAATGGAGAACCAATGGGAGAAGTTAGGTAATTCATTTACCGTACATAGAATTCGAGCTCGGGTTGCTGATCTCTATACTAAAAGCTCCTTTACTTTTTTGAATTTTCCACTAATTCTGCGAAAATTACAAGCATTACCAGTACCGAACCTACGCAGTCAAATTTTGAAAATTCGTGCTTCTTTAGGCTTCAAATTGTATGTGCTTTTGACAGTTTGTATATTCAATGATGTTCCATGGAAAAAAATCATCCCGGTTTTCACAACAGCAAAGGAAGAATTGCGCACGCCAAGACCGGTATGAGTACTCTGAAAACTCTCGTTTTGGAAACATTCTGAAAAGTTCACAAAAATTCTTCAGTCCTAATTTAATATCAGTTTTGTGAAAATTTCCACTCCTACGGAGAAAAAAAATTTTGAGCAAAAAAGTCGGAAAAAACTTTATAGAATTTTTAGACTTAGATTTTCGACTAAGTCGGAAAACTTTTTTTCTCGAAAAATGTCGAAAAAACCGGAAAAATTGAAAAACGAAAAAAGTGCAACCCTGGTTCGAACCCCATGTTTATTTGTTTTGCAACATTTCGTATGTTGTTCAATTCGTGTTTTTTTGTTGTTTTTTTGTTTTTCCCTTCCTAATTTTACATAAAAATTATTGTTACATAAACAGTTAATTTTAAATTAAAAGGATTTTTACATTCAAAAACGCTTAGGCTTAGTAATAGTTTAAGCTAACGAGGCCGGATCACCGACACTTCGTATTCTCGACACTTCGTACCCGACACTTCGTACCCGACACTTCGTACCCTCGACACTTCGTACCGCGACATTTCGTACCCGCGACACTTCGTACCTCGACATTTCGTACCCACGACACTTCGTACCCGACACTTCGTACCGCGACATTTCGTATCTCGACACTTTGTACCCACGTTAATACGACACATCGTACCGTGACATTTCGTACCCCGAAACTTTGTTTGTAGTTTTTTTTGTATTTTTATTATTTAAGCTTGTTTACTTTACACTTAATTGTTCCGTTTGTAGTTTTTTTTTGTATTTTTATTATTTAAGCTTGTTTTCTTTACATTTAATTGTTCCGTTTGTAGTTTTTTTTTGTATTTTTATTATTTAAGCTTGTTTACTTTACACTTAATTGTTCCGTTTGTAGTTTTTTTTGTATTTTTATTATTTAAGCTTGTTTTCTTTACATTTAATTGTTCCGTTTGTAGTTTTTTTTGTATTTTTATTATTTAAGCTTGTTTACTTTACACTTAATTGTTCCGTTTGTAGTTTTTTTTGTATTTTTATTATTTAAGCTTGTTTACTTTACACTTAATTGTTCCGTTTGTAGTTTTTTTTTATTTTTATTATTTAAGCTTGTTTTCTTTACATTTAATTGTTCCGTTTGTAGTTTTTTGTATTTTTATTATTTAAGCTTGTTTTCTTTACACTTAATTGTTCCGTTTGTAGTTTTTTTTGTATTTTTATTATTTAAGCTTGTTTTCTTTACATTTAATTGTTCCGTTTGTAGTTTTTTGTATTTTTATTATTTAAGCTTGTTTTCTTTACACTTAATTGTTCCGTTTGTAGTTTTTTTTGTATTTTTATTATTTAAGCTTGTTTTCTTTACACTTAATTGTTCCGTTTGTAGTTTTTTTGTATTTTTATTATTTAAGCTTGTTTACTTTACACTTAATTGTTCCGTTTGTAGTTTTTTTTTGTATTTTTATTATTTAAGCTTGTTTACTTTACACTTAATTGTTCCGTTTGTAGTTTTTTTTGTATTTTTATTATTTAAGCTTGTTTTCTTTACACTTAATTGTTCCGTTTGTAGTTTTTTTGTATTTTTATTATTTAAGCTTGTTTACTTTACACTTAATTGTTCCGTTTGTAGTTTTTTTTTGTATTTTTATTATTTAAGCTTGTTTTCTTTACATTTAAGTATTCCGTTTGTAGTGAGATATTTTGCAGTTGCGTAGTGCGTCGTGTGTCGTGCGTGCATGCATGCGTATCTTATGCAAAACATCGCGGGCTGACCTTGTCTATCGGCTGGCCTTGTCTAGTGGTCCTCTGACGGGGAGTGCCAAAATTTTTAATGTAAAAATAGTTTTCTAATCTAAAAATAATTTTTTTAATGCAAAAATGACTTTTTGTAAATGTAAGTAAGTCAGAAGTATGACCCATGGAACCTCTGGTAGGGGGAGGGGGCATAAACGCAAACAATGCCCTCAGCCACCTTGCTCTAATTTCCATAAAATCAAAGGCTCTTTCTAACCTTAGGGGCCACGCTTCACTTCATAGGGGCTAGGTACTTTCAACTCTTTTTTTCGCCAAGGCTCAGGTGTATTTTACGCTCACGAGGCCGGTTTAGGAACAAGACCATACCACTTAGAAATTAGGCCATAAGAAATGCACTTCTTTCATCTTTTTTTGGATAGACGAGTGACAGCAATAAATGAAAACAATCGCAATCCCGGATGTTTTGTGATATATATATATATATATATAATTTGAGTTATCATAATTTTCAGTTACTAGTTGTTCCATTTCTATCTAGAATTGTCGAAGATCTCAATAACTTTTGTTTATACTATTCTAGGTGTGTTCAGTTTTTTCGCGATTCTTTTCGAAGATGAAAAAACATGATAATCAAAATTATGATAACACATTTAACACGGGTGATTGAAACATCTACTGTACTTTATACGCGAAATTTTGTTGAAAGACCTTATAACTGTGATCAGAGCCGAAATCTCGAGCTATATGCGAATACTTTTGAATGCTAACTTGGTGAGAAATAACTTATTGTAGATGCGTATTTCGTGGAAGAATGCTTGTAAGTTTGAGCAGCTCCAGGAAGACGAGGAATAACTTTGTTTTGTTCGATGTGCAGACTGTAATTTGAATGTATTATATGGGCTGCGGCGTGACAGGAAGCGCTTGCTTAGTTTTCGAGCAATATCCTAGGAAACATTCAGAGTATCTTAGTCCATTCTCATGAATTCTTTTAGCATCTTGCGCATAAATTTCAGGAACGACTTTGAAAATTTTGTTCCGAGTGTTTTTTTCTGATTTCAGGAATGAAAAAAATGAATGTTCTGTGTGTAGTGGGATGCCAGAATGTCATTGTAGTTCGAAGTTGTTGTGAGATGTCAGGAGGTTAAGACAGTTGAATGTTCGACGTTTTTTTGTATCTAAGCTTCTTTCCATCATGTTTCAAGAAGTCATCTTGGATCGAATACATTTATTCTTTCATGATAGGTCATACTTGGTAATTAACTCATCGGTTTTTAATAACAGGTGATACATGCAAATAATGAGCGAAATATTACTTATAAAGAGACTACTAGCGGCTTCAGTAACACTTCTGGAAGAAACTTTTTCTAATGAAAGAACCCCGCCTCCATTCTTGAAGCGTTCCCTTGTCACCAAGCCACCCTGGACAAGATGAACAGATTAATTGTGTAAACAGGGAACATATAACAAGATAGTTACACAGATAAAAAAGGAACAATGATGACTGCTCAACCCTCCCTCAGTTCTTGTATCCTCTGGACGCTCTTCTTCCTCTTGCTTGCTCAAATTTACGGCCCTTGGAGCGAACAAACGGTTTGACGTGTGATCCGGGCACTCCAGGAGCACCAAAGTGATGCTGTGCTTCACGAGATTTGCAGGGGCCCTGGTCAAAAAACTTTTATCTCTTTAATTACGAAATCTAAAACACAGAATTAGTGAATCAGCTTCGTCGATGTTAGTGATCCTCTCAAGAGGACATGTAAAGCCTTGAATAAAATCTATAATTCGGCAAAAAATGTAGCCCTTAAATCAATATTTTCAACAAATCTCTACGATAAAATCAAATCGTTCATGATTGTTATGACAATGCAAAAGACCGTAAACCGCAAAAAGGGAAAAAAAATTCTAGGGCTACCGACCTGCCGAACCTCTCCCTGCCGACCCTCTTTCTCCTCGAAATGAATGTATCTTCTCTCTAAAAGTGAAAGTGAAAAATCTCCATTTCTTCACATAAATATAACGTTTTGAGTTATATTTCAGCCTCAACCGCCAAGTCTTGTCCTTACTTATCCTCCCTCTCCTCTCACATTGCCCTATCCCAACTCATTATGTGACCTAAAGAGACATTTATTTGTTTAAATATATATCTCACTTTCCCAATCGAAAACCAACCTCCTTTCTATTGTTGCGTAAGATGGGGAACTCCGCGCTGCTCGCCGCAAACGAAGATCCGACGACGTTTCAGAGGAGGTCGCGGCTTCTTGATGGTGTCCCACTTCTGAGGAATCGGCGCCGGTTTGTTCTGAAGGAAATGAAGTCTGAATGAAATATATTTTTTAAAAAAACATTAAGAAGTGAAAAAATAGTGTGAAGAAACTGCTGGAGAAAATAACTTTTGTTCGAAAAACCAAGATTTTTCTCTGACCCGCCCTGCGATTAAAAAAATCTATGCGCTCCCCAAATACTCCGAAAAAACATTGGAATCTATGCACTTGGAAAAAAATTTCTCGGAATTTTCGTTGGGAAAACCCAAATCTTTGAAAATTTGAATTTTGAACTCTGAAATTTCGAAAATCTATGCACTCCAAAAAAGTTGTGCAGGTGCTGCAGGTATCTATGCGATCTCAAAAAAATCTGGAAAATAAATACAAATCAATGCACTCGGAAAATTTTCGATGAGAAAAATTTCTAAATCTTTGAAATTTAGGGATCTATGCGCTTGAAAAAAATGTGCTGGTAATAAGATTGTTACAAACGGAACAATTAATTGTTACAAACGGAACAATTAAGTGTAAAGAAAACAAGCTTAAATAAAAAAAAATACAAAAAAAAAACTACAAACGGAACAATTAAATGTAAAGAAAACAAGCTTAAATAATAAAAATACAAAAAAACTACAAACGGAACACTTAAATGTAAAGAAAACAAGCTTAAATAATAAAAATACAAAAAAACTACAAACGGAACAATTAAGTGTAAAGTAAACAAGCTTAAATAATAAAAATACAAAAAAAAACTACAAACGGAACAATTAAGTGTAAAGAAAACAAGCTTAAATAATAAAAATACAAAAAAAAACTACAAACGGAACAATTAAGTGTAAAGAAAACAAGCTTAAATAATAAAAATACAAAAAAACTACAAACGGAACAATTAAATGTAAAGAAAACAAGCTTAAATAATAAAAATACAAAAAAAACTACAAACGGAACAATTAAGTGTAAAGTAAACAAGCTTAAATAATAAAAATACAAAAAAACTACAAACGGAACAATTAAGTGTAAAGAAAACAAGCTTAAATAATAAAAATACAAAAAAAACTACAAACGGAACAATTAAGTGTAAAGTAAACAAGCTTAAATAATAAAAATACAAAAAAACTACAAACGGAACAATTAAGTGTAAAGAAAACAAGCTTAAATAATAAAAATACAAAAAAACTACAAACGGAACAATTAAATGTAAAGAAAACAAGCTTAAATAATAAAAATACAAAAAAAACTACAAACGGAACAATTAAGTGTAAAGAAAACAAGCTTAAATAATAAAAATACAAAAAAAACTACAAACGGAACAATTAAATGTAAAGAAAACAAGCTTAAATAATAAAAATACAAAAAAAACTACAAACGGAACAATTAAGTGTAAAGTAAACAAGCTTAAATAATAAAAATACAAAAAAAACTACAAACGGAACAATTAAATGTAAAGAAAACAAGCTTAAATAATAAAAATACAAAAAAAAACTACAAACGGAACAATTAAGTGTAAAGAAAACAAGCTTAAATAATAAAAATGCAAAAAAACTACAAACGGAACAATTAAATGTAAAGAAAACAAGCTTAAATAATAAAAATACAAAAAAACTACAAACGGAACAATTAAGTGTAAAGTAAACAAGCTTAAATAATAAAAATACAAAAAAAAACTACAAACAAAGTTTCGGGGTACGAAATGTCACGGTACGATGTGTCGTATTAACGTGGGTACAAAGTGTCGGGATACGAAGTGTCGCGGTACGAAGTTTTGGGTACAAAAAGTCGCTCATACGAAGTGTCGAGGGTACGAAGTGTCGCGGTACGAAATGTCGCGGTACGAAGTGTCGAGGGTACGAAGTGTCGGGTACGAAGTGTCGGGTACGAAGTGTCGAGAATACGAAGTGTCGTGATACCACGTAGATCTGGACAAGTATATTATTTTACCGTAAAAATAACAGCGAGAGGGATGAGGAGGAAAATGAGAGAGAACAGGAGCAACATCGTACATCAAAATGCATGGGGGAGGAGCCTACGTCTAACTACACAAGTGCCGCGGAGTCATCTGAACAACAAAAGCTAGAGATGGTTTTCCTTTTCATCGCATCATGCCTAATAATTTTTTTGTGAAACCAGTGTAATAGAAAGAACAGTGTAATATTTTAATTGTGCTTCGACTCGTCTGTTTTTTATTTGTTGAGATTATTGAAATCTTGTCTTCTCGTTATTTCGACAATGATCGAATCATGCTTATTGATTTTTTTTTTGTAAAAAAACCAGTTACCCATTACAGAGAACCTTGAATTTTTTAAAATTCTGTTTTGACTCTTCTGTTTGTGTTAATCGATATTGTGATGGAAAATTTTGATGGAATATTTTTCTTTGATTATTCCGTAAATGTTTGTTTAAAAAGATTTTATCATGCTTGTTGGAAAAAAGTTTGTTGATTTAAAGTGTTCATTACATTCCATATAAAAACGCAATTTTTGTTTTGAATTGGAAGAAAAAATGAAAAAAATGAAGAAAAAGAAAAAAGGAAGAAAATCTCGCAATTTATGGGCGAGGTTTAATACAGCACACTTTTTTCCAAGTGAACAATATTATTGACCACAACTGAACAGTTTCGCAGTTCGCGAATTAGCGCTAGGTGGGGCGAGTTTTACTACAGACTGAACAATATAAAGGGCATTATGAACATCGTCCCCTTTATATTGTGCAGAAAATGTATCAAAAGTGATCAATTTTTCCGTTTACCCTCAGCATTGATCGTTCCGATTCCATGTCCTCCATGTTCTCTCTCACGACCTTGTCGATCTGAACCGATGTGAGCGTTAAAATCTCCGCCGATTAAGATGTCTTCATGAGACTCTCGGAGTTTGATAACTTCCTCTAGAGAGTCGTAGAAGTCCTCCTTATCAGCGTCGCTACATCCTTGTTGAGGTGCATATGCTGAGACGACAAGGAAGTGATTGTTGGACGAAGAAATTCGGACGGCCATGACTCGATCTGTAGAGCGAATGACTTCGGTTACATCATCAGCAATTTTCGAGGAGAGGATAATGCCAACACCATTTCTTGTTGATGACGTGCCATGGTATATCAGCTTGTATCCGTCTCCTATCGGCTTCGACTTGCTTCCTCTCCATTTCGTTTCCTGTACAGCAGCAATGTCAACCCTTCTTGCTTCTAGCATTGCGGCCAGCTCTCTACTGCGTCCCGTCAGTGTTCCAACATTCAATATGACGAGGCGAATTTGGGCTGTACGCCGCGCAGACATACCCCGCCCATGGGTAGCTGCCTGTCCTCGCATATTTGACGGTCCTAGCGGACAAGGTAAGACCGCGTCGCTTCCGGGGGACGCCCTAGCTTTGGTGATATATCTTGAAGAACTTGAAGCCATGGTTTACAACAAGGGTATTCATGCGATCGGCCTGTTGAGTGGATGGTCAATCCAGCCTGGCATCGCGGAACGTGTTTGTCGGGAGTTCCTGCTAATCCTTGACCGTAGAAAAGCAGAAGATTAATCGAAAAGACGCCTCGACTCGTGTGGCCTGGACTAACCCCTCTCCGCCTGGCCAACTGGCGGATAGAACCACTGCCGGAAGTGGACTCGTCCAAAGGGGGCCCAATTTTAGCCTCACTCAGAACGTCGTGATTCCGGCAATCACGGTAGTAGGGCTGAGTGAGTTTACACCTTCCCACCGACTTTGAGGTATTGGGGCTAGGGAAGTGTAATAGAAAGAACAGTTTAATATTTTAATTGTGCTTAGACTCATCTGTTTTTTTATTTGTTGAGATTATTGCATTTTTTCTTCTCGTTATTTCGACAATCATCGAATCATGCTTGTTGATTTTTTTTTGTAAAAAAAACAGTTACCCATTACAGAGAACCTTGAATTTTTAAAAATTCTGCTTTGACTCTTCTGTTTGTGTTAATCGATATTGTGATGGAATATTTTGATGGAATATTTTTCTTTGATTATTCCGTAAATGTTTGTTTAAAAAGATTTTATCATGCTTGTTGGAAAAAAAAGTTTGTTGATTTGAAGTGTTCATTACATTCCAGAGAAACACGAAATTTTTGTTTTAATTTGGAAGGAAAAAAAGAAAAAGAAAAAACTCAAGAAAAAGGAAGAAAATCTCGCAATTTATGGGCGAGGTTTAATACAGCACACTTTTTTCCAAGTGAACAATATTATTGACCACAACTGAACAGTTTCGCAGTTCGCGAATTAGCGCTAGGTGGGGCGAGTTTTACTACAGACTGAACAATATAAAGGGCATTATGAACATCGTCCCCTTTATATTGTGCAGAAAATGTATCAAAAGTGATCAATTTTTCCGTTTACCCTCAGCATTGATCGTTCCGATTCCATGTCCTCCATGTTCTCTCTCACGACCTTGTCGATCTGAACCGATGTGAGCGTTAAAATCTCCGCCGATTAAGATGTCTTCATGAGACTCTCGGAGTTTGATAACTTCCTCTAGAGAGTCGTAGAAGTCCTCCTTATCAGCGTCGCTACATCCTTGTTGAGGTGCATATGCTGAGACGACAAGGAAGTGATTGTTGGACGAAGAAATTCGGACGGCCATGACTCGATCTGTAGAGCGAATGACTTCGGTTACATCATCAGCAATTTTCGAGGAGAGGATAATGCCAACACCATTTCTTGTTGATGACGTGCCATGGTATATCAGCTTGTATCCGTCTCCTATCGGCTTCGACTTGCTTCCTCTCCATTTCGTTTCCTGTACAGCAGCAATGTCAACCCTTCTTGCTTCTAGCATTGCGGCCAGCTCTCTACTGCGTCCCGTCAGTGTTCCAACATTCAATGTGACGAGGCGAATTTGGGCTGTACGCCGCGCAGACATACCCCGCCCATGGGTAGCTGCCTGTCCTCGCATATTTGACGGTCCTAGCGGACAAGGTAAGACCGCGTCGCTTCCGGGGGACGCCCTAGCTTTGGTGATATATCTGGAAGAACTTGAAGCCATGGTTTACAACAAGGGTATTCATGCGATCGGCCTGTTGAGTGGATGGTCAATCCAGCCTGGCATCGCGGAACGTGTTTGTCGGGAGTTCCTGCTAATCCTTGACCGTAGAAAAGCAGAAGATTAATCGAAAAGACGCCTCGACTCGTGTGGCCTGGACTAACCCCTCTCCGCCTGGCCAACTGGCGGATAGAACCACTGCCGGAAGTGGACTCGTCCAAAGGGGGCCCAATTTTAGCCTCACTCAGAACGTCGTGATTCCGGCAATCACGGTAGTAGGGCTGAGTGAGTTTACACCTTCCCACCGACTTTGAGGTATTGGGGCTAGGGAAGTGTAATAGAAAGAACAGTTTAATATTTTAATTGTGCTTAGACTCATCTGTTTTTTTATTTGTTGAGATTATTGCATTTTTTCTTCTCGTTATTTCGACAATCATCGAATCATGCTTGTTGATTTTTTTTTGTAAAAAAACAGTTACCCATTACAGAGAACCTTGAATTTTTAAAAATTCTGCTTTGACTCTTCTGTTTGTGTTAATCGATATTGTGATGGAATATTTTGATGGAATATTTTTCTTTGATTATTCCGTAAATGTTTGTTTAAAAAGATTTTATCATGCTTGTTGGAAAAAAAAGTTTGTTGATTTGAAGTGTTCATTACATTCCAGAGAAACACGAAATTTTTGTTTTAATTTGGAAGGAAAAAAAGAAAAAGAAAAAACTCAAGAAAAAGGAAGAAAATCTCGCAATTTATGGGCGAGGTTTAATACAGCACACTTTTTTCCAAATGAACAATATTATTGACCACAACTGAACAGTTTCGCAGTTCGCGAATTAGCGCTAGGTGGGGCGAGTTTTACTACAGACTGAACAATATAAAGGGCATTATGAACATCGTCCCCTTTATATTGTGCAGAAAATGTATCAAAAGTGATCAATTTTTCTCTGTGTGTATATATACTCCTCGCGCTTGTTCCCGCCTCGCGGCAGGGTACGCGCTCCCCTGAGATGCAGGACAGACCGATCCTGGTAGAACAAGTGATAACTGCTCGTGTCTCTATCAGCAGTGGGAAGAGTAAGATTCGTACCAGAGCACTACCAAAATTTCTCAAAACCCTTGGTTTGGATGGATCTGTCCGGGGTGGGTGTCGAACTCGGGACTCTGCTCACGATAGTCGAACACACTACCATTATGCCACGCCCAGACCTATATATATATATATATATATATATGTATACGGGGTGCGGCAAATTTTAACGTGGACAGTATTTTTTCCTATAAAACTTAACGGATTAAGCAAATCAAACAAAATTTTCATCAAAGTTTATTCAATTAGTTTGGGATATAACTGCAATTTCAAATTTCGAACAAAACTGCAGTTTCAAATTTCGAACATCCGTTTTTCATTGACACAGGCGCGGAGTCGCTTGTGGAAGGCACCCACCGTGGTGAACAGGTAAGCGACGTCTAGATCATCTCACGCCTTCTGTAGGGCGCGCTACTTTCCAAATTCTTATGTGGAGAAGCACAGGCCTTGCTCTCAGGGACCGACCACACAGAGAAGTCCAGGGGATTATATAATATATATATATATATTTATTTATGTGTAGTAGCATTTATGCTTTCTGCTACGAGAATAGGTCGAAACACCATCACGCAAACTGTCGCACTCAAAACGGCTCTACTAAGATATAAACGGCACTGATTTATTAACGCTGTCTTTGTAATGCTACATATCCTTCTCATTAGTGGTTCACTTTTACGTTCTGAACACGCACAGCTTTATGACTGTGGAATTTTTGTCAAAGTAACGGGTAATTAAGAGAGAGAGAAAGAGAGAGAGAGAGAGAGAGAGAGAGAGAGAGAGAGAGAGGGAGAGAGAGAGAGAGAGAGAGAGAGAGAGAGAGAGAGAGTGAGAGAGAGGGAGAGAGAGAGAGAGGTACGAAAAGGAAAAAAATAACATTTTTATTTCAAAAGATCAGCAAGCTCGCTCGTGTGGTCAAATGGATTGTATACTTTTAGTGTCCCTTTTTGGCGTTCTTCTGTCATCATCTCTGCTCATTTCACTCTTTTTCGTACGCTCTTCCATTGTACAGGTTGAAAACGACGATGAATGAGAGCAACCCGCATATAAAAAGGGATATACAGAAAGAGAAGAAAAAAAGATGGAGTAAGGCAGTGTAGAAAAAAAGGGAAAGATAGCAAGAAAACTTCATCCGATTCATCCGTTCGCGGTTCGAAAACCTTGAAATCAAAATCGTCACCGTAATTAATCAAAATTCAGTGTGCGTTCTATATACATAGTCAAGGAAAGATGCAAAACTAGGCCATTCAAAAATTTACTGTGTGTTCATTAGATTCATCGTTACTAATCACCGTCTACTAACCATCTACAAAGATTATATAACTTATTGTTAGAAGTTTTAAAAAATTTCTTTGTTTCAAACATCAAATTTAAAGTGAACATTCAGATTTTTTTGCGATTGAATAACTTTAAGTCCAAACTTCGGGAGTTTGTTGTAATAAAGGCATCGCTATATATTCTTCTTCTCTAAAAGTTTTTCCTCGAGATTTTTTAGATGCCTGCATCGTCAATCTAGACCTTTTTCATTCCAAGAACCCCAATTTAGATTTTTTTTTCAAAATTTTAGCTGCAAAGCCCTTCATGTTCAAGGCATGAACCATGTCCCTCCCTGTTCTTTGTATTTTTTTCAGAAACCACTTTCATTTCTCATCTCACTCTTCCAAATCTTTGACGTTTTCTTCTCAACACTTCGCTTTGAATCATTCACTGCTTAATCATAGAATGAAGATCGCTACAGTACCCTTTGAGTCATTCGCTGTTTTATCATAGAATAAAGATCGCTACAGTACCCTTTGAGTCATTCGCTGCTTTATCATAGAATGAAGATCGCTACAGTACCCTTTGAGTCATTCGCTGCTTTATCATAGAATGAAGATAGCTACAGTACCCTTTGAGTCATTCGCTGCTTTATCATGTAATGAAGATCGCTACAGTACCCTTTGAGTCATTCGCTGCTTTATCATAGAATGAAGATCGCTACAGTACCCTTTGAGTCATTCGCTGCTTTATCATAGAATGAAGATCGCTACAGTACCCTTTGAGTCATTCGCTGCTTTATCATAGAATGAAGATCGCTACAGTACCCTTTGAGTCATTCGCTGCTTTATCATAGAATGAAGATCGCTACAGTACTCTTTGAGTCATTCGCTGCTTTATCATATAATGAAGATCGCTACAGTACCAACAAAAATTCACGAATATTTCATTAATTGAATACAGATGAAGAGAACCAAGGCAATAATCAACGATTTTCTTCAAAAAAAGGCTAGCACACATTGCAAACAGCCGATATGATTCTTGAGTCTCCGAAATGAAATCCCTCCTGAATGATGTAAATGGCCCTATCCATCATATGATTCGTGGTAGCTTACCAGATTGATCTTTGTAGCTTACCAGATTACTCCTGATAGCCTATCCGGGATCAATATAACCCTATACACTTCATAAACTGCTTTCAATACATACTATATAATATGATGAGCGAGATCAACTAGCGAATTCAATTTTAACACGTTCTTAAACCTGAATAATAACAACAACATTCAACAAAGTGTAAAATCCCTACAAAAAGAATAAAACGTCTTTTCTAAAACTTCTTTTGATTCCATGTCAGCAACTGAAATGCTGTAACAGTTCAGAAGTTTCTCTGCGCGTCTCCCGTGGAGAAAAGAAGTGGCGACCCAGGAGATCCAATATTGCGGCCTGGTCGCTAGAATGGAATTTACTTACACATAATTTCTTCATTCACTATTTCATCAATGCTTATTTTCAGTTCAAGCTGCCGATCAATTTAGAACGGAGAACAACTCTTTTAACGTTCACCTGTTGAACCAAATTCTTTTTTTATTTAGTCAATTTTTTTGAAGATAAAGGTTTAGGTGTGAGAGCTACCGTAAAACTTGCTTGAGTTTGGATTTTTTCTCCTCTTTTTTTTAATATGCCTACAGGCGTTCAGCGAACCACGCTGCCAGATGATTGCTTCTGAAATACTACCTGGTTGAGATGCCTTATGGCGCCTCTGTCCACAGGAGTAGACGTTGGATGGTATCCAGAAGACGAGTTGGGTGCTGAAGAATTTCGTAGCTTAGGTTAATCTTTTTATACCGGTGACTTGTAATTTTCGAAATCAAACGTACTTTTTTTTCTCGAATTTTTGCCTTCTCTTATCTTACTTTAGTCCTCCTTCCTATTTTTAGGGTTCCATGTGACATGATCACTACTGTTTAGGGTTCCTTGTGACATGATCACTACTTTTTAGGGTTCCTTGTGACATGATCACTACTTTTTAGGGTTCCTTGTGACATGATCACTACTTTTTAGGGTTCCTTGTGACATTATGACTACTTTTTAGGGTTCCTTGTGACATGATCACTACTTTTTAGGGTTCCTTGTGACATGATCACTACTTCATCATAGTTTTTTCTGAGCACTCACTGAAGAGCTCACCTAAGCTCAAATCAGGCTGCTCTTCAGTTCAATATGAAAATATCCAACCATTTCTTTAGTATATGAATCAGTCATCTTATCCTTGACTTGGTTACTGCAATAGTGAATGAGTAAGGGCAGTACTGACAAGGTGACATACTCATCGCACTACTATCCAGAGTGCGTCCTCCCCCTCCAAAGAAGCTCATGGAGTTGTTGAGGGTTGAGGGTGCCCTGGGGGAAGAGTCCGGCTGCTCTCCGTTTACAGTACGCCGCGAAGAGACATACACGTATACTGAAAGTGCATTCTTGCACTAATTATAATATTTTTAAATATTAATAAGATTGATGAAAATACTTATTATGATTATAATAATGATACAATAAGTTAATCTGGTAAAGATAGCTCCGTTAAATTCATCACTCACACACATAAACAAGTGAGAGAAAATTTTTTGCCTTATTTGAACCTGAAATGAAGGCGATCGCGATTAAACAGGTGAAAATCATCACTGGGAAGAGATGAGAAAAACGCGATATGAATATCAGGACGAACTCCATCACACCCTTGCTTTCCAGAGCTGCAATACAACATTAAAATCTCAACAAACCTATCAAAAACCAATTTGTTCGAACTAACTTGAAAAGCTCTTTTCAATTGCTTCTGTCTATAAACTTCCAACTTAAACATTCTCAAGTTTTTCAAAAAACTGGGAACCATGTTACAAATTTGTGAAATGTTTCCAATGTCTCAAAAAGTCTAGTTTATGAAATAATAAATCATCACAAAACTGATTTTTTCAAATAGAATTGAAATTAATTGGACAGTTATATTCGAACTTAAAAGTTTGAAACAAATTATTACCGTAGTACATGTGCTTGGCGCTGTCTCCCACCAGACGAATCTTCACGGGTACGGTAGCTTTCTGACCACTTCGCTCACTCTCCACTCCTATTACACACTTTTCCGCATACTCAGACCATAGGGCCGCCGAACGGACATTCAACTGAAAACACAGTAATACTCTAGAGATTTATCTCGTAGTGTGTGAGAGATTAAAAAGAGAGAGAGAGAGAGAAAGCGAGAGTGAGATAGGGAACGACATTAAGTTATGAAAGTGAATCACCGACCGATTACTATCAACAGATATCTTACCAAATTGTGTGAACCAGCACTAATTTCGACCTAATCCTTTAAAAATTCGTCTTTGGGTTGACAAACTTGCAAATGCTACAATGTTACTCGGACTTTCCATACGATGCTCCTCTTGACATCTATGAAGTAGCGTGTCAAACTCACTGTCACATGATAGACAACTGTAGCACCCGCTTGTAGAGCCTTCTCTGCTAGGGTGGAAGACGCAGAGAGGGCGGTTATCGATATTACATCTCCAGAACACGCCGTAACTTTTATATCACCAATCTGGTGGTTGGGAACGCGGATCTGGAAGGCCTCATATATCGATCAACAACTACTCCATCAATTAATCAATTTCCTATCTTGAATGCATTTAAACATACAGATAAACGTTATAATTGTCTCAAGAGCGAGCTCATATTGAATAGTTTTCAGGGCTAAACTTAATTAACTTCATTTATTCCACGTAATTTTTGGGAGGAAGGCTCTCCCCTTTAACATCTTCCAAAATTTTTCATTCGAATAAATAAACTTTTCAGAGTAACAGACTTAGAGATTAAAAGATAAATACCGTGTAGAGAATAAGAGATCAATTGTGAAGAGCCATTACCAAGTTGCCGATACTCACCGACAATACATCCGAAGGACGATCAAAGTTGGATAGAGATATCTCGCTTGTGAGCACGTCGAATGCGAAATAGAAGACAGCCGAGGCATCAGCTGCCATTTTCTGAGAGCCGCCATGGTGAGCTTTTGATTCTCTCCCAAATGTTCCGCTACTCTATTCTATTTGAAGAAAATTAAACAAAAATTCACCGCTAATTCTAGCGCAACCACCACATCGCTTAAAGATGCTAACTCATGAGTGAGCAGAGATAGAGAGAGAGTGAGATAGAGAGAGAGTGAGCAGAGAGAGAGATAGAGAGTGAGAGTGAGAAGAGAGAGAGAGTGAGAAGAGAGAGAGCAGAGAGAGAGAGAGAGAGAGTGAGCAGAGAGAGAGAGAGAGATAGAGAGAGAGTGAGAAGAGAGTGAACAGAGAGAGAGAGAGAGTAAGCAGAGAGAGAGAGAGAGAGATAGAGAGATCATAGCAACAAAAAAAAGGAGCGAGATCAAGACAAAAGGGCAAGGAAGCGGACTATGAGATAAGTTCGTTTGAGCTGGAAAACATTTGTTTCCTCCTGGTGACCTATAGACTTTTCCCAACCTTTTCTTGTCCCCCAAGCAGCGCTTTGACTCGCAGGCGAGTCTCGCCTACGTCCATCGGAATTGCAATGTGGACTGAGCTCGCTTCTTGACGCTCCACCAAACAGCCATAAGCGCCTGAAAAGAGAACAAAAGGTATAATAGGTAAGCGAGGGAGAAAACACTACAAAAAAGCTCAAGCCACAGAGAGACAAAAAATAGAGCAATACGATAGGATTCTAACCTTCAAACCTTCTGAGAAGGGTTACCCTATCGGGCAAAAAAACAACAAAGAGAAAGATGAAGAGAGAGAGAGAGAGAGAGAAGGAAAAGAAAAAGAGAGTAGCAAAAATAAAGCAATAGAGAGGAAAGACTTATTGAGTTAAGGGAGATACCCTCTTCTTCGCTGAATACTTGGTTGACATTGAAGTAGAAATCCGCACTGCCTAGTGCCCCATCGACTCTCTGGTCAAAGGAGAGCGAACACTGGAAGGGAGGTCGCAATCGATTCGAAACTCGCTTCAGCTCTTCTCCTGTGCACTTTGCATCTGAGAAACATCTTTTGTTCAATAAAATATCACAGACCAAGGTGAGATGTTCAATTCCCACTGCCTGTGATTCCCACCATCTTGTAAAGATGCTAGACTAGGTTATTACCTATTTAAAGAACACGTTCTCAAAAAGATGCCCGCCTTACAAAAAGTACAGCTTGATGGTCCCGGAACTGCGATGGACGTCAAAAACCTTTTCCGACATAGGGGCCATAATAATTGTCAGCTGGATACTCTGCCGGGTAGGAAAACCCAGGGTACCCAAGCCAGAAGAACAAATCCTTGATGCGGACTGCATTCCAGCAACAAGAAAAACCGTTTTCGCCCCCAATCAACAGTTCTGGCAAAAACTCACCTCCAAATTTATCGTCATATTCTGCAGAATCATTCCGCTCGAAGGAGACCGGGAAGAAGACTCGGCGTCCTGGTAGATTGGAGATCCATTGAGGAGGGTGAGTGAACGAAAGGCCGCTGGGAGAGTAGATCCACAACTGGAAAAAGAAAGCCAATGGTTTCAATTCGCAGAGCGGCTTGGTAGCCCTTCTCTCGAAACTCTTCGTAATCTTTTGCACCTCGTCGTTTGCCTCAAAAAACTTATCCAAGCCTATCTAAAACTCGAGCAGAAAAAAACTTGAGCCAGAACCGAGAAGCTAAGGTCGCGAATAGAGGTCACCTACTCGTGGTGCGACTGTGGACGATGCTGGAAGGCATCGGACCCAATGGACCTCCAAACAACTCTTCCTAATTGAATCTCCCGCAAGAAACAGCCAGGACGGCTCCCCGAAACCTCATTTTTCTTCTTTCGATGGGAAAAGCTAATGGCAGAACAAAATTGACTGAAGTCCCGCATACTTTAACAAGTATGGATCCATTCTCCCACCTTATTCAAGATAGTCTAGCCCCGCCCATATTAGTGAACATGGACTGAAGTCCGTTCACCTTGGTGAAGATGCTCTGCTCCCTCGTCTCCAGATGAACAATAGCGTGACCAGGGGCTGCTGCCAAAAAAATTCCAGAAGAATCCACAAGTTGTAAAGACTGCAATTACCAACAAGATTGTTTAATCACTTTTCAGTAGACTATTCATCAAGGTTTTGCATAAAAACATTTGCGAAAAGCTGTGTTATACGAAATGGTTCACTACGCTGATGCCTCACTAGGGACAGCGAAAGCATGCGATAAATACTCTCAAATTATGAACCCATTTCTTGTTCACCTTTGGTCTCCTCTCAAATTATGAACCCATTTCTTGTTCACCTTTGGTCTCCTCTCAAATTATGAACCCATTTCTTGTTCACCTTTGGTCTCAAAAAATTGCAATAATTTAAATTTGAGGTTGCATACAGGTGTTGCATGAATAGGTATACAAAGTGCATCACTGTCACATTAGTAAACTCAGATTTGGTGATACAGGCAAACACCGAGTGTTGAAACTCTATAGAGAGAGAAGACCGAGCAATGGTCACAAAAAAGTATGCACTGGACAGGAATCGAACTCCCCATCTTCGCTTCCCATGCGTGTGTTTACCATAGAGCAACCAATGCACATGAACCCTGTTCTTTCAGACAGCATTTGACTTGACACTTACACTGTCAGAGCTTTTCCAGGAGAAATTTCGGTTGTCTGCAATATGTATCGGAGACCGGAGACACAGAAGCTCTCCTACGACGAGAGATGAAGTGGGCGGAGCCAGTGAATCCCAGCAGCTTAGGCGAATGTAGATCGGCTGGGATGGTCTTGATGCCTCCCAGATCTGGAAATCCTCTATTTCATGCAAATGTTGACCTCCTTGTTGACAATCAATGATATGCAAACTTGAACTTTCAAAAAAAATAATCTTCTTAACTCTATCCTTACGATACCTTGATCATGGTCATATAAGACCTGATCGCTTTTATTTGAAAACTCTATCACGTTTTCGAAAACTATAATACAGAATAACTTTTAAAGAAAAAAGAGAGGTATAAAAATTACTCTCAAGCTATTATTAAAACGAATTCTTCTTGAGAGCCTATCTGAAATGAATCTATCGCAAAGGGGCTGGAATGCTTTTTATCTACATTATATACCAGGTAATTAAAGGAATAAATGGATGGGATGGTGAGATGATGGAAGTATGAACACGCGTAGGCAGGCACTTCCATAGCTCACCAAACTTGTTAAATTTCTCTCGGTCGCCCGCCCGTCCCCCAGAAATTTTTTTGAAGGTGAAGATAATATAACATAAAATCATCTTGCTAAGAAAGTAAATGTGCGTAAGTTCACAAAATGTCGAATCTCAAACTTCTGACCTTGTTACGCGAAAAAAAAAAATCAACTGATTCCGGAAATCAGCCCAAACAATTTGCTTGCTTCCCCGCGCCTCCCCTCCCCAACCTCTCCGGCCACGAAGGGTCGGCCGGTCACTTGCTTGTAAAAATGTTTTTCAACACATCTTGGTGAGCTATGGGCACTTCTCTTTCCTCCAACACTCACAAAGAAAATGTTCAGTGGCACGGTTCTAAGTAGAAAAATCAAGAAAATTTCTACTCTTTAATCTCTAATTCTGAGATTCGCATTTTATTTGAGGATCAGAATTGAAGAGACTTCTGAGATGCTATTCATCCTTGACCACTAACTCATCCAATGCATGAACAATCTACACAAATTGTTATTTAGTCTCCAAATGACCTCACCTTCAAGACCGTTTCTCCAACACTCAGGAGGCGAATCGAAATAGTGTGATTATAGTCACTCCCCGTGATGGTTGTCAGATCAAAACTTCAAAAAAAGATTATCAAGGTTGTTTTCATCGAGAATTAACTCTAGAAAATTTATCAAAAACACCAAGCTCTCAAACAATTTCAAACAGCCCTGTCTTTCATACGAAAATCTTGAAACTCTTCGAAATCTCGAATCTCGAAAAAAAAATCTCGAAACACACTGGCAACAGTGGCCATTCGTGACTCTACAGCCTTAAGAGCCTGTCACGGATGGAGCCGGATCATCCAGTCCAGAATCGAGCGCGACCTCAGGTGGCGGATAGAGGGATGCCTCCCTACGAATAATTCGTGCTGGGAGGTAGCGGGAGAAATCCCGCCGCGGACCAAAACTGGGTAGTATAGCTCGTCAAAGGAGGGCGATGCCGGACCGGCCTGGGCATGCCACCGGACAAAACATCAGCCGATACTCCGCTATACTTTTCAATGGCGAGTCGAGGCGCCAGTCCAATAGCCTCTTGCCTATCTCCGGTCAACGACAGGCGAGACGTCTCTACTCCCACCCAAACCGATGCTAGGCCGGTTTGACCACCCACCCACAAGGCCTATAGCATGAACAGGTTGCTACAACGATGTCCGCCTTCACAAGGTGCAGCATGACAGTCTCAGGACTGCAAAGGACATCAAAACCCTTCTCCGGACGCATCTTGTCCGAAGAACACGAGAACTTCTCTCATTAAAGAGAGTGTTCATAACCGAGTCTTCGATGCGGGATGCTTGCCGGCAACAACAACAACATACGAAAATCTTATTTCATTTTCCGTTAGCAGGGTTACATTTTCGTCCTCACTGTGAGTGAAGTCAATGCAGTTTCCAAAAAGCTCGGAAAAAGAGAAACATAATTTAATTTTGTAACTGAGCCTTTGTAAATAAAGACGGTTTCTGTTGCTTACTATTTTTTCTATTGCATGCTCGCACTGTCTCTTTCTCTAATTGAAAGCCTAAGATTCCCCCATCTCAGTTTTTTGATCTTATCAAGTGTGTGCAGGGAAAAAGCTTGCTGGCAGCCTCTCGACCGTGCTGTTGTAGTTTGCCCATAGGTCCTGTCGTGGGTGCCCTTTGGGATAGGTTGGTGATGACCCTTTTGAGTCCGGAGCAATTTTCTCCGGCTACACTCGCACCGCAGTCAGCGATTCTCTTCGCGAGACCCATTCGTTAACCGGAGAAGAGCAATATGCTATTTTCCTGGCGCCTTGACTCCATATTACAAAGTATAGGGGAGTATCGGCTGATGTTTTATCCGGTGGCATGCCCAGGCCAGTCCGGCATCGCCCTGCTTTGACGAACTATCCTATCCAATTTCGGTCCGCGACGGGCAAGCCCGTTATCTCCAATGCAAATGGGACCAATCTCCTTTAATGCATGAACAGGGGCGTGTGCGATGAAAGATAAAACAAACATAGAGTGTCACTAGCTTTTTTGGATAGCCCCCAGACCCCCCCTTTTTTGGATAGCCCCCAGACTTGGAGTTGAACCGCATTGTGTGTAAGAGAAAAATACTTATGAGAACCCCTAACACACAGAAGTAGAGAAAAAAATAACCGATGCGGCCGGTAGAGAACCACGGTGCCCTCGGAGACCGCATCAATAATTTTACCGAGAGCATTCCGGAAGAATACCCGAAGGGAGATGGTCGCCCCTAACGGTAAACCTGCCAGATATTCTCCTGTAAGAGAACGAGAGTTTTACTTCGATATAAATTTCAGCCACATGTCTTTGTTTCAGAAAATTAGGTTTTTCAACTTTTTAATTTCCAGGTTTTCTACAACAGATTATTTTCATTTGATTTTCATAGTTCAAATTTGAAAACATTTAAACAACTTTCATGATGATGTGTAATAAGATGTTGAACAAATGCAATGAAGTCAGAAACCTTAATCTGCATTTTTGCATGAATAATACATATATTCGAGCTGCAATGCGGGCCAAAAATAATTTTACTCCCTGAGATATAAAACATACTATTTTAAAGTAACCTTCTCTAGCAAGCAATTCCGGTTGAGCCTGCACATCAATGGCCGCCACACTTGTGACTTGGACTGGAATCAAGTGAATGGACGCTCCTCTTTTGTCTTCCTGAAACATTATTTAAATCTCATTCTTTTATGGTAGAACTCGGTTACTGTAGTTTGCGCGATGAGATGGTCAGCTTTTTTCACTCCTTCCCCTCTCCTTCTTACGCTTCCGGGTTAGAAGAAGAGAGGAAAACAGTGAAAAAATTACTACTCGCAACTTAATTTAGAGGAGAGTTCTATACTACTCCCTTTAAATAATGAAGTAAGTGTGCTGCATCTGAAAATAAGTAACTTCATCACAACCAACACTAATTTTCGTTTTAAGCTAACTCGTAACGTACAACTTTACTGCAGTTCAAATCTATCTCCACCGGATATAGGACATAGAACCCTTAGGGGATAGATTACAGTAACCAAAATGAATACACTACATTACCCCAGCTGATGTCATGCAGTCTCGCTTTCGATGGTGTAACATCCAACGACTTTACATCATCGTAAGGGATCGGTTCGAACTATATGGCATCAAGAGTGTCCTGGGTGGCGGATAGAGGGATGTCTCCATGCACAAGTGCATTTGAGGCAGCGAGCTTGCCCGTCACTGACCAAAATTGGATAGAATAGTTCGTAAAAGCAGGGCGATGCCGGACTGGCCTGGGCATGCCACCGGATAAAACATCAGCCGATACTCCCCTATACTTTGTAATGGCGAGTCGAGGCGCCAGTAAAATAGCCTCTTGCCCTTCTCCGGTAAACGAATGGGTCTCGCGAAGAGGATGGCCGACTGCGGTGCAAGTGTAGACATAGAAAATTTCTCCGGACTCAAAAGGATACTCACCCAACTATCTCAAAGGACTCGCCTCGACAGGAACTATGGGCAAACAACAAGTTATGCAGTAACCTTGTAAACCTGGAGGGCACCCATTCCCTCTCCTCCCACAGCAGAGACTACACCAGTCGAAGCGACAGCGAGAATTGATGAGTACTCAAGCGGTACACTGTATGAGACAGTAGGCTGGGGTCTGCAAACGAGGGCGGTTACATCATGCATTGAACCGTTGATCAGAATTTCAATGAGAAAAATGGGTTTAGTCGCGATCAATATGAATTATCATACCTTTGGTCTGTTATGGGGCATGCCGTGGAAAAATATTTGTAAGTTAATTCAACACCCGAGAGGGTTACAGACCTCTACAAAACTTGAGAAGATGCCTATAGGAAAATACAAGATAACTCAGCAGATATTACGGCTTTTAATGCAAGAATCCGGTCTTGATTTTGAAACATTGCAAGCCTTTTCAACATACTTTCATCCTAAATAGCATCAAAAAAGTTTGGGATTAAGGGCATCGAATAATGAGTCTATCAACTAGAGGAAGAATAATACAGAGGAGCGAAAAATGGGAGAGAAAAGAGGGCTACACGTTCGAAAGAAGACGAGGGAGTACAGGATGACTTGCACAGGCGATGGATATATAATACATAGTACATTTACTCAAGCAGATGGAACATAATAACCAAAAGAAAATCAAAAATTTACTCACGAGTTCGATGATAGAATTAGAGAAGACCCTGTTGTTAGGAGCACGGCATCCGGAGTTAGAGACGGAGAGGAGAGGGCAAAAGGCTCCTCTGCGAAGAGATCTACCTGCAAAACTGGGCAGTCTTTCCTCTTTCTCGAAAACTCACTTAAAGGTGACTCGCTTCGAAAATATCGGCGGAAGAGAATGAATACAGTAGAAGCTAATATCCTTGCTTTTATAGTTGAGAGACGGAAAAGAACACAGGAAGACACAAAGAAATTGATAGAAAAAAGGTAGAAGAACTCAAAGTTTGTAGAACGCAGTATAGCTAACAGGGTGAATTTCTCACCCGCAGAACGGGTAGAAAAAATCTATGCGCTCTTCAAAAGATCCGGAAGTTATTCAAATCTATACACTCGGAAAACTTTTTCCGGTTTTTAACTGGGAGAATTTTGAGAAATTGCGTGAAAAAAGTTTTAAATTTTAAAAAATCTATGCGCTCGAAAGAACTTTTGTGGGTGGTAAGAAATAGCTAACCTATATAAAGTATATAGAAATAGCTAACCCGAATAGCTAACCTATAACTAAGAATTGTTTTGAATTAACTTTTATCATACACTATATACACTGCTTGTGAAAAAAGATTTTGAAGGGGAAATTTTGTTCGTTTGCCGCGAGTTTATTACTGTCAGACTGCGGTTTACGTGTGTGTGAAGCCAATTTCTTCCAATTCCCCTTTCAGGATTGGACACTTTCCGGCTTACCGTATCCTTGTAGACCGCTTTTTTTGTATCGAAGTGCCCCGTCGCTCCTTCAGCTTCCCGAACTTCCACGGATAACTTATCCGCACCACTACCGGTAGCTTCTAGCCAGATGTTGAACTTGTTCTTCTCTGGCTCCCGCCAAGAGTTCTGAGAAATCAGAGAGCCGATATCTTTCCCGAGAAAAAATCATGTAACTATCTGCCGCTCTAGCCATTCAGTAGAAAAGCATTCAACAATGTGAAATTTGAGAAATCTCATTTCATCGCTCCACTTTGAATGTTTTCAACACAATTACCCATTAGGAAGCTGGCATTTCCACACCTTCAATCATATTTATAAAAAAAACTTCTTTGTTTCTACGCTAACGTTAAGACTCGCAACACATGAGAAACACGAATGATGAAATACTTGTTTTAATTGCTTGTATCAACGTGCTCAAAGCTCCTGACATTCATTAGAAAACAACAAAAAAATTAAGGAAAATATCCAAGGGCTTATCGTTCTGATGACTTTATGATGGAGAGTTTCTTTAAAAGTAGTAACAAGTCGTACTAAATAATTCAGATGAAATGAACCAACCGAGATGGGCGAGACTATTTTGAAGAATGAACCAACCGAGATGGGTGAGACTATTTTGAAGAATGAACCAACCGAGATGGGTGAGACTATTTTGAAGACTTCTTCATTTTTCAGAGACCATTTCACCTCAAACAAGAGTTAAATTCTCAGATACTTCGAGTCTTTTTTTCAAACTACAGTAAACATCATGTAATAAAAAGTTCATTTCTCTCTTCCATGGTTTCATTATAGACTTCTCATTTTCAAACTTCGCCGAGACTAACAGTGGTCGTTTCTCTAAACGCTATCAATTTAAAATTATCAATATATAAATTATCAATATATCTCAGTTCCTGAACTATTTACACACTAGATTTCTCTCCAAAGCATGATGTTCCCACTTTAAAAACTTTTTGATCTACACGCTTCTTTTGCTGGAATCGAGAAACAGCCTGCAAACAAAAACTAAAACAAGAAGATTCCTTTATTACGGCGAATGATCTACGACAACAAAAAAACACATGTTGTTGTTGTTGTTGCCGGATGTAGCCGGCTTCGAAGAACGTCTGTGTTCTTCGTTTCTTGTTCTTCTTTTTTTTTTTTTTCTTATATCTTCAAGAACGCTGCGACATCCAGCGGCTTGGTCCAGAGGTCGATTGGAGACAGCGCGGTCGGGTGGCATGGGCAGTTGAAGAGATGCGCAACGTCGTGAGGTCCGGAAGAGCAATCGGGACACACGTCGGGGATGGATTCGTCAATGCGGTGGAGGTAGTTGTTGATGAATCTGCTGAATCCCGAGCGGAGCTGGCTGAGCGTGCATCTAGTCTTGCGGGGTAACTCCTTTTCTTCTTCCTGGATAAGGGGCGGAGGTCTGCCTCCCAGGATGACGGCACCCTTCAACGATTGGAGCTCGTTCGTGACCATCATCGAGTGTACGGTGTTTGCGACTGATTTCCCATTGTTCGGATCCTTTGACATCTGTTTCGCGGCTTCGACAGTCTTCTTGCAGCCCAACACGAGGTTGTTCTTCATTGCGCGAGGGGGCGCCGGGCAGTCGAGGAGGCCGTGGTGGATGTGTTCTGGGTCCAACGATCTCGCGAGGTACTGCGCGGCGAGCATGTTCAGATGGGATTTGGTGCGCATGACCTTTGATTCGCGATGAATATGGTCAGTGTCGGCCATTTGATGATTCCCTGTCACGACGCGGAGTCCGGAGTTCTGAGAACGTTGGATTTTGGCGTGAGCGGAGTCCGAGAGGAAGGTGGACCAGGCGGGTGCGGCGTAGTTGCAGATCGCTTGCGAGATGGCTTTGAACGTGAGGCGGAGGGTTTCTTTTTGGTTGCCCCAGGTGCTTCCGGCTAAGGCTTTCAGAACGTTATTGCGCTGCGACATCCGTCTCGCGATGTCTTTGGCATGATGGCTGAATGTGAACATCGAGTCGTACGTGACGCCGAGTAGCTTGGCCTGGTTGACGGTGGGGACGGGTGATCCGCAGATTGATATGTCCAGAGTAGACTTGAATTCACGACTGAACGGGGTGAAAAGCATGAGCTGGCTCTTGGTCGGGGAAATGATGAGTGACCGTTCTTTGAGGAAGGTTTCAATTTTCGTGATGGCCCTGCGTAGATTTTCGGAGGCGACGTTGATGTCGGGATCTGACGCCCAGATCGTGATGTCATCAGCATACGAGATGACGTTCGTGTGGGCATCGTCTGTTGGAAGATCGCGGAGGTAAAGGTTGAAAAGCGTGGGCGAGAGGGCGCTGCCTTGTGGGACTCCGTTTCTGAAGTCTGGACAAAAAAAAAAAAAAAAAGGCTCGCCTCTTACCTTAGAGGAAGAACAGGACGCACAAGCTTCCGCGACTCGGTATCAAAAAAACACATGTTTTTGACCCATTTAAAATTACTCACCACTAGTGGAAACTCCGCGCCGCCGAAGGAAAAGGGTGATTCCTCGTCATCTAATCCATGCAGCCTCGCCCATAATCGCAGCCCCTTCAAGTAGATACCCGTCTTTCTCTTTTTGTATCTCTCTCTGTCCCCTCACTCCTCTTCCCGTCATTCTCTATATTTCTCTCTAGCACCCTCTCTCTCTCTCTCTCTCCAATATTTCCTATACCAACGAAATTATGCATGTATTCTGTATTCAATGCATAATGCAAGAATAAATTGTATAAATGTATTTTCACCCGAAAAAGCTAGTAAAAACAAGATTATGCTTTTATTATTACAGTTCTCGCTATTCTCACGCTGTCTTTTTCTGATTGTGCTGCTCCCACTCTTTTTGATCTACAGGCTTATTATCCGTAAGGCACATCCTGGAACCAGATAGCTACCATGTTCATAATACGATATCTTTTCTATTTCTTCTCTTTCTGTTCCTGCTTGATCAAAACTTTTCAAATGACCTTCTGAACTCTCGCCGTCGAGAGAACGATACGAACTCCCTTCAAAGTCACCACACGAACCACAACAGAGTCCTGCAAAGAAATACCCAAGGTTTTACAATACGCCTACAGCATCTCAGCAACATTAAATATATATATAGCTCTGAGATACTGTACACTCTGATACTGTACGAAAACTTAATACTTTAACGCAGTTTTGTAAGTCTACGCTTCAACAATATATGATATCTTTAGGACTCGGAACAAGGGGTGAGATTAGTGGGTAGAAAGGAACAGGACTGCACATTTTTCTTGTTCTTCAGGACTGTAAATTTTTCGATTTTTCGACATTTTCCGAAAAAAAAAGACGAAAAAATTTTCAACTTTTTTTTTTCGAGCAAGCCAACTCTGAACTCGTGTCCTCTAAGACAAGCCAACTCTGAACTCGTGTCCTCTAAGACAAGCCAACTCTGAACTCGTGTCCTCTAAGACAAGGTGTAGTTCTTTCTCAACTTCGCTCTACAACTTCCCTCGATTTGAAAAACGATGTAAATGGGAAGACATTCAAACCTGAGTGCTTAGACCATCTCCAATGTCGATGCTTCCGGTCACTAGCGCATCTCCCATTTTCCGCAGAGATCTACAACCAACCCAATGTTGCTTTCTACCCAGAGTAACCACTCTTTCTTGCCTTCTAACTTCCACAGCGAGAACACTACTATTGTAATCACAAAAACGGATTTTCGTCCACAGTAATTCGAGCGAAAATTTGTGTTGAGCGTAACATGCGACTTTGCTCCCTTTGCTTGCTGGACAATGCTGTCACAGATCTAGCGAAAATCCTTTTGCATCTCAAAAGGCGCTTTAAAACCGCGATGTTTATATAATTCACAATACCGGTAAAGTCTATGCGCTTCCACGACGCATTCACTGTTTGTATGATATTCTATATTTTTCATTTCTCAGTCTCGGTCTCTGTCCAAACTCTGCCGATTCCTCTTGATTCGTTTCATCCAATCTATACGTTTGTTTTACGGGTGGCAAGAGACTATCTCCACCCAGACACGCAACCCGGTTAATATCACTGGGTCCTACCCTTTGTTGATGGTCTTTTGTTGCGAACTTTTGCGGGGTTTCTGTTTTAATTTGAAAGACAACACTTACGTAAAATTCATTGTTTCTCTTCAAATTTTTTTATTGCTTCGGGTGAGTCTCTTTTCAGGAATATTTGAATTTTAGGCAAGCCTCTGCGCCCTTTTCGAACGCATGGGAAAACGCCTGTACGCAACCTGATGAGGGCGTTGCTCTCGACAGATACCAGCCCGGTGGTGTTGAGCACAAAGGAGAGCGGCGGAGTGGGGTGCGGACCGCCTATCACTTCCAACTGCAATAGGATTCCAACTTCTAACAACTTTGAAGAAAGTTGATTTACATGAGTCGCTTAATACTTGCGCATCAAAACAACACGTTCAAATTAAAACCCATTCGGAGTGAATTTACGAACCTGGAAGGTGCTCTCGGCAAGCAGAGTGACCATCTTCGGCTGCAGTCTGATTGGTGAGAAAACCTGCGTGTATATTTATTATAACACTAGTTTGTTTCTCGGAGCGCTTCAATGACAAGATGACACTCACAAAAATTACTGACCTGAATGTGATGGGGTCGGCTGACTACCGTAGTCTGCCTGCTCATCGTCATTCCCTGCGCAGTCAATGAATCCACGCCCACCGCAACGGCGTACACTTCGAACTCATTCAAGTCCACCCTGCAAGACGATTTACTCATTTTCGTTTCAGTTTATTAGCCCAAGACAGATTACTGTTAATCTTAAACTCCAACAAATCTTTATTAAAACTTCTCAAAAGCTTTTCCTAATGTTCAGATAGATTTATTTTGAGCTTTTTATTGTTGAATTTTGTTTTTTATTGTTTAATGAAGTTTACTTAACGTCCTTCACAGATTTGTCATAGTCTACATAACTTGAGGTCACTAAAATTACTGAAATTGGATTTCGAAATCAAATATGATATACAAATACGGTTTTGAAGTGAAGATGATCTCCCAAATCAAGTCTGAGCCTATTATAATAAGATTCCTTATTTCCCTTCCTTTTCAAGCACAAATATGACCACTGAGAATGAAAAACAAGAAACAGAAAAATTGGGAAATAATCCCAATCATTTAGTTCGGACTATATCTGAGAAACGTTCGGACGTTCGGACCACTAAAAAGATAACCTGTCGATGCGCACAGAATCATGCGCGGTCGTCAGCGATACATTTCTGAAGGCGAAGATTCCTTCAGAGAATACTAGTCCAGCATCATCAATCGTAGAGAGTTTTACCCTTGCTTTACCGCCCAATTCCATCTTAAAACACAAAGATTTTTCTCACAAGCACTGTTATTGTAGCCTATGCCTCGATTATGAATTTAAGGAGATAGGAGATAGCTCCAGTGGAGCGGCTCTTCGGAGCGGCTTGCGTCCGGAAAAGTTGTGTGATGTCCTTTGCAGTCCTGAGACTGTCGTGCTGCACCGCGTGAAGGCGAACATCGTTGTAGCACTCGATACCCGACGTCTGTCCCGACTGCTCATCCGGACCACACGACGTCGCCCACCTCTTCAACTGCACTGGCAACCCGACAACACTGGCTCCTATTGACCTCTGGAAGAAGCCGCTGGAAGTGGCAGCTTTCCTGAAGATCTAGACAAAAAAAAAACTAACAAAGAGGAAGAGATCGCCTACCGTGGACATCACTCTTCGATGCCGGTCGCAGCCGGCAACAACAACAACAAAATTATGAATTTAAAGGCCATATCGTTTGAATCATGTTCAATATATTCATTGAAATACAATCTTACTGACATTACTCAAATAGTTTCCAAACACGGCAGTTCATGTCTTAGGAAATCTACAATGAAGCAGCGCCTGAATAAATTTGAAACATCAAAAGAGTGGTATATTTTCAATTGAACTACTTCCATCGTGATTCAAAAACTCTTCTCGTCACATTTCTTGAAGCCGTTTTTCCGTAATCTTTATGAGTGATATTCTGCAAAATTTTACCGTATGAATAAATGAGTGTAGCACTAACGTGGCTAGGAGCGTGGATGGAAATGGAAGAGAGACTGGAGACTCTAACGGGCACCTCCAGCAGGGAATCCGCTATGCAGGCGTCTTCAACTCGCACCGTCGACACGCCAACCATCCGTGGAGACACCTCAACTTACTCTTTTTTACACTTTCAACTCTTCTTCATCCGATGCTGGCTGGTCAAGCTACGTCCCAAATCTCCTAGTTACCCTTTAAAATCACCGCTCGCACACTCGAGAGCATCAAAATGCATGACACTCGGGGAAAAAACAGAAGAGAGAGAGATAGAGAGAGAGAGACATCGGCCAATAAAAAGGAAGAGAAATAGAGATAGATAGAAGTGAAAGCACTAAATTTGGCGAGAAGGCCGGGAGGCGAAAAGCTATATAAAAAACGTTCAGTCACTCACCAGGACGGTCCTTTCCTTGATGTAGGCGTAGAAGGGGAGTTCTTGCGTAGTCTCTCTCAGCAAAAAGTGTCCACTTCCTCCAAGGAGGGAAATCTTCCCTTCGGTCGTTGTCTCATTCCAGACGACCAGAGAAGACGGCGAAGCTGACACCTAACAACAGAACATGATTCCTTCAATTTTTGAAGACTAAGAGTGGTCGTTTCTCTTCTTGCTTATCATGTCTACTAGCCAAGATGGAGGAATCCGGCCCTCACAACTTCGTCAGCATAGTTCAACTGATATTTGCAGAAAACTCTTCTAGGGCGACCGACTTACCGAGCTCTCCCTCATTGACCTCAATTTTTTTCCCTTCAGATTTTTAAAGGTAATTTTTTTAAAGAAAACTTTTTTAAAGATTTTTTTATAATTGCATTAGCAATAACTCAGCCCGAACAAGGCGTTAAATGAGACTGGTCAAATAAGTGTTTGTACGCGCCGAGCGAGTTGAAAAAAGGATGAAGAAAGGCTGAGAAGAATGGAAAGGTAGTAGGGGAAAAGTAAAATAGAACACAAGGAGAAGAGAATGTAGACCATATATGACGGAAAAATCGATGCTGCAAAATTGCTTGTGCAGTTACTATTCAACTCCTGAC
Source organism: Allodiplogaster pararmata (assembly GCA_964056735.1). Classification (NCBI taxonomy): domain Eukaryota; kingdom Metazoa; phylum Nematoda; class Chromadorea; order Rhabditida; family Diplogasteridae; genus Allodiplogaster; species Allodiplogaster pararmata. The sequence continues at coordinate 13,622,122 of OZ057408.1, read as the reverse complement.
CCGAACAGGTTTTGTTTGACAAGTTGAAAGAAACTTTTAACCTTCTCGAAGAATCGACTGTTAAAAAAATCAATACATATTTCACGACTCGTCAGCAGGCGTTAAATGAGATCGGACTAAGGCATGTACGCGCCGAGCAAGTTGCAGAAGGGATGGAAAAAATAGGAAAAATTGGAAGGGAAGTAGAGGAAAAGTAAATATAACCGTAGAAGGAGAGAATGTAGATCATTTTGGCGTAAACATGTATGCGCCAGCATAGCTGGTCCGGTTGCTATTCAACCCCTGCTCGTCTGACAAATAGAATAGTGAACTTCTCAGAACTATGCGCTCGAACCGCTGAGAGGTCTTTCAAGAATTTTGGCTGCTCAAACCTCTGCCCTAGTTTCCTCATTTCTATAATAAGTCCTTTTAAACCCTGGACGAAACTTCGAATCAGTGTGTTTCTCTAGCACGCAGTGCGCGTAAAGTCAATGTACAGATCTATGGGCTATTCAGAAAAGCTAGTGATAAGAATGCTTTGATCGTCTGGATTATCTCTTTTACATGACACGCTATCTTCGAAGGCCTGCCCTTTCCTCATCATTAGCCATCTTGATAAACACAGTTTATCTGCGGGTCGAAAGAAACAGGCTGCTTAGAATATTTGAAGTACCTTGTGGACGAGATTGAGGATTAGACTGGCTGAGACGGCCTTCCCCATGGAGACTTCCGCCGTAACCTTCACCCTCCCCATTCGCCCCTTCGATTCGCCCATCACGAATGCTAAAATCACATCTCATCAATGCACTCACAGATCAACAAAGGTTACCCGATTTCCTAGCCCCATCTTCTTCTTCTAGATCCTTCTATCGTCTTCCTCCAAGCGATTTTCTCCGTCTCGCCTTCTGCTCATTTCCCAAGTCTTTCAAAACTCTCTGAACTTCGCTCTCTTTCGCTACAAATAGTAAAACTTTCTAGCTAATTAATCAATATTATTTTCAAATCAATTCTATATACCAAATTAAGTGAAGTTTATATTAGAAAAAAATTTCGAACTTCTTCCATCTTTTTCCTCTCCTTTTTTGTCGAGGACCATCAAATCTCGGTTATCAATGGACCACTTCACGGGGAGTCCTGTGAATGAGAGAATAAGATACGCTTACACGACCCAAAACAAGGAATTAGTCTTAATTATGGCGTAAAAAAATGGAACCATAACTCAGGCCAGTTATGAAAAGCGTTCTAAGAGTTTGATAGACGCGCCGCAGTGCGAATGACAAAAACACCCGAAGGACTACGAAATTCATTTTCCTTGCATATTCCTTTTTTTTCAATGTTTAGCTGTCAATTTTATATTTCCTCTCAAGACTTCATTTGAATAGTCGATATTCTAGCAGGAAGTTTATACCTTAGAGCCATATCATTCAAAACAACCCGAAATCTTCCACTTTCCAATTAACAACAAGCAAATAATTTGGTTTTTCGAGCTTCAAGTCCAAGAAATTAAGCTAAATCATTTGTACTGAAATGAATTGAATGAGCAATGAAAGGGAAGACCAGATATTCCAAGTATCCGCTCCTCCTCCTCCTCCAAAAGGCCTCCTTTCGGGCAAATTCCATACGCAGCTAACTCTATGCGAACCTTGCTCGACATGAAAATCGATCGCTGAAACTATTTTTTCTTGCAGAATTTGTTGAAACACTTAATAAACTATGAAAAAACCCATCACAGATAAGCTTGATTATACTTTGAAGGAGGAGATATTTTTGTACCCAAAATTTTAAAAATCAAATGATATTTGAAGTATACAAATACCGTGGAAGGTATCGTAATGATTAAAAAGGTGAAGGTTCTGTAAATTGCACTCTACACTCAACACAACTTAGCCACACTAATAAAGTTATTTATTACCTTTTTTCCTGCTTAGGCTCAGGTAAAGGTTTCCCTAGCAAGGCCGTACGACCGCATAGGTAAATTTCTCTCACAGTCAATTTGTGCAAGTTAATTGAACAACGAAAGTGTCAATTGTGTAGTGTAAATTAAAAACCTTCAGCTTCATTCGTCGATTGTCATAATGATACCTCGATTGTCATAATGATACCTCGATTGTCATAATGATACCTCGATTGTCATAATGATACCTCGATTGTCATAATGATACCTCGATTATCATAATGATACCTCGATTGTCATAATGATACCTCGATTGTCATAATGATACCTCGATTGTCAGAATGATACCTCGATTGTCATAATGATACCTCGATTATCATAATGATACCTCGATTGTCATAATGATACCTCGATTGTCATAATGATACCTCGATTGTCATAATGATACCTCGATTGTCAGAATGATACCTCGATTGTCAGAATGATACCTCGATTATCATAATGATACCTCGATTGTCATAATGATACCTCGATTGTCATAATGATACCTCGATTGTCATAATGATACCTCGATTGTCATAATGATACCTCGATTGTCATAATGATACCTCGATTGTCAGAATGATACCTCGATTGTCATAATGATACCTCGATTGTCATAATGATACCTCGATTGTCATAATGATACCTCGATTGTCATAATGATACCTCGATTGTCATAATGATACCTCGATTGTCATAATGATACCTCGATTGTCATAATGATACCTCGATTGTCATAATGATACGATTGTCATAATGATACCTCGATTGTCATAATGATACCTCGATTGTCATAATGATACCTCGATTGTCATAATCATACCTCGATTGTCATAATGATACCTCGATTGGCATAATGATACCTCGATTATCATAATGATACCTCGATTGTCATAATGATACCTCGATTGTCATAATGATACCTCGATACAACCTTTACCGAAAAAGATATTTGATCGTGTAGTAATGATGCAATGACATGCAAAACATACCGTATTCACAGGACAAGCGTCTCTGTCTTTTTGGAGGATTTCTCTGGCAGTTGACAATATCAGACGGGATACTGTAGTGCAGCAAACTTTCACTTCAAGAGACTCCTTCGCCGGCAAAGGATTCGAAGTAGTGGCCTCGTTTCCAATCCAAAGATTCAGCTCCTGCAAACAGCATTTTTTTAAGCCATTATCTTTAATCAGGTATACAATTCCCTTCTTTATTGTCACCGTTAACATGTTTATACAGCCAAAAGGAACAGGTTTCAAAAAGCGAGTATCGATAACAATGACAACGTGAGAAGTAGCTACTGGGGTACTAATTATTTTATTTGGGTCAATAACAGCTGATAAAAAAGAAAACAAATCATTAATTTACAATTTTCATTCAAAAGCTTCTGGCTTCATGTAGAGGCATCCTAAAATTAAACAAAAAAGAAGTCCATTACATTCTCTAATTAATTTTGCTAAAACTACTGAAATTCTCAATTAATCAAGGATTAATAAATATTAAATAAACCGGTGATGTTTATGACGCCATCAAAAATGATTCAATTTCTCTTCTTTCGCTTTCCTGTTCATTCTTTTTCGCGTTTTCCATATTTTTCCATCTCGCGCGGCAGATACAAAAATGTATTTAAAGAAAATATTTATTTGCGCTACGTCAAACTCGAGGTAACTCTCGAGTGAGTAGTGAAGTGAACACAAAATAATGAATAAAAAAAGCGACACTTGTACTATCAAAAGTATGACAAAAAATGCTTTTTGTGTATGAATAGTAAAACTTTCACGCTTTATGAGTATGAATATTCAATGTTTGCAATGTTATTTTTATTGGACTAATCACATCCAACCCCTACGTCTACTAGCTGCATTCTGATAACTTCCCATCGGAACCAGACTACTCACGTTTATACAGACTTCGAATGCTCTCAAACAAAACAGAAATTGGTTCTCAAGTAATCACGTCCAGGAGTTAAATGGAGCCGCCCAATTTGAGTTTACATGTATCCGCCGCTCAAAGTTTGGAGGAAAAAAGAAGAGGGGATGAAGGAAAAGGGTAAGAAAAGAGAGAGAGAGTTTTTTGTCAATAAAATGTGTACATGTATCCGCCGACGGGACCGATCCGGTCACTATTTAACCCCTGATCACGCCTAACTCCAGAGGATAAAGAAAGTACGAGGGTTCAAAAAAAGCACGAGCTGAACTTTGAAAGAACTTGCTTATTTTCAAAGAGCCCCGATTGAAGCCTAGCACGTGCCCGTAACTTATAATGGGCAACCAGATTCTATCCTTACAAGGCATTGAAAGCTTCCCGAATAAAATCCGAATCGCAACATCATGTTCTCACCGCGACTCCTGTCTGTTTGCCGCACTTTAGTAGGACCAAATTCTCCATGAAAGCCGAGTCTTCCAGAGCGATCCCAGACAACGTCTCCACTCAAATTCATCAAAATTCTGGTTTAGTATTGCACAAACGAAAGAAAAAACTAATGTATAGAACTGTCAACTCTGTTTTCTTACTAATTCTTACACTTCTTAAACCGACGAGGTTGGAGATGGTTTTTCTGCTGGAAAGGATACTATGAATTGTAGTTGCCCCACCCCCTTCATTCCATAGGTAGCCTGTAAATAACAAATTACCCCGATTCCCAACCATAGGTCACCTAAATTTGTCGAAAAAAATTTCGCGGGCGGGGGGCCGGGCGGGGTTTTTCTTCTTCTTCTTGAGGGGGGAGGCGAGCGGGGTTTCGTGTACAAATTCAATTTCTTGATGTATTTTCTTAGAATTACATTCGTGTAATGAAAAAAATTGAAGTTTACAGCGGAGTTTTACTGAAAGTGATTTTTCAATTCAGGTTTTGACCGTAACTTCTTCAACTTATATGAAATGTTGAATGGACTGCTACATACTTTAACAAAAACTACAAACATCATAATAAAACATGAGGAAATGAACCTGCATCGGATAAAAGCTTATGAACATAAGAAAAAAATTTTCTTCCTTGGCGGGGGGCCGGGAGGTTTTTTGTACCCCTTGGTAACCTATGTTCCCAACCCTTCACCCTGTCTCCCAATTTTGACTCGCTTGCTCGTTTTCCCCCGCCTCGCTTTTCTCTTTTCATTCTAAATTTTTTTCTCTCTCTCTGTTTTCCATTATCTAGGTCACTGTCTCAATATTTCAATCTCCTTACCTCTTGGTTGGCCTTAATTTTGTAAAATTTAAGCTACTTCTGTCTCTTTCTCAATTGTTTCTATTACTACTCGGTACTTATAGCCTTCATCCCCCCTTCCTCAACCGATCGCTACGTCTAACCTTTCCCCCTCATTTAAAAGACTGACACTGCGTGAATGCCTTGCTGGTGTCTCCAATCCACGGCCTCGGTCCTCCTTCAACTCGTAGTTTGTAGCTGCTGCTGGCTGCCAGCAGAACCCCACCGCCAATCAGAGATGTCTAAAAATTTCTTGAAACGTTCGAAATCTTAGGAAAGCGCTGTGGACAGACTTCGCTCTTTCTCTATGCTTCTCCAGGTACAGGCGGATGGAAAATATAGCATCAGTAGTTCCGCATCCCTTCACGAAACCGCATTTATTCACCGAAGTGCTGACAATTTTCTGCAGGCGAGCTTCAATGACTTTTTTGAGGAGCATGTTTTTGTTGTTGTTGCCGGCAAGCAGCCCGCATCGAAGACTTTTGGTTATGAACACTCTCTTTAATGAGAGAAGTTCTCGTATTCTTCGGACAAGATGCGTCCGGAGAAGGGTTTTGATGTCCTTTGCAGTCCTGAGACTGTCATGCTGCACCTTTTGAAGGCGGACATCTTTGTAGCAACCTGTTCATGCTATAGGCCTTGTGAGTGGGTGGTCAATCCGGCCTAGCATCGTTTTGGGTGGGAATAGAGACGTCTCGCCTGTCGTTGACCGGAGATAGGCAAGAGGCTATTTGACTGGCGCCTCGACTCGCCATTGATAATCATAGGGGAGTATCGGCTGATGTTTTGTCCGGTGGCTTGCCCAGGCCGGTCCGGCATCGCTTTCCTTTAAAGAGCTATAACAACCAGTTTTGGTCCGCGGCGGGATTTCTCCCGCTACCTTCCAGCACGAATTCTTCGTAGGGAGGCTTCCCTCTATCCGCCACCTGAAGTTGCGCTCGATTCAGGACTGGATGATCCAGCTCCATCCGTGACAGGCTCTTAAAGCTGTAGAGTCACGAATGGCAACTGTTGCCAGTGTGTTTCGAGATTTCGAGGAGCATCGAGGTATGGGGTATCAGCCTGATTGGACGGTAGTTGGAACATTCAGTCACATCTCCTTTGCCTTTGAAGATGGGAATTATAGTCGAAGCGTTCCAATCATCCGGGAAATCCAGGCGACTCGTAGCTTCACGGAATAGTTCAACAAGGAAACTCCACAGTATCCCGCGAGTTTCCACGCGACAGCAGGTAGATCATCTGGCCCACAGGCTTTTCCTGGTTTCATTCTCTTGAGCGCATCTCGAAATTCTTCTTCAATAATGAGAGGGAAAGAGACAGTGGTGGAGGTGGATGATGGAACTCAATGTTGGAGATTCGTCCGAAATGCTCCTTTCAACGTTGACAGATGTCGACATTATGATCGGTTCTTGATCAGCCTAATGTGCGAGAAGTCTTTAGCTGCGTAAGCTCTTGCTTTGCAGATGCGGGAAACATCTTTTTCACTTTCGCGTGTTTCAAGCTTGTTGTACATCTCATTCGTTGCAGAATAGCGCGCTTCCGCAACACTTCTCTTGGATTCTCTCTTAGCGAGGACGTATTGAGTACGGTCTATGTCTGACATAGATGTCTTCGAGAGTTTGAGAGCCTCTTTCTTATTCTTGACTGCAGCTTGGACATCCTCATTACACCAACAGTTTTCTTTATCCACTATACGCTTGCGCCCTGGCTTGGTCCTGCCTAGAACTGCACCTCCAATCTCCTTCATTTTCTCACTGAGGAAATTCCAGTGTTCTTCTTGTCTGGAACGTCTGGAACGGCTCCGTAGAGAGGGGGGCGGTGAGAGCATGAAGTAGTCGGTGCATGAATTGAATTTTCTTTTTATGGATTTTCCACCACTTTATCCGGGCAACTTCATTTGAAGGCTCGACACCGCACGACTGTTTGGGATAGCGTAAGTCGATAACCACTGGGAGATGCTGAGAGGTGATGTTGTCGCTCGGTAAAACTTTGCTGTTGGTAACGATCTTGAGATGGTTTTTCTGGGTCATCCAAAAGTCGATTTGAGTTTTCCTCCTTCCACTACAATACGTGATGAGATGCGAATCTCTTTTTTCGGAAATAAACTTATTGCATATGAAGAGATCGTGTTCCTCGGCAAAGCGGATTATTCTCTCTCCGTCCTCGTTGGTTGAGCCGTATCCATTACCTCCGGGCGCTCTCTTGTGCAGGATGGAGCTCTTTCCAACATGTAAATTGAGGTCACCACCTATGAAGATTGCCACTTCCACACTTGCCTTTCTTAGAAAAGTCACTTTTATCCTACCTACAAAAGTCGAACTCACCATGACAACAAAAGCCACGGTAAATACAAAATCCAGACTTACCGTTATCGGAGCGTACACACTGATAATCTTCACTGCTGTATATTGTTCATAAGCGATCGTGACCTGAAAATAATTATCTTTTCGGAACAATATGGATAACTGATGACGCAGACAAAAACTTCGGCCGTCTCTATTTTACTGGGCATGAGAGCCTCTCCCATCTCTCACGAACCTGCGTGTCTCCTGATTCAATTGCACGCAAGGCTACCGCTACACAGCCAGTTCCTTCCGTGGGAAGCTGGCGAGACTTTTCTGAAAAAAAGCTCGTGTACATATACCATTCTCCGGTGGCATACTGTTACACTAAAACAATAGGTATTAATGAAACTTCCTTGGATAAGGAGAAATTACAAAAGATTAATCGAATTTCATTTAAATGACTAGAAAATTGTTTACTAAAAAAAGATAATTCAATAAATAGTAATTTGGAAGCTATTCTTCAAACAAGAGACTTCAAACCTAGAACGTTAAAAGCACTTTTTCTGATAAAACTTTTTTCAAACTTCGTTTTTAAAAAAATGTTTTTTTTCTCTTTAATTTTTCCTCTTACTAAGATGCAATTCAATGATGGCAGGATCATGGACGGTCACTTTGATCGCGGATTCCCTGCAGTCCGTTATTTCTTTCTTCCCTTCTGTAAGAAATCATTGTTTTCTTCTGCAAGAAGAGTTGTAAAACGCAGAAAAGGAAGAGTTTTAGTAAATTTAAAAAAATGATATGATGAGAGAGAAAAGAGGACAAGAAAGATAATGAGTCGGAGAAGGAAAAATTTTAGTGTTCATACTGAGGACAGAGACATTTGAAGAGAAAAATAAAAAGAGAGAGAGAGAGGGAGAGAGAGCAGAGAGAGAGGAGAGAGAGAGGAGAAAGAGAGAGAGAGAGAGGAAAAAGAGAGAGAGAGAGAGAGAGAGAGAGAGAGACGGGGGGAAGAGGATCTCAAGATTTGAGCCAATCAAAAACAGAAACCTGCCCATAGTTGGATATTGATCCACAAGGTTCCCTTCTGTATCACTTCCAGGCGAGATACTCCAAATGATACCCCCACCACTTCCGCAACCCGAATCTCAACATCCCATTCCAGTTATATTAATCTGTCATTATTTTTTCGCTATTCTTGAGTTGTTACAAACGGTGATGATTTTTTTTTCTCAATTTTTTCCGATCGACAGCAAGTAGATAGGAAGAAATTATCGCTGTACAGAATAAATGGCTAACCCAGACTGCAAATAAAATCTTTGCGGATGCCACCCTAAAAAATCTTAGCGCCACCCGAAAAACCTAGTGATAAAAATTCTCTGTTAGTATGGAATTATCTAGTTTTCCATCGCAAGCTATCAGTTTCTCTTTATAGCTAGCCATTCCCTCATTATTAGTCTTTCCGATCAAAGCGGTTTTTTGTGGGTGATGAAAAACGTACTTCCCTGATACGCGTGAAAGGAAAATGCGGAGATTAATGCGAAATCGAGAATGAGAGAGGCCAATACCGTCAAAAGGGGCGAATAATTTTCGCTTGTTAATTTTTACTATAACCGCAACCAGAATGATATCGAAACCATCTGGTTATCTATGGTATTTTTGTTCCGCGAACCATTCTTCCAACAGAAAACTAGGTCGATTAGTCGATTGTAACCTCTGAGATTGCAGCGTGTGCCCTGTTCCGTGTGTCAGTGCACTTTACAGTAGTCCTCCCAACGGCTTTTCCAATCACCCGCCCACTCGATGAATCGATTGCCGCTACGGATGTGTCGCTTACGCTCCACTCATACGCGCCGCTTCCACCGCTTGCCTATAGCATTATATGGTGATCCTCCATGACATTAAAAGTAACATAGTGTTTCACAGCTAACCAAACGTATCAAATTTCTCTCGGTCGCCCGCCCGGTCCTCCAGGAATTTTTGATGGTGAAGAAATTAAAACGCAAGTTGATCAAAAAATTCAAATGTTTGTTTTTTAAAAAAACAAACTAATTGTACATTGGTTAAAGTACGCCTCCGACTACGCGAAAAAAGAGATCAATTGACTTCACAAAACAGACCAAAGATTTTGTTGACTTCCCCTTTCCCCCCTCTCCGGCCGCCCGCTTCGTCAACCGCCCGAGAAAATTATATATTCAATGTTGAGCTGTGTACCCTACTGTTTTCTTACGACCAAACCTTCATCTGGTGCTCAATCGGGCGCTTGGATATGTACGGCAAGATAAGAAGCGGAGGTTCGATTCCGATTTTGTGCACAATCTCCACACTCTGCTCCCCCTTGACGCGACGACCAGAGAACACTTCGATTCCATCCTGGAATGATGACTTTTTTGTTGCATGTATAAACTACTTTCTAAGAGGCGTACATGTCACGCTCTTTGATGACTCCAAAACTCCGAAATCAAAGTCAATCCGGAAATTACACAGGCACACAAGAGCAATTTTGAGAAAACTTGAATCCAAAAGTAAAAACAATTAGCAACTTTTTTGAAGCGGAAATTTCATTTTAAGAATGTCCCTAGTTTCGCAAGAAAGTGCGAACAAATCATCGTCTAAAAGAAGAAATTATTATCTTTCTAGCCTTTCTCGTGTTTCTTTCTAAAGAAATCGCTTGAAGTACAATATACAATACAATCTTCTATTGATATACTCACAATGTCCTTTCACACCCTAAAACTCATCTGAAACAGTTGAATGGAGAAAGCGAACTTGGCTTAACCTCAGTCAAGATGCTCTCGAATTCGCTTGTCAAAGTCGTTTTCCCGACCTTCTTAGGCGTAAACTGCAAAAGTTACAATATTAACTTCTCGGAAAACCAACGAAGTTAGCGTCCTCATGCTATTTTTTCCGGATCGGTTCAAAAAAACAACTCACACACACTGATATAACATCTTGGATCGAACTCTCAGAGGGAGAACCAAGTTGTTTAAATTTATGAAAAAAGATAAAACGCGAAAACAAACATTTGTATACAACATTTGTATACAACAACTCAAGTTAAACCTCGAAATAAGTTGCATTTTTTGATGAGTAATGTACTTGGAAGAACTCCAACGACATAGGCGTGTTAAACTTCATCTTCTGCAATCAAATAAGTATAGAATTTTTCAAAAAGTGTTATTAAATCTGAAGACCAAAAATGCAAGAATTAGTAGTACAAAACTTTTCTTCAAAAAAAAATTCATTTCATTTAGAACCAGGTTTTCGAATACGAAAAACCAGAAACCTTGGATATATACATGCTATTGTCTCTGGAGTCCAGCATATTTACGGCAACAGTATACCTGAAATCAATAATTTTACTTTCTGAAAATTCTAGAAACAAGAACCTGATCTACACCAGGAAGTTTCTCTTATCCCCATTACAGTTCAAAACGAATCCTCATGCTTTCCAAAAAGTGAAAAACTATGCGTTCCGAAATTTTCTCTCAAAATGTTGACCAAGAATTTATAAAAATTTCTTGCTTAGAATACTCAACAAACAACGCAATAACAGAAGCCTTTCTGCTGTGGTTTTTGTAATGCTTTTCTAAACCTTCCGTTCTTTGAATTTTCTTTGCTGGGATTCGATTTTAGGAATTGTGCAGTTCGCGTTCTTTGCTTCTGCCTTCGATGCTTTTTGTTTGATGTTGCTGATTTGTTTTCAAAACAAAAACGGTTTGTGAGTCACATTTTTTTCGGGGTCGAGTTGCGGATACACACATACCCATTTGGAACGAAACATAATACCCCTGGTAGCAGTTCTGTCACCTCGATGTCTTCTTCGTAGCTGTTTTTCTAATCGACGTTGACCAAACACCTCAAATTTCTCACCTTTTACCCTCTTCCAACAGCCAGTTTTGGCCGGATACTGAGAACTTTAGAGATTCTGGATCCGTAACATGGATTATCGTAGTCGGTGGAGAGACTCCTTGAGTTTTCACGTCCACATCTGGCAACCGAACAATTACAAGACAATTGAGAAGTAGTTTGGAAAGCAGAGAGAGAGAGATAAGATGAAAGAGAGAGAGATGAGGTAAAGACAGAGAAAGAGAGAGAGATTAGACTGACGATGACTGAGAAGCGTCACTTCAGTTGTTCCTTTTTTGACAGCCGTCAGCCTCGACGTCTCCTTATCCAATTCAGCGATTTCCTTGTTGTCCACGGAGAGCCAATATAGTGACGACGGCATCTGCACTTCTGAACAGAAATGAGGAATATTGCTGAAAAAATTTCCAAATAGCCCAACTGTCCCTTTTTTTGTCTAAAACTTGGCCGAATCGCAGATACGAACCCGCTTTTAGGCGACTCATTTTGGACCTGAGCCTTCCCCCATCCGCTTTTCTTGACTATTTGCATTACCGTACTCAAAGGCAAAAACCTTCTCACAGCTCCGGAGATCAGAAACCATGCAAAATTGTGTTGAATCACCTTCAATCGTTTGCTGCCGGATCATTTTGACATGGAAGTCGACGACTGCATCGACAGGAACATACACAGCTATACAAGGGAAGAGAAGCAGCTTCGCAACGACAGCCAACTCCAGAGAATGCGAGGGAATCTTCTGCAACTTCCTCTTATCCTCATTTTTTTCACTGAAATTTCGAGTTTGGCTCATCCTCATATTTTATCGATATGTATATCTATCAACCAAAGTCCGGGCTTAGTAAGAAGATAGTGCGCGCAGCTCTTGTGCGAAGAGTGCCAAGTTATACTAACACCCTGTACAGATCTACCCAAACCAAGAGAGTTGGAAAATGTGTGTTATGCTTGCAATAATCTGATTGTCTTCTTGCTGCTTACACACTAGCACTGGCACATAAATCTACCACCGATTAATTCAGTGGCTGATTCCCGGGGTTGCGACTCATCTAAAAATAAGAGGTGCGCGTACCCTGCCAAGAGGCGGGGCTTGCGACTCATCTAAAAATAAGAGGTGCGCGTACCCTGCCAAGAGGCGGGGCTTGCGACTCATCTAAAAATAAGAGGTGCGCGTACCCTGCCAAGAGGCGGGGCTTGCGACTCATCTAAAAAATAAGAGGTGCGCGTACCCTGCCAAGAGGCGGGGCTTGCGACTCATCTAAAAATAAGAGGTGCGCGTACCCTGCCAAGAGGCGGGGCTTGCGACTCATCTAAAAATAAGAGGTCTGCGTACCCTGCCAAAAGGCGGGGCTTGCGACTCATCTAACAATAAGAGGTGCGCGTACCCTGCCAAGAGGCGGGGCTTGCGACTCATCTAACAATAAGAGGTGCGCGTACCCTGCCAAGAGGCGGGGCTTGCGACTCATCTAACAATAAGAGGTGCGCGTACCCTGCCAAGAGGCGGGGCTTGCGACTCATCTAACAATAAGAGGTGCGCGTACCCTGCCAAGAGGCGGGGCTTGCGACTCATCTAACAATAAGAGGTGCGCGTACCCTGCCAAGAGGCGGGGCTTGCGACTCATCTAAAAATAAGAGGTGCGCGTACACTGCCAAGAGGCGGGGCTTGCGACTCATCTAAAAATAAGAGGTCTGCGTACCCTGCCAAAAGGCGGGGCTTGCGACTCATCTAACAATAAGAGGTGCGCGTACCCTGCCAAGAGGCGGGGCTTGCGACTCATCAAACAATAAGAGGTGCGCGTACCCTGCCAAGAGGCGGGGCTTGCGACTCATCTAACAATAAGAGGTGCGCGTACCCTGCCAAGAGGCGGGGCTGGCGACTCATCTAAAAAATAAGAGGTGCGCGTACCCTGCCAAGAGGCGGGGCTTGCGACTCATCTAAAAATAAGAGGTCTGCGAACCCTGCCAAAAGGCGGGGCTTGCGACTCATCTAACAATAAGAGGTGCGCGTACCCTGCCAAGAGGCGGGAACAAGTGCAGAGATCATCATCTATTGATGAAGTAAATACATATTAATGTTTATTCATCTAAAACACTTGTCCGCAAAGAGTTTTATAACCAACCGAGAAGTACTCATCTGCCAGTTTAGCTGTTAGTGTCGCCGAACCGGTCGCCACTCCTTCCAACATTATCGTGTGACCTAAGAAAACAAACTTGAACCAATTGACCAGAAGCGGTGGCTGCATCATTTATACAATCAGATGACCGATTAATGCAAAAGTTTTCGCGTTAACTAAACGAAGTCAAGTCGAACTAATTTTACCGGAAACACGAGTTCAATGATGCGTCCGTGAGAGACATGAAGACATGAAAAAACGGTCATACTTTATCGAGACCTACCGGTGGCAAGGGTTTAAACAAGACTTTCACTAAGAATACTTTTTTTTCACGACTAGTTTCACCAAGACTACAGGGGTTTCAATATGAATTTACACCCTTCGACTCAACCCAGATACTCCCCCAATCCCTTCGACTCAACCCAGATACTCCCCCAATCCCTTCGACTCAACCCAGATACTCCCCCAATCCCTTCGACTCAACCCAGATACTCCCCCAATTCCCTTCGACTCAACCCAGATACTCCCCCAATCCCTTCGACTCAACCCAGATACTCCCCCAATCCCTTCGACTCAACCCAGATACTCCCCCAATCCCTTCGACTCAACCCAGATAATCCCCCAATCCCTTCGACTCAACCCAGATACTCCCCCAATCCCTTCGACTCAACCCAGATACTCCCCCAATCCCTTCGACTCAACCCAGATACTCCCCCAATCCCTTCGACTCAACCCAGATACTCCCCCAATCCCTTCGACTCAACCCAGATACTCCCCCAATCCCTTCGACTCAACCCAGATACTCCCCCAATCCCTTCGACTCAACCCAGATACTCCCCCAATCCCTTCGACTCAACCCAGATACTCCCCCAATCCCTTCGACTCAACCCAGATAATCCCCCAATCCCTTCGACTCAACCCAGATACTCCCCCAATCCCTTCGACTGAACCCAGATACTCCCCCAATCCCTTCGACTCAACCCAGATACTCCCCCAATCCCTTCGACTCAACCCAGATACTCCCCCAATCCCTTCGACTCAACCCAGATACTCCCCCAATCCCTTCGACTCAACCCAGATACTCCCCCAATTCCCTTCGACTCAACCCAGATACTCCCCCAATCCCTTCGACTCAACCCAGATACTCCCCCAATCCCTTCGACTCAACCCAGATACTCCCCCAATCCCTTCGACTCAACCCAGATACTCCCCCAATTCCCTTCGACTCAACCCAGATACTCCCCCAATCCCTTCGACTCAACCCAGATACTCCCCCAATCCCTTCGACTCAACCCAGATACTCCCCCAATCCCTTCGACTCAACCCAGATACTCCCCCAATCCCTTCGACTCAACCCAGATACTCCCCCAATTCCCTTCGACTAAACCCAGATACTCCCCCAATCCCTTCGACTCAACCCAGATACTCCCCCAATCCCTTCGACTCAACCCAGATACTCCCCCAACCCCTTCGACTCAACCCAGATACTCCCCCAATCCCTTCGACTCAACCCAGATACTCCCCCAATCCCTTCGACTCAACCCAGATACTCCCCCAATCCCTTCGACTCAACCCAGATACTGTTTTGTTGTTGTTGCCGGCAAGCATCCCGCATCGAAGACTCGGTTATGAACACTCTCTTTAATGAGAGAAGTTCTCGTGTTCTTCGGACAAGATGCGTCCGGAGAAGGGTTTTGATGTCCTTTGCAGTCCTGAGAATGTCATGCTGCACCTTGTGAAGGCGGACATCGTTGTAGCAACCTGTTCATGCTATAGGCCTTGTGAGTGGGTGGTCAAGCCGGCCTAGCATCGTTTTGGGTGGGAGTAGAGACGTCTCGCCTGTCGTTGACCGGAGATAGGCAAGAGGCTATTTGACTGGCGCCTCGACTCGCCATTGAAAAGTATAGCGGAGTATCGGCTGATGTTTTGTCCGGTGGCATGCCCAGGCCGGTCCGGCATCGCCCTCCTTTGACGAGCTATACTACCCAGTTTTGGTCCGCGGCGGGATTTCTCCCGCTACCTCCCAGCACGAATTATTCGTAGGGAGGCATCCCTCTATCCGCCACCTGAGGTCGCGCTCGATTCTGGACTGGATGATCCGGCTCCATCCGTGACAGGCTCTTAAGGCTGTAGAGTCACGAATGGCCACTGTTGCCAGTGTGTTTCGAGAACCCAGATACTCCCCCAATTCCCTTCGACTCAACCCAGATACTCCCCCAATCCCTTCGACTCAACCCAGATACTCCCCCAATCCCTTCGACTCAACCCAGATACTCCCCCAATTCCCTTCGACTCAACCCAGATACTCCCCCAATCCCTTCGACTCAACCCAGATACTCCCCCAATCCCTTCGACTCAACCCAGACACTCCCCCAATCCCTTCGACTCAACCCAGATACTCCCCCAATCCCTTCGACTCAACCCAGATACTCCCCCAATCCCTTCGACTCAACCCAGATACTCCCCCAATCCCTTCGACTCAACCCAGATACTCCCCCAATCCCTTCGACTCAACCCAGATACTCCCCCAATCCCTTCGACTCAACCCAGATACTCCCCCAATCCCTTCGACTCAACCCAGATACTCCCCCAATTCCCTTCGACTCAACCCAGATACTCCCCCAATCCCTTCGACTCAACCCAGATACTCCCCCAATCCCTTCGACTCAACCCAGATACTCCCCCAATTCCCTTCGACTCAACCCAGATACTCCCCCAATCCCTTCGACTCAACCCAGATACTCCCCCAATCCCTTCGACTCAACCCAGATACTCATCCAATTCCTAAACAGACTCCTCCACCAGACGATAAGCATTCAAGATTTAATTATACTTCAACAACTAGCTTTGTTTCCTAATTGTTCAATTTGAACTATAGTTCACCAACACAGACGAGAATTCTAGAAAAAACGACCGTTTTTAGAACGGGGGAGCCTAAAATAAAGAGAAACTCCCTCTCTTCACCTCTACCTCACTTTTTCATTATTCCAGAATCCCCCGATCGAATAGCTGTCCTTTTCTTAAAATTTCACAACAATTGTAAGTGAGTCTTTTTTTAATTATTTGAAACGAGTCTTTTTTAAGTTATATAAATCCATTAGGACCTCTTTTGCCGATTCTCTCGAGTGCGACAACTTCCAAGGGCGCATCGTAGGAGGCATCGTCGAAGGAGACTATCTTGACCGGTCGCTCGATCCTTGATGTTTCTGTGTCGATATCCCACTCAAAAGGCAACGAGCCAAGAGTATAGAAGAGCTCTCCTGAACAGGGATAACATCAAAAATTCGTCTTGAAGAGGTAATAACGCCTGAAACCAGGTATTTCGTCTCCTAAACTAGTATCTCTCCGTGTGCAACACACCGCTCGGTTGGTTGAAGAGGCCCGCTCACTTGGATCTAGACATCACATTTTTAACAACTTCTGACTCTTGAGCCATCGAAACAATATTCTCTTTCTAGGTCAAGATGATGGAGAACTCAATGTTCCCCATTATCTCGGTATTACGTTTTCTCTTGTTTTGGTTGAAAAAGTTTAATTCAATTTTTCTATTTTGCTAGGCGAATACCGTATTCACTTTCTAATCTTTTGAAAGATTCCTCCAATTCTTATGCTTTTTGGAATTTATAAAACGATGACCGAACCTCATTCAGAGCTTGAAACGACAAAATTAGGTTTTCATACTTAGATTGCGAAATTTTGGGTGCACTGTTGCGATGAGAAATCTCGTGGTGCGAATAGTTGTGATAGCAATTACTCCTATTCCACGTTCAGACAGCTCTATAATGTTTGACCTCAAACCCACATAGCTCGCCTATATAACACTGAAAAGCATTATTTGAAATTTCCTAGTTTTTCCGGGTTTTATGTTGAGTGTAGAACCCCTCTCAATCAGGGTGTTTCTTAACACCCGCACAACTTTTTTCGAGCTCATATATTTTCAAAATTTCAGAGTTCAACTTTAATTTTTTCAATGATTTAGACTTTCCCTACGAAAAACGCGAGAAAAATTGTTTTCTAGGCACATATATTTTAATGTTTTTTCGGGGTTTTTGAAGAGCGCATAGTTTTTTTTACCCGCGGTGCAGGTCTGAGCAACACCCTGCTCTCAATAAGGGGTTAAACGGTCATGTAAGACCCTATGTCGGCGGGCCTCTGTTTTTTTCAATTCCTAAGGGGAGACCCTTTGATCAGTTCGAGAAAAAGTTTTTCGCGGTTCTCTGTTATTCCTTATAAGTTATTCCGCGGTCCCTTATAAAATTTTTTGAAAAATTTTTTTTCTTCTAATAATTTACACTGCTTAGAAAAGCCGAACTAAGAGTACTCACTACTAAAACATTACAAAAATTTTTCGTCTTTGGCGGGCCTCTGTACCTTTTTCTTGCACACTAAAAAACCCTGCTCTCAATACTGCCTTTGTAGTCGAACGGATTAGGAGCTATACATACGCATTCAATTTGTTTATGCCCAAAAAAGGTACATGCAAACAAAATTTCGCTAGCCTTGAAAGCAGATTTAAGAGCTCTCTTGGTGGTTTTACTACACAAATTTGCTTCACTCAAGAATGACTCTAATGACGTAATGCCCTGAACCCCAAATCACGAACCTGCACATTAACCATTTACTACTGTATCGGGATCTTTACCATGCAATGAAAAATTACCTTTTTTGTTGTGAGCGACGACAGTCATCCTCGCCGGGAGCGCATCTACATAGAGGATTTTCGTCATTGTCTCCACCTCTATCTTCGCGATGTAGTCGATGCTCACATCACATGAAAGAGTCGTAGGAGAGGCTGCAATTTCTAGCTAACCCACACTTATTCATAGCAAAACCGAAAATTGTACCAATAAAATAAAAGGTGAACATATTTGTTTCCTAAGTGAATTCTGTTAAGGTCAGGAGATAACCGGTCCAGTTATGTTGGCGCATACATGCTCGTGCGGAGAATGATCTACATTCCCTTATCTTTCTGTTATATTTTACTTTTTCTCAACTTCTTTCACTCTTTTTGCCTTTCCACATCCCTTTTCCAACTGGCTCGGCGCGTACTCACATGCATGAGATCGGTTTCAATTAACAACTGGTTAAGAAACATTTTTTAGAAATGGAACTTCTTAATCTTGGCTCATGCTGGTTTTTACAGACATGATTCGGATTTTTGCAGGCCTTTTTGTTCTTTACGGTAGTTTCTGTTGTTGAACATCTCCGCCGAAGACCTTGCTCATTCCTCTTCCCATGCTTTTGAGCCAACTTTCAGTCAACTACGTACGGGATAGAATTGAACCAGTTATCTTTTGAGGATGAAGCTTCCAATCTAAAATTAAATAAAAGGACCACTCATTTAAGCGAGGGACCTGTAATCATGAGAAGCGAGCGAGAGGTGACGGACAGAGAAGGGTGAGACAAGAGATCAAGAACTCGAAAACCACTAGTTTTTCATTAATGTAGGCCCCCCTAAGGAAAAAAACAGTCGTTTTTTCAAAGTTGATGGTGAGAGTTTGATCATCTGTAGATTATGTAACCTATATCTGTCGCATACACAACGGCAGAGACATTGCTGAGTACTCTGCTCGTTGCGTGGACGGAAGCCTTGTCAGAGCAGCCTTCTGCTCGCGGATTAAGCATCTGGACGTCGATCTCTTGCGGCCGAGTCGACTGCCTTCAACAAGGAGCTTCAAGAAACTCTATCGGATCTTCAGAGGCTAAGCCGTCAAGTCATCAAAGGAGAATTCTTTCAGATATGCTTAAACATGAATGAAAAATTAACAATTTTCTGAATTTGAAACCATTTCATGACAAACAGTTAATTAATAAAAACAGTTTGGTAACCCCCATTAAAATGATTACCATTTGAAGCATCCTGTGCTCGGCTGAGTGATTCGCAGCTCAGCTTTGACAGGGGCCGATGGATGGTACGGCAACAACAGACGAGGCTCATTGATGACGTAGCATGAGTAGAAAGGTAGCATCATGAGGAGAAGAGAGATTCTCCCCATGACTCACCTGTTGCATCAATGAGATAACCATCGTGTACATTCAAAAAATTAAAATAACTGTTCAGGTACAGTTATGACTTTTCCCTTACTAGGAATATGTTTAGCTATGCTTTTGAGAGTGGAAGCGAAGCTCTTTGCGCATAGCAGAATGATACGGCCTCTGAGAAGACTCTGAGATTGAAAATACTATTGAGTATACTTCTGTCTTCTCTCTAAAATCTGAGATTAAAAACACTTACTTCTGTCTTCTCTCTAAAATCTCGATTACGCCCATGTGATATGTGAATGTCACGTAATAAAAAGTTGAGTAAAAGAAAACTTTTTTAAATTCTAATGAGAACATATTTGTATAACAATATTGAATGAGATAAAAAAAACTGTTAATAAAAAACTTCCAAAGATTATCACTCCGGTATAAGCAACCTACGATGAAAACAATTTATCCACTCCCACAATCTTGAAATTAACTGAACGTTGAAAATGGGTTGAAAATTTTTTTAAATTTGCGAAAACTTGTTTCGAAAATTGCGCGCTTAACACGGAGCGGCAGTTTGAAACTTTGTTGGTTTTTTAGGGGGCAATTACCGGAAGGCGTGTGAGCGTGTTTGAAGAATGCACTACTCGCACCAAACTCAAACTCAAAGTGTTCATGACTACACTTTCTGCTCAAACTACTAGACTAATTTTCATTTACAAGTTTTTTTCATGCCAAGATTCTTTCAAACAGCTTTCGAATGATTCGCTTAAATTAAATTTAGAATGATTGTAGGCACTTTTCGCGTTTAGGCCCCCCACCAGAAGTTCCATGGGTCATACGTCTGACTTAATTAGATTTACAAAAAACTTATTTTTACATTAAAAAAATAGTTTTACATCAAAAATGTTTTTAAAATAAACAAAAAAACGCTTCGGCTTAAGAAAAAAATTACGCTAACGAGCCTTACGGCTTAGGCTTACGAGACCGTATCAAAAAATGCCACTCTCATCCGACCCAATTGAACCTATAAGACGATGCTGGGAATAATTTTCGCCAAAATGCTCAAAATGTTGTTCCTCGGGCAGATTTCCCTTGAAAAACCAAGCTTTTCCATGGCAAGAAACGGAAAAAAGCGCCATGATAAATGGCAGCAAATAACATGCGTTTTGACGGGCCTGCCAAGAAAAACCGTCAAAAAACAAGCTTTCTACTTTGTACTCGTTTTGTCACTGCTAAAGAAGGGACAAAATTTGTAACTGCTTATGTCACTGCCAAAAACGGGCTTTTTTGTGTACTTCTTTTTTTCCTGCCAAAATCGGGTTTTTTTTGTCCTTGTTTTGTCTCTGCCAAAATCGGGCTTTTTTTTGTCCTTCTTTTGTCTCTGCCAAAACCGGCCTTTTTTTGTCCTTGTTTTGTCACTGCCAAAATCGGGTTTTTGTTTGTCCTTGTTTTGTCACTGCCAAAATCGGGTTTTTGTTTGTCCTTGTTTTGTCACTGCCAAAATCTGGTTTTTGTTTGTCCTTGTTTTGTCACTGCCAAAATCGGGTTTTTGTTTGTCCTTGTTTTGCCACTGCCAGAACCGGGATTTTTGTCCTTGTTTTGTCACTGCCGAAATCGGGCTTTTTTTGTAACCCCTGCAACTCCTTAGCCTCATTTCTGGGATGATGGAGGATCGCTCTCAGGAACTCTTTGGGGAGTGCCAATACTAGACTTTGATCTCTTTAAATGTGTGGTTCAGGCTACGTCTTTCAACGAGCCGGATCGAATCTTTACCTCAAACTTGGGTAATTAAACCGACTACAACTCCCACACAAATCTTTACGTACTAGCGCAGCAACATACATTTTTCTCAACTGTTTACTAAACTCGGTTGGGGTACGTCGCTAGAAGTGGTTAACATGTGGTCGTTGCGGAGCTTTGTTCAACGTAGAAAAGTGTTCCAAAAAAGAGCCGAGTTTGGCAGTGCCAAAACATGACACGAAAGAAAAACAAAATTGTCCCTGATTTGGTAGTGACAAAAAGTGTTCCAAAAAAAGAGCCGAGTTGGCAGTGCCAAAACATGACGCAAAAGAAAAACAAAATTGTCCGTAATTTGGCATTGACAAAAAGTGTTCAAAAAAAGAGCCGAGTTTGGCAGTGCCAAAACATGTCACAAAGGAAAAAACAAAATTGTCCGTGATTTGGCAGGAACAAAACTTGGCCACAGAGTCATTCATCATTTGGCACTGCGAAATGGTGGCCGATTCTTCGTCCCTATTTTGGCAGCTAAAAAAGACAAATAACGGAATTTCCTTCTCCCAAGTTCGCATACTCGAAATCTTGGCGAAATAAAGTTTTTGGCTGAGGAACAACATTTCGAGCATTTTAGCGAAATTTATTCCCAGCATCATCTTCTATACAATAAATAGTTGTGAGCATAAAGTGTAGTCATGAACAGTTTTAGTTTTGTTTGGTGCGAGTAGTGCGTTCTTCAAACACGCTCACACGCCTTTCGGTAATTGCCGTAAAAGGTCAGCCTAAATTCGTGCAACGTCTACCTATTTTCGTGAAACGTCTACCTATTTTAGTGAAACGTCTACCTATTTTTACAAGGCAATTAACAAAGTGATGCATGAGGACGCCTTGAGTGAGGCCGTTTGTTGTTTGTACCAACAAGCAACACACTTTTACTTTATAACACTATGGACTACACTTTCAGTATAAATGGCAGGTTTTACGTTTGAAAATTAGGTTTTCATTTTAGTTTTTGTTGATAGAAGTGAGTATCGAAGACTTCCGGATTACAGAATGTCTGATCAAGCTCGAGAGTTTTTTTTGGAAGCAGATCTCAAAGGAGGCGGATTCACGGACGTTGTTGAAGAAATTGTCCGATAGTGTGCTATTATTACTCGAGTGAGAGAGCACAAGCAACTGAACAAAATACAAGTTTTCTTCTGAACTTGAAACACATTGAAAAATGTCTAGTAGCTCTACTTCAATCTCACTAAGAGTCTTTCACGATAAAAAAATTTGACGACCAATTTTTTCAGTGAAGAATGTGCGAATAACTCAACGAGTCAACGTAAAGTGTCAGTATCGTGTTTTTTTGATATATTTATTTCCACGTCATATAATTTGTTTTGTATTAGCTATTGCGCGCGTGTCTCACATAATGAATCTTGGGTGCGCACCCTCGTAGCAACCTGACTATTATCTTACTGACGACCACGTAGGAAAACTCCATTTTGAACACCAAGTAGTGTCATGCTGATCTCATAGCCAAGCTAAGAGTTCAACGTATGGAAAACCCCCCGGCCCCTCGCCTCAAAAGGAAAAAATCCCAGTCCATTTATCATTGCATTCAATTAAAAAAAAGTCAAAAGCTTGCTAAAGAAATTATTCCAATAACGATCCACCTCAAACTGAAATTTTTTCCCTAAAGTTCAATCTTTAAAAAATACAATAAGGAATCAATTTCATACGAAAAAAACCCAAACAAAACCTCTTTACCGTCATCATTAATGTGCTCGAGGTGAAAATTCGGGCGAAAGATTTGAAGGGGTCCACTGATTGGTAAGGGTTGTAACTTATCAAAGTACTCGGCGAAGTGAGTTGCTTGTTCGAAGGGGATAGTAGTTGGTTTATTGTTCACTATGAGAGCAGGAATAGATGTGTTGCTTTTAATGCGGTTGGATATAGTTCTGAAGAATATCTTATAGTTTCTCGGGAACTTAAGCTTGTCTTCCCTAAGAACCTCGAATTTGATTAGTTCTTTGTGAAGTTTCTTGGATGTGCATAATGACGTAATGGAGAGAGGGTTGCATTTGTTACTTCTCTGTAGGAAGCTGTATAATCTTCTTATCTTAGGGGGATACTTCAAATGTGTTTTGATATTCTTAATTTTAGGAATCCTATTATCCATTATTATTATCATTCAACTTTTGCTATGTGACAAATTATTCGATAATCACTCGCGAGACTTTCGTGGCGTATTTCTCTGAGAACTGACATCGTTGTACGACTGTACTTCAATAAGACTTCAATACTCATTTCTATCAACAAAACTCAAATCGAGAAAAAATCTAAACATTTATTTTTAATCATGCTTTTAAAATCTGGCTGCCACTCTTCTCTGATTGTCCTATGAATTATGATCTACAGGGTGGCCCATATTACCTGTTCCAAAATTGCACGCATTTCCTAAGAGGCTTCGCAAAGTAGTTCAAGCCAAAGGTGGCCGAATTGAATGAAACTTCACACCGGTTATTTTATTATATTGACCCAATAAACATTAAAAAATAAACTTGATTGCTCTTTTGGTAAACAAGCTATATAATAAAAACTTGGTATGAGGTAACACCCTATACTCAGTCTCATTTTCACCCTCCCAAGACGGTCGTCTCTTCTACCTAGCGTTTGGCTCCGATATAATAGTCAGTCTAAGCGTCTTGCAGTTAGTCCGGAATCCAGACCACCCATACTCGTCTACTACTTGATCTACTGGAAGAATTTTGACAAAATGATCCCCAGTGATATTTGAAATTGAACATTATGAAAAAACACTCATCTCAAAGCAACAATCATTGCTTCCTTTTTCTAAACTCAAGTTTAAACTTTAAATCCATTGTTTCACAATATTTTTTTGCTACCACCTTTTTTGTTTTGAAAAAATAAAACTCTGATTATTTGAGTCTCCCGAAAACTCTTTTAAGTTAACTCTTTTAAGTTTTTTTTTTCATTTTCATCTTATGATTGTAACAAAATGTTGTGTTTAGGACATTAGTTAGGAGGTGGAGAGAGCTAGGAATTTTAAGTGGGCTTTACCTGGATAAATGTATAATTCTGGCTAATTCAAAAGAACAGTTTTAAAAAGCGGGCAACAAAATAAGAGAGGATCTGGTTTGTGTAGGTGCTCAAATTTCTCAAAAGAAGAGTAGATGGGATCCGCAGCAGGTGGGTAGCTGGCTCGGCTACACAATTAACTTGAAGGATGGATTAGATCAAGAATCGGAAAAAGGGAGCAAGGAAATCAGTTCCGATAATATGTGAGCTGTTGCGAAAGACAGTTAGTGAGAAAGTTAGTGAGAAACAGACAAGTTGTGTCGGACACAATTGCTTCCATCCATGTTGTAGGAGGAGAAGATACGGCCTTGTTCACGAAGAACATCAACTCACAAGTGTTCCAGATGTAGGAGTTGAGTGAGAAAAGGAGGATTCTGAGTGAAGAGGAGAGAGAGAGGAGAGGAGAGGTCAACTCGAATACTGGTTAGAAAGGTTTCAAGGGCCACCAGCAAGATCATATTTAGTCGGGGAAACAGATGCGTCATCAGTAGCGGTGCGAGCTGTGCTCTGGGGACCAGTACAGAGTTGAGGCTCGAACAACTTGGAAGTGAACAAAAGGGCATACTCCAGTACATATAGACAGCTTCTGGGGGCTATTTTCGGTGCGAGAGCGCTCTTGAAAAAGTCAGATGTACTAGCGTGTCCTTCCGCATGAATCACGCGGCAGTGCGTATTTTGTAGAGGGGCAGTATGAAAACGATGCTCCAAGATATCGCGGTGGCGTAAAAAAAGGAGATTTTCGAATCGTGTTCAAAATGATTGAATTGTTATCAGACCAAAGGAACAGACAATGTGCAAGTTTTATTTCTAGAGGAGCCTGTCCAGAACCAAGTCACATCGACGCTTTCGCATGCTTCTGGGGGCTATTTTCGGTGGGGCACCCATCTAGAGATCAGCTCGTCGTTCTTGGTGTGTTCCTCCACTCTCTGCTTGCTAGAGCACTTGGCATGGCAACAGTGCGCTACCCCTCTTGAAAAAGAACGGAGAGTGGGTTCCTCGAGTGGTTGATAGCATAGTTTTTGGCAAGGGTGAAAAAGCATCGATGCCTTCTTTATTAAAAACCGGACTGTTTGGGTCAAGTAAAACGCCGTCGGACTTCGCATTCCTTCGGTGTAACTTCTAGTACGCCTTTATCTGTTCTACCCGATAAACAGTCGTTGCCTAAATGTCTATGCAATTTCCCTGGGAGACTTTGTTTAAATCGAAGTTGAACTTCATGACTAAAGGAATGAAATGACTGGAGGAAGAAGTGTAATTGTTCGATTTAAACATGGTCCTATAAGGAAATTGCATGGATGCGTCAGAGCGGACGCGTCGCGGTTGACGCGTTCACTTGGAAGAAGAGAAGGAGGAAATTCCATTCTAGACTATTCGGGATAGTTAAGCAGCCCCCGCCCTACCGCCCAGTGAAGGTTGTGTGTGTTGCAGAGAGAAGGCTCGCTGGACTGAACAAGTCAAAGAAGGCTCTGGAGATGAGGGGGACAGGAGAGCTCTGGAGAGATCGAGGCTCTTCCAAGCGGATGTCTAGCCCCCTCATCACTCTTAACGTACAAAGCTTCTAAAAAAAGAAGAAGAAGTGAGGCTGGAGTTTGCTGCAAAACTAGGCTCAGACCCCCCCCCCCCGTGCATTTAAGTTGACGATAAACTGGTTAGGGAAGCCAAAGCGGCAGCGGTATTCGTGTCAGCTGCAACTTTTCGGTTCACGAGAGGAACGGCTGCGTATGAAACGAAGTTTGGAAGTTTGATTACAGCTATGAAGTGTATGGTGAAGAAAGAGAGTCGTGAAGCACACGAGAGACCCGCCATTTAACGACCTTAAAAAAACAACAAAAATTTTTTTCGTAGAGCGGTCAGGGAAGATGCCAGCAGAGACGATGCGCGAGCGGGTTTTTTTTTTCGTGTGACAGCAGCGTTCGGGACCCTGCTTCGCATTTCAGAGGCAGCAGCGCTGTTCTAAAGTAACGAGACTGAGAAACAAAAAGAAGACGGCACCTTAAAGTTTAAAGTGAAGGTGGACTAAGCGAATAACGATCAAGGAAGCAGAGGTAGGGAGAACTTTTTCGCCAAAGTTCAGGCTCGCCAGGCAAGGCAGTGTGAAACCTCTACCGCCGTAGTTGGGTCAGTGTTAGACCCGATGCTCCGGTGTTTGAGTCTTTGTCTACGGGCGGGCCGTCCGTTGTCAAAGGATACCCTGAAAAGGGAACTAAAACGCGCGTATCTCGGAGCAGGGGTCAATTCCATCAACCCGCATTCGTTCCGAGTTGCAGGCGTCACCGCGTCGGTGAAGGAGGAGCCACACTTGAGCAGGTCCAGGAAAGAGGCAGGTGGATGTCAGCTGAAGAACTGGTACCTCACAGAAAAGACTAGGAAGAGTTTTAAGGAAGGGGACTTTCTATTTTAGTATTGGGGTCGCTAGAATAAAAAATTTTTGACGTTGCAGATTTAGTTCACTATCGATGGAGGAGCTGGTGTTTTCTTCGATGATGTGTGATGTTTGAAGTTAAAGTATGGGTTATCGTGTTATTGTTCTTATTGTAATCATGTGATTTGAATTGTTTTGTGTTGTGGCGGCCAGTCCGCGTTGTAAACCCCATAAACAATCGTTGCTACCCGATAAACAGTCGTTGCCTAGATGTCTATGCAATTTCTATGGGAAACTTTGTTTAAATCAAAGTTATACTTCATGACGAAAGAAATGAAATGACTGGAAGAAGAAGTGTAATTAGAATATCTTTAATTTTGTTCATTGTTCTAACAGGCAATGTATGTATTGTAGAGGTGAGAATGATAGATTGTGAGTAGTTCTTCGAAAGTTCGGATTCGCTGTTATGAATTATTTTTTTACAACATTTTGTATGTTGTTGAATTCATGTTTATTCAACTTTTATATTTTTTTCAGAGACTTTTTTTTCAGAAAGAAAGGGAAACCCCCATCCCCTCCCCCCTTTCCTTTTTCCACAATTTATAAAGATAATTTAAAAAGAAAGGATGAACAAGTATTAAAAAAGAGTGAGAAAAAATTTAAATTAAGCCAGTACAAAAAGAACGACAAATTTATGACACAAAAAGTACCGTAACAGGAGCGCGCGAGCTCGCTAGCGCGCACTGCAAAATTTCACAAGTATTCTTGTCTCCTTTGACTCAAACGTTTTAGATTTGGTGTTTGAATACGCGCCTTAGGAAGGGAGTGTGCTCTCGCGTGGAATTGTACGCGAGAGGTGTTAAGAGGGAGGGAAGACATTCTACGTTTTTCGTGTGTTAGGAAGCGTATCACGACACTTTGTACCGCGTCACTTTGTATACGACACTTTGTACCCGACACTTTGTACCCCGTCACTTTGTACCGCGACACTTTGTACCGCGACACTTTGTACCGCGACACTTTGTACCCCGTCACTTTGTACCGCGACACTTTGTACCGCGACACTTTGTACCGCGACACTTTGTACCGCGACACTTTGTACCCAAGGAAATTTTAAGACACTGTTTCGTTTGTAGTTTGTAGTTTTTTTGTATTTTTGTTATTTAAGCTTGTTTTCTTTACATTTAATTGTTCCGTTTGTAGTTTTTTTGTATTTTTATTATTTAAGCTTGTTTTCTTTACATTTAATTGTTCCGTTTGTAGTTTTTTTTATTTTTATTATTTAAGCTTGTTTTCTTTACACTTAATTGTTCCGTTTGTAGTTTTTTTTGTATTTTTATTATTTAATCTTGTTTTCTTTACACTTAATTGTTCCGTTTGTAGTTTTTTTTGTATTTTTATTATTTAAGCTTGTTTGCTTTACACTTAATTGTTCCGTTTGTAGTTTTTTTTGTATTTTTATTATTTAAGCTTGTTTGCTTTACATTTAAGTGTTCCGTTTGTAGTTTTTTTGTATTTTTATTATTTAAGCTTGTTTTCTTTACACTTAATTGTTCCGTTTGTAGTTTTTTTGTATTTTTATTATTTAAGCTTGTTTGCTTTACATTTAAGTGTTCCGTTTGTAGTTTTTTTGTATTTTTATTATTTAAGCTTGTTTTCTTTACACTTAATTGTTCCGTTTGTAGTTTTTTTTGTATTTTTATTATTTAAGCTTGTTTGCTTTACATTTAATTGTTCCGTTTGTATTTTTTTTGTATTTTTGTTATTTAAGCTTGTTTTCTTTACATTTGAGTGTTCCGTTTGTAGTGAGATTTTTTGAAGTTGAGTAGTGCGTCGTGCGTGCATGCATGCGTATCTTATGCAAAACATCGCGGGCTGGCCTTGTCTATCGGCTGGCCTTGTATAGTAGTCCTCTGACGGGGAGTGCCAAAATTTTTAATGTAAAAATAGTTTTCTAATCTAAAAATAATTTTTTTAATGCAAAATGACTTTTTGTAAATGTAAGTAAGTCAGAAGTATGACCCATGGAACCTCTGGTAGGGGGAGGGGGCATAAACGCAAACAATGCCCTCTTAGCCACCTTGCTCTAATTTCCATAAAATCAAAGGCTCTTTCTAACCTTAGGGGCCACGCTTCACTTCATAGGGGCTAGGTACTTTCAACTCTTTTTTTCGCCAAGGCTCAGGTGTATTTTACGCTCACGAGGCCGGTTTAGGAACAAGACCATACCACTTAGAAATTAGGCCATAAGCATAATCAGTTACGCTATTACTGTTTGAATCATAGGTAAAATACGTCTTGATTTTTCAATAAGTCGGTCGCTAAACTAGGTTAGAAGTTTCACTTTTAACCTTACGCAACCGGTTGAGGCTGTGTATTGTCTAATGAAACGTTGTATTTATGTAGAGGAATGAAGGTTTTTTATCTTTAAATTTTAGCTGTGAAAACTCTGATCGTTCATTTTGAGTGAGGGAGAGGGTCGGTAGGCAGGGGTTGAATGGTTACCGGACCAGCTATGTTGGCGCATACATGTTCGCGCCGAGAATTATCTACATTCTCTTCTCCTTCCGTTCTGTTTAAATTTTTCTCTCTTTCTCTTTTCACTCTTTTTGCCTTAACCCTCCCCTTTTCCACTATTGTTGCTAATTGTTCTTTAGGCCTCGTTAGCAAACATTTCGATTAAGCCTAAGCGGAAAAGATCACTTAAAAGTAACCTGTCCCCCTAAGTAAAATGCGGCCCCCAAGTAACAAAGTGGCAAATTTCCTTTCCTTGGGATGCTTGCTTTATTCTCTCTCTTTTCGAACTTTTCTCATTTTTGCTCTTTCTCCCGTCTCTTGTGTTTATAGTTGCTTCTTCACGGTCGATCACTCAAACGTTATGTCTCCAAGGTTCTCTCGGTATTTCCTGTGTTTTTCTCTTGCATAGCTCGAGGTCTAAATCATATAAAATTTCTCTCAGGAGTACGAAAGGATCGAGTACATCGAGAAAGTTGCGAAATTGGAACGACAGCTTCGTCTTCGAAATTGGAAAGAGAATCACGGAAAAAAAAACGGTTATTATTTTGTCGGCCAAATCATCGATTTAAGTTGCTCATTCTCTCAAAAGATTGTCTATAGACCTATTCTAGATGATATATAGAATTACGAAATGTTAAATCATTTCGAGTAAGTGAAAAAATGAAGAAGTTGAAGAGAACATCAAGTTTACAAATTTATTTTCGAATTGTATGATTCTTTTCACAATTATACATGGGTAAACTGCCAACTGGCAAAACATTCTTCTGAAGTGACCAACCTACCAAACCCTCGCTTAACGTAAAGTTGAATGGAATGTTTCTTGTTTCTTATTACCAGCACTGTTTCTTATTACTTATTATGGTGTTTCTTATTACCAGCACATTTTTTTCAAGCGCATAGATCCCTAAAATTCAAAGATTTAGAAATTTTTCTCATCAAAAATTTCCCGAGTGCATTGATTTGTATTTAGTTTCCAGATTTTTTTGAGATCGCATAGATTTTTTTACACCCGCAGTGCGGATGAGAGAATTACCCTGATGGAAATTAATACCATTTTCGTTAAGTTCTATCGGCCATAATTCAATTTGAACAGGTTTTGTCAAGTATATAACAGGGTGTTTCTCAGCACCTGCACAACTTTTTTGGAGTGCATAGATTTTCGAAATTTCAGAGTTCAAAATTCAATTTTTCAAAGATTTGGGTTTTCCCAACGAAAATTCCGAGAAATTTTTTTTCCAAGTGCATAGATTCCAATGTTTTTTCGGAGTTTTTGGGGAGCGCATAGATTTTTTTATTCGCAGGGCGGGTCAGAGAAAAATCTTGGTATAAAATGGAAACATTTGATCTATTAGGGCAATTGACCTGTTGATAAAACAAGGCTTGTTTTTCATACGTTAGTATATCGTGTTCGGTGATCGATCATTCCAAAAAAAAAAAAACTCGTGTTTTGAAAAATTACTTTCAAACAAAAAATTCTTCAGCTCACCAGCTGTGTCGAAGTAATATTTCGCTCATTATTTGCATGTATCACCTGTTATTTCCAGGACTTGTGAGCTCGAGAAACTCGAAGAAGTTCCAGAAAAAGGCTGCATACACGACCGCTCCGAGAGTGAAAATGAATGTTGGGCATTTTTTGCATTGAGAAGGGGAATGTTCTGGTGTACGTAATAGTGCGAAATTTCGCCCCATTGTTTCACAAAAATGCAAAATTTTTCTTCAGTGAAAGTGCCGAATATTAGAAAAACCAAAATTACAAAGGCACTATACGTCACGCTCAAAGTATTAATCTAGGAGCCTGGAAACCAACCCGACCACGAAGTAGGGGACGTCCTCGAGGCGACGGAGAGCTCGAAGGGGCGGCCCTTGTTCTTAGGCAAGGGCTTTCAGCTGTCAGTCGCCAAGACTCTCGGAAATGACTCTAAATCTCTCTTCTGCGTGGAGCGAGGCAGAGGCTGTCAGGTACTTGGTGCCCATCCCAGTATCTGGACCTTTCTGTCCAAGCTTCGTACTCACACGCTGGCCGAGCTGCGAAAGGCCGTCAGGGGAGAGTTGGGGGAATCGCCGCACCGCCGACTCAACTATATCGCTACAGACACCCGAATCAGTCACCTTGTCCGGACCTACGAAAACCGCGAGCGAATGGACTATCTCTTCGCTCAGGCACATAACCTGGGATCAAGGTACTAAATTTGTAATTTAAGTTTTTAGTGTACAAGTCTAGAACTATCAATTACTTGTTGAATTCATTTTCATTACGATTTTTTTTTAAATAGAAAGTCCTTTAGCGATTTATTGCTTTTTGTAAATGAACTAGTTGCAATTAAAGTTGACAAACTCAAATTACTTACCGAACGGCCGGTTCTATGCGGCGGAAACCTAGACGCAAGAGGAATAAGGGGTCGATCACACTGATACACACTCATCGGTAATAGGCATATTCATTCGGCGCATACGTACATGCTAGAGGAAGAGATGATCAAGCGCATACTGCATACACCCATTTGTGATAATTTTTCTTCTGTTTCCAGATTTTGAGATGGAACAGACGGAACAGACGCGATTTTGGCAGACGAAATGGGTCTCCGCAAGACAATCCAGTCTTCAACATTCCTCTAAACTCTTCTCAAGGATAATCATACTAAGGGACCTTTTCTAGTAAGTGGTCCACACCAAGCTGTTTCTTAAAACACCATGAAATCTGGGAAAAGAGAATTGAGCAGAACCGGTTGCATTCTTTAATAATAACGAGTATTTCATATTACAGTTACCCATATTTGTTGATGTGATAGGGGGGGGTGTAGGCGCCTAAATGTATTGGGTTTGCACTCTTGTTGAAACTCGCTTTATTTTTGTTGTAATTGTTATATTTTGGAAGATTCGAATGTTTCTTGTGTTGAAATTCTTCTAATCTGTTGATTTTGATTGTTCGTTTGGAATCAACTTTAGTTACCCAAATCGTTACTGTTGTTCAATTATTATCAATAAATTCTTATGTTGTTACGTTTGCTTATGATTTTCGTGTGTATTACAAAAACAAATAGCGGGATGCAAGGAGAATGTAGTGGGGTACTTGTAGATGCAAATGGGAGTTTAATGTTTCAAAAACAATTGGTTTTCTTCGGCCTGTAATCAATCTGCATTTTTCCGATAAAAAATTCGAGTAAGCAGTGACACACAATACAAAAAAAGATAAAACTTCGAACAAGATACACTTCAACCGGGTTTTTTCTTCTTAAAAAATGATCATTTATGTTCCATTTCACCACCAGTGAATATAAAAATGGATGAGTTAATTACCAAGTATGACCTATCATGAAAGAATAAATGTATTCGATCCAAGATGACTTCTTGAAACATGATGAAAAGAAGCTTAGATACAAAAAAAACGTCGAACATTCAACTGTCTTAACCTCCTGGCATCTCACAACTACTTCGAACTACAATGACATTCTGGCATCCCACTACACACAGAACATTCATTTTTTTTCATTCCTGAAATCAGAAAAAAAACACTCGGAACAAAATTTTCAAAGTCGTTCCTGAAATTGCATTCAAAACTATTGCATTCAGATTTTTTGTCAAGAGACACAATTTATTCTGCTCATCATTACAATCGAAACCGAAGACAATGTGTACAAATGTTGATATCAAGTTTGAAGCAAGATTGAAGTTTTTTAATGAGGCTGGAGTAACTCTTTTTAATGAGTAGTCCGCGACAAAACAGGAAGTTTGGAAATGGTTACGGAATACTATTTTTTGCCTCTTTCAAACTATATACATATAAATAAAAACTTTATATGATTTAATTTTCATAAAAATGACATTCGTTGTCCACATAATTCATTAAGTATGCCTTCTACAGAAGTGTTCATCTCTTATGATCGTAGTGAAAAGGGACATCTGGTAAGTGTGCATTGCAAGAAAGAGTTGATTGATAGGATAATGAGAGAGAGAAGAAGGAAGAAAGAATGGGAGTAAGAAAGACATAATCACAGAGAGAGAAAAGCTTGATAAGTAATGAGAGCTGATATTTGGGAGAGTTTAACGAAATTCTCTACCAGTACTGACACAATCAGTACTCAGAGTACACATGAAACCTCTCTCTCTCTCTCTAGTTCTCTCTCATCTCAACTTAAAGTTTATCTCATCTCAACTTAAAATCTAAATATTGATATTTAAATAGCGATATATGATTGTTCTGCATAGCATCGCCAACCAGTTACTATGTATCTGGTATCGATCAAACAGTGAAGTTATACTGCTGGGAATGTACTAGGGCACGAAATAATGAAAAATATTGCTGGGAATGTACTAGGGCACGAAAAAATAAATAAATAAAATGTTCCACTCTGTTAACCTTGCCTGAGGCTTAGGCATACGGTCTGAACAGCCTGAGTAAACTACAGGGCAGGTTTGGTTCAATGGGTTTGAGCAGGCCGGCCAAACACTGCAGTTGTCGATCATACGAAACAGTCTCGTGGGCTCGGTCTAGAAGAAAAAAAAACCCCGAGAGAGAAAGAGAAATAATGTAATTAGATAAATGATGTAAGTAAGGTTATTGTTTTCTGAGCCATGTCAAAGAAGACCTCGTCTACCCAGCCGGAGACCTACGGCGGGCAATCTACTACTACTACTACTATGGAGGGACTACTTTGTCAAAGCCGTTAGTCCCCAATTCCCAAGGAAGGAAGAGAACGCTGAGGAGTGGAGTCGTCACATGTCGCAACAGATTCCATAATCGATGATGTTATATTACCGATGTGGCTTGCTGATCTTGATAAAGCGTTTCAATTGAAAAAAAACTGGATGCTAGTTCGGTGAATAACCTAGTTATAACACAAGAAGTTACGCATGTCTCAGTTTAGAGGAGGGAACAATAGTTTCTCTTGGTAATCGACTTATGCATCTTTCAAGTTTTTTTTTTCAAGTTTCAAGTTTTTATTGCAGATTTACTCATGACGTACAAAATATTAAATCGGTTAACGTCAACCGATCCTTGCTCTATGTTTTTGTTCAACAACCACGTTTATAGTACTAGATCTAAAGGATGCACTAATCGAACCAATAATTCGATCAGCTTGGCGTTCTAATATCTCAACATCTAGAGTAGTTAATTTTTGGAACAATTTACCTAATGAGACCAGATCATGTGCTTAAAAAACGAAAAAACTTAAAACGGAACAATTGAATGCCAAAAAGAAGCTTAAATATTAAAAATACAAAAAACTACAAACAAAACAACTAAAAGGGAAAAAGAAGCTTAAAGAATATATAATTACAAAAAAAATACAAACGGAACAATTAAGTGTAAAGAAAACAAGCTTAAATAATAAAAATACAAAAAAACTACAAACGGAACACTTAAATGTAAAGCAAACAAGCTTAAATAAGAAAAATACAAAAAAAACTACAAACGGAACAATTAAGTGTAAAGCAAACAAGCTTAAATAATAAAAATACAAAAAAAACTACAAACGGAACAATTAAGTGTAAAGAAAACAAGCTTAAATAATAAAAATACAAAAAAACTACAAACGGAACACTTAAATGTAAAGCAAACAAGCTTAAATAATAAAAATACAAAAAAAACTACAAACGGAACAATTAAGTGTAAAGAAAACAAGCTTAAATAATAAAAATACAAAAAAACTACAAACGGAACAATTAAATGTAAAGAAAACAAGATTAAATAATAAAAATACAAAAAACTACAAACGGAACAATTAAATGTAAAGAAAACAAGCTTAAATAATAAAAATACAAAAAAAACTACAAACGGAACAATTAAATGTAAAGAAAACAAGCTTAAATAACAAAAATACAAAAAAACTACAAACTACAAACGAAACAGTGTCTTAAAATTTCCTTGGGTACAAAGTGTCGCGGTACAAAGTGTCGCGGTACATAGTGTCGCGGTACAAAGTGTCGCGGTACAAAGTGACGGGGTACAAAGTGTCGCGGTACAAAGTGTCGCGGTACAAAGTGACGGGGTACAAAGTGTCGGGTACAAAGTGTCGGTAATTCGTTAGGAAGTGGTTGCAAAAGTGTAGTGTGGAGTGTGTGATTTTAGAAGATTAAGTGGTTGCGTGTTTAGTCGTTTGAGCAAGTTGAGAACTCAGTCAAGTTTCTACGCTCATGGTGTATTCACTGCGGAGAAGGGTTGAATACCCCTAAGGCGAGTGTATTCAAACAGAGGTTATATAGACGACGAATGGAGTTTACGACAGGAGGAGTCAATATAACTCCCCTTCCTCTTCAAATTTTTTTAGAGTTTATAACTTATAAGAAGCCATGACTACATGTCATGTTTAATAACTGACAATTAATCAGAAACCCAAATTGTGAATTTTTTTATAGTTTTTTCTTCGCTTGCGTCCGTTTCCTATATGCATAAAATCGTAAAAGTGTTTTCTTGTTTCAGATCGATTGAGCCCCTAAATGGCTCTTCATCGCTCGAAGTTTCTCCGACAAAACGAAAGTTAGCAGATATATTGAGAAGTAATAAAGTCAGTTATACTTCTTCCATTTGTAGAAAAAGATTAGAACCTTGACCAGGATTTTGATTAGAAAAAATGATTAAAAATCTCGCTCTTCGTGCATGGATTTCATCATAAAAGAATGCGCGAATACGACGATCACGATAATCTAATGCAGCTCGAACGGCTCTAATCTACTTTAGCCGTCCTATCCAACTTTAGCCGTCCTATCTAACTTTAGCCGTCCAATGAAACTTTAGCCGTCCAATGAAACTTTAGCCGTCCAATGAAACTTTAGCCGTCCAATCAAACTTTAGCCGTACAA
Organism: Allodiplogaster pararmata; assembly: GCA_964056735.1. Classification (NCBI taxonomy): domain Eukaryota; kingdom Metazoa; phylum Nematoda; class Chromadorea; order Rhabditida; family Diplogasteridae; genus Allodiplogaster; species Allodiplogaster pararmata. Next base: position 13,586,274 of record OZ057408.1, on the reverse strand, counting down.
TGAAAGTTCAGCCGTCCAATCAAACATTAGCCGTACAATGAAAGTTCAGCCGTCCAATCAAACTTTAGCCGTACAATGAAAGTTCAGCCGTCCAATCAAACTTTAGCCGTACAATGAAAGTTCGGCAATTACCGAAAGGAGGCATGAGGGAGGCCGTTTGTTCTGCCTCGTTAGCTAAGCCGTACGGCCTCGTTATCGTAAACTTTTACTAAGCCTAAGCGTTTTTTAATGTAAAAATATGTTTTAATGTAAAAATAAAACGCGCGGCCTCCCTCATGCCTCCCGGCTTCTTGCCTCCTTTCGGTAATTGCCTGAAAGTTCAGCCGTCCAATCAAACTTTAGCCGTACAATGAAAGTTTAGCCGTCCAATCAAACTTTAGCCGTACAATGAAAGTTCAGCCGTCCAATCAAACTTTAGCCGTCCAATGAAAGTTTTAGCTTAAACTTTTTCCTAAGCCTAAGCATTTTTCAATGTAAAAAAACTATTTTTAGTGTAAATAATTATTTGTAAATGTAAATAAGTCAGACGTATGACCCATGGAACCTCTGGTAGGTGGGTGGCTCCCCTACCTGTTTCTGGTGATTTTGTTTACTGTAGTGGAGAAAGATAATCATTGAATAAACCCCCTCTTTCTCCTAAGCCCCCCCTCCCTCCCCCTCTAGCCCCCCTCTTCCCTCAGGTGGGGCCCTCTTTCCCACCCCTTCGGCCTTTAAGTCCCCCCTCCCTTCCCTGCTTGGGTGACCTCCCCCTCCCCTTAAAATAGAATGACTAAAAAAGTTCCTTTCCTCTTCAAATAGAAGCATATGAACTAGCGAACAAATGTTCAAAAAAGTTCGAAAATCACTCTCACAAATTGGGTTTCTGGAAACGTTTTCAAACTAAAAAGTTCTTTGGAAAACTTTCATTGGACGGCTAAAGTTTGATTGGACGGCTGAAGTTTTGATTGGAAGTGAAATAGAGCTTGAACTAAAGTGAATTAGAGCCGCTCGAACCACATACGGTGGGGGACGAAGTCTAAATTTTATGTTATCGTAAATGAATATGACATCAACGGTCCCAAGTATGACAAACAGAATGCCGTTCATATCGCCTTCGACGATACTTTAGATCAACCAAGTGTGCCATCATGTTACCTTACACCTTCCAGAAGGAGAACACTGAAAAGCGCTATTGGGAACAAGCTGACTCGGCAAAACGCGAATGTCGATTTGACCGAATACCCCAAGGTTGTTTTTTATATTTCTTTTTAACAGATTTAACCACTGCAAAAAGATAACTTCTTTAGAATTTGCTAAGCGCTGACCAACTTCCTATCATTTCAGGTGTTCGTGCTCGTGAATGCGTCGACAAATGTGCTAGCTGAATGGATCAGAAATAAAGTTCCTACTCTCGGTGTCGTCAACTCCATAGGCAAGGCCGAAAAGAAGAAGATGCAGAAACTACATAACCAATCGACCATTACCGTCGCGATTGGCTACGGGCGATGACGACAAAGACAAAATGCACCCTCGGCACAAGCAGCGCGTGAAGGCCACAGACTTCCGCAAGAAAACAGCTTTCCGGAAACGAGGGGGCGATCCTCAAGCAGCCCAACCGCTAAAACAACTCACAGGTGACAATCTCGTGGACACATATCGCCGCGTTATCCGAGAATACAATGCGGTGCAATTTAGTGTGCGGGTGAAAGGAACATCAAGCATCTTTCACGCGGTGGGCATTGCTGACACCGTGGTCATGATGCCCGCGCACTATATGCGCATGTGGACAGAGATATACGTCCAAAAACTCTCGATGACCTGGAGAGGAAAGATACTGGTTTGACAAAGGAGGAATTGATCTGGGACGCGCCTTATATCGAGAAATGAAGGACCAGATAGACTTAGGCAGGGAAGGCCAGTCTGAATTTGTCAGACTGCACCTGTTGGCAAAAAAGAAAGAAAATGAAAACGATGGAGTCAAAGCACGACCTGCAGAACGCCTCCAATCAGAGGAAATCCCACTCAATCGAGTTAGAGTACAAGAAACAGAAGTTGGACAAATCAACTTCTTCGCTCCTCCAAAATGAATATCCAGATGCCTTATCCTACATACGTCTTCAACCTGGAGGACTGCAACGTAGTCTATCCATTCAACTCCGATGAGGAGGTGGCGGAAACACAAACATCCTACGACATGTGTTTCGTAAAGATCCCTATCGAACACGTGAAGTTCCGCCACATTGCCTCATATTTCGTTACCATCGACGAAATGGCCCGCCTCGGAGATTACCATGTCGGAATGGTAGACTATGTAAATGAACCAGGGGGAGTGACGCGTCTCGAGCGCCATATGTTTACCCATGAGCTCGCAACTAAGAGCAACGCAAAAAGCTACATGCGGTACGGGGCAACAATTGGGTTGCACGATGTCTACTCATACGACGCCGTTACGTATAACGGGGACTGTGGCTCCCTAGCATACAGTCTCGGAAACGCGACCGGAAACTCACGCATATTTGGTTTCTATATCGCTGGAAGTGGCGCTATTCCATCATGCAAAGGATATGTCGTGGCAACACCGCGCGAATATCTACTCGATGCGCTCAAGTTTCTCGGAGTACGACCTCGCGCGAATGAGCTGACTCACGTCAAAGAGCTGCCGGAAGACACCGAAAATCTCGTCCACCCCCAAGGGGATTTCGATGTATACGGTGAAGCGCGACATCCCGTGCACATCCCACGTGACACGAAGTATGTCATGAGCCCGATCGGTCACGCCATGGGTGAAGCCAACCTCCCACGAATACCCGCCGTGTTGCGCGACAGTGACATTCGTCGACTCAACAGAAGCAGGCCGATCTTGACCCAGGCCATCGAAAAATATGGAATTGGATCACAGGGCCCAACGCACTCAGAGTACGGCGTACTCTTGTCGTACTTTAGCCGACACTATGCGCGCATTTCACAAAACCACCGGGCAGCCATCGGAGAGCCGCGAGTTTTTAACTTCGCTCAGTCTGTATATACTGGTGCGTTCTTATTGGAAGGCGAGGACCTCCCGATGGCCACAAGTTGTGGCTACCCATACATCACGATGGGTTATTCCAAAAAAAAAATGAGGATATCTTGTAATTTGTTTTTGTATATAGTGTTCAGTTTGTATTTTTTGACAATTTTTGAAGTGGTGTTTTTTTATAGCATCTTCGATTTCATTCATTATTATTTCCTTAGAGGTTTGTTCTTCGTTGATACGATATTTAATGCCTTTGTTGAGTAATTCTCGTATATTAGGGTTATTGGTGATTTTAGTATCACCTGTACAAATGTGATTTAGGTTGTTATCTATTAAGTGTGGGTATTTATGACATGTACATGGGTTATTCCAAATCTCAGCGAATTTATGATTATCAAGATTTTTGAGAAATTTGTTGTAATTGAGAAAGTTTTTACTAAAAGGATCCTGTAATTTGTATATTATACGAAATTTGAATTTTTTATTAAAAAGTTTTTCTTTTAAATCGGAGTCATTATGTTTTTTCAAGGCTTTGTTAAATATACGGTTTAGTGGGATGTTATCCATATATTTTCCGTGAAATGTGAGTTTTACGTTAAATTTGTCAAATTCGTCTATATTTGGTTTTTGTTTTTCCCAGAAATAATCACATATTAAACTGGTTATCATAATTTTTTGTGGGTTGTGAAGGTTATTAAATTCTTTGGTCAAGGTAAATTTAATAAGGTTATATTTTTCTTTCACTTTCAGTTTCTTGTATTCCAAATAAAGTTCTCTCCCAGTTTTTGTTTGGAAAATGCAATCCAAAATTGTGTTAATGTTTCTTGCTTGGTAGCTTGGGCGTGTTCTTCGACGGTTTTTATGTCTGGCAGATTTTTTCTTTGGTATAGAGAGTGGGATATTGTGATAAGGATGTTTTAATTTTTCAAGAGGGTTTAAATTATCAGAAATCAGACCATAACTTTGTATTTGGTCATTAAGACCATAAGGATAAGCTGTCATGAGTAATCTTATCCAGTAGGATTCTTTGTTACGTAATTCTGCTTTATCAGCAGCATGGTCAAGTACATCGATTTTAATGTCATTTGGGGGTTGACAATGTGTGTGAAAGTGATTACATAGATAGGTTCTCAGAGTATTTTTATTAATATGATATTTGTGTTGAGAAATACGTTTTTTTAAACTTTGAGTAGTTTCTCCTATATATTGCATCTTACATTTAGTGCAAGTTATCATATAAATTACGTTCTTAGTAGTGCAGGTTAGATCGTTGGGTTTATTCGTTATGAATCCTTTATTAGTTGTGTTACTAACCACGGTGTTATTAAAGTTCATTATTTTACATATAACACACCTATTATTGTTGCAAGTATTTCCTTGGATCATGGAAGTGTTTGTTGGTTTGAAAACATGTCTACCTTCAACCGTATTGTGGAATACTGGTATATTAGAAAGGAGGTTATTTTTGTTTTGGGTTTTTTTAAGCAGATGATACGATGAGGCTGGCTGCTTATCCAGTCTGTCATCGTGCGCTACTCCGTATTAACAGTACGGTCAAACTGTCTTGTAGTGAGACCCATTTCTCACACTCGGGTTAAGCGCAAGATTCCCGAGAGTGTGGTATATCTCACCTGTGAGTAAAATATGAATTAGATTGGAAAACTTCATTCGATTTATCCAAAGTAGTTGTAGTGTGTTATGATAAGAGATTCCTTCCGTTTTAGAATTGTTAATAATATAAGGGTAAGTTAACTGGAAGGGAGTGAGTTAATTTGAAAAGTGTAAAATTGAAATGTGTAATGGTGAGAATCTTGTAGTCTTTAGATTCTCTGTTTGTGTGTTAAGAAGGTAGTGGTAATGAAATACGATGCGTGGGAGCATCTAAAGGTTGAGGTAGGTATATAATTATTGTTTGATCAAGGTGGTGATATGTGTTGTTATTTATAGTGTGTTAAAGAATAAAATTTTTTGTTACAATGATGTTGAAATGAGAAGGCTAAAAAAGGAAAACAGTTTTTACCTTAGTAAGTTGTTTTTGTGATATTGAAGAATCAGGAATTGGAGGGGTTATTTAAGTTAAATAAATTAATTTTTGGAGTATACAAGGTATTAGAATAGTAGTGATAGTGGAATATTCGAAAATTTAAAGTAGATTGTATTTCTTTGGATCATTCATGATAAGGTTTTAATGATATGGTGTAGATGATGTTTTAATATCATAGTATATAGTTAGATGTGTTTATGGAATATTGAAAAAAACAGGATGTAGGGGGGTTAATAGTCTTAAGCTACAAAGTGCAAAAGGTATTGAAATGATGAAATTGGAATAATGATATAACGGAATAATGATATTAGAAAATTAAAAAATTCTTTATAGGATTTATGGGGGATATTAAAGAATCAGGAATTGGAGGGTTATTTAAGCTTATAAAGTACAAAGTACAAAAGATAACGGAATAATGATATTAGAAAATTAAAAAATTCTTTATTTTATGTTTTTATGTAGTTAGTTTATTGTTTTGGAATATTTAGGTAAGGTTTTAAAGATTTGTATATTTCTTAAGCTACAAAGTACAAAAGGTATCGAAATGATGTTATTTGGAAATTGAAAAAGATAAATAGCTCTACAGTAGTTAGATGTTCTGTTAGTTATTGAAGAATTAGGAATTGGAGGGGTTTTGTTGTTATTTATGGTGTGTTTACAAAGTATATTGCAATATTAAATTTCGAAGATTAAAAAGGATAAATTGTTTTATTATAGTTAGTTATTTTTAGGATACCGAAGAAATTAGATTTGGAGGAGCTTGCTAGTTTAAACTACAGAGTACAAAATTATTGAAATGAAGGTATTGGAATTTCAAGAGGAAAAATACCCACTGCCAGTGGGGCGTGGCTAGCACACGCCGCACTGGCCCGCCCCCGACAAAAGAATGATTTCCTACTACGATACTTTCCTTTACCTCGCTGCCTAAGCAACAATTCCATAGAAAAATATTATAATTCTTACACACATAAACAAAAAGTAGTCCATGGTACCATACAACTACTCTCTATATGGTGATGCAGCATCCTAAAACGCCCAGGCTTTTAAAAGTTGGGGGCTAAAGTGAAATTTACCCGAGATCCGCACTCTGGGTTGAGTCGATGCGCTCTACCACGGGAGTTTTTGAAAACTAATGTTTTATTTTCGGCTTCCTTTCTTCAATACAATGTGCCAGGCTTTTTTTAAAAGCTCAAATCGGAATCTGTGAAGTCCTTTCTTTCTGTGCAGTCTTCATCAACGAACAATAAAACTTCTGCTTAGTAAGGTTTATCCACATACCTCGTATTCAGGATTCTGTTTCTGTCCTTATAATGAAGCTTTCTACCGATGCCTAGCGCGAAGCATACTCGAAGGCTATGTTGATTGGTCTTGTAAGCAGCGGAAGATACGAGATTTGCATTAAATTTTGCAAAAGGTAGTGATAAGACATACGCTTTCCGGGCGATGCTCTTACCCACTGAGCAATGTCATTAATGCAGACAAGATGTCGCATGTGCCGTCTTTCCGACAACATTTAATTATTCAATCTTCTAATATTCGCTGGTTATATTCTCTAATATTCAGTTAGGACCGAACAGTCTACTGGCATAACATTGGCTAAAAGCTTTGTAAACAATCTGTACTCAATTCAGCGTGTTAATCTCTCTTTCTCAACTTTGATTCCCGCTAATTTTACTGTAAACAACTTTTCAAGTTTTTTTCGCTTCTTTTTTTGTTAAAAACAGTCTGAACCACGAAGCACCAAATTCCAAACACTTCACTTCAATCAATCAATTAGGCTAGAGTTACCCAAAGTAAGCCACATAACCAAGGTGAAGTCACGACAATTTACCTTATGACGAGGGCTGGTTTGCAGAGTCCGTAGACCAAAATATAGGCTTATAAGTTGGTCTGATCTCGCCTATTGACGTATAGTCTACAAAACAGCGTGTTGAGAAAGAGAATGAGTGTTAAGTCTCTTACCTTATCCTCTCCTCCAAGTCTCTACTTTGTAGGCCATTTTGAACCTTATGAGTTGGTCTGATCTTGCCTATTGACTTGCGAATGTTGAATGATGCTTGAGCATCTAGCTGATGGGGTAATCGGGATAGCAAATACACACCCAGGGACTATGAAAGCGAAAATAGAGAGTAGAGAGGTCGCCATCATTTCATATTTCATACCAAAAATCTTCCTGAGCCCCTTGCTCAAATGAGCGGTCCTTTAAAACTTTTTGGATCAAGTACTTTTAAAAGTGTAAAGAAACTACTCCCTTTTTCCAACTAGAGAAAAATATACCGTCAATATACAAGTTTTCCACAATTTGACAGATTAAAAAACGAAGCAAAAAGTCAAATTTATGATTAAGATATGATTAAAATTAACTTTTTAAATCTCAAAAAGTCAATCGGATGGACTTCAAAAATACTCGTCAGCGACATCTTCACTGTCAATTCTTCAAAGACTCAAAACTTAGGAGTAAAAAAATCAAACTATAAATATATATACGATAATTTTATTTTCGAATTGGCGATACATGACAAAGTGTTACAGAAACACGACAACACAAGTTTTTGAGAGAAAAAAAGAGAGATATAGAAAGAGAGAAAAAGATCATAGCGCAGTTATTTCCTTCGTAAACTAGTGAAATACTTCTTTTCGATCAAGTCCTTCAGGAGACATAGGTGTACATATTGACATCTTCGGGTGCGCGTGCGAGATATTCTCGTTCAATCAGTGAAGATATCCGCGTCTTCAAATCAGCGTGATTCACCGGAAACCTGAAAGCTCCAAGTATTTTTTTCGAATAACAACGAATTTTATTTGAAATAACAATAAACGATAAATGATTGGCAATTGATATGAGAACACAAGCATTTTCTAAAAAAAACATGATGTTTTTTGTTTGTTGAAGAAAGCGATGCCTGAAAGAACAAGAAAAAAATAACTTAAGGGTTCTCTTCAATATTTTGAACGCTCTCTAACTCTCAGTACGAAAGAATTACGATAAAAACATAATTGTGTCTTAGTTTTTCGATACCGTAATCCGAGTGAAACATATATGTACTGTATGAAGAGTAAAGCGAATCCCCCTCTAGTTTCGAGACAAATGAGCTCGTGAGGATTCAAGTTACGCTAAATCACGAAGTTGCTTATCACTTTCGGAGAAGATTAAAGGTTGATAACCTTTGTTTTTTGTGGATTTTCTCACCGTTTTGATTGATGGAGCGTTAGAATTCAACTTTTCACTTTGCAAAGTAATCTCTGCAAAGTGAGGGATGCGGCCTAGAGCGTTTAACGCTTAACGGGATGCGGCCTAGAGCGTTAAACGGGATCACTTTGCAGAGATTACTTTGCAAAGTGAAAAGTTGAATTCTAACGCTCCATGAGTCTTTCTCACCAAACTCAAATGGGTCATTCTCAACTATCTCAATCCGGTTTAAGTTATCGATGTCAAACAAGTCTTCAAGCTTTAAAATTGATAAAGTTTATTTTCATTAAAATAGATTGGGTCTTACTGGCTGACCGCGATTGGGTCTTCCTAACCGACATGAATTAAATCTCGCTGATCGACTTCAATTGATTATTCTTACCTCAATTGGCTGAATAGCTCTGTGATGAGTTGCGCGTGCGGCAATGACTTCCGCATCTTCATTATACGTACGATGGCGGCGTCAATCTGGTACTGGCGATCTTGGTTGACCGTCATCTCAACTGCCGCGTGCTCTTCCGCCGTCTCCTTCATCTGCACTTGCGAGATGCGAATGCGGTAGAGCTTCTCGTTCAGAGAAGTGTTCACCTGATACCAAAGTACATAAACAAGAAATTCATCATCTACCGTAATATAGAATTCACATGATACCGTAATATAGTAATCGCCTCGAAACAGAAATTTTTGTTTGCCTAAAACGTGATTGTTTGCTAAAATATAAATACTGTAATGTTTTTTTCCGTTCGTTAACAATGAATTCAATCTCCATCACATTAATGTATAAATTTTTTTCTAAATTAAATCATACATTTTGAAGCAGTTTTCATTTCGAGCAAACAGGACATTTTGTCCTCGTGCTCAACACTCGAGACTTGCCATTAAAAGCTTTTGTTGATTCTTGCTAAGCAGTCCTGAAACTCCATGCACATAGGCCTGACTTCGAAAGAATCTCGTTCCTCCACTTCTTTTCCCTTCGGAGTTTTCAAGAGCAAGCGGATTTTGCCACAAGCGAGTGACTGCAGCGTTCGAGAGAGTTCGTTCTTCTCTGCAATGCCCTCATTGCGAATCGAAATTTTGACTTTGCCAAACTCATAAAAAATATGCTTCGATCAAAAAGACTAGTTTGAAAAGAACATGACGCTCATAAAATAAACGAGTGTAAGCGATGAAAAAGAAGCAACTTGAGAAAACATATTCATTCTGAACAGCTCTGATCATCAGGTGTTAAATAGTCATGTTAGACCTTCTGTCGGCGGGCCTCTGTTTTCCTAATCATGGGACACCCTTATGTGGAAAAAAAATTTCTCGCGGGCCTCTGTTTTTTTTATTATTAGAGGGGACCCTTTTGTGAAATTTTTTTCCGCTTTCGGCGGGCGTATGTACCTTTCTTGCACACTAAAAACCCCTGCTCATCATCATCCTTTTTAGTGCGGGTAAGACAAACACTTTCTTGCACACTAAAAACCGCTGCTCATCATCATCCACTTTAGTGCGGGTAAGAGAAACACTTTCATACGCATAGGTCTCTTCTTTTGAAAAATAGCAAAAAAGGATTGTTATTTGAACAATGTCTCAAATAATGAAAATTTCTTCCTTCACTGCCCATTTCTTCTAATTTGCTCATCAATATTTCAGACTCTCGTTTCCGAAAGCAGTCCTTTCCGAGATTTTCCGACAATGGCAAATTACCTTTGTTCAGCTATACATACATATACGGTAATGCTAAAAATACATATACGGTAATACGGTATCGTTATCTTATACATACATATTCGGTAATACGGTATCATTACCGCATACATACATATACGGTAATGCTATACATACATATACTGTAATACGGTATCGTTACCGTATGCATACATATACGGTAATACGGTATCGTTACCGTATTAATACATAGTCTGCGGGTTTTTTAAAACTCTTTCGCTACTCACTACGAAACTAAAAAATGGTTGACAAGTGACGATAAAAAAAATTTACCAAGGAGCGACAGATAAAAATTATAATAAAAAACCTAAAACTCTAAATGGGAAATATGTATGAAATCCCTTTGTTTCGACTATGGCAAGTTGTTTATGAAAACTACTCATTGAATAAGTGAAACAAACATTCTTTCAAATTCGATATTAAAATTAATAATTAAACAATTTTTTTGTGACGGACCGATTCGGGTGATCTCAGCAATTTCCAGAAAAGAATACGTTGGCTTATTGTTGAAGAGAAGGAGAACTAGCGCCTGGTACATCGAAACTTGCAGCTCTTTTACGCACTAAAATAAAATTAAAGTTTTCATGACTTGACTGATTTGAAAACAAAATTTGATTTGCCTTTAAAGAATGATTAAACTCATCACAAGTCGGCTGAGTGAAAGTGAATTATTCATATTTATCAATAAGTGAACTAAGAACTTGTGCAAAAAGAATGAGAGACGAACGAACTACAAAGATAAAGAGAGAGGGAAGAGTAAGATAGCGAGACAAGGTCATGGTTCTAGTCAACCAGTCGGAGTAAGATAGCGAGACAAGGTCATGGTTCTACTCAACCAGTCGGAGTAAGATAGCGAGACAAGGTCATGGTTCTACTCTACCAGTCGGAGTAAGATAGCGAGACAAGGTCATGGTTCTACTCAACCAGTCGGAGTAAGATAGCGAGACAAGGTCATGGTTCTACTCAACCAGTCGGAGTAAGATAACGAGACAAGGTCATGGTTCTACTCAACCAGTCGGAGTAAGATAGCGAGGCAAGGTCATGGTTCTACTCAACCAGTCGGAGTAAGATAACGAGACAAGGTCATGGTTCTACTCAACCAGTCGGAGTAAGATAACGATACAAGGTCATGGTTCTACTCAACCAGTCGGAGTAAGATAGCGAGACAAGGTCATGGTTCTACTCAACCAGTCGGAGTAAGATAGCGAGACAAGGTCATGGTTCTACTCAACCAGTCGGAGTAAGATAGCGAGACAAGGTCATGGTTCTACTCAACCAGTCGGAGTAAGATAACGAGACAAGGTCATGGTTCTACTCAACCAGTCGGAGTAAGATAGCGAGACAAGGTCATGGTTCTACTCAACCAGTCGGAGTAAGATAGCGAGACAAGGTCATGGTTCTAGTCAACCAGTCGGAGTAAGATAGCGAGACAAGGTCATGGTTCTACTCAACCAGTCGGAGTAAGATAGCGAGACAAGGTCATGGTTCTACTCAACCAGTCGGAGTAAGATAGCGAGGCAAGGTCATGGTTCTACTCAACCAGTCGGAGTAAGATAGCGAGACAAGGTCATGGTTCTACTCAACCAGTCGGAGTAAGATAACGAGACAAGGTCATGGTTCTACTCAACCAGTCGGAGTAAGATAGCGAGACAAGGTCATGGTTCTACTCAACCAGTCGGAGTAAGATAGCGAGACAAGGTCATGGTTCTACTCAACCAGTCGGAGTAAGATAACGAGACAAGGTCATGGTTCTACTCAACCAGTCGGAGTAAGATAGCGAGACAAGGTCATGGTTCTACTCAACCAGTCGGAGTAAGATAACGAGACAAGGTCATGGTTCTAGTCAACCATAGCGAGACAAGGTCATGGTTCTAGTCAACCAGTCGGAGTAAGATAGCGAGACAAGGTCATGGTTCTAGTCAACCAGTCGGAGTAAGATAGCGATACAAGGTCATGGTTCTACTCAACCAGTCGGAGTAAGATAGCGAGACAAGGTCATGGTTCTACTCAACCAGTCGGAGTAAGATAGCGAGACAAGGTCATGGTTCTACTCAACCAGTCGGAGTAAGATAGCGAGACAAGGTCATGGTTCTAGTCAACCAGTCGGAGTAAGATAGCGAGACAAGGTCATGGTTCTACTCAACCAGTCAGAGTAAGATAGCAAGACAAGGTCATGGTTCTAGTCAACCAGTCGGAGTAAGATAGCGAGACAAGGTCATGGTTCTACTCAACCAGTCGGAGTAAGATAGCGAGACAAGGTCATGGTTCTACTCAACCAGTCGGAGAAAGATAGCGAGACAAGGTCATGTTTCTACTCAACCAGTCGGAGTGAGATAGCGAGACAAGGTCATGGTTTTAATCAATCAGTCGGAGTAAAATAGCGAGACAAGGTCATGGTTCTACTCAACCAGTCGGAGTAAGATAGCGAGACAAGGTCATGGTTCTAATCAACCAGTCGGAGTAAGATAGCGAGACAAGGTCATGGTTCTACTCAACCAGTCGGAGTAAGATAGCGAGACAAGGTCATGGTTCTAGTCAACCAGTCGGAGTAAGATAGCGAGACAAGGTCATGGTTCTACTCAACCAGTCGGAGTAAGATAGCGAGACAATGTCATGGTTCTAGTCAACCAGTCGGAGTAAGATAGCGAGACAAGGTCATGGTTCTACTCAACCAGTCGGAGTAAGATAGCGAGACAAGGTCATGGTTCTACTCAACCAGTCGGAGAAAGATAGCGAGAAAAGGTCATGGTTCTACTCAACCAGTCGGAGTGAGATAGCGAGACAAGGTCATGGTTCTAATCAACCAGTCGGAGTAAGATAGCGAGACAAGGTCATGGTTCTACTCAACCAGTCGGAGTAAGATAGCGAGACAAGGTCATGGTTCTAATCAACCAGTCGGAGTAAGATAGCGAGACAAGGTCATGGTTCTACTCAACCAGTCGGAGTAAGATAGCGAGACAAGGTCATGGTTCTAGTCAACCAGTCGGTAAAGAGAGAGAGGGAAGAGTAAGATAGCGAGACAAGGTCATGGTTCTAGTCAACCAGTCGGAGTAAGATAGCGAGACAAGGTCATGGTTCTACTCAACCAGTCGGAGTAAGATAGCGAGACAAGGTCATGGTTCTACTCAACCAGTCGGAGTAAGATAGCGAGGCAAGGTCATGGTTCTACTCAACCAGTCGGAGTAAGATAGCGAGACAAGGTCATGGTTCTACTCAACCAGTCGGAGTAAGATAACGAGACAAGGTCATGGTTCTACTCAACCAGTCGGAGTAAGATAGCGAGACAAGGTCATGGTTCTACTCAACCAGTCGGAGTAAGATAGCGAGACAAGGTCATGGTTCTACTCAACCAGTCGGAGTAAGATAACGAGACAAGGTCATGGTTCTACTCAACCAGTCGGAGTAAGATAGCGAGACAAGGTCATGGTTCTACTCAACCAGTCGGAGTAAGATAACGAGACAAGGTCATGGTTCTAGTCAACCATAGCGAGACAAGGTCATGGTTCTAGTCAACCAGTCGGAGTAAGATAGCGAGACAAGGTCATGGTTCTAGTCAACCAGTCGGAGTAAGATAGCGATACAAGGTCATGGTTCTACTCAACCAGTCGGAGTAAGATAGCGAGACAAGGTCATGGTTCTACTCAACCAGTCGGAGTAAGATAGCGAGACAAGGTCATGGTTCTACTCAACCAGTCGGAGTAAGATAGCGAGACAAGGTCATGGTTCTAGTCAACCAGTCGGAGTAAGATAGCGAGACAAGGTCATGGTTCTACTCAACCAGTCAGAGTAAGATAGCAAGACAAGGTCATGGTTCTAGTCAACCAGTCGGAGTAAGATAGCGAGACAAGGTCATGGTTCTACTCAACCAGTCGGAGTAAGATAGCGAGACAAGGTCATGGTTCTACTCAACCAGTCGGAGAAAGATAGCGAGACAAGGTCATGTTTCTACTCAACCAGTCGGAGTGAGATAGCGAGACAAGGTCATGGTTTTAATCAATCAGTCGGAGTAAAATAGCGAGACAAGGTCATGGTTCTACTCAACCAGTCGGAGTAAGATAGCGAGACAAGGTCATGGTTCTAATCAACCAGTCGGAGTAAGATAGCGAGACAAGGTCATGGTTCTACTCAACCAGTCGGAGTAAGATAGCGAGACAAGGTCATGGTTCTAGTCAACCAGTCGGAGTAAGATAGCGAGACAAGGTCATGGTTCTACTCAACCAGTCGGAGTAAGATAGCGAGACAATGTCATGGTTCTAGTCAACCAGTCGGAGTAAGATAGCGAGACAAGGTCATGGTTCTAATCAACCAGTCGGAGTAAGATAGCGAGACAAGGTCATGGTTCTACTCAACCAGTCGGAGAAAGATAGCGAGAAAAGGTCATGGTTCTACTCAACCAGTCGGAGTGAGATAGCGAGACAAGGTCATGGTTCTAATCAACCAGTCGGAGTAAGATAGCGAGACAAGGTCATGGTTCTACTCAACCAGTCGGAGTAAGATAGCGAGACAAGGTCATGGTTCTAATCAACCAGTCGGAGTAAGATAGCGAGACAAGGTCATGGTTCTACTCAACCAGTCGGAGTAAGATAGCGAGACAAGGTCATGGTTCTAGTCAACCAGTCGGTAAAGAGAGAGAGGGAAGAGTAAGATAGCGAGACAAGGTCATGGTTCTAGTCAACCAGTCGGAGTAAGATAGCGAGACAAGGTCATGGTTCTACTCAACCAGTCGGAGTAAGATAGCGAGACAAGGTCATGGTTCTAGTCAACCATAGCGAGACAAGGTCATGGTTCTAGTCAACCAGTCGGAGTAAGATAGCGAGACAAGGTCATGGTTCTAGTCAACCAGTTGGAGTAAGATAGCGAGACAAGGTCATGGTTCTAGTCAACCAGTCGGAGTAAGATAGCGAGACAAGGTCATGGTTCTACTCAACCAGTCGGAGTAAGATAGCGAGACAAGGTCATGGTTCTAGTCAACCAGTCGGAGTAAGATAGCGAGACAAGGTCACGGTTCTAGTCAACCAGTCAGAGTAAGATAGCGAGACAAGGTCATGGTTCTAGTCAACCAGTCGGAGTAAGATAGCGAGACAAGGTCATGGTTCTACTCAACCAGTCGGAGTAAGATAGCGAGACAGGGTCATGGTTCTACTCAACCAGTCGGTAAATCTCTCTGTACCCGATCGGGCGTAAGGTGACCAGCTCAACTTACTCCAGGCCGCAATGTTCCTTTGAGGAGGCAAGTCGCGAGTGAATGCTGCCACTGCAGTTTCTTTCCGCTATGCTTCCCTATGTAGAAGCTCTTGTACAAATCCAAAGTTGTGGACATCTCTGGCGGGAGAGCAACCTGCAACTTCCACGCTGTTTCTTATCTCCCGCAGGAAAAGCTTGCTCATCAAGATGACTTATTATGGAGGAACCACAGGCCTTCGAGAGAGCCCGAGAGTGTGTGATTTAAACGAGAGGAATGAAAAAATCCGGATATTAACACCAGTTGAAAGGTGATAAATGAGCTGGTGGTAACCTGAGCATACTCATAGCTTGGCCAGGTTCCCATTGTGAGGACGCTGACGTTGAACTCGAAGGGCAGCGCAATCTTCTCCTTCTCTACGTACTCAAATCAATCCCATTACATAACACTTTTCATTATTTGTTTCATACAAGCATTCTTCGGACAAGTTTCAACTCTAAGCCGTTATTTACCTTTCTTCTCTTTCTCTCTCTCTTTCCTCATTACCCTTTTTTCTTTTGAATGTTTTCCATTCGAGAGGCCTCACAGAAATCCTCAGCCACATCCCTTTTTTAACGAAAAAAGGAATTTCACCAATCACACACCCAGGGCTGATATGTGTAAGAAACTGCTAAAAAGGGCTAATATCCTTGATGAAATTATAGACATAGAAGAATCTACAAAATCGGCATTCCGAAGAGAAAAAAAGGCCCGAGCGAAAAGTTTGTGCTAAATAGAACAGCCAACGTCCCCTATGTGTAGAATAAACCAGCTACAAGATATTGTTCCGCCACTGTATGTATGAGCCCTGCAACCCTCCCTCTGGGTAACTAACCTGTTTAAAGCATTGTGCGAGATCTCTCGACAAATCCGTGTCCTTGAACATTCCCTCCAACTTGTGCGTGAATCCAGAACCACATTCTTCAAATTGAAATCAAAAAATCACAAACTTCTATCATAAGTAAACCACCAACTGGGAGAATGTTAGCTTTGGCAATAGAGCTACCTACCCATCAACTGAAGAGCTTCAAAAAAGATTTAAGAAAAAAACTTAGAAACTTTGAAACCATGGAATTTAATGTGTGAACTCTCCGAATCATCAACTTAACTTTGAAAACCTATAAAAGTGAGAACTTAACTACAAACTAAACCCTTAAAAACTCTTCCAAACCTTGCTTGAGCTTAGACAACATGGCTTTCTCTGCGTCAACTGACGAACTGCGCGTCAAGAGCAGTCGCTTTGCGAGGTCCTCAAAGTAGAACAACTAAGGAATGGATGCAGTAATCAATGAAAATAAGCAATCAATAGTGAATTATATGAAATTCTTAGACACAAGTGCTTAGCTTTAAAATGCGTTCACAAAGGCCACACAGGCATGTAGTAAGCGGGAATGTCCCTGAACAGAGGAGACCCCCGACAACGAGATGAAGTTTATAGAAAGTATCATTTGAGGCCGGAAAAGACACAAAAGCCGACATTCGAAAAAAAAGGTCCGCTAACAGAATTCGGCTGTAGTTACACAAATTTGGTGCAAGAACTAACTGGTAGATTCCCATCGAATAGAAAATTTTGTCTTTGGGCGAAAGTTGGTTATCATAGTTTGAGTGTACCTTCTCGTTCGGAAAACTGACTCGGAGATTAGTTCAATCATCGCAAGACTATGCCCGCTTGGTACAATGAACCCATGAATACAATACAATAGGTCCTGTCGAGGGGAGTCCTTTTGGGATCCCAAAAGGACTCCCCTCGACAGGACCTATTGGCAAGACAACAACAACAAGAAGACCCGGTGAAACAGAATTAAGGCGATTGCGTCATCTTTTCATGGTATTTTCTGACGGAACCTTTTTGTAGAAGGCTTCAAATATATCCTTTCCTTGAATGAACCTGAAAACAACTTGTTTCTTCTGACTGCACTAATAGATACTGACAACAAATAAAAATAAATTTCGACGCACACTTTGTTCTCCTCTTTCCTTTTCCGAACTTTCCTTCATTTAAGCTGCACCTTTTGATTTTCTTACTATGTTTACTTGCGACTCTTTCTCTCTCTCTTTCAAGTCCGCCATGGCAATTAGACTTACCGAAAAAGAACAATGATCTTGTCCATAAGTTGATCCAAATCAAGTTCTGAAACTTCCTTCATGCCAGCTTTCAGCTTGCCATCCAAGAACTTGGCTGCGAAAAATAGTAAAATTAACGACTTTGACGCAGGGTAACTATCCTCAATCTCTCAGCGGGATCTTAGAGAAGAAAAAAGTGGTTTAAAAAACCAATCGCTATTGCTCGTTTACTCACTGCTAATCCAATTTGAAGAATGCAGACTAGCATTTACGTAAGTTTTTGCTAGGCTATTTCATCTGTAAAAAAACGGATGTAAAAGTTTGACCGAATAGGGTGGTGGCATGCATACTAAAACTTGTTTTTCCGATTCGAACAAGAGGGGTGAAGAGTTAAACAGCCTCGTTTAATTTCTCTCCTCTCTGTCGCCTCGACAACTCACCAATGAGTTCGGCTGGTTTGTTCTGTCTCGTGTTGATGAAGTAGTCAAAAGAATCCTTCTCCGCTTGACCCAACTTCTCATTGCCTTCGAAGCTATTCGAGACGATCAAGTCCAATCTGGAACACAATTTACGACTTCGATAAATCTTCTCATGACTCTTACACTTCGAGACTCTTTTATTTAGGTATTGAGTCTTAACGAAGTCCCTCAGTGATTAACAATAAATATATTCTTTCTGTTTTTGAGAAAAAAGTCTCTTGAGTATGGATGGAACTGTTCGGGGTGGGAGTCCAACTTGGGACCCTTCAAAAAATAGTCAGCGCCCACTACAATTACGCCAAATACGGCAAAAAGTAGATGAACAAATAGGCTGACTTGTCCTTGAATCTCATCAACTCGGGAACCATTTCCTGATCCCGGTTCGGGTTCATCACAATCATCTTGCCGTTCTTCTTGATGTACCTCAACCAGGCGTAAATCAAATATGTCCGACCATTTGTCGGCGCTCAGCTTCGCTAGCCCCTCCCCTCTGTGGCCCCTTTTTGGACGCAATAAGAACGTATTACCTCAACTAGTCTAAGGTGGCTTAAGCCAGTGATTTTTTTATCGTATTTCATCCATAAATTTTGCCTTGTATACAGGTTC
Source organism: Allodiplogaster pararmata (assembly GCA_964056735.1). Classification (NCBI taxonomy): domain Eukaryota; kingdom Metazoa; phylum Nematoda; class Chromadorea; order Rhabditida; family Diplogasteridae; genus Allodiplogaster; species Allodiplogaster pararmata. Next base: position 13,567,968 of record OZ057408.1, on the reverse strand, counting down.
ATCAACTTTGGGAAAATAGAACTGCACCCAATATTAGCAAAAAAGGAGCTATGTAGCCAACATCCAGGCCTCTCCTAAAACCACCTCCACAATTCTCTGCCCATAAACTTTTTTAATGAAGGCTCTGCCCACATATTTCAGAGGCGGTTAAATGCGTGGATACAAGTATTTTATATTCAACATCTCATCCCCCATATATTCAAGCGACCGTTCGCTCACGCATACACCGCAACTGTAACTAAAGTCCATGCATATTCACAATGATTAGAGTTCTCAAATAACATTTGTGCACGGAATCGAGGATTAATAGTGTTTTTTCGCTATTGCTGAAATTGTATCATTGTATCAATTGTTTCACCTTTTCCTATCTCTATTTATTGTACTTAACCACCTAGCCATTGATCTACTCTCATTAGGGTTATTGTTAGGGCAGCGCAATTTGCCACCAAGTTCATGCATTAAGGAATATATTATTTTGGAATTGTGTTACCTTTTTTTTTTACTGTGCATGGAATAAAGAAATGAAATCAAATAGTGTTTTTTTAATCACGTACTGCAGGCAGATATACGCGGTTTCCAAGAAAGATAGTGATAAAAAGTCTGTTTCTATGACTTTCTCTATTTTTCTCCGCAAAAACCTCTGTCTCTCTCCAAAATGTGCCGTTTCCGCAGGAAGTCTTATTGAGGTGCACGCCTTTTCTCTTCTTAGTGTATGAATTTAGAGATGAGGCTAGGTAACCCCAGAACGGGCACCGACTCAGTGAAGTAGGTCTTGAGTAGGGGGAGGCCTTCGGGAAGTCTGCAGAACAACTGGTAGAGCAGCGCCAGATCCTCTACTTTGTCCTCGTCTACCAACTGATCGAAACCTTCAAATTGAAAAGAAAATTACCTTCCAAGTACCTTTTAAGGTAAGATTCTTCAATGGTAAGATCGATACGAAATCTGAACTTTCATAATGACAAAAGCTCGTTCACTGGGCAGAACTAAACCAAGCCGTCTCTCTCACCAAAAGCAAGGCTAACACCACTACACTATCGAGGACACATTGCTGACCCATGCGATAGTTCAGTTATAAAAAGGCTTAGTGGTATTGTTCTGCTTCATTTCTTTTGTTGATAGAGAGAGAGTACATGACAAACCTCTAGAGACGATAGTATGCATGTGGTCTGCAATGAGAAGCGTGTCCAAAATCGAGATGAGAGGACGTCTAGTGGTCAAATCGAGGCACACCTACAATAGGAAACTCTTCTTTTAAAACACTCAACTGAAAATTGTTTGATCATAATCGAAAAACATATTATGAATGTTTAAGAATGAAGGGATAGAATATACAAGCACTATCACTATCGATCACTGTGATGACGTCACTATCGATCACTGTGATGACGCTAATCACAAAAGTCTGTTTCGCCCCCGCTCAGACAGACTTCTGTGCTCTCTGGGTGGGGCTCATCAGTGAGTGCCCAGAGAGTACACATACGATAAATTTTAACGATAATATAACATGTTTTTAACAAACAAAAACAAAAAACAATGTTGTAATTCACTCTTTCACGGACAATTGTGAAAAAAACAACATATAAGTTGAACCATACTCTTTAACCAACAAAAAAATTCTTACAACTTTTCCCCATGAAATTGTTATTTTCTGAATACTTCGAAGACTTTTCTGAATACTTTTTTCCTGCCTGCATTTTTTCATCAATTGCGAACCTCGACTCGCTCGTTTTCTTCTTCCAATCGCCTCGCAACATGCCGAAGGTACATTGCAACCTGGAACAGATTAAACTCAAAGAAAATTTTAAAATGATAAAACTTTTTTAGATTTTACAAATTTACGTAGTACTTATAGAATAGGAACTCTGTTGATGGAAAAAAAATAATTCAAAATGGTTCGACAGTGAATATTTTAAATTAATACGATTGATAGATGTATAATTCAATCATGATATAGCATGCCCAACGAAAATTTTTCTATGAAAGTTGTCTGCTCGATAAAACAGATTTCATGTCTTTTCACATAGAAAACAACTTTCAGCAGGCTAATAAATCCTGTTTAGACGCACTAAAGTTATTATGGGGATTGGGAAATTCTCTTCATATATGAGCTGGAGACCGTCTGGAGTATGGAGACACTCACCTCCATCTCACGCGCCAAGTTTCTTCCTTCAAGAGAGTACAACTTATTCGAGGCCTCAAGGAAGGCGTTCTCGAACAACTGAAACCGAATTTGAATTATTGTATAAACTATTAAACGGAGAAAAGTTAGTCTACAAGGCTGGATCGAACCCAGCTATCTCTAATATCAATACTGTTTCTTCTCACCCGCAGAAAGAGAATTTGTATTAAAATGAGTAATAATGAGGAGAAGGCAGGCCTTGGAGAGAGCGTTTGATGCAAAAGAGAGGATGCAGACGATCAGAGCACTTTTATCTAACGCTTTTTTGGATGGCGCATAGATTGAACCCGCAGTGCGGTTTTGGATGGCGCATAGATTGAACCCGCAGTGCGGTTTTGGATGGCGCATAGATTGAACCCGCAGTGCGGTTTTGGATGGCGCATAGATTGAACCCGCAGTGCGGTTTGAGAAACACACTGCTCATATCTCTGACCAAAATTTAGAGCGCGTTACCATTACATCATGCAGAACTTATTGCTAGCCCACGTGATACTGCTAAATAAAATAGCAAAAGATCCAAATCCTAATGCTCCAAAAGATCGCATGCCTTGTAAAATCTCTTAGAACCTTGCGGAATATCATACGGTATCTTAGAGCTCAAAACGATGTTTAAGGAAGTTTATTCAATTCAAGTGGGTTTCATTGTTGAAATATCATTACCTGGCTATAGATTTGTAGATTCAAGAACATTCGGACGAGAGAGCGAATCAGAATTCGATCAACCTGAAATAAGCATTCGATTTTTCCAACACATTTTTTTTTTCATTGACCGCTCTCCAAGCAGGAAGTCTGGAATATGGAAACTCGAGGCAGGGATTGAATAGTCTAAAACCCGCTATCGGAAGGCCTCTGTTATCTCAAATCATACAGATTTCGTATGATTACTATTATTCTTCTCATTATTCCGATATCGAAGACTAAAAACAAAATAAAGAGAGACCCTTAATTAAACAATTCATATAGGGGCTTCGCCTTCTAAAACAAAATCTCTCAAACGTTTCAAGATGCCTGAGAAGCAGAACTCACAGTTACCATCTCTTCACCTAATTTGGAAGCTTGGAACTTCCTTAAGGAGGAGCCCCCTTATGTGGTAAAAAAAAGTTTCATGAAGAATCTCTTTTTAAGAAACCCCCCCCCCTAACGGCGGGCTTCTGTACCTTTTTTCACACAAAAAGAAACTCCTTTTAGAGGTTTAAAAAAACAGAGTAGCGAGAGCTTCTCATTATTCCAGACTTAATAACAGTCATCTTTCTGGTGACCTCTCCGTGCCAGGCCAAAAATATTCTGAAGAGATTGATACCTTATCGCCTGCTCGTTCCTCGTCGATCAATATCAGGAGCTCCTTGATGACCCTGTCTTTGATGTAGGGATGATCCATAATGATCTCCGAGAAGATAAACATTGTCGACTCCCTCAACATCACAGATTAAACCCCCTTTTTTAAGGGCCAGAATGTGAAGAGAGAAGTTTCACTGATTTAAAATATTAACCTAAAAGTTCTTATACGAAGCTTTAATCACTAACTAACTCAATACCAATACATTCAAAAAAACGAGAAAAAAAAACTAAAACTCATCATAAATTACAGTTTTCAATAATTGTAAGCGACCTAGTCGTTAGAGTTTTGACATTTTACTTCGCTTTCTCTTCTTTTTCGAGTAAAGTCATTCGCAATCGTTGGCATGTTTTTGAAGGACCTCTTTCTGAGCGGGTAGTCTGGAACAGTGAGAAGTTAGCTAAATAAGAAAGAGTTTTTCGTTATTCTAGACCACCTCGCCCAAAAAACGGTCGCTTTTCTGAAATCTCAACAGCGCTGATGACACATGATTGAAAATGAGCGGGAAGAGGGCGAACCAGAGAGACATCATAGAATGCTCGCTCAGCACGTACGTTCGATCCAAGTCCAGGAAAACATTACGGATCATCAGCTGAGAAAAGCAATTCGTATTATGAGACAGAGACAAATAAAGAGAAAGTTAAAATTGGAACATCGTATCTCTTCGTATGTTATCATCCACTGAGACCGTTGAGCATATAAGGCTGAAACCAGGGTGTTTCTCTGACACGCAATGCGGGTGATAAAATCTATGCGCATTCCAAAACCCCCAAAAAAACATTAAAATGTATGCGCTTGGAAAGAAAATTTTCTCGGATTTTTCGTAGGGAAATTTCAAATCATTGGAAAAATTGAATATTGAACTCAAAAAAAATCTATGCGCTGGAAAAAAGTTGTGCGGGTGCTAAGAAACACCCTGGCTGAAACCAAAAAAAAAATCGTACATGTCGAGAATCGAAAACTTAAAACAACCGCTCATTCAAGCCTTAGCTTGCTTAACTTAAAAGCTTAACCCCTTTAAATGGAGCCACCCAATTTGGGTTTACATGTATCTGCCACTCAAAGTTTGGAGGAAAAAAGAAAAGAAGATGAAAAAATAGGGTAAGAAAAGAGGGAGACTTTTTTCAATAGTGTGTAAATGTATCCGCCGACGAGACCGATCCGGTCACTATTTAACCCCTGACTCGGACTCGACGCACCATTTTATCGCAATAGTCGGTCCACAACTTGTCAAGCTTCTCCAAAAAGTGCACTCCCCGAATGTCTCGCTCCTCCTCCAACTTGTTCCGTTGAATCTTCAACTGCTCGCGACTCTGTAAAAATTAAGAGTTTACTAATCCAAATTAGAAATCTTTTTTAGACCGAGAACTTACTAGCTAAATTTCGGGAACTTACTATACTTAATCAACTCTTTCTTGCTTTTTCGGAACGAAAAATCATCAGAGTGAGTTGATAATAATGCAGGATCTACTTAAGTTAAATACTGAATAAATCTAGGAAAGGTAACTAATCTGAGGGAACAAACTAACTGGAGAGAATTCACTCAGTTCAAGCTTCAAAAACTTATTTGTAATAAGAGCTCACTAATAGAGTTTCAGACTAGACTTCGAAGTAGGACTAGAACTTACTATAGAGAAGAGCTTCTTGTACATCTTTGCTGCATCATCGCTACCGCAGATTCTCATAACTTTCTGAAAAATGGAACTATTTTCTCGATTTCAAAGTCAACCAAAAAGGTTTATTTCATCCCTAAGGCTCTGCCAATAACGAACGACAAAATGCTTCGGCCAAAGATTATTTTTTCAAATGAATAATCATCCCTCTCATCGGTGAACTACCAACTCAGGAAAAATTCTCTTATGCGACCGACCTACCAACTTTTCTCCCAATCAATTCGAAAAAAGACTTTGAAAGAATTTTTCGGATGAGAACGAGCCTAACTGGCCATAACTGAACCTAGCGGGTTTGGTTGAGTTTAAAACAAGAACTGCAAAACGAATCGGGCGAATAAACTACAGAACAATAAATATATATTTAACCTATAATTCTACTACTTCTCTGGTTTCACTTTCAGAAGAAATACCCTATCAATCGAAAAATTCATAGCAGTTGTTGAACGATAAAGGGAAAAGTTGGACAAAAAAGAGCAAAGACTTGCTCACTCATCATAAACCTTCTTATCATTACCACGATGCTTCCGATGGCATTTAACACATCGGTTCACATTTATTTTTTTTGACGTAACTGTTATCTTTACTTAAAACTTGACTTGTTAAAATTGAACAAAAACCACCGCTCCCGAGCGGGGTGAGGTCTGGGGAAAATGAATCTAGCTCATGGGTTAAATAGTGACCGAATCGGTCCCATCGGCGGATACATGTACACACACTATTGACAAAAAACTCTCTCTCTTTTCTTACCCATTTCCTTCATCCCCTCTTCTTTTTTCCTCCAAACTTTGAGCGGCGGATACATGTGAACCCACATTGGGTGGCTATATTTAACCCCTGATCGAGCTAGACATGCGTGGCAGAAAATGGAGGATGTCTCATTTTTTAAGAGTCATACGGTTACAAAACGGTGGTTTTTTTCTCTCAAAGTTATGATGAGTACTGGTAACCTATGATAGAAAATAACGAAAAATAGTGAACCTCAAAAAGGTCTTCTCTGGAATCCGGGCCTTCAACCTCCGAAAAAATTGCGATAACACTTTCTTCTAGGGCTCGCCAGTCATTCGAATTCATTCCAGTGGTTGAAGGAGTTGGAGGGGGCGGAGCCTCTTGCACCGTTTGCTTTTCTGTTAATTTTAGGAATAGCTTTTCAGAAATCACCTAAACTCGTTTAAACAATGAAGAAAAGACTGCTTACTCTGCCACAGAACTTTTACTGATTAGAAGTCGAGTGGAAGAGTAAAGGTCTGAGAGTTTGAAGAATAGATGGCTTTCTGGCGAGGCATGGATGACACGGGCGAGGCATGACTCTCCTCATAGCTCGACATAAGTCACTTGCAAAAATTCAAAAAATATTGCTTTTTTGAGCGGACGGATCTAGAATAATGATAAACACTCACTTCTCAGCCTTCAACCTCTAGCTGGCTTATATAAGGTTAAAAGTTTTACTTTCAACTTTACGAAACAGATTGAAGCTGAGTTATCGCTAATGAAACTTTCTAATTATGGGGAGGAATGGAGATTTTTTTCAATTTTATCTGTTAAACCTCTGATACATTCATTTCGAGTGAGGGAGAGGGTCGGTAAGTCGGTCGCCCTAAAAAGTTTTTTGCAAATTGGCAATTCACCTATGAGTTTGCTTCCCATTATAAGGTTTTTTTCTTCTAAAAACGGTCTTTTTAAATTTACAAGAATTGCAAGTGACCTTTGTTGAGCTTTCACCAACTTTTACTGAGTTTGAGGCCAAGCTTCCGCTCGCGTCGAACATCTTCTTTCTTCAAATTGTTGGGAAAGGAGCTGTTAGAAAATTCAGAGATGAAGCCGCGAAACGGAAGCGCATCTGCAGGCGGAACGCTCACTGTTTCCTATGAGCAAGAGTAGATCAACTTGGTTTCCTATGAGCAAGAGTAGATCAACTTGGTCCGCTATTCTTCTGGTGTTCTGGTGTTCACCTATGAACTTCTGAATCCCTGAAATTGTTTGCGCATCACCACTAACTACTGTCTCTGTGTTTCTCTTCTTCTCTCTAAAATTTAATATCAATGGCTAAAACGACTAAATCCATAATTGTGGTGATTGTGAACGCATCACGTTGGGATTAGGTATCTGCTTCATATTTAAAAAATGCTTTGATTTTTTGATTACCCGCGTAGGTTGAAAAGTGTAAAACTTGACTAAAAACCGTTCTGGATGAGTGACAGTTTAACGGAACTTTTTCGAATTAAAGTGTTTTTGCTATAATTATGATTTCTTAACACTCTATTGATTTTATACCCATGACTATAGATCAGTGGAAGTGGTAAAACAAACAAAGACATAAAAAGAACTACTTTTCAAGCGGTGAAGAGGCTATAATGATGAGAAGCGAGTGAAAGATGAAGGGCAGAGAAGAAGGAGATGATAATAAAACTAGATTACGATGAATCGCTCGCATCCCATTATTCTAGTCTTCCGCTCGCACCCTCAGTTTTCGACACAGTGCGTGTTCCATGGAGAATATCTCACTGTATCTCTTTCTCAAGTCTGCCCATAGTTTCACAAAAATAACTTGCAAGCAGTTAATTTTTTTTAAAAAACGACTGCTCGGAGAGCTATGAGCCTTCAGTTTTGTGATCGTTAGTGTCTCTGTTGAGTAACAGAAAACTACCGACTTTGATGTCCATTTCTTCTTCAAACGGTTCTTCCTCGATAGGGTCTCCTTCTACCTTGTCATCCTCTATCGCTGCCTCGTCCATCGATTGACGAGGCTGTTTCGGCTTAAACGAGGAATTTCAAGAATACAAATTATCCATCTTATCTTTTCCAATTGCTTCGTTTTTCCTGTCATCCTGACATTCTGATCTCATCCAGTCTTGACTTCAAGGATTGTTAGCTTAAACAGTGTCACAAATGTTTTATTTCAATGTCACAAAAGCCCATTCCTCAGCTTCAATTTACTGACTGGCCTATAATTCAAGCGGAGCGAAATCACTGACAAGTGGAGAAGTTGTTCCTGTCGTTTGGCTGAAAGGCCGTTTTGAGGACGCTTTTTTGAGCTTCAAAGTCAGAGTTCGTCTTTTGCGATCCCCCGAACAGACACCGTTCTCATTCTTGAATTTGAACCATGAAAAGCAAACCGCGAACATGGCTTCTCGTTTAAAAAAAATCAATAACATACACACGCATATATATATATATATCGACCGATTCCCCGTTTCAACCGGTTCCAGTGTTTTCAGCTATGCGGTGATTCAACATTCGAAGAGCTCATAATTTTATTGATACATTATGAGAGCCTACTCAAAATCCTTACGAGGTTTACTCGATGGACGCTTACCACGATATTGGCAGGTGTTGTATCCTCACCTGTTTGGTCGCTCATTCATCAACTGGAAATAATTGCTGTTTTTTTCTTCAATTGCAACATACTTAACAAATTGTAAGTCATCATAATTAAAATGTAACCTTTTTAAACAATCATGCTTTACCACCAGACACTATGAATGGGAAACACACCATTAAACTTTACGCTCTAGCGTACCACGCTTTGTTATAGGCAGAATTTTCGAAGCTAATCTAATCTCTTTTTTCTGCTTTAAAGTAATTGTTTTTGATTTTTCATGTTTTCTTGAAATAATTAAGTGATTAAGAACACTTAAAAATAACATTTTACTACCTATTCTTATTTTGATTTTAGCCATTGCGGTCTCTACATTAAATACTCAAAGAGCAGAATGTATATAACATGTTTCCGAAAAACCTTACTATGAAAAAAATTTTGAAGCGACGTAAAAAGGTAGTATTTTACATAACATTTTGGAAAAAAATCAGAGAAAACTTAGTTACCAAAGTTATCGTATTTCTTTGGGATAATTGAAAAAAAAAAGTTTTTTGTAGTGTTAGAAGACTCCATTGTTTCCAGGATTTCACATACGATCAGAGTAAAATACTCATAGGCTGCGCACTGTTTTGCTCACCAACCGTTTTTTACCGTAAAAAAGTAAAACTAATTTGCTCACATGCAGTCAGATACATACAGGTTTTGTTTGAGTTTTCCCGCTTGGAAACTTCCTGAATAGCAATAAAATGACCTTTCAAAATGCAACAGTTGCTCCATTTGGACACTCAATACGTTATTTTATGGCCATTACAGAAGCACGCCGTGCACGCTGTGCACGCACGCTGCACGCTAAATCATTACTAATGCACGCCAACGCGTGGGGAAACTCTTAACTCCGCCCCATGCGCTTTATTTAGTTCTTTTTCAAGTTCATTTTTTTTCGGCTTAGGCTTAGGCAAAAGTTCACGCTAACGAGGCCGTACGGCTTAGGCTAACGAGACCGTATCAAAAATTAACATAATAGTGCGTCAAACACTCTTTCCCGCGCGTTGGCGTGCATTAGTAATGATTTAGCGTGCAGCGTGCGTGCTTTAGTAATGGCCCATTTTATTGCTCATCAGGAAGTTTCCTGATAGGAGAATTCAAATAAAACCTGTATGTATCTGACTGCATGTGAGCAAATTAGTTTGACTTTTTTAACGGTAAAAAACGGTTGGTGAGCAAAACAGTTCGCAGCCATAGACTTTGTTGAGTCAGAGCCGTTGAACAATTTTGACTCCGCACTAAAAGTCTTGGTAGATATCTCAGCGTTTGAACCTCGTGATTCCAGAGAATTATTGGTATTGGAGCGTTATTAGCACGTACCTTACAGAGAATACCAAGCAACAGTAATAAAGAAAACTAAATGAAGGTTCTTCGTTTTTTTTTTCTTTGTCATTTGGAACGCATTACACGTGGCCGTGATTTCGGGAACTTTGCAACCGTCTTCTTTTTGCTCTATCATAACACTCTTGGTCTCCGGGACTGCTTATGTCTCTGAGAGCCTGATTGGACGACTCATTTGATCGCATGACGTATAAATGCATAACAACGAAAGTGTGTTTCACTGGCGAGACGCGGCAAAATTGAAACTGTGGCGCGACCTGATCAAGATCTCGAAACTCTTCGTCCTCTTTTTCGGTGTCGGATGAGTTCTTCTCACCGTTCAATTCTTCATAATGCGCCGTTCAATTCTTCATAATGCTTAAATTCCTCAATTTTCTCATAATGCTTTCAAACCTAAAAGGGTTAATAAGATGTTTAATTCGAATAATTTTACACACACGATTGAGAAGCTAGTTAAAAAGATGGTATGAAACGTTCTTTATATGACCGCGAGAGTGTGTGTGTTACCAAATAACAACCGAATACACATCGCTATAAATAGAAGGTTTATAGCAAAAATGAGTTATTCCATTCGTATGGTTGTCGTCTCGGAAGAACTGCATGCATGAGACAATTTGAATGAGTACCCAGTTTTATTGTTGTTACTTTTCACGTTTCAGTGATACGTTAATGATGTGCCATAAATACTTTTTTCAGTAATTAGTAATTTCTACCACGGTTCTACATACAAGCGGTTTCGAGATCATTCTCAAAAATTATTATCTTGAGATGAGAATTTCATAGCCAACAATTTCGAGAGCTGCAATCAGCCTAAATTTCAATCCTTTATGAGCAGAATGCAAAACAAGATTAAAATAGCTATCAATCTTCGAATTAACATTCAAGTTTATCCAGTTTCAAAAAGAAAAAAAAGAGGTAAAACACATCTTTCGAGATCTTTTTTTCTTTTGCTAATATGTAAATAGACAAAATTATTTCCTAACTCTATAACCGTTTTTCAACGAGAATACCGCACTGTCGCTCTTATGAAGTGACGCATCAAAGTACTCAGGTTAGGAATACGCTACGAAAGACGCTCATATTGGGAAACGCTATCTCATCGTTATAAGGGCTCTAAAAATCTAGCCTCGTCCTCTTCTCGTTACCTGCAATACCGTTTCAGGACTCCTTGTTTTAACATCTCCCACATGTTTTTGGGCATTGTTGAGTCATGAGGGAGTAGTAGAGAGGATGGCTGCAGAGGTTTTGACGGTAACGACAATCGGACTTCCCAGTGGCTGAATTCAGTGCATCGGAGCAATCTGCTAATAGACAAGTTGATACATTCTCCGTTTCTACAGCCTTTTTGAAACTATTATAAGACGCATCTAAGCTCATACAGATATGATTTTGGGAGCAAGCAACAAAATTATTCAATAACTTCATGAACGAACTTGTGGCAGCGTCGGGCGAGGCCTTACTAGATTTGGCAGACTCTTTAATATTATTACATCTCCCACAAGTCTTCGGGCATTGCTGAGTCATCAGGGAAAAGTAGACCGTGTTGTTGCACAAATTGACTCGATAAGAGCATTCGGATAAACCGCTCGCTGGATTGATTCGATCCACACATGCTGAAACATGACAAAAAGGATTTGTGAGAATCAACTCAAAGCAAGTCAAAGCAGCTGAAAGTCAAACTGAGTCATCGAATTCAAATAATAGTAATTCACTTCAGGCGATGCTAAATATGAAAACAAGTTACAGCATCAAATTTTAAAAAATTGAACTCATTAAACTCATAGCAATCATACTAATTACCGGGTGTTTTGGAAGTGTTTTTTGGTTCCGAAGATTCGGCCGCATTGCATCTTCCGCATGTTATCGGGCATTGTTCAGTCATTAGAGCGTAGTAGACCGTGTGATTGCAGAGGTAGACGCGCGATGAGCAATCTGACTGGCCGGTAGATGGATCCGTAGCCGGTAGATGGATCCACTGTTCCCTTTTACTCGCTGCGACATGGTCGCTCCTTACCTCGCGTCTCTAGACTTCAAGCCTTCTCCCCTTTACTCATCACTCTTCCCCTTCACTCGCTGCGACATGGTCGCTTCTTCCCTCGTGTCTGTATACTTCAAGCCTTCTCCCAATATTCACTGTTACCTTTTACTCGATGCGACATGGTCGCTCCTTCCCTCGCGTCTCTAGACTTCAAGCCTTCTCCCTATATTCACTACAATAACTGAGACAAAAACTCGATAAATCTCATGAATTTGTTTCTTAACATCCAGGAATGACTACTATGAAGAGATTTCGACCAACTCCCCTGTCCCCTGCTCTTTACTTCTTTCTTATCTATAAAACTCGAAGAGGCCCATGTGATATACATCACGTAATAAACATATAGACATATATATCCACCCGGTCAGAACAGCCTAAGAGAAATAATCATGTATCTCTTGAAGAACTCACTTATCAACGCCATTCAGAGGGTGCAAACATCGTTTAGAATCATAGCGAAACAGATGTTTTGGCTCACCCGTGATTTAAAATGTATTTCACATTGTTAATTTTTCATTAAAAATCTGTACAAAAGTACACATCAATCCCGTGAAATTTATAACATTCAGTTCATTTCTTGACATCGATACTAAGCATTTTCACTTCTACGACTACATACATATACATATGAAATATAAAAAGCTATTTGTTGTTGTTTTGAATCTTAGATAATTTTTTACGGAAACTTTGAAATGATTACTTTTTGGGTACGAATGAAGTTTAACCAATATTGCCCCGCCTCGGGACAAAATTAGCTATTTTGAAAATCTTTAGACATTGCAATCATTAACCTATTCATGTAGACTATACTTTTTCTTTTCCTTCCAGCGTTTATACCGCCGCCTTTTCTCCTAGCTGCTTCTTGAAGCCCTCTGATCTATTCGAACATAACACAACGTCGTCAGCATACAGTAGAGTTCTCGAAGTACTTGCTTAAAGATCTCTCTTGATCGTGTTCATCATCATTATAAAGAGCAGAGAGAAAAGCGCCGAACCTTTGATGAACTCCTACAGCAACCTTGAATGACTCCGAAGTACCCTCTGGACTTCTTACGGCGCTTCTAGGACATCATTTGAATCCATCTTATGTGCTCTTCTGGGACTAAGTGGTCTTGGAGAGAGAATCATATCAGCTCATGGGGTCGAAAGCTTTCTCCAAGTCACGGTAAGCGCAATGGACTGATTTCGCCTTTTACCTGTGTTTATTTAGATAGAGACGAATGGCGAAAATAGCATCCGTTGTTCCACTTCCTTCAACGAAGCCACACTGATTGACTGTTGTGCTTACAATTTTGCGCAGTCGTGCTTCGATGATCTTTTCCAAGATCATTGTGGTATGAGGAATGATTCTTATCGGCCGGCTGTTGGCGCATATTGTGACATCTCCTTTCCCTTTGTAGATGGGTTTTGTAGATGATCTACTCCAGTCTTCGGGATACTCCAGGCGAGCTGTGGCTTTTAGAAAGAGGGTCGTAAAATGGAAAAGTCCACAATCACCGGCGAGTTTTCATGCAGAGGCGGCGAGATCATCTGGCCCACAGGCCTTTTCATGCTTCATCTTCTGAAGAGCTTCTCTCAATTCAATCTCTGAGATGGTGGGAAATGGTCCTTTGATAAGTAGGGATGGCGGGACGGGAGGGTGGTCGAACTCAATGTTCGAGACTTACTCGAAATGTTTTCTCCATCGCTGCAACATTTCGACATTAGAAAGGAGGAGTATGCCGTCCCAGTTCTTGATTTTCCTCACATGAGAAACGTCTTTTGCTGCTGTGGCTCGATTTTTGCAAATCTGGAAACATTCCTACTCTCCTTGAGGCGTATCGAGCTTACTGTAGATTTCTTGAACGGCTTCGATTCGGCTTTCTTAGCTTCTATCTTCATACATGAATACTGAGCTCGGTCAGCTTCGTTTCCATTGCTTGAGAGCCGCTTTCTTCTCCTTGACAGCAGTTTGGACGTCTTCGTTCCACCACCATGTCTCCTTGTCAACCATGCGTTTGCGACCTGGTTTTGTTGAGGCCAGAGTGACTTCTCCTACAACCACAGATTTCTTGTTCATAAATTACAATGTTGTGATATTCACTCTTCGTTGTTATCTCTCGTGACCTCTTTCTTGTCACATCGCTCTGCTAGGGTCAGCATTAACAATCAATTTTCCGATTTGAAATTAACAGATATAGGTGTCCCCCAAGGTAGCTGTTTAGGACCGCTTCTTTTTTCCGTTTTTATTAACGACATCATCGAATTGAGACCACCTGATGTACATTGTTTTCTCTACGCTGACGATGTAAAAAATTTTCTCCAAAGACCCCTATCTCCTCCAGTTAGCCATTGATTACATTGCCGATTATGCTGTGAAATGTGCCTTAACCATCTCTGTTCCCAAATGTCTTGTTATTCAAATTTTCAAATTTTTTTCAATTTAAACGCTTTATCAAGATCAGCAAGCCACATCAGTAATATAACATCATCGATTATGGGATCTGTTGCGACATGTGACGACTCCATTCCTCAGCGTTCTCTGCCTTCCTTAGGAATTGGGGACTAACGGCTTTGACAAAGTCGTCCCTCCATCTCATTCTTCTGTCGCTCATGATGGCGCTACGATCCCGTCGCCAAATCTTCTCGGGAAAGGACTCTCACAGACGAGGGAAGAGACGGTGCGATACATTGTTATACATTGTGGTTTGAACAATCCTAGAAAGATATTCCTCCTGAACAACAGTGTTCTTCCTAGCGAACATGAAGCTCGCGATCTGGGTATTCATTTTACATCCTCACTCACTTAACATCACTGTTTCCAAAGCGTACAAATGTATGAACATCATCTTCCGCTCTCTCAGAACCTCCTCCATTCCTGTTCTACTCCGTGCATACATATAAAACGTATATTCTTCCACTTCTCGAATACGGTTCCGAAATCTGGTGCCCTACCTCGGTCGGACAAATCAATGACATAGAGCGGATACAAAGAAATTTCACTAGAAGAGTACTTGTTAGAGCTGGTCTCTGCAAGCTTGACTATTCCGCTAGGTTAAAGCTTCTATCTCTAGATTCTCTTGAGTATAGACGTGCTATAATGGACCTATGTTTTCTCCACAAATCGATTTATAGCCATGTCCATTTTGATCACTCATCTTTGTTCCAGTTTCTCCCCTCACCATATAGCAACCGAATGTGTCATTCGGTTGCTATATGGTGCTATATGGTGTTTACCCTAATTAAGAATTATTCTCCCATTCAGACTTACAGCTTCCTATAGCACATGTGCTTCCCGCCGTATTGATTCTTGGAACTCTTTAGCTTCTCACATTGTTTCAATATCATCTACTAAACTATTCAAAGAAGCTCTCTTTAAACTTCCCCCTACTGCAATTATTGCCTGCTCGAAACTTCGCCTGTGATTATCATTAACTTTGTTTACCCTAATCTCTATAATTTAACATTTCGTATGCCTCATTTTCATTCTGAATTTTTACTTAATTATACACTGAACTCGCGCCCGCGACAGGTCTCCTATGTGTGTGATTTCATCTTAATTTTATACGCAAGGAATAAAGAATGAATGAACCTTCATCTTGTCTCGAACGAATCTCCAGTGCTCCTCAATGAGGTCAGGGAACGTTTTTTGGAGAGTGTCCGGGGAAAAGGCGAGAAAAATCTGATCCATGAAAAGAACTTCATTGTCACGTACCTTCCACCATTTTATCCGAGAAACTTCATTCAGAGGCTTTTTAGCACTGTTTCTGGGAAAAGTGGGGAACGATTATAACTAGATGATACTGCGAGGAGACGTTATCGCTCGGAATCACCCTGAAATCACTGATGAGTCTCAGATTGATTCTTTGCGTCTTCCAGAAGTCGATTTGGATTTTCCTTCCATCACTACAATACGTGGTGAGGTGAGACTCTCGTGGTACAGATGAAAAGAACGAGCTCTTCGGCAAAAGCTCCCCTTATGCATTCGGCAAACCATAACCTCCATGAGATCTCTTATGGACTTCGCATCTTCTTTCAACGTACCCGTTCAAGTCTCCTCCGTTCATGAGAGTTTCTTCTGGAAGGAATTTTTTAATGACGTCATCGAAGTCCTCCCAAAACCCGTCTTTCTCGGGGTCGCTGCATCCTGCCTGCGGTGCGTATGCACTGACTATTTTAAAGATTTCGCCATTGCATTCCAAGGAGATGGACATCAAACAATCTCAGATGCGACAAACTTCCGTGACGGATGTACTAAGGCAGGCAGGAGGCAGCGATAATTGTGGCGCCATTGCGGGCCGTAGATGAAGTCTTGCATGAAAACCACAGCTCATACCTTTCGTCGAGTTGTTTTGCTTTACCTCCTTTCTCTCTAGTTTCCTGAAGGTATGCTAGATGTTTTCCTCCTTTTGCCAGCATGTAACATACTTTTATGGAGTCCCCATAGAGACTTCCGACGTTCAAAGTAGATAGTCGGAGACCTGCAGGCACTGCTAACTAATTAAGTCGAGGACGTGGCCTATTATTCCTCGAAAACCCTTGCGTATTTCTCACATCGATCGGGATTCGACGCGCATCGGTTGAAGGGGACGCATTAGGATTACTCTGCTAAATGGGGGATGCGAATTTTTTTCCATAGACCAGCTTGTCGCAGGAACATCCAAGTCGATAATCCAGCCTGACGTCTGTTTACGACCTTTTTTGGCCACATAACCCGATGTTTTGGGCTATGTGGTCTAGAAGTTATTTTTTAAACACGCTTCTTGACCGTTTCCCTTAGGCTAGGGAAATAACAGTGAGCAAGCATTTTATAGGATTAAGCCTCTCTTTGGCTTAAGCCCCTCTTTTCCAGTCATGGCAAAGCCACCAAGACTCCCAACCGCCTGCGGGAGAGGCCCCACATACTTCATAGGGGTAATCAGTGCGTGGATTCATTTAGAATTTGTTCATTCTGATTATAAATGCTTACAAATCAGGAATATGATCATATGTGACTCGAAAGACTGGTTAGACGTGATTTTTTTGCGACAAACTTGAAGGACTCGTTGAAGAGTTCGTAGATTTAGTAGGCGTAAATCAGATTGCATCTTCCGCAAGTCTTCGGGCACTGCTGAGTCATGAGAGAATAGTAGACCGTGTTATTGCACAGATTCATCAAGGAGGAGCAGTCAGATCGGCCGCTCGCGGGATTGAGTCGATCCATGCAAGCTGCAACTCCCTACTAACTTTTGCTTGGATAATCACTTTAAATCAATTTTCCAAAACACCTGTCCTTTATTTAATCATTCTAAACAAAATTTTGTAATGAAACGATGTTTTAGATGCCATCTTGAGTAAAAACAAAACAAAATTAGCAACAGAATTACTGACTTGACTTTATTTTAGAAGATTTTGTGGTATTCGCAGATGGCGTCTTAGAGGCTGTTGAAGACACTGTCCCATTGCACCTTCCACAGGTTCTTGGACACTGCACAGTCATCAGTGAATAGTAAACAGCATTCGAGCATAGACTCTTGCGGAATGGGCAGTCAGATTGGCCGGTGGCTGGATTAGATCGATCCACGCAAGCTGAAATTTTATTTTAGCTTCATGAATAGGTACCGATAATCCAACTTTTTTTGCGATTGACGCACCGAAAAAAAATTACAAAAGCGACCTCAAACTCATCACGGGGGTAGTTCTTTCCAAACCGCCTTCGGGCTTACAATCTCTCAGGCATATGGAAAAGATTAGACACGGGAATTAATTTTGAATATGTTTAACTTCAATGTTTTATGGTCACGAGGTCTCCGATTCTTGCTTCAAACTAGTTTCAGTTACGCTGACGAGAGGAAAAACGGTAGTTTTTGGCACATTGACATAAGGATGTTATATCTCTGGAATGTATAACAGAGAAAATACCGTATTATGTCATGAGAAGAGCCGAACCCACATTTACATATCGCTTAGATTCTACAGGGTGATCAGTGACAGACTACTTGGTGACAGACTTTTGGTACGTGTCGAGCACGAGCTGAGTCGATCTGCAAATTTAAAATGACACCATAAATTTCGTTAACCTTTGATTTACCTATGACCGAAATTTCGGTTTCTATTATTTGTTACTCGCGAAATGGTGCGTTCTAATCCTAATCGGGACGCAATATTGTCGCTGAGTAATGCTGGACAGCCTCTTTCGGAAATCTCTCATCGGCCCGTCAGACTGTGCATCAAACTCTCAAACGAGGTACACTCGCTGATCGTCGACGATGTGATCGTCCCACTTCCGCTCCAAACCTTCATATCACAAAATCCTCAAGCAACGCCTGAACCGCAACGAAGGCAAAAGCATCAGAAAAATGGCTATCCAATGTGGAATGATGTTCGACAGAAGCTTGGTATGAAGTCATACAAGTACTAGAAGCGTCATGGTTTCACTCCAAAGCAGCAGGAAGCACGGTGCAAAACCCCCTGCTCTCCTTGCTCGGACCCCGACTGGAGAGCATCTCATGAACCTCTTTACTAATGAAAAGACGTTCACTGTGAAGAGGAGCTAGAAAAAACAATATTCTAGGGTGCTTGCTCAGTCCTCTGCAAAAGCTTATGCTGCCGGCTGAACAGTCTCAAGTGCTTCCCATCCGGAATCTATCACGGTTTTCGCCAGCATCTGCTCCACGGGTCGAACTCCCCTCTTTTTCATCAGAAAAGAGGCCAAAATAAACAGGCAAGTGTACAACTCGGAGATCTTCGAACATTGAAGCGTTGGGCCCAGAGGAACTTTGGAACACGGAACTGGGCATTCCAGCAGAATGACGCTCCTACTCATACCAGCAATAAGACACAAGAGTGGATATCACAAAACGGCTCTTATATACTCACGGGCATACCCAAGACGCAGAAATTGGAATACTAGACGAAAAATTAACATTAAACGCTCCGGTTTTGAGAATTTTCTATGTGATCATTTTGAGCATAGAGACTCCGGTTCTTGAAAAAAAACTTGCTAAAAAAGCTTAGGCTTAGTAAAAGTTTAAGCTAACGAGGCCATACGGCTAAGGCTAACGATACCGTATCAACAAAAATGCCCCTCTGCACTGTCTGGCGTCTAGTACGCCCGTGAGTATTTAAGAGCCCACAAAACTTCTCCTCTTTCATCGCCGCCAAAGAATGACCTGCTAATAGTTCAGATTTGGATCCGATGGACTACTCCATCTGGTCCATCCTGGAGAGTGAAGCTTGTGCTGAGTCCCACACCTCGTTTTCCGGTCTCAAGACTTCGCTTGAGCGAGCATGGGACCGATTTCCCCTGGAAGCTTTGCGGTCCGCGCTGTCTGCCAACCCTGTCGTCTAGAGGCTGTCTGTCATTCGTAAAAACGATGGTGATTTTGAGTGAGAGTTTTAGATTATTATCATATGACAGAAAATAAAATTTGTTGAGGAGAAAGTGGAATTTCGCTCACATGAAAGGAAAATATGCGGTAAAATCCGTGTCACCAAATATGTTTATCACCCTGTAGTTTTACCGGTTAAATTATTCGCAGGCTCTCAGATTTTACAAGACCTCAGTCAATAAGATATCGTTTGACACAATAACGTACATACATGTTTACGTATTTCAGGGTATGAGTGTCTGAGAATTACCAAAAAAAGCAGATTTGGCTGAATCGAGTATTTGTGCTAAACTATTATTATGTCACAATGACGATTGTTCCGAAGTCGCCTTTCTGCCCTTTGCTCTTTCAACTCCAAACTGAGTGCATTTTGTTGTTTCCAGCTTCAGATGACTGTTTTCGAGTTGTCATCTACGCTGTTATTTATCAACAAAGTTAATTAAAGTCGTTCACCTCAGACTAATTTAGTAGAGTGTTTGAAAAGCATCCCAGCTTTGAAATTTTCCATGGTAGTGGTGATTTTCTCTTCATCTTGTTTCTGGGACACATAATGCCAAAAACATAAAAAAATCAGCCAAATGAAGTCAAAACTTACTCTGAATGTTGACCGCGAGAGCTGATAAGATTGACGTCAGAAAAAAAGGCTTCATACTCATCAAGCGAAACTAAATAGTGGTGGAAACTATCTTTTGACTTTCTGGTCAATGAAACTTTTTCAATTCTAGCTTTTTTTTCGATTGTCCGTTTTTATGTTGTTCTTTCATCTCTCTGTCTACTCTATCTGTAATTCTTTAAATCTCCATCATTCTATCTTTTATCTTTCTTTCTTTCTCTCCCTCTCGCTCTCTCTCGATCTTCCATTTCAGTCATCAAATATGTACAACTCTTTGTTTATCCTAATCTTTTGACTTTCTTTTGTTCATGCGTAGTTGCAAACGGTGGGCATTGTGAATTTGAAAGTTGTACCATAGCTCTAAACAAATGCCTACTTTTCACTGTTTCTTTCTTGCTCGCTTTCTTTTTATCTTCCAACCATTTTTGTACTTTCTCGCTTTTCGTCTTTCGAGCATTTTTCTTTCAGTTTGTGGTGATTTCTGAGTGATCAGGCGCAATCTATGTATATTCGATCACTGCCCAATGGAGGAGAACTTGGTTGATTCTGGCGATGAGAGTACTAAGAGATGAGAATGGTAAACTGGAAAGGAGTTCTTAGGAAAGCTAGAGACTGCCGTGAAAACCTTTGTATCAAAGCACAAGAACGCAGTAGGGTTTTTTTTCTTGAGCGTAAGAAAAATAATTGATTGAAAAATTATTGTGTCGCTCACTATATGCCTCAGTTTAAACTAATGACCTCTGAATACTAAGTTCCCGATTCGATTAGATACTGAAACTGCATATTACTGAGCAGTACAGTGATGAGACGTTTTCATACGGTTTTTAGGACAAAAACGTTTGGTTCGCTGTAAACATGCCCAAGTCTTCCGAGAAACATTGTACGTACAAAATGTTCAGCAACACATGTTGCTGAAAAAACAGCTGAAAAATGGAGCGACTGAAACAGCTGAAAAATGGAGCGCTAAAAAAATCATGAAGAACCGAGAGAACTAAAAATGTTGTCTCTCTTAACGTATCACGACACTTTGTACCGCGTCACTTTGTATACGACACTTTGTACCCGACACTTTGTACCCCGTCACTTTGTACCGCGACACTTTGTACCGCGACACTTTGTACCACGACTTGAGTGAGGCCGCGCGTTTTATTTTTACATTAAAACATATTTTTACATTAAAAAACGCTTAGGCTTAGTAAAAGTTTACGATAACGAGGCCGTACGGCTTAGCTAACGAGGCCATACGGCTTAGCTAACGAGGCCGTACGCGGTACAAAGTGTCGCGGTACAAAGTGTCGCGGTACAAAGTGACGGGGTACAAAGTGTCGGGTACAAAGTGTCGTATACAAAGTGACGCGGTACAAAGTGTCGGTAATTCCTCTCTTAATAATGCATAAAGTGTGTAGTACAAATTACATCCACCCTCACCTTCTTTTGTTAATTAAACAGAAGTTGATGGGACTACAGTATTCAGGGTAATTTGTTCATTGAGTCACACACTAAACACACAGTGGTCTCGTTCTTAAGCCGTACGGCATCGTCAGCGTAACTTTTACTCAAGTGTAAGCAAGATCCTATAAAGCCTGAACAGAGCGAGAAAACAGTTGAAAAAACTTGAATGTAAATTGAAATACAAAAAAGTTCAAAAGATGCCTGAATTTACCCTGATTTTTGTAGCCCCCTCACCTTCTGCTGTCAAATTCATAAACTTATTTGAATTGACGCTTAAACTCTTGAACAGAAAAGTTTTTTGTTACGGTGTCTTTGTACTTTTCAGGTTTTGAGGATTTCACTTATATTTACTAGCCCTTTTTGTGGGTTTTAATTTTTCAATTGATGTGTTGGATTCGAACTATTCTTTCGATCTAGTAGTAGTTTTTTTTAGCTTTTACACATGACGATTCAACTCTAATATAATTTAAGCGTCTATAGAGATTCTAGCCGTCCAAAGAAATTTTAACCGTACAAAGAAATTGAATCGACAAAAAATTGATGTGAGAACTTTTTTCATGCATTCTCGTTCCTAAGCCATACGACCTTGGCGTAACCTTTGCCTAAGCCTAAACGAAAAAAAACACTGAGTAATAGCTGAAAACAGCTAAGCCGATCAACTTGAAGACTTGATAATTTCTTTTGACCGCTATAGTTTGAATTGGACGGCTAGAATCTCTATGTACGCCTAAAGTATATTAGAGCCGGCGAATCTTTTGTTGACTCTGCTCGAAACCTTTGTGTTGTGCAGCGTCAGACTGCAGAGCTTTTTCTGATTTTCTGCTGTTTCTTCGTCATCCTGACTCTTATTCTTCTCTTCCTTTTTTGCTATCACCTCACGCTTTCTTCAAAATCTCTGATATATTCGTTGATAGAATCGAAACTTTTTTACTTTAGGGCCCCCTCTCAGAGGTTCAACTGGGTCAGTTTTTGGGGCAGTTATTGAGTCATTTTCTTGATACGGTCTCGTTCGTTTACGCCGTACGGCCTCGTTAGCGTAAACTTTTTCCTAAGCCTAAGCGTTTTCAATGTGAAAATAATTTCTTTAATGTAAAAAAATAACTTTTGTTAAATGTTAGTAAGTCAGAAGTATGACCCTTGGAACCTCTGGGAAGGGGAAGGGGCCCTAAAGTGAAAAAAGTGCCATAGAAGGAACTTTTCCACTTCAGCCCCTCCCTCTCAGAGGTTCAATTGGGTCATGTTCTTGAAACGGCCTCGTTAGCTAAGCCGGGGAGGGGGGGGGGGGCTAAAGTGATAAGTCTCAGGAACGAGACCTCATGAAAGATGATATTTGATCGTTTTCAGTATTTGGCATCTTGGCAAACGTTGGATGCGCAGACCTTACCTAGGTTTCCAGCAGAGCCTTTTTGTTTGAGCCCCAAAGAATGTATTTTTCTTAGTTTTGTTTATTAAATGTTTGTGTAGTGAATATTCTGAAGTTTCTAACGTCGTTTCGATAATATTTCGATCTTTTAATTTTTGGTGTCGAATCTAGTTTTTCTAAAAACAAGTTCTCATTCAATGATTCGTGCAGTTCAGGCTCTGGGAAATTTCTTGAATCAGATCAGTCATGGCTAGAGGACCTAAGCATCATTTGAAGCGTCTCGCCGCTCCCAGTCATTGGATGCTGGACAAGGTAATGTAATATCGTTCAAAAGAACGATTGCGCTACAAAACCAGCACAAAAATTTTTACTTTAGGGGCGGGTTGGTCATTTTAAGGTGCGTTAGAATTCAACTTTTCACTTTTTCGAAGTAATCTCGTTGAACGCTGCAATGTCTCACCACGAATTTCCGTGAGAAGGAAAATGGACTACGGTATTTTTAAAGTAATATTGGTCTTAAGTTTATATGAATATAAAAATATCCATTTTCCTTCTCACGGTAATTCGTGGTGAGACATTGGAGCATTCAACGAGATCACTTTGCAGAGATTACTTTAACAAGGCAATTAACAAAGTAAGGCATGCATGAGGCCGTTTTGAGTGAGGCCGTTTTTTGTTTGTACCAACAAGCAACACACTTTTACTTTTGTTGTTTGCGTCGCGGCCGTCGGACTCGTTAGCTAAGCCGTTCGGCCTCGTTAGCTAAGCCGTTCGGCCTCGTTAGCTAAGCCGTTCGGCCTCGTTAGCTAAGCCGTTCGGCCTCGTTAGCGTACACTTTTCCTAAGCCTAAGCGTTTTTTCATGTAAAAATATATGTCATTTATACTGAAAGTGTAGTCCGTAGTGTTAAAAAGTAGAAGTGTGTTATGAGTGTGTTGCTTGTTGGTACAAACAAAAAACGGCCTCACTCAAAACGGCCTCATGCATGCCTTACTTTGTTAATTGCCCTTTAACAAAGGGAAAAGTTGAATTCTAACTCTCCATTACTTTCCGGCGCTACAGCAGTTCAAATGACAGCGCCTTGTCGGCTTAAACGCTACGATTTGAAATTTTTTCCTTAAAAGTGATCTTTTTCAAATGAAAAAAGTTTTTACATCAAAAAAATATTCTTACATTAAAAAACGGTTAGGCTGAGTAATAGTTTACACTAACGAAGCCGTGTCAAAAAATTGATAAATACAATTTTTGAAGATAATTTAAAAAGAAAGAAAAATGTATGACATACCGAACAAAGGTACCGTAAACACTCAGGCGTAACGACGGCAAAATTTTACAAGTAGTGACAACTTGTAGTAGGTTATTTTTCATTAAAATTTTTTTCTTAGCTTTTCGAGATGAACTTTTCTTTTTATATACAGGGGCCTTTTTATATACAGGGGCCTTTTTATATACAGGGGCCTTTTTATATACAGGGGCCTTTTTATATACAGGGGCCGTATGCACGTCCCATTTTTTTGGTGAAAAATGATGAAGGAAATAGTGTAAAGTGTTCTAGGATAACACTGTTTTATTCACCATTTCCCACCAAAAATGGTACGTGCATACGGCCCCAGTTACTTGTGAAATTTTGCAGTAGGCGCGGGCTCGCCTGAATCTGCGGGCTCGGCTGGCCAAAACACGTCCACGTTAGCTAAGCCGTACGGCCTCGTTAGCTAAGCCGTACGGCCTCGTTAACGTAAACTTTTTCCTAAGCCTAAGCGTTTTTTAATGTAAAAATAACTTTCTGAATTAAAAATTGAAATTTTGCAAAAATAACTCATTACAGCGAATCCGAACTCTCGCCGAACTACTCACAGTCAAGCATTCTCACCGTACACTAAAGTGCCTCATAGTAGTAATGAACAAAATAGTAGTCATGAACGTAACGTAACAGCCAGCCGAGCCCGCAGATTCAGGCGCGCCCGCGCCTACAGCAAAAGTTTACAAGTGCCACAGATATAGGCCACACTAAAAAAGAAAACAGTTTTTTTCTGAAAAAAGTAATTTTCGAAAAAATTTCAATTTTTTTCTTCAAGAACCGGAGTCGGTCAGCTATGAAGAAAATTTTCAAAACCATAGCGTTTAAAGCCAATTAGCTCTGCCAATTAAACAGCAGTAGTGCCTTGAGTTCCGTGCTTGTGAGGCAGTAAAGCTCAAAAACGAGGCTGTAAAAAATAATTAGCCATAATATTTTTTGGTGAAAAAATTGGCTCTGATCTACTTTAGCCGTCCAAAGATAATTTAACCGTCCGAAGAATTTTTCAGTTGAAAAATTTCCCCAGAAACCCAATTTTTTAGTGCTAGTGATCTATGAGAGAATTCGCTAATTTTCCTACCATAAAAAATTGTCTCACTTCTATGAGAGAATTCGCTATAGAACATCTCTACGGCACGAGGGACAACTTGTTACCCAGCTACTTATATAACTTTATGTTCCGGAGGGCCCATGACAACAAAAATTCATTTAATTACCTTCTAGCTGAAATAACTCTCAGCTACCCTATTGATATCTATTTCCACAACGAATGAAGAAGTGTTGAATTACTGAACGTGTTGCCATACGATCAGGCTGCTTGCTACATAACGAAATGGAAAAAGGTGCTGCTTTCCAGTTCTCTCAGACCATGTTTTTTTTTTACCATTAAAATACGTTTGGGCTAAGTAATTTTACGCTAAAGAGGCCGTACGGCTTAGGCTTTGGTAGAGACCGTTACGGCATATTCTGAGAGAACTGGAAATCATCGCCAGAAAAAAATCTAAATAGACGACTGAAATTGAAAAAAAAACATTTAAATGACAAAATCGACAGAAAATATCATTTAAAAAATTCCTAATGGGAGAGCTTAGTTACCAGTATTTTTGATTAGACAGTTAAACTTTCTTTGGACGGCTGAAGTAGATAAGAGCCCAAAATTCCATTAAGGGAGAGGGCCGTGCTTTACTTATCGGGGCTTTTGTTTTTAGTGTGTTTGAACTGCTGTATTCATAACACCATTGTCTCGGTTTAAAAAAAACAAATTCACATGCGGTCTCGTTCCTAAGCCGTACGGCCTCGTTAGCGTAAACCAATATTTTGGCCATTACAAAAGCACGCCGTGCACACTGTATAATTACCAATGCACGCCGAGGCGCGGGAAAATTCTTAACTCCGCTCATGCGCTTTATTTAAAACGTCGCCCTAATATATTTCTTTTGTAATGGCCGAAAAGTATACTTTTAGTAAAAATTATCACTTTTCATAACTAAATTATAGTGTGAAACAATATAGTGCGTCAAACACTCTTTCCCGCGCCTCGGCGTGCATTGGTAATTATGCAGTGTGCGGCGTGCTTTTGTAATGAACACAGTGTGCACGGCGTGCTTTTGTAATGGCCAATATTTTTCAGTCCAATTCATTGAGTCTGTTAGGGTAGGTCATCGCGAACCCAGTTCTTAGAATACTTTCTCTGAAGGTTCTCGAGTCTACATACCTTTTCAGATGTGGTGACCATATTATTGAGTAGTACTCTAGTTTCGGTCTGACATAAATGCAGGAATTTTTTTTAGTGTGTAAGAAAAAAGTACAGACGCCCGCCGAAAGCGGAAAAACTTTTTCCAAAATAAGGGTCCCCTTTTATGATTTGGAAAAACAGAGGCCCACCGCCAGAAGGTCTGACATGACTATTTAACCCCTGCATAAGTGACGAACAACTTTTTGAAGAGTTCTACATTTTTAGTTTAGAAGGTTCTCAGACTGAACTCACATCAAGCATGCGCACATCTGAAACATAGAATATTTGTGTTGCAGCTCGGAGGAGTATTCGCACCTCGCCCAGCATGCGGCCCCCACAAGATGCGCGAGTCTCTTCCGCTCATCTTGTTCCTCCGCAACCGTCTCAAGTACGCTCTTACGTACAATGAAGCCAGAAAGATCTGCAAGCAGAGACTCATCAAAGTTAGTTGAAGCTTTTTTATTCTTAGATGGAATCAAGTTTTCTAGTATGGAAGTTCTAGTCTATTAATTAAGTTAATGAAAGCAAAGTTCTCGCTTGAACAAGTCTGCCTTGAGTGAATTGGCTCGGTTGAGGGGTGGAAAAAAAAGTATTTCTGTGCTCGACATTGACAAAGAACTTCATTCAAAAAAAGTTATTGAGTCTCGCCAACCTAAATTTATGAGGCAGACATAAGTAAAATATGGCTTGATTTTTCAATAGGTAGATCGCTAAAGTAATTTAAAGTTTCACTTTTACCTTTTAGAAACCGGTTGAGGCTGAGTTATGCCTAATGAGGAAAGAGGAATGGAGTTTTTTGTTTCAATTTAAGCTTTGAAAACTATGATAGATTCATTTCGAGGCATGGGGAAGGTCGGTTGCCCTAGAATTTTTTTGCTGGTTTGGAGTTTGCGAGTGGGAACAGTGTGCAGATAGGAAAAAATTGTCCATACTCAAAGTCTGTAAACCGAGAACTCGAAGAGAAAGAAGTTTTTCTGGAATATATCGAAAGTTTTCTGCGTAACATGTTGTTGTTGTTGTTGTCTTGCCCATAGGTCCTGTCGAGGGGAGTCCTTTTGGGATAGGTTGGTGGTGAGGATCCTTTTGAGTCCGGAGAGATTTTCTCCGTCTACACTCGCACCGCAGTCGGCGATCCTCTTCTGCGTAACATAGTTTACTCTTGAGCCCCAAGCGTTCAAATAGCAATTTCATTAAAACTCAGCTTTGAAAATGTTATAAGTGTTCTTTCGAAGTTATCACTTAAAATCGATCATCGAATTCAGGTTGACGGAAAAGTGCGCACGGAAATGCGCTTCCCTGCAGGATTCATGGGTTCGTTTTTTTTGTTGAAGAATAAGATAACTTTATCAATGGGCCAGTTAATGCTCTGTTGAAAACAGGGGTTAAATGGAGCCGTCAAATTTGGGTTTACATGTCTCCGCCGCTCGAAGTTTGGAAGAAAGAAGAAGAGGGGATGAATGAAAAGGGTAAGAAAAGAGGGAGAGTTTTTTGTCAATAGTGTGTGTACATGTATCCGCCGACGGGACCGATCCGGTCACTATTTAACCCCTGCTTGAAAGTCACAATGATGGATACACAATTTGCAGAAAGATTTTCGAGTTGAGAAGATTCCCCGGCTGAGTGACACCATATAGTTGTTGCAGATTTGATTGTACCAGAAGTTTCATTATAAAGCCCAAATGAATGGTCCACGCCTTGCTTTAGATGTCGTCTCGATTGAGAAGACCAACGAAACATTCCGACTTCTGTATGACACCAAGGGTCGCTTCGTCACTCATCGTATCACAGCCCAGGAGGGCAACATCAAGCTCGCCAAAGTCAAGAAACTCGCGGTCGGACCAAAGGGCGTTCCTTTCTTGGTCACCCACGATGCTCGAACCATCCGCTACCCGGACCCGCATATCAAGGTAAGATCAGTATATTGGTAACCAGCGCATTTCAGAACATTCACTGAAAAAAGCGTTTATTTGAAGGGTTGGAGGCCAATAAAAATGAAGAGTGTCAGTCTGATCATGATTTTGATCGCTTATATGGGGGATGAATGTGATGTCGCGGGTGAAAGTAATGTTGACACGCGCTTTGCTAGTGAGGAAATCTACAGAGAAAATAAAGGTGGACCCTCTCTCGAATGTTGGGATTCAAAAATTTTTTTTGATGAGTGCGGGTTATTCTTTGGATCATCAAGAAGATCAGCTCACTCAAAAGAGTCATTGGAGCAATTGGTTTAGATGTCACAATGATGCATACATGATTTGCAGAAAGATTCTCATGTTGAGAAGATTCCCCGGCTGAGTGGCAGACATACCGTTTCTTTTCACCCACAGAAAGAATGTGTATTCAAAGATGGCTGATCTTGAGAGAGAAGCAGGCCTTTGATAGCGCACGAGGGCATGTGATTAAAAAGAGAGGATGCAGACGATCACAGCATTGTATCACTTACTTTCTTGGATAGCGCATAGATTCGCGCATAGGTTTCACATGCACTGCGGGTAAGATAAACACACTATTGGCATATCATTTGGAAATTAGGACGTGAACAAATGCATGCAAAGCAGTGGTAAAATAATAATCGGAGCATTTATGTTGAAGAATACACATTCGTGCCTTAAATGATCTACATTCTCTAGTCCCATTCTATTCTACTTTTGCTCTTTTCCCTTTCTATTAAAAAAAATCTTCACTTCTTCCTTATTTCAATTCGAACATTCATTAGACGGGTTTCATTCAAGGCGTGGTGCAACGCCATTGGATTTTCTGTGGTGCAAAGCCAATGGATGATCCTAGTCATGATTCACACCTTTCTATCGGTGTGTTTCTCTAACCCGCACTGCGTATTAAGTCTATGCAAAAATCTGTGTGTCATCAAAAAAGGCTAGGGATACAAACGCTGTAATCGTCTGCATCCTCTCTTTACATCACACGCTCTCGCACTCTCTTCTCTCTCGAGGCATGTCGTTCCCTCATGATTAGATATCTTGACATAGATATATATCTGCGGGTAGGAAGAAACAGCCTGGGCCCGTATCCACCAATATCGCGGGAAGCTCCAACTAGCTTCCCGCGGGAAGCTCTCGCCCGCGCCTTTAAAAACGCTATCCACGAAGCCGCGGGAAGGCCAAAGACTTAAGCACTTGAATTTTTTTTTGTAGGGAGGTTCGAATTTTGTTTTTCATGATGCCTCGCCTTGAATTTTTATATTTAGTGCATCAATTTTTTTACATTAAAAATCAGTGGCTTTGCATATTGCGTTTTTGTTTTCGCCACTTTTTTTCCAAGTTTGTGTATTCGGCTAAAAAAATTTGAGAGTGTTAGTTAGGAGCACAGAGAAAACATAGTTTTTACTTCGAATGAAAAATCCTTTTTTTCAATATTTCTCGAGAAAAAAGGACTCCACTGAAAGTACTCATTGAGAAAAAGAACAATTATTCACTAAATTAAACGAGATGTAATCAGTCGCAAGAGCAAAAAAAATTAGACTGAAGGTTCACATTAAAAAGTTGAAAAATAGTAGAATAATGACGTTTTTTTAAGAAAAAAAGTTAGTCGTGGGAAGGTTTTGCCCTCGCCTAAAATTTTGGAAAGATGCGTGAAGGTAAAAGCTGCCCGCGGGAAGGCGCGAGAGCTTCCAGCGGAATTGGTGGATAAAGACTTTAGCCCGAGCCTTCATTTTCTGGCCGTGGGTAGGCTCGAGAAGCTTTTTTTAAATCTTTATTGCACAGTGAAAAATCACAAGCATGTCACTTTTACGGGAAAAGTGAGAAAAAGAAAGCAAAAAAAGAAGAAAATTTGTTCTCAAACAGAATTAAGGTGAGAACAGGAAAAGGTCAAACTAAAAACGTTGAAAACAAAGCGAAAACATTATGTAGATTTCAATCTAAGCTACTAAGAAAATTTTTAAATGATTCAGTTCTAGCGGCTTTCTTCGCCTCCAATGGTAATGCGTTCCATAATTCCACAACTCGAGCAGCAATAGTATTAGAATGATGAACTGTACGGAAACGTGGAACTCTGAGATGTAGATATTTCGATCTAGTTAGGTAGTTATGAGCGGATAAACAGAAAATGGAGTCTGCAGAAAGTGGCGTTTTACCCGTGAGTATTTTGTAGGTCATCACAAGGTCTAAGTTTCTTCTTCTTATTTGAAGTTTCTGTAGACCAAGAGATTGTAGGCGGTCTTCATAACTCAGCGCAGCCTGACTGGTTCTTCTGAATATCCACTTGGTGAATTTGCGCTGAACATTTTCAACCATTTCAATATACTTCTTCATGTGTGGGGACCATATTACAGCACAGTACTCCACTATAGGTCTCACATAAGAAACGAATAATTTTTTGTACAAGTTAAGGTCTCTAGATTTGAATGTCCTAAGCTTCCCGCGACGTTGGTGGAAATGGCCCCTGGTTTCTATAAAAAAGAAAACCATGATCATGCAAATCACATATACTTGTATTTTTTCGCTTCAGTAGATCAGTCAATAGTTGTCATACAGGAAAAGAAGGTTTCTGAGTCACGTTCACTTCATTGGAGTTGAAGAAACTACAGTGAGATCCTTTTTCATTTTTAATTCCATCTTCATAAAGATTCTTTATTGTAGCATTGATTCGTCTCTGATTGCGTCTTGAAAGAGTTTTTTATTATTAATGATTGATTGAGGTTGACGACACGGTGGTGATTGACGTTAACACGGGAAAGATTACGGACTACGTCAAGTTTGAACAAGGAAACCTGTGCATGGTTACGGGAGGTCGCAACATCGGGCGAGTAGGCATCGTCGGTCATCGCGAGAAGCATCCAGGAAGTTTCGACATTGTGCACGTGAAGGACTCGGCTGGGCACTCATTCGCCACCCGGTAAGGTAGAAGGAGAGAGTCGACCTCCGGCGAGAGAAGGTCGGGGTCCCGCGACGGGGGCGTAAAAGGCCGACCGAGGTAGGCGAGGCTAGGCATAGATGGGTTCAGGTCTCGGAAAGGTTCTTTTTCCAAGGTGCTGCCAGTCTTGGCAATCTATTTGAATATGAGGTTTAAAGTGGCTTGGGCATCTGACTTTAAAGTTTTTGGATCTTTCATTTGGTTTACGAGCTTGTTAGAAAACGAACCCTTTTATACTAGTGAATGGAATAGTAAATAAAAGTAGCGGAATATGTGGAGACTGGTAGGTATATTCGTTATAAAACGTTGAAAAAGTTTTGAATTAAGAAATTATACGATTAGTTTGAGGATGATTTTCTCATATAGAAGGGAACTGCATGATATTTAGGCATATATAAGATGAATTCAGGATGATAAACGTGTTCATCATCGGAAAGGGCAACAATCCCCTGATCTCGCTCACCACGCAGAAGGGTATCAAGATGACGATCGCGGAGGAGAGAGACAAGAGACTCGCGGCGAAGAAGGGTCTCTGAATGAGTCCTTCATTGTTATTGTTATCTCGCCAACTTAAACAATTGTTCCGATAAAGTGTTATTCAGTGAAAATTAGTTGAAGGCATCACACACATGTTAAAAGGATCTTTGTATTGTATTGGAGCTGTTAGGTTGGGTTGCAGGTAAGGAGATGCCCTGGGATGGGGAATCAAGAGTTTGATTAACTTGATATTGGAAGGAATTGACAAGAACATGAAAAATTTAGATCGTGAAGACAATCATGCCAAGAAGCATTTGAGTGCAGCAAGTAACCGGAATGTGTTTGATCGAAATTCGTTTTGAACGGACGAGATATCGCTCGAAGGGCAATTGACAAAGATGAAAGTATTACAAAATTCTAGCATCTTTAGATTTTTGTGCAGTGCATTTTAGATTCCAGTTTTTAAATGATGTTTTTGCTCTGGCTTGCAGGTATTTTGTACTGTTTTCTCGCTTAGGTAAAGGTTACGTTGACTAGGACGTACGTTTTAGGAGCGAGAACAACGTGTTAAGCGTGTGGTGCGGGTATACAATTTATCATGAATTTTGACCTTATAACAAATTACGCCCGTAGTTTGTAGTTTTTGTGCGTCGTTAAAAAGAGCGTAGAAACTAGTAAAAAAGGATTTAGGTGAGCTGATTATGGTAAGCAAAGTTTGATGAAAGGGTATAGCGGGCGTACATAGTTTGTTAAAAGCCTTTAACAAACTACGGGCGTAGCAGGCGGAGTTTGTTAAAGGCCTGAATTTTGTAATACCCTCACCTGTCAATTGCTCCTCGAAGAGTGATTGATAATATTGAGCCCAGCGATAGTTTTGAGCTAGTTGTGAAGCTTGCCATAAGAGCGATGGCGAGACTTCGGGATGGTCTGCTAGCCAGTCTAAGCGGCCTCCTTTGTGTGTACAAACCAGCAGATCTATCTGTCGACGCTATCAAAAAGACAATCATCAAGCAGCTGTGTGCGCAAGGAAACGCTGCTCTAGGGTGGCCGAAGTTACCTGATATCAAGGTCCGTGGGGGGAATATGAGACAATTCTGGACGCCTTCTTAAGTCGTTCCGGAAAGAGTCGAGAGTCCTAAGGTTGCAGAATTCTAGCTCAATCGATGGAAACTTCAAAGAAAAGTACGTTCATACCAATTTCGAACATTAAAAAACCAGTTTTCTTCATTACCCTCATAATGATACGTGCATACTGCCCAAGAATTAGAAAATAACTTGACTGGGTTGGAGTCTGTACCAGCCAGTCAACTCTTATCGGGATTGAGCGCGTAGTTGTGGTCTCTGGTGGTTCATCATCAGTTCGATTCAAAGTGTTCAATTAACCCTCAGCTTGTATCAAAACAGTTGGAATGAGAGGAGATTTACTGTATTTATCGAATTTTCAATGGAAGAAGGGCGGTTACGAGGAAAGTTAAAAACACTTATGTGTATGTAATGATTAAGGTTGAAGTAAAATTATGATTGTTTAATGATAACGAAAAACGATTAGATCAATAATCTAGATGAGAGAAGGGAATAATTAGATTTGATTACAGTTGCCTATTGTTGAAGAACATCCGGAGAGTGGGGCACTTGTGGTAATTGGTCACAAAAAACAGGTACACATTTGAAGAAAAACGGTTTGTTGGTCACAAAAAAACGGAAAAACGGTCACAAAAAGCAGGTACAAAATTTCTTGAGAAACAGAAAATGCACCGTATGGTTGACATGAGAAGTTGAGTTAAAAATCAGAGGTTATATTGATTAATGTTTTGGAATTGTTGTTTTTATCGATTGAACCTCAAGAATTGAAATGAAGAATAAATTAATTTTCATATTGAGCTAATTTGGATGTAAATAAGTGCTATTGGTAAGTTACTTATAAAAATGTATCGAATATTTGTCTTTTGAGCAAAATTCGAATGTATGAAGGAAGTTCGTGACTAAATATGTACATCAAGTTGGAGCTGGAGGTATAACTCAAGCCATAACTGAAGGTATAACTCAAGCGATAGCTGAAGATTTGAATTGAGTCAGCTGGACTACTCTCGCCATCCGCTGGTTGTCGGTGAGGAGTGGAGAGCAGAAGACGTGCGCATAGAGGAGCTCAAGCCACTGCAAACCAGCAGTAGCGGCGTATGTGGTATGCTTTTTGGGCCGGGCCTGTTGCAACCAAACAATAAAAACCAAACTAAGAGGTTTGGCATTTCCTGGTTAAAACCAATCGAAAATAACATAACTCTGCTTATGTCGTAGTTCTGAAAGAAAATTTACAAAAAGGACGTGACAGCTAAAGATAGTCATTTATATCCTCTATGCTCTGACCGCGAAATGAGTGTTTGTAACTTCCTGCTCAATTCCATCTAAATGTTTTTGAAATCGCTTCACTAAACGAAACTCGCTCGAAACTTTGTAACTGGATGGTTTACGATCAGGGGTTTTTAGTGTGCAAGAAAAAGGTACAGACGCTCGCAAAAGGCGAAAAAAATTTTCAGCATAAGGCCCCTCCTTGTGATTAAAAAAAAAACAAAGAACCGAGAAAAAACTTTTTGGTTCTACATAAGGGTCCCTCCTTATGATTTGGAAAAACAGAGTCCCGTCGACGATCTGACATGACTATTTAACCCCTATTTACGATCTTTTAAGAAGATCTCAGCTCTGAAAAGTTAATGTTTATGATGTTTTATGCCCATTCACTTTTTTGACTTTGAAGATGAAAAATAAAACACTCAACTACCAATGTTCTCTGACTACTTCTGCTATTTAAAAAAATAGAATTCGACTCGATTCGTGACTTAAGGACCAATAATTCAGCTTTAGTTTTGAAGCACCCGCTCAGTATTAGTGTTACAGTATCCACTCGTGATAAGTGTTACAGTTTTCGGCCTCAATGACGGGGTAGAGCTGCTGCCCGCTCTGCGAGAACAACAGTGGGCTTGTGAATGGCGATTAGAAGCCATTCTAGGCCGTGAAACGGAAAAGCATCAAATCAAGGGGAAGGTCATTCGGAGAGAAAGTTACGGTAGGTTCATTTTTCTTCCTGAGTTCAGGTAAGCGTCATTGCTTATTGAGTTTAGTAGTTATAATTTCAGTAGTTAAAAACTTAGTAGTAAAAAAGAGTAAAGATCCGAGTATTCTAAGTTGAAAAGAAACGAAGAGGTAATCTTCCGGAAGGAATGTTTTATTAGGTAGAGAAGAAGATGGATGGGGTCCGGGCGTGGCATAATTGGTAGTGTGTTAGACCATTGTGCGAAGAGTCCCGAGTTCGACTCCCACCCCGGACAGATCCACCCAAACCAAGGTGGTTAAGAAATGTTGGTAGTACTCATGCACGAATCTGACTCTCCCCACTGCTGCTAATCACACTAGCAGTGATCTAGCAGGCAGCCACTGGTTCTACCAGGATAGGTCTCTCCTGCATCTCAGGGGAGCGCGTACCCTGCCGCGAGTCGGGAACAAGCGCGAGGAAGATTATTATTCTTATTATTATAGAAGAAGATGGATGGGAAATAATATAAAGGTTCAGTATCCTGATTCCGGAACAGTATTTGCTTGGCTCGATTGTTTTGACTCGATTATTCCATTTCTGACGCCGTGTTGTCTTCTCGAAGGCTCCACTTGCGAGATCTCTTGATCTGTTGAGAACACGTGACTCGTCAGAAGTTGTCCTCGCTCCTGACTCGCATGCAAAGTGACTATCGACGTGTCGCTTTCGAAATGGCCGAAGTGGACCTTCAGGTGATTGTAGTCATCTTTAAGTGATTGTGTAATAGTTGAAGGATAAGTCATCCTCATTCCAGCTCGAACAACTTGAACTGACAGAAGAATATTGTATCTTCTACAAAAAATTTTCAGGTTTGAGTTACCGCTAAGAAAATCAAATAAAAAAGCGATGACGAGAGAGAATAATGACAGAAGATGAGAGAAAAAATTTATAG
The DNA here is from genome assembly GCA_964056735.1 of Allodiplogaster pararmata. Taxonomy (NCBI): domain Eukaryota; kingdom Metazoa; phylum Nematoda; class Chromadorea; order Rhabditida; family Diplogasteridae; genus Allodiplogaster; species Allodiplogaster pararmata. The sequence goes on along the minus strand of OZ057408.1, from coordinate 13,532,411 downwards.
AATATTTGTTAGTTATCCACTATTGACATCTTTTTCTTGTCAGCATTCGGTAATTTCCGTTTCGTGGTTTGTTTGAATGGCTAAAAGTACTGAATCTGTTGCTTCTTTGCCAAAATCCAACTGCTTTAGTCCTTTAAGTTCTCAGATGAGTCTAGTTTCAGAGTTCGGAAGCATTCAAACTAGCGATAAAAGGAGTCCCGCGACCAAAATTGATAGGTCAGTTCAGTTTTGAACTGAAATGTTCTCATCGCAACTTATATACATGTATAAGACTTAAGTTCATTTACTAGAACAATAGTTCTCGTCGTCAAAAAAAATTTGACTTTTAAAACAGCTTTTCGAGGTAGCACCGACGGCTCCTTAGCTATCGAGTGTATGTGTCCTTTCCGGTGGAATTATACCCTTCTGCCCTTGTGTAACATAATGGTAATGTGCGCGACTATTGTGCTAAGGGTTCAAAGTTCGACCCTCACCCCGAACTGAAAACCGTAGGGTTAAGAAATTTTGAGAGTGCTTGCACGAATCTGATGCTCTTCACTGCTGCTACAGATTATAGCACTGAGCCAACGCGCAGCAACCGTTTCTATAAGGATAGTTCATTCCCGAATATCAGGGAGCACTCGCCCTGCCGCAAGGCGGGAACGAGCGCGAGGAAGATTCATTCCGTCTGTGGATGACAAGAGCATATAGATATTCGTTTATTACTGCATTAATATATTTCTTTTATGTACAGGGTGGCGCGAAAGTACGCAGTCCGTGGTTCAGGAGTGTGCTACGCACTATTTCGTACACGCACCGATTCCTTTTTTTTGATTTTCGAAGTTTATTGTGTTTTAAACATCGTGTTGAAGTTTGACAACGATTGTTTAAATTTGAAGGTAATGACGGGTCCCCATCTCCAGCGTGCCGCTATCGTCGATTTGCACCAGCGCGGGTACTCCAACTCCGACATCGCGAAACGCCTCGTCGTCCGTCGAGATCTTGTCTGGAATACCATCAAATGTTACCGCGTGCTCGGAAATCTTGAGGACCGTCCAAAAAATGGCCGACCTCGATCTGCTCGGACGCCGGCGAAGATAAAAGCAGTGAGGGAGCGAATACGCCGAAACTCCAAGCGGAGCATTAACAAGATGTCCCAGGAGCTCGAAATATCCCGCTGGTCGGCTCAGACCATCGTCAGGGTTGACCTCGGCATGCGCCCTTATCGTACTCGCAAGGGTGCCTTGTTGTCTGCCAAGAACACGGCAGAGCGCTTGAAGAGAAGTCGGGCCTTGCGTCGCGACACGGCCGCACCTGGTGCCGAAGAGATAGTCTTCTCAGACGAGAAGTTGTTCACGATCGAGGAGGCCTACAACTCCCAAAACGTGTGGGTTATCGCCAGAGATCCTGAGGAAGCCGATCGCAACGGAAGAGTCGTCAACCGCATCTCCGATCCAGCTCAGTTGATGGTCTGTGCGGCTGTCTGCGCTTCGGGCAAGTCTCCGCTCGTCTTCGTTGACCAGGGCGTGAAGATCAACAAGCAGAACTATATCAAAGACATTCTCGAAGGCGCCTTGCTTCCCTAGACCCGTACGCACTTCGCTTGCCGCCCGTTCTGCTTTTAACAGGACTCCGCGCCCGCTCACAAGGACGTTGTGACGCAAGAGTGGTGTGCGAACAACTTGCCCACCTTCATAACGAGTAAGCAGTGGTCCGCCTACTCGCCGGATCTCAATCCGCTCGACTATTCCGTATGGTCGGTCCTCGAGGCGAAAGCCTCGGCTCGTCCCCACCCCAATTTGACGTCTCTGAAGAAGGCCCTGCTCAAAGCTTGGGAGGAACTCGACGTTGATTACCCGCGTGCCACGACTGATGCTTTCCCCAAGCGTCTCTGCCAAGTCATCCGCGCCAAGGGCGGCCGCATTGAAAACTGACTTCACCCAGTTGTACATATATATGTTGAGAATAAAATGTGTTGAATTGAGAGGAATTGGATTATTGATTACGATACAAAAGCGTTTGACTTTCGGACTGTGTACTTTCGCGCCACCCTGTATGAACACAACTCGAAACACACTGGCAACAGTGGCCATTCGTGACTCTACAGCCTTAAGAGCCTGTCACGGATGGAGCCGGATCATCCAGTCCAGAATCGAGCGCGACCTCAGGTGGCGGATAGAGGGATGCCTCCCTACGAATAATTCGTGCTGGTAGGTAGCGGGAGAAATCCCGCCGCGGACCAAAACTGGGTAGTATAGCTCGTCAAAGGAGGGCGATGCCGGACCGGCCTGGGCATGCCACCGGACAAAACATCAGCCAATACTCCGCTATACTTTTCAATGGCGAGTCGAGGCGCCAGTCAAATAGCCTCTTGCCTATCTCCGGTCAACGACAGGCGAGACGTCTCTACTCCCACCCAAAACGATGCTAGGCCGGCTTGACCACCCACTCACAAGGCCTATAGCATGAACAGGTTGCTACAACGATGTCCGCCTTCACAAGGTGCAGCATGACAGTCTCAGGACTGCAAAGGACATCAAAACCCTTCTCCGGACGTATCTTGTCCGAAGAACACGAGAACTTCTCTCATTAAAGAGAGTGTTCATAACCAAGTCTTCGATGCGGGATGCTTGCCAGCAACAACAACAACAACAACAACAACAACATGTTTGAACACAATGAAAAATGTTTTCACGGGTTAGAGATGTCTCACTTTTGCTTCGACCGAAATTTGGACAACTAAAAGGACATGTTGAGGAGCTCAACTAGTGACAGAAGTTCAACTGCAACTCTTCAAATTGCCCTACTTCGCGCTGAAAGTTACCTGCATCGGCGAGACGGATGCTTACTTGAGGTACCTTCTTGATATGTAACTCATGAGGTACCTTCTTGATATGTAACTCATGAGGTACCTTCTTGATATGTAACTCATGAGGTACCTTCTTGATATGTAACTCATGAGGTACCTTCTTGATATGTAACTCATGAGGTACATTCTTGATATGTAACTCATGAGGTACCTTCTTGATATGTAACTCATGAGGTATATTCTTGATATGGAACTCATGAGGTACATTCTTGATATGTAACTCATGAGGTACCTTCTTGATATGTAACTCATGAGGTACCTTCTTGATATGTAACTCATGAGGTACCTTCTTGATATGTAACTCATGAGGTACATTCTTGATATGTAACTCATGAGGTATATTCTTGAAATGTAACTCATGAGGTACATTCTTGATATGTAACTCATGAGGTACCTTCTTGATATGTAACTCATGAGGTACCTTCTTGATATGTAACTCATGAGGTACCTTCTTGATATGTAACTCATGAGGTACCTTTTTGATATGTAACTCATGAGGTACCTTCTTGATATGTAACTCATGAGGTACCTTCTTGATATGTGACTCATGAGGTACCTTCTTGATATGTAACTCATGAGGTACCTTCTTGATATGTGACTCATGAGGTACCTTCTTGATATGTAACTCATGAGGTACCTTCTTGATATGTAACTCATGAGGTACCTTCTTGATATGTAACTCATGAGGTACCTTCTTGATATGTAACTCATGAGGTACCTTCTTGATATGTAACTCATGAGGTACCTTCTTGATATGTAACTCATGAGGTACCTTCTTGATATGTAACTCATGAGGTACATTCTTGATATGTAACTCATGAGGTACCTTCTTGATATGTAACTCATGAGGTACCTTCTTGATATGTAACTCATGAGTTACCTTCTTGATATGTAACTCATGAGGTACCTTCTTGATATGTAACTCATGAGGTACATTCTTGATATGTAACTCATGAGGTACATTCTTGATATGATATTTAACTCGCCGCTTCGACCGCTCTTTCCTTCAACATCTTTAACATACAGGTAATACAGAAAGAATAACACTTTTCTCTCAAAAAAGTTATTGATCACTCGAACAGGTTTTTCCGATTTGCAACAACAAAAAAAGTTTCTATGAGAGACCTGGGCATCAGCAGAAGAGCCCTGGCTTGAGATCAAGCATGCGTTATTGTGCCTAAACTTTTTAATCTTGACTAGGAGTAGTATTTGGGGTCCCATCTGGAAATACTACGGTGTATTTAAGGTGCTTGGTAGCAGAGATTGGAAATTCATTGTTGACGGCCTCTTCTCCAGTACGCCTTATCCGCCGCTCCGTTGGGCCCTTCCGGCCGGAGCACGCGTTGCTGGAACGGCAGCTGAGCCTGCAGAACATGATTGACAATGTGTCCATGTTAAGGAAGGTCTTAAAAGGTAGCTCAGGAGGTCTTTAGAAAAGCGAGGGGTTTGTGTGTATTAGTAACCAAGTAGAAGATTGCTTAGAAAATAATGTCAGCTTTTTATGTTTTGTTTGTACGCTCCCATCGATGAAAGAGAGAGAGAGAGAGAGAGATGCCCCAGGAATTGAGTATGAGAGCCAGGAATTGGAAGAACGGGTGTAAGACCGAGTAAACTTGATCTCTTCTGGTTCCTTGTGCCATCGCTCCAGTCTAAGTAAGTCTAACAATCTCATGAGGAGCTCTTCAAGAATACGAACACGATGACGAGGTGGTGAGCAAGTCCACCAAAGACGTCTCCGAAGACGCGATTCAAAAGCGAAAACTGGTTTGTTCTTAGATCTTACTCCTTCCGCTATTTGCCAGCCAGAGCCTTCCTATGTAGTGTGCATTGGTGGCTCACTGGATGAAGCTTCGCATGGATGTGTGATAAGCGCTGATCCCATTCCTGAGCGATCCAAATTTTTTGCGCAAGTTCTTACGCTCATATTCGGTTTCTCTGTTCAGTTCTAAGCGGCCTCCTTGCTAATGTGATTAATACTTCGCGCAAAGCGCGCTTCTACGAATTTCGCATACAAATGAAGGGTTTCGTTTCATTAAAAAAAGGTCAGATTTAACTGTCAGCAAAAAAGCAGTCACATGAGAAAATTAAGAGATGTAGCAAATTTGTATTGGAGAGAGTCGATCTGACTATAAAGTGAATATGAGACATTATCATTTATGTTCGCAAATTTATTCGTTTGTATCAAAACAGATTTTTCTTCACAAATTTTTTCGGAATTCAGATACTTGCTCAAATGGTGACAAATGAGCTGTCGCCGGAGGAATTCGACGCAATGCGGCCGGCTTGGCCGCGAAGTTACACGTGAATAGCTACAGTACACTTCTAAGGCACCCGAATTTCGACAAAGTGGGTCGAGCGAGAAATCAAAAAAAAACCTAGCTCACACTCAAGATAATTCTGCAGAAAATCGAAGTGGCGTTCCGTTTATACGAATATTGGAATTTGTACAAATACTAAATATGATTTTGACTATAATTTAAATGAGTTCATAAAGTTTACTAGGCGATTTATATGTTAATTTATCGCCTTCAAATTTACCGAGAGTTTTAAATTGCTCGTTTTTTTATTTATTTAGAATCAGATGAAGTCTCGATGAACTTGCATTGATTACTTCTTCGATTGGCATTCGTTGCCAATTGTTTATTTTGAACGTCGAAACATGCGCATACTCGTAAAAAACCAACTAACTGATTTTGATCATTGTTTTGTTTGTTCAGCGTTGCATAGTAATTTGTACTAATTGAGTATGAATGCTTGCATTTTTGATCAAATGAAAGAGCTTATTCAAGTAGTTTTGAACACATTTATCTGTGACTAATAGGTCATCATACTTGAAGAACAATCGAAAATCAACTACAGAACGAAGAATCTTATCAAGTATCACTATTGCGTACATATAATATTACTCTCACCCTTTTTTTCTCAAAATGAATAAAGACCATTCTCTTTCTCAAAATGAATAAAGACCATTCTCAAAATGAATAAAGACCATTCTCTTTCTCAAAATGAATAAAGACCATTCTCTTTCTCAAAATGAATAAAGACCATTCTCTTTCTCAAAATGAATAAAGACTATTCTCTTTCTCAAAATGAATAAAGACTATTCTCTTTCTCAAAATGAATAAAGACCATTCTCTTTCTCAAAATGAATAAAGACCATTCTCTTTCTCAAAATGAATAAAGACCATTCTCTTTCTCAAAATGAATAAAGACCATTCTCTTTCTCAAAATGAATAAAGACCATTCTCTTTCTCAAAATGAATAAAGACTATTCTCTTTCTCAAAATGAATAAAGACTATTCTCTTTCTCAAAATAAATAAAGACCATTCTCTTTCTCAAAATGAATAAAGACCATTCTAGAGAAGAAAGAATACTTGATCACTTCGTGAAGTTTAAACATTCTTATTAAGCATTCGAAGAGGTAAAGTCATACTCAATCCAGATTGAATCAATATGACTGAATCATGTGTATGAACAAATACCAGCTACAGTAGGTTTAGTGATCCAGTCCATGGACATCAATGAGGCAAAACTCGACAAATAGATTGAAGTATGATGAACTTTTTACAATAAGGTTATTATATTTTCTTCATAATACGGTTTGTTATTATAATGGCGTTCATCCCTCTTCCGCTAATTTTGTTCGCTTCAATTGGTTTTACCAATCGGAAAAAAAACTATTGGTACACCGTTTGTCCACATTCAATGAATGATGAGCGTTAAGTTAAGAAGGTGACACATCTTTTCTGGTTAATCCTCCTTCCAGTTCCCACTGCAAACAGAAACCCACAACAGATAACTGTCACAAGCTAAAGATCCTTCAATAAGTGAAAGAAAAAACTACTAAGTTACTGTAACTCTGACATTTACTCCAATTCAAAAAAAATTTCATACGCTAAAGGTTCACATGACTGCGTGATTGAAAGCCTCAATTCAACAACAAAAATGAAGCGAATTGGTTCCCTGTTTTTCACATCATCTAAGTACATGACTTTTCCTTGCACATCATCTAAGTACATGACTTTTCCTTGCAAGATTTGGAGTTAAATAATCACTGATTGAAAACGAGAAGAAAAATTTCATGATAACTAAAATACACTATTACAACTTAGAGAACGAGACAATCAATTTATTATACCTTGAATATGATAACTAAAATACACTATTACAACTTAGAGAACGAGACAATCAATTTATTATACCTTGAATACTCTATCAATCATTATCATTCACAAAAACTCAAGATTGTTTAAAAATGTATCACATTAATAACACTTCAAAGCCCTAGAGAATAGGTTGTCTGTGAATTCATCTCAAGAGTCTCAAAATAAATTTTTCTGAAATAGAGTTTGGAATTAATTGTTCGATCATCAATCATCGAAATTCCCGAAAGAGTTGCCGTTTTCTGATGTCAATTTCGGAATCTTCCCCATCACTTCCAATTGGGTGTCGATTATCTCAATACAAAATACGGTATACACAGGTTTTATGCCTTTTGCTTTCTTGCTCATACATTCATTAAACATCAATTTCTCTTCAAAACCATATAAAAAACCGTTCATCTTGGGAAATTCAAAAAAGAAAAACCTAACCACTTGATACTCTAGTTTTTTCATACACCGGAGGCTTGAAAATTAACGTCGCTTATTAGATTCTAAAAAATCGGTAAGTGGATACAAAGCAGGCTTTGTTTCATTCTTACTCTTCCTAGTCTACATGAACTCAAGAAAAACAATGCTTTTTCGATTTATCCGAACCCTATGAATAATAGAGAAAACATCTCACTTCTTGCAATTTCTCTTCACTGCTGCTATGAACTCTATCAGTTTACCAATGAGCAGCCTCTAAATCTAGTTTACGTTTGTATCTAATTTAAAGGGAGAGCATAAACTACCGCGATGCGTGAATAGGAAATGAGCTTTCAATATCACTTTGGCCAAACTTATCTTAAGCGGTCCCCAATCATGAGTTATAGTTAGTCTTATGAAACCAGGTATCAGCTTTGGCAAAGTCGGCTCACCTGCAGTAATTCTGCCGGCGCAGGTACGCGGCCGCTCTCTATCTTCGACCAGAGCTGAGCTTCCCCCAGGTAGATCTGCGAACAGAATCAATGTACAAAAATCAAATAAAATCCATGGAATTTCTTCTGTGAATGTCATATATCTTATGTGAACAAAAAATTTTGAAATACGGCAGCTTTTCGAGTGGGGTGTGGTCTGAAACAGTGAGAAGCGAGGAAGAGGTGAAGGTCACACTAGACATGAAGTGGACTTGTAAGGAGTCAAGACTGTGAAAACGATCGCAGAGCAGTCTTGTAAATTAGAGTATACCCTACTCCGCGTTGATCTCAAGCAACGGATTTTTTACCGAGCAGAGGAACGGATTGTTAGCGGAAACTTGTGTAAAAATCGTGTGGTGTGACGGGAACCGAACCCGTGACCTTTCGCATTCCGGGCGAATGCTCTTCCCACTGAGCTACACACGCACACATGATAATGCACATTAACAGTCCTTTTTAAACATTAATCCTCAAAGTTTACACAATTTACTGAAAATATCAAACAATTCGTTCTAAAACACTGTGCAATATCTCTTGCTCTACCATTCTCTCTACTATTTCAGCATTCATTTTTGACCGGTCAAATTCCTAACGAATGGAAAATGGGCGAAGTTGTACCAATTTATAAACGCAATGGGGACAAATCTTTAGCAGAAAATTATCGACCAATAACGGTCACATCTGTGATTTGTCGTGTTTTCGAAAGAATACTTGCCAATCATCTTAGAATCGACTACAGTAGTATCATTTATCGGGGTCAATATGGTTTTCTATCGAAAAGGAGCTGCGAACTACACTTACTCAAAACAATTAGTGAATGGGAGGTAGAATTGAAAAACAAAAGGCAAATAGATGTTGTTTACTTCGATTTTTCTCGAGCTTTCGATAAGGTTTCACATCTCGAACTGGTACAAAAACTTCCAAAACTAGGAATAGCTGCCAACATTGTTAGATGGGTCTCAAATTTATTAACTAACAGGACTTATAAAGTTCGAGTTGACAAGGAGTTTTCTAATCCCTTACCTGCGTCCCTCAAGACACCGTACTTGGTCCGCTTGTTTTTTATTTTTCATTGACGACATAGAACATGAAATAACCTCCAATGTTAAATTTTCCCTCTATGCAGATGATTTGAAAATCTAAAGCCCTGATTCAAACTCCTTAAAGAGAAGCATTGACAATATATTCAACTGGTCTTTAAAATGGGAATTACCTCTCGCAAAAAAAAAAACAGAATATTCTGTTTAAATTTGGGTTACAATAATCTAACTTTCAAGTATTTTATAGACAAAGACGAAATATGTTCACGTAGTTTAGTTAAAGATCTAGGGATATACATAGAATCTTCTCTAAAATTCGATAGGCATATAGAAGTGGTCCGAGCAAAAAGTTTAAGTAAGGTTTCTCAAATTTTAAAAGTATTCAAATATCTAGATTTACAAGGCTTCAGATCTGTTTATTTAACTTATATAAGACCCCTATTAGAATATGCCACCATAATTTTCTCTCCTCATCCCTGTAGCGAATTGGCCAGAAGATTAGAATATTCCCAGAGAATTTTCCTTAAAAAAGCCTTAAGAAGATGTAGAGGCTCCACATTGAACTATCCGGAAAGACTAAGACTTTTTGATTTAGAATCCTTAATTGTAAGAAGAGCAAGGTATGATCTATATTTCTTGTTCAGATTAATTTTTGGTGCTTTAGATTGTGAAGTATGCAGGCGTCAAGTATCATTCAGGACATGTGCTAATCTCAGAACCTCTGCCAGATCGAGCTCACTGCGCCTACTAAATGAAGAGAACTACAAACACAATCAATTTTTCTTCTACCGCGTCGTTGCTCTCTGGAACACAATTGCCGATGATAATTCTGAGATCAAAGAAGTCGAAGCTTCGTCAAGATCCTAGAAGACTTCCCGCTGACCCAATACATAAGCCTACCTTCATACTTGACTTGACATTTTGAGAAAGCGTCCAAGAAAACCACAGTTCCAAAATTCCCTCTCAAGTTCCTCATCATCCATGTCAGCGATAGCCATAACAAGCTATCATTTGATGATAAAGCTAATTCAATTCAATTCAATTCAACTGTGCAGGTGACCTATCGCGAACCACATCGAGAGAAGATGGAACTGGTTTGCGTACCCTTTATTATGTATTCCAATGGTTCACCTATGCCGCTTTTAGTAATTCTATGGTTTTTTTGTTCAATGTTAAATAGTCTAGTGAGTACTACCGTTTGATGAAAGACCGTGGTTCAAAATCTGCTGGAATGTAAAATACACTCGCGCACTTCAGAACACGCATCTGCCACTTCTACAAAAGTCTTTTTCTCCACCGTCAAAGCTGAAACCTCTTTTCACAAATTCATCTCTGCTGATGAAAGTTGCCGCTTACTGCGAACTTAATTGCTTTTCTCTTGGAACAACTAAGTTTTGTGCTTCTGAATGAATATGCATCATTAACCAAAACATTTCACAGCTACTACTGAATGAATTAAATCGGAATTTCTCCTCCCAATAAGAGACAGTTTATTGCAACTTTTAGAGTAGCAGATACTACCAATCATAGGTCACCAGAACTGTTGAGGATATTGGAAAACGACAGTTCTTTGAACGATGGTGTCTATAATAATGAATAACACTTACTTCTCCGCTCTTCAATTTTAGCTCACTTCTCATTATTTCAGACTCCCCCGCTCAAAGAGCGGACGTTCTTCAAAAACTTTCAACATTTACACTAGACCTTTGGTAAACTATGCTACAAATAATACGACAAAGATTCCATTCATTTTAGGAGATCGAATGAGCGGTTTTTCAATTTAAACTTTTCTGACAAAAACATGTGACATATAACAGCCTCGCTTATTTGTTGTTATTCTAACCCAGCACTCGTCAAACAATTATGAAAAAAAAATCGACCGGAGCACAATAATAGAATACTGAGGTGGGAAGCTCATGAGAAAGAGATACATTGTGTTAGGGCCCAACTCTGTTGGGTTTTTTACACGCTGGTGAGTTTTGATGGGACAAACCTCGAAGGCGCCGGTGGACATAAGTGAGTTCTCAATCATGTTAGACATCAGAAAGGTCATCATGCACGCGGAGACCTTGTTGCCCTAAGATATTTCAAACAACATAACGGGAAATGTATTGAAAATATAACAATACATTAAATGACGCGCTTCCGCATTCTTGACTTCATTCTGAAAGGATTTTCAATTGTGATCCTTCTCGAATTTAAGACCCTAGCTATAAAACTTGTTGCAATAATTCAAAGATACGCTTTCTTCCCCAAGTATTCGATATCTAATAGTATCAGAATATTATAACCCAAACCCCAGTACTTTACAAAGATGTAAGTTTCTTAGGGCTTCCCTATTACCTCTTTCCCTTCTTTGACAACGTTCCCTTCTGTTTGATTCTTCTTAATTTTCCACTATTTTTATTCTCAATGCCCATCTCATTATTTGAAGAAAGTCACTCTAAATGTCGCTCAAGTTGAAAGCTCATTTGTATATCCTAACCATGGAAAATTAAGTTGAAAGCTCATTTGTATATCCTAACCATGGAAAATTAAGTTGAAAGCTCATTTGTATATCCTAACCATGGAAAATTAAGTTGAAAGCTCATTTGTATATCCTAACCATGGAAAATTAAGTTGAAAGCTCATTTGTATATCCTAACCATGGAAAATTAAGTTGAAAGCTCATTTGTATATCCTAACCATGGAAAATTAAGTTGAAAGCTCATTTGTATATCCTAACCATGGAAAATTAAGTTGAAAGCTCATTTGTATATCCTAACCATGGAAAGTTAAGTTGAAAGCTCATTTGTATATCCTAACCATGGAAAATTAAGTTGAAAGCTCATTTGTATATCCTAACCATGGAAAATTAACAAACTTGTGCCCATCGCAGAACTCCGGGTGTCTGGTAACCCATTGAAGCAAATGGATCGAATCCTCCGATCACCGTTACGAGAGCCATCATTTTCGCGATACTAACGGCCTGTGATTAAGACCAGAATTGAATAGAAGAAACAATATCTATTGAAGTACAGGCAGGGGTTAAATTCGACAGTACTTTTAGATTTTTACTTTGTCCGCCGTAAAAATTCAAGAAAAAAAGAGAAGCTTACTAGTTGCAGCTGAATATTGCTGTTTCTTCGAAATTTGTTTGTTATGTGAAAAACATGAATATAACTCATAAAATATGAATATTTTCAATGCGAATTACCGTTGATAAAAAAGAGGAGAAAATTCACAATTGTTTATGTTGAAGAGTGAATCTGGAGCTTGATCACTATGAAAAAAGGCACGAAATTCACGGTTTAAAACATTCGAAATGTTTCACAAAAAAACGAATTAGGTATACGACTAAAACACCGAATTAGGTATACGACTAAAACACCGAATTAGGTATACGACTAAAACACCGAATTAGGTATACGACTAGAACACCGAATTAGGTATATGACTAAAACACCGAATTAGGTATACGACTAAAACACCGAATTAGGTATACGACTAAAACACCGAATTAGGTATACGACTAAAACACCGAATTAGGTATACGACTAGAACACCGAATTAGGTATATGACTAAAACACCGAATTAGGTATACGACTAAAACACCGAATTAGGTATACGACTAAAACACCGAATTAGGTATACGACTAAAACACCGAATTAGGTATACGACTAAAACACCGAATTAGGTATACGACTAAAACACCGAATTAGATATACGACTAGAACACCGAATTAGGTATACGACTAAAACACCGAATTAGGTATACGACTAAAACACCGAATTAGGTATACGACTAAAACACCGAATTAGGTATACGACTAAAACACCGAATTAGGTATACGACTAAAACACCGAATTAGGTATACGACTAAAACACCGAATTAGATATACGACTAGAACACCGAATTAGGTATACGACTAAAACACCGAATTAGGTATACGACTAAAACACCGAATTATGTATACGACTAAAACACCGAATTATGTATACGACTAAAACACCGAATTATGTATACGACTAAAACACCGAATTAGGTATACGACTAAAACACCGAATCAGGTATACGACTAAAACACCAAAGAACGCATTCATCTACATTATGCAAGGATAAAAAAACTAAAACATCGAGAGATCAAAGTTGATAAACCTGAGCAACGAAGGACTTCCATGAGGCCGGAGGAAAATTGTCCCCTTCGATTGGAATATGCGGATACTTTTCACGGACGAATTGCGAGAATTGATCGAATGCTTGTCGGTAACCACACGAGACACTCAAAATGAATCAATTGCTGCACAAATTCAGTTTTTACACTCTCTAATTTTTTTGAATTCGTAACGCATCGCGAGCGTAGAATAAGATTTGTTCATACTTGCGAAGGGCACGTTGCAGCTGAAAACAAAAATTAAGAAGAAATTACCTCAATAAGTATAAAAAGCTTAACTCAGTTGAGCTGGATGAAATATGACATAAAAATGTGTCATCATCTACTTTTAAACACAAAATATTATTTTCAGAACTTCTGCTGAATTATGAAACAACTTTTCGTTAATTTGTGCAATATATCCTGGAGGTAGTTTTATTTTTGATAATATCTTCAATTAAACTAACCAATAAAGAAAACGGAGGGTAGGCAAATCTGTGACTGTGGAGGGAGCCGTGAGGATAAACTTCTCCCGCACTTCTACTTCCTCAACAATACTTCCAGGAGTTGAATGGTCAACTTCTACCAGCTCACCAAAGATGTTGAAAATTGGGAAAAAGGCTACCCTTGGAAGGGAGAATTCGAAAAAAGGAATTTAAATGAAAAGGAATGGTTTAAATTCAAATTTATCATTTATTTAAATTCTTATCATTCCAGACTTTTCCGGTGAAAAAAATGGTAAAAGCGAGCTTTAAAATAGCGGGCGAAGCAAAATAGCAAAATAACTTCTTCGGCTCTTTTTTTCACTTCAAAGCAGAACCTTATGTAAAAATCTATTTTCTTTTTATGAACGATCTTTTTTGCCATTCACGGGTCTCTCTTCGGTTAAATTTTCGTTTTCACTGCACCTTTTTGGACGAGTTATGAAATCCGTGAATGGATCAACTTTTATGGGTTGCTTGCTTTTTATTCGGCTTTCTTGGTTACCTAACCACCGAGTGTTTCTCTAACCTACACTACGGGTAAAATCTATGCGCTATTTGGAAAAACTAGCGCTACGAATGCTTTAAAAAAAAACCATAAGTTATCTAGGGCGACCGACCCTCTCCCTGAATCGAACTGAATTCATCAGAATTTCAACACCTAAAAATGAAAGAAAAAAACTTCATTCCTCTGCATAAATAGAACGTTTTATTAGCCAAAAATCAGCCTCAGCATCATATCTTATTTACCACGCGCTTTCAGCCAGGGGTTGAATGGTTAACGGACCACCTATTGGTTAAATGGTTAACAATCAACGGACGCGCCACTCGCTCGGCGCGTACAAACATGTCATAGACCGGCAACATTTAAAGCTGCTTTCAGCTTCTAAGATAATTATTCCGTTACATCATCCTTAGTAATCTAATCCCAAACCTAACACGATTTTTTCGGAGACTGGTAAGAAATAGCTTACCGTAAACCTTCTGTACATGTTGAATGAGAAAAAAAACAACGAAAAATCGAAGAAAAAAAAAGGTTAAGTGCTAGCTCTATCTGCTGAACTCGAGTTAGCTTCTTAGAACATCTTTTGTAAGTGCAGCAGGGTGTTTCTTTCATCCGCACTGCGATTGAAAAAGATCTATGCGCTCTTCAAAAAGACCGAATAACATACAAATCTATGCAGTATGTAGATAGATGAAATTTTTTATTTTTACCTAGGAAAATTTCGAATCTTTGTAAAAAAAAATCTAAACTCTTCCAAATTCTGAAAATCTATGCGCTCGAGAAAAATTATGCGGGTGGTGAGAAACATCCTGAAGTGCAGTAGTTCATTTTCATAATAACTCAAATGCAACTGACTTCTTCTTCTCCGTCTTCTCTGCCATCGAACTCGGAGTAATCTGATTCTGCGTTTAAAGAGTTTGCGCTTTCCGCTTCTTGATTTTTTTCCTGAATAAACATTCCGTTGAAAGAATCTCTCTTCGAAATTGAAGTCACTTAGAGTGTATTTTCTCCTGTTTTTACTGTTCAAATGCGTTCTCTATTTTTTTAAATTGTTGTTGAGTCCTAGCTATCCCTTCTCCGGTGTAGTGTAACTGTTGTGAATTCAAAAACAACGAATTATCTTCTAGCGGGGGATTCTGAAATAATGAGAGGCGAGCTAAAAGTCCCCCGCTAGAAGAGAATTCGTTGTTTTTGAATTCACAACAGTTACACTACACCTTTGGTGAACTATGATATACGAAAAGAAGAGTTAAAGCACATACTCAGAACTTTTCAATTATGTCTTCCCTCACAGTGCCTTCTTCAATAAAAAAAGTCCTGGGATTTAAGCCCCATTTGCCTCAGCCTAGGCAATGATTTGATAGAGAAAAAAAAAGTAAAATTCAAACACAAATAACGAAAAAAGCAGTTCATGGAAGCATAAAACAACCCAATATATAAGACGATGCTGGGAATAATTTTCGCCAAAATGCTCAAAATGTTGTTACTCGGGCAGATTTCGCTTGAAAAACCAAGCTTTTCCATAACAAGAAAAGGAAAAAAGCACTCGGTTGGGGTACGTCGCTAGAAGTGGTTAATATGTGGTCGTTGCGGAGCTGTGTTCAACGGACAAAAAGTGTTCAAAAAAGAGCCGAGTTTGGCAGTGCCAAAACCTGTCACAAAGGAAAAACAAAATTGTCCGTGATTTGGCAGGAACAAAACTTGGCCACAGAGTTATTCATCATTTGGCACTGCGAAATAGTGGCCGATTCTTCGTCCTTATTTTGGCAGCTAAAAAAAGACTAATATCGGAAATTCCTTCTCCCAAGTTCACATACTCGAAATCTTGGCAAAATAAAGTTTTTGGCTGAGGAACAACATTTTGAGCATTTTGGCGAAAAATATTCCCAGCATCGTCTTATATGGGGATGAAGCATCCTATCAAGCCCAGGTTTATAAAGGTGCGTACAGGGGTTAAATAGTCATGTCAGACCTTCTGTCGGCGGGGTGTTTTTCCAAATCATAAGTGGGACCTTTATGTAAAACAAAAAATTTTTTTCGCGGGCCTCTGTTTTTTTTATAATGAGGGAACCTTATGCTGAAAATTTTTTCTGTACCTTTTTCTTGTACACTAAAAATCCCTTGAGTGCTTAGCTTAAGTATGACAGAACCATAGGTCACCTAATGTTGTAAAAAAATTCGTGGGCGAGGGGCCGATCGGTGAAAACTTTTTTCGGGTTTAAAAAAATGTGAATTCGATTATTTGTTGTATTTTCTTAGACTTAACTTCAAAGTAAGTAATGAAAAAATTGCAGTTTGCAGCGGAGTGTTATTGGAAGCGATTTTTTTTTGAGTTTTCGACTGTATTTATTTTCTTTAATTCAAATGCAATGAAAAATGGACTGCTTTTTCTTTTTGTGGCAGCGGCCAGAGGGTTTTTGTATTCAGGGGTTAAGTAGTTACCGGACCAGCTATGCTGGCGCTACTTGTTAGCGCCGGAAATAATCCACATTCTCTTCTCTTTCAGTTCTATTTTACATTTCCTCTACTTCTCTTTTCGTCTTCCCCACTCCTTTTTCCAACTCGCTCACCGCGTACAAACATGCCTCAGACCGGTCTCATTCAACGCCTGCTTATACTCATTATTAAAACACGAACAGAATTTTTGCAGACCATTTTGTCTCGTGCGAGGGCTAAAATAAATTTACCCGAGTGCTTTACTTGAGGGGGATTACAAAGAGGAGAAACGCTTTACCAAGAATGATGATAACACTAAAAATGATGATAAAATGATGATAACGCACGCCAAATCATTACCAATGCACGCCAACGCGCGGGAAAGAGAGAAAGAGTGTTTGACGCACTATTGTGTTTCACACTATAATTAATTTCCTCAAAAAAATATTAAATTTCTCCAATAATATCATCCCATATCAAGCAGCATACGTGCGAAAGTTTAATAAACCATTGAAGAAGGGCGACGTTTTAAATAAAGCATATGGAGCGGAGTTAAGTTTCCCGCGCGCATTAGTAATTATTTGGCGTGCGGCGTGGGTGCACGGCGTGCGAGCGTGCAAGGCGTGCTTTAGTAATGGCCCTTAAAACTGAAGAAAACTGACACTGCTAATCACCGATCAACTCTTTTGAAAAAAGAAAACGATAGGAATGAATGGATAATGCAAAAAACCTTGTCAGCCACATCTTCTGCATTCTGTGGAGAGCTAATGAGATAAATGAAGAGTGCGAGCAGGATCACGAAACTCAACGGCTGACTCATGTTGAAGCCTTAAAAAAATCAAAGCTCCATTTTTTAGCAATAGCATTTCATAAGATTAAACGATTTATCAAATTAATTTAGCTAGTTGACTTACTAACCTATAAAGTTATTGAATAAAAAAAGTTTTGTGAATGAAAAAAAGACTACGAAAAAAAATATTTCACTAGAATATGATAATGGAATGTGGAGCTAAGTCCATTACAATTATTGGATACATTTCTCGATTGAGAGCGAAAATAAACGTGAGAACACGATATTATTAGGAAGTGAAGTAGGAAGAAATTCAAAAAGTTAAGGGTTAGCAGTGAGACCATAAGGAACTTAATGCTTTTTTGGAGATGAAACCTGAAATTAATACAATTGTATCTCGAAAAGAGAATAAAAAAGTAAAGAAAAATTTTTCGAGTTTTGAATGTAAGACGCGTATATGATTGGTAGGAGAGTAAGAGCTTCTAGAAATTTTATCGACAGCAGTTTGAGCACAGTTGAACATCTTTCGGACCATAACTGAATCATTCTCGAAAAAAACCTAACGATATTTGCGAAAACAGCTGTAGTATCAGAAAAAAGTCGATAAAAGAATTATAAAAAAAAACAAAGAAAAAATAATTTGTGCACAAATTTGTGAAGCACAACAAGTAAACAGTAGAAGTTGGTAACTAAGTTTTTCGAAACAAAAAACTTTTCAATAAAAAACAATCATTTTGTCTGTCGTTTTTCTAAAGTTTTCGAAAAATTATGTGCTTTCAGGGTTCCATGTTGTTTTGCAGAGCGACGCTTTGCAATGCATCACATTGCACCGGACATTTTGCAGAGCGCTACTTTGCATCCAAAGTCTTCGAAAAATCCTATTGTTGCTAAATTAAGAAGTGATGGAATTTATAAATTTAGTCATTGAATTGACAAAAAGTTAATAATATGAGAAAATTTTCCGTGCGGTCTCTTCAGCCTAACAATAAGCCTTACGGCCTTATTAACGTAATTTTTGCTCGAGCCAAAGCGGAAAAAGTTGAATAATAGCTGAAAACAGCTAAGACAATTTACTGCGAATATCCCAAAGGAAGGCCGTTACAGAATTACACCGTGCACACTGTGCACACTGTGCGCACAGTGTGCACGGTGTAATTCTGTAACGGCCCCCAAAGGAAAAACCTGCCGGATGCGAAGCTTTTTCGTTGCGCAATGTTGGATACAAAGTGTCGCTTTATAAAGTAACGTGTTGCCGCTTTCAGACTTTCATGTTTTTCAATTACCATCTTAATGTATAAAAAGAGGTAATGCACATAATTTGGGCTAGCGTAGTCCAGAGAATTTGATGTTTTTTCCCTAATGTTTCTTTTTTTAAAATTATGTTTTTTTTATCAGTCAATTATCATATTTTCGTAAAAACTTTGAATTTAGTACATAATCTCACGTGTTAAGGTGTTGCCTTATCCACCTTCGCACTTCTAAGAAACGTTTTTAGCTCGTAAAGTAACGATAGAAAAAGTTTCATGCAAAAAATGCGGATTCGACGGTACCGCTATTCTACACCTTCGCCAAAACAATCCTTCACGGTCTTTTTTTTCGAAAGAAGTTTTTCATAGAGGAGACCGTCTTTTAGGAGACCTAAGGCGGTCCTGTAAAAAAATTTCTTGGAACTATTGAACTCGTGATTACCTGTGTAAAACACTATCACCTTACGTAAAACACCGCAGTTTATATCTTTTATAGAATGACCGAGGAATTCATCGATCTACTTCCCAAGCAGGAATTGAGAAGCGTGGATTTCGAGGGATACAAACTTTCTCTCGACCCCTTTCTCGGAACTCATCGCATCCGGCTGCCTCAACTAAGTTAGTGCTGCTTGACTCAGTGCATAAAAAGCTCAGTACACAAGTCATTGAAAGACGACCGCTCATTTGCACGAGGGGCCTAGAATAATAAGAAGCGCGCGAAAGTTGAATGGTAGAAAAGGCAAAGTGGTCGGGCTTTATAAGAGGTCTATACTCTTAAGACTCACTTGCTGATCGATACTCTAGACTTTTTGCTAAAATAAGCGGTCTTATTTTCGAGTTTCGAAAAGCGCAGGTGAATTTGCGTTCTGACTTTGATGGTCAAAAGCAAAATAGAAAAGGGGGACTGAGGCCTAGACTATTAGTCTCGAACTCTCAAGTCTTTGGTTGGTGAACCGTGGAAAAATAGTTGTTTCTCCGATCTTCAGTCCTCCACTAATTAGCATAAGACCAGTCTAAGGGATGTTTGTGCGCGCCGAGCGAGTTGGAAAAGGGATGGGCACAGGCTGAAAAGAATGGGAAAGGAAGTAGAAGAAAAAGAGAATATGGATCAATTTCGGCGCGAAAAAAGTATGCACAAACATAGCTGGTGTGGTTACTATTTTACCCTTTTCTGACACATCTTGTGTTATCGAACAGAGAACCTGATTTTCCAGCTTTGCGCCACTTCCCCTCGGAGGAGCAGTACTCCCTCCACCACACGAAGCTGCTGGCCTCCCTCAACCAGCTGGTGGTAGATCCCTTCACGCTCCGAAGCAACATACCCGTTAACATCTTTGTCGTTCTGGATGATGGAAATCTCCACATGTTCAAATACGATAGCAGTGTCAGTTTTACACTCAGAGAACACAGTGTTTTCCAATGCTTTTTACAGTAAACATAAAAGTAATACGGTAATTATATAGTTCTTACAGTAAACATTGTACCGTGTTCTTGAAATTTAAGGCTTTCTCGATAGGACCACTGGAGCAAGTGTGCATGCTCTTCCCTCCGCGCCGTGCGCTCTCAGTGCCGCCTTCAGTTGCCTTTGTCTCGAACGTTTGCGCAGTGACTTGTGACGGAGGTCGAGTCCTCATCTTCTACGAGACTTCCGTCGATAGGAGAGAGTGGAAGGTATTCTTCAATTCCAAAAGAAACTACCGTTGGTTCGAGCGGTGAAGGGGTTAAGAATGGGCTATAAATAAAGAATAATCTTCCTCGCGCTTGTTTCCGCCTCGCGGCAGGGTACGCGCTCCCCTTAGATGCAGGAAAGACCTGTCCTGGTAGAACCAGTGGCTGCCCGCTAGATCACGGCTAGTGTTAATAGCAGCAGTGGGGATAGTCGAATTCGTGCATGAGCACTACCAACATTACTTGACCCCCTTGGTTTGGGTGGATCTGTAATGGGAGTCTAGCGCACTACCATTATGCTACGCCCGTATTTAATTTTATAGTGTTGGGAAGTTTTTTTCTGCTTCAAATGGGTCCTCGATAACGTAAATAGTTGTGATGTGCTAGCTCCTGGTGAAAGCGAACCTGCCGGGTTCGATCCCGCTTAGAGCTTACCAGAATGAGCAGAAAATTTTTTCTTGCGACCTTCAGAGACCTTGAAGGGGTGGGAGAAAAAAATCAAAAAATATTTGGTTTGTTGGCCGGAGTCAATTTATCTTTTCGCGTAGCCGGAGCCGGAGTCAATTTATCTTTTGGCGTAGCCGGAGCCGGAGTCAATTTATCTTTTGGCGTAGCCGGAGCCGGAGTCAATTTATCTTTTGGCGTAGCCGGAGCCGGAGTCAATTTATCTTTTGGCGTAGCCGGAGCCGGAGTCAATTTATCTTTTGGCGTAGCCGGAGCCGGAGTCAATTTATCTTTTGGCGTAGCCGGAGCCGGAGTCAATTTATCTTTTGGCGTAGCCGGAGCCGGAGTCAATTTATCTTTTGGCGTAGCCGGAGCCGGAGTCAATTTATCTTTTGGCGTAGCCGGAGCCGGAGTCAATTTATCTTTTGGCGTAGCCGGAGCCGGAGTCAATTTATCTTTTGGCGTAGCCGGAGCCGGAGTCAATTTATCTTTTGGCGTAGCCGGAGCCGGAGTCAATTTATCTTTTGGCGTAGCCGGAGCCGGAGTCAATTTATCTTTTGGCGTAGCCGGAGCCGCAGTTCATCATTCGAAATTTTGTTGTCAAAAAATTAAGATCAACTTCTGTTATATTTTCTTCACTATCATAAATTTTATTTAAGGGCTTTTTTTTAAAGCGACCGGGAAATTTTTTACAAGCTTTGTGAACTATGAACCCGCTTCGTGAAGATTTTTTTGTCACTTCGTAAGTTCATTCATTTATCTTCACATAGAATACACAAGATAAGGGTAACATTCAATTTGATCTGAAAGGTTTCGAAAATAGCTCACCAAAATTGTTGAATTTCTTCCGGTCGTCTGCCCGGTCCTACAGAAAAAAATTTTCATAATGAAGAAATTATAACATAAAACGATCTTTTAAAAAAAGCTACATGCTCTTAAGTGAGCAAAATGTCGAATATTGAACTCCGATCCGTGTTACGCGAAACAAAAGATCAATTGAACACGGAAAACAAACCAAATTTTTTGTTAATTTCCCCCCCCCCCACCCACTTTCCGGTCGCCCGGTCACCGGCCCAAAAAAGAAATTTTCAACACATCCTGGGGAGCTATGGTTTCGAAGTTCGAACTATTGTCTCGATGAACTATACAGAGAAGGGAGCAAAGAGTTTCTCTAACTCGCACTGCGAGTGAAACCTATGAGCTATCCAACAAATGCTAGTGATACAAGTTATATGTTCGTATGCGTTCTCTATTTTTCATAGCAAACCCTCTGTTTAATTTCGATAGTTTTCTCATGACCAGTCTTAGCCTGGAAAAGATGAAGTATTCGGAACATTTCAGAAAATACACGAATGCCGTGTTCTGGGTCCCGAAGCTCCAGAGGGTACACAGCCTGGTTGTGACAGGTACGGTAGTATCGTATAATCTGTATATTGGAGTCCTCTATCGGTCTTATCCATTTATCGTATCGAATTCGTTTTTTTACGTCGGCAAAAGTTTTTAAAACAAGACATTTAGGTTTTTATTGTTACTCTTGCTATCTTTGAATATCTTTAAAAACAACAGAATGCAAAGAAGTCGGCGAAAACTAGTGTCATTGATTATATGATGGGAATATATTTATATTAATGTTTTCAACTCCTTCAAAGAGCCCATAAATAAATAAAATGTTTAAAAAATCAGAAAAAAATATTCGTTAAATTAATTGCTGAAATGACAGGCCTCCGGAAGGATGTAACGTAGGATTCACCATTGCGGATGCCCGACTTGTGCTGAACCGAGCGTCAATTGAAGTCCTGCTAAGAGTGAGTTTCGCTTTTGAGATTGCAATCCAAAAAAGCGTAATAGAGAGCTGTAGAGAATTGATAGATTCACCATATCGCAAATTTTTTTGCAAAAGCGTTTGGAATTGTAGACAGATCTGGCACCAAGATGGGGAGGGGGTTGAAGCACACTGTCTCAGAAGATAATACTTGAAGGCAGTCACGGAGCGAACATCCGAAGAGGGGACTAAGACTGGGAAGGGAAGTCGATTTGTCAACTCCTTTAGATGGATCACACTATCGAAGTGTCAGTTTGAGTTTAGAGTGAGCTTCCACTGGTTTCACCTATTTAAATTTCCATCTCAATAAATTTAGGTGACCTTTCTCTGAGCTAAACAAGAATAAGATGAATTGAAGTATAGTGCAGGCTATTCCTTATCACAAACGAAAGAAGCGTGTAGATCAAAGAATAATATCCATGAGAAAACCACAGAATTGGAGAGAGACCGTGATCTCTTGATCAATTAGAGAAAATGCCATACTACGACAAATTTCTCACAACCTCTTTGTATAGCTCTCTCTCTCTGCACCACTTTGTATAGCTCTCCGTAACTCTAATACTCTCAGAATTGCGTTGCCTTTCACCATTAACTCTTCACGTTTTTCTACGTGTTCCTCTCGATCGATATCCGTGTGGAATTATTTGCCGTACACTACATATAATCGAAAACCCTTCCTCAGAACTTTTTATAAAGAAAATAAGAGAGCTTCCTTACGAATCCGTTCTACCTGAACTGTATAATATCAATACGTTAAAACACTGCAACTGTAATGATGAAAGTTTACTTTCTATGTTTATATTTATTCCCTATGACTACACTAATTTTACCAAAACTTTTAATTGTGAGTTAACTCTTTGTCTTTTTCATAAATGAATACATGAATAAATGAATTGAATTGAATTGAACCTTCATAATTGAGGATAGCGCAGAGTTCCATCCGCACTGCGGGCTTGAAAAACACCTTGGTTGAGTGTAATACTTTGGACTTGTTTTATGTGGGATATTGAATTATGCTAGTTTTCATTTCGATATATTACTTTTAACAGTATTATCAATTTTTTTCTCGAAAACCATGATTTATTTGATATTTTTGACAGTTCATTCCAGGGAATCGCGGCGAATGGTCAGTGGTGAGAAAGCGAACCTTGGAAGTCGAAGGGAAAGTTGAAATGGCTGGATTCGACAAACTCGCTGAACATGTCCTCTTCATCAGCAGCAAACGCCCGAAAGTTTGTCCACAACTGCCAGAAATGGCCTTTTCACAAGAAAAAAATCTTTTGTTTTAATTATAAATTTTTCCTTTATTCACTGCTCATTGAGTATTATAAACTTTAAATATGCTTAGTACATATGTGCATTTCAATATTGTATAAATATAAAGTTATTATAATATTATAAATATATAATTTTTCGTATCTCTTTCTATAAATCTTTCGTTTAGAGTTTATAGTGTATTCTTGTTCTTATCAATAATGTAAAAAAATGCACCCTTTTGGTAAGTTTTTTAAATTCAAAAAATCAGTATTTGAAGGGTTAAAAAATCAAATGAGGAGGATATTGCGGTTTAGTTAGGATCAACAATATTGTTTTATATTGTCAAATGCCGATACTTTCTTCGGCATAGGATTGTTTTTCGAGTTTAGAGTGATGATGATTGTTGCCCGTGCGGTTCCTTTGACGTTGAAAAAGAAGCCAAGAGCTCTCGGTAAAAGCTCAAGCACACAGTCACACTCACTCACTTCTCTCTTTCTCTCTCTCATTCACTTTTTTTGCCTCTTTTCTTTTCGCTTTTTTTTTTGGTTTCGGGCTCTGGCTTTTAAAAAAAAGAGTATTCTCTAGCATGCTTCGAATAAGTTTAGATTATTCTCTAGCATGCTTCGAATTAGCAAATGTTGCGTTTGTACTAAAGGTTCGTGGCTGATTGCTTAGCGTTTCCGTTTCCGCTTCTGAGTTGCGGAGAGTCTGCGATACTCATGAGGATAAGCGAAAGCAACACGAAGCTTTTGAATAATAACGAGAAAGTTGAGAAATACCGAAGGTTTTGTTTCAAGATGACGGAAGACTCGGAAGGCTTGGAAGAAGATGAAAGTTCAGATGTGCAAATGGAAGATGTCGAGAGAGTTGAAGGTTGAAAAATTTTTTAATTATGTTTTTAGTAGCTTGTGTAGTTGCATTCGACAGTTCACAGTCGAAAAGAGTGCAGTATAGATTGTTTGTTGTGAGATATAAGAATAATATTAAATTATAATACAAGTAATGATAATAATAATAATAATAATAACAACAAAATACATATCGTGTCATGTGGGAGATGAGTCAAAGGTATAATTCAAAAAGAACAGGGAATATCTCATTTGTTCGCGAAAGGAAAAAAAACCATTGGGAGCACATAAGCGCAACTTGAAGCGAACACCTTGAGATTAACTTTACTTTAACAAAAAACATTGAATAACCAAAATTAATAAAAAAAACAACTTTTGTTTCCCAAGGGAGCTTCCACGGAGGAGTAAGTAAACCACGGTTGACTCAAGGTGCTGAAAGAATGCTTCATCCGTCTGAACAATTTTTTTTGTTTGAAGAATGTAGATTGGTAATATTTTGTTTAGATCTCAAAAAAATGAGTATTTCCGAAAAAGGCACAAAAGCAAAATTAATTGTTTCATTGGAAAATATTGAGTTCGCCCGACGTTGGGGGCTTTCTATGCGTGGACAGAGCTTCCCAACGGATATGTTCGTGAATTTTTTGTCTTTTTTTTGTAAACAAATTCTTATTGTAAAAAATCTTTCAAAAAACTGAATGAAAATTGTTAAAAACAACATTCAGATGTCATAAAAGCTATTATTCTTGCGAGTGAAATTAATTATTTTATTTCACGGCTATATAGCATGATTGGTTATCTCAATTGCGAAACTTACAGAGATTCTTATTCTTAACAAAAATTAGATTATGGGCAACCTGAATCTGTCGAATATTGGTTAAAAAATCTCTAATTTGATGTGAAAGTTTTGAAAATCTAGAAGCGAGAGAGAGATTCAAAAGACGAAAGTGCGAAAGATTGGAAATTGAGGAGAAAACGGTGAATAGAGGGCGAGCGAGGGAAGAATTGGAGGTACAAAACGAAAGTCGGACGGAATTTGTCCCAAACTTTTTGCCCTTGCTGATGAAAGATCCGCATTGAGGAAAACAGTTTTTTTAATATTATTAATTATTATTATTATTGCTCTTAGTTCTACTCGGTTGAGATTCGTATTGTGATTCGACTGGATGAGGAGGAAGGCGAAGCAGCTACGATATCCGAGAGCGACGTCGTCATTAACGCTTCCGCGCACTCGCTCATGCTCAGCGTCAAGTCCGTCGTCAGTGGAAGCAATCAATTACTCAGAGAGAGAGAGAGAAAGAGAGGTAGAGGATGTGAGAAATAGACTGTGAACAGAGAGAAAAAAGAGAGAAGAGGTGGAGAAAGAGAAGGAAGTGGGAGAGGAAGAGACAAAAACGGGCGAAGGAGAGATAGAGATCAGAGAATTTTGGAGACGATTTATTATTATACATTTATGTAAGTTTATTTGGACGAGCTATGCTGGCACATGTTCACGACGAGAATGATCTACATTCTCTTCTCCTTCCGTTCTGTTTCATTTTTCTCTACTTCTCTTTTCGCTCCTTTTGTCTTTCCCCATTCCTTTCTCCACTCGCTCGGCGCGTACAAACATGCCTTAGACCGGCCTCATTTAACGCCTGCACCATACATAGAAATGAATGTAACTTTCTCTTAATTATAATAGATCAAAATCCGATTGCAACTCAAACAAACGGTTGCTTTCCACCCGCAAAAGAAGCGTGTAGATCAAAAAGACTAATCATGATAGAAAAGTGGTCTTTGGAGAGAGCGAGAGTTCGCGATGGAGATTAGAGAATGCCATACAAACAGAGAATACATATCACAAGCTTTCTCGAAAAAAACGCTTAGAGTTTATTTATTACCCGCAGTGTGGGTTAAAAAGCACGCGATGGACGCAAATTGTCTGGCTTGTGCAGTAGGGTCCGAATTCGGCCCAACTTCCGACCAACCAAGATCTATCCGAACTGAGAGGCCTAAAATATAATAAGTCCTCTTTCAGCTACTTCTCAGTGGTAAACTTGGTGGAATAATAGATGAGAATAAGACGACTTTCTCCATTTGTGCGGGAAGCGAAGGAAATGGAAGGTGGTCATTGAATTCATGGGTTGACTTCTATTTTTGAGAATAGAATCGACGTCAAAATCGCTATTTTAATGATTTACGGTTTATATGCACTCCTTTTTATGATTGTTAAGAAGGAAAAAAACCGCTGAATCGTGCAAGGAAAAAGAAGTGTAGGTTAAAACAGGTGGAAAATTAGGAAATAAGGTACGGACGAGACGAGTAAGAGACGAAAAGCCAAAGATCGTAATTGCAATAGAGAGACGGACAGAAGAAATAGATTACAATCAAAATTTTATTCAAGAGAAAATTGATGGAAACAAGGGTCTGTTTTAATTTGAAAAGGAAACTTTGGAATAACTAATGAATTTCGAAGTCGATAAAGTTCTAGAATGAACTCTATACTTCAAGTTTTTCCCAAAAGGTTTAATTTTTTCTCATTTAGGTTGATATTGGACTTGAAGAAGAGTGAGGACTTGGTGAATTCTGAAAGACCCTGGCCATACTTGCTCCAAGAAGACTTTGGAGGAAAAAGGGTTTATCAATTGTTCTACTATACATAAAGCGTTTATCAATTGTTCTACTATACATAAAGGGTTTATCAACTGTTCTACTATACATAAAGGGTTTATCAATTGTTCTACTATACATAAAGGGTTTATCAATTATTCTACTATACATAAAGGGTTTATCAATTGTTCTACTATACATAAAGGGTTTATCAATTGTTCTACTATACATAAAGGGTTTATCAATTGTTCTACTATACATAAAGGGTTTATCAATTGTTCTACTATAGATAAAGGGTTTATCAATTGTTCTACTATACATAAAGGGTTTATCAATTGTTCTACCATACATATTCTAATTCATCTGAATTTTGTTGAGAAATTCGATCGCAGTTTATAAAAACTTTTAGAGGAAAGTTTAGAATTTTTGGAGTTAGACTGCGGTACATGTCAGTACATGTCAATAAATTGTATAGGGTATGTTTAGATTGCAGAGAGAAAATTGATTCATTATGCCTAATAACTAAAAAAATGTATGATTTTTTATTTTTATTAGACTTGCATCAGAGTGAAAGTTAATAGGGTAGAAATTGTATGATTGGATGCTCACATGGTTGGTAATCAAAAATACAGATACATATATATTGGAGTAAGAGAATCGACTATTTTTATTGTGAAAAAGCTGACTTAAAACGAAAAATGTATGATTTTTGTTTTAGAAACTTCAAAAATTGAGAATTGTGACAAGAGGGTTCGATATTTCAATTGTCTTAGGGAAAATTTTGGTGGTTGTCACTTTTTTCAATCTTTTTTTCTGATTTCGAGCAGTAGTTCTCATATTTTGAGTGGCGAGAGGGGATCAGTTTTACTGTGGCTTTGAATCTTATTGTATTAGAATTTGAATTTTCTTGTTTTGTAATTATTATAAACGAGTTCTGAGAGAATAGTAATGCTCAGGTGCAAACTGAGGCGGAGCTGGAAGTCGCCGTAGAGCAACTCGAACGATTCTCAGCTGCGGTACATGTCAGTACATGTCAATAAATTGTATAGGGTATGTTTAGATTGCAGAGAGAAAATTGATTCATTATGCCTAATAACTAGTCTTGGCTGTGTTGCAAAACGCCAAGCAATCAATAGATTCAGTGTGCCAATAAAAAATTAAACATTTTGAAGTTTCTTCAAGCGCTATTAGTTCTTTCCAGCAAGAACGTGAGATGGAAATTGGAAAACCTAAGAAGCCTAGCGGATTCAAAAGTTCTCAAAAATCATTTGTACTCGTTAACTAAGTTTTTTTTTAAAGCAACCGCTCATTCAATCGGGGTCTATGGTAATGATAATTGAGGAATGAATGAATGAGGAGAAAAGAAAGAGACTTTGGTTAGTATGGGTGGTTTAGACTGTAAATTCTTTGTTAGAAATTTTTATTATAGGTTCTGCGTTCAAACTAGCGGTGGTTTTTGAGGTGATTGAAGTTAACCTTAGAATGTCGTGTTGTACATAAGAACCTGCTGCGTTATGGAACCGGTAGTGCTCAACATACAAGTGAAAATGTGACCAAAAGCAATTTTGTTGGCAAAAAGGCTAATTTTTTGAGAAAGAAATGAATTTTTGTTTCAGGGACACACGATTTCCGAAGCTTCGGAGAATCTTGGAGGCAGCGCCCTTGAAGACTGCGACGGGATTGAGGATCAGTACACTGGGCTGTTCTATGTCTCATCCAAAACTCGTAAAATAGCATATCATGTCAGTGATTTGGTTATTCACTACGTATCAGTGAGTAACTTTGCAGTATGTAGTGTGGCACTATAAAACCGGTTTTACGCGCAGTCTATCAAGGTTGTTTGGTTCTTCTCATTTCAACCTTTTTTTCATCTATATGCTTATATATTTCTCAAAAGGTCAGAAAGTTTGCCATCTGATAGTCAGCAGTTTCTATCTGTTTTTCTTCATCTCACGCTCTATCTTTATAGGTCTTTCTCTGTCTGTCTTTCTCTCTCTTTTTCTCTTTCTTTATTTCTCTTACTCTCTCTTTATCTCTCTCATTCTCTCTCTCTCTTTCTTCCTCTCTTTCTGTCCGTCTCTCTATTTTTCTCTCGTGGGTTCTATTTCACTAGCTCGTTATTCATGTTTGTTCAATCTTCTTCATTTGTTCTATCGCGTTTAGTAAAATAGTTCGAACCTGAAAGCATAAATAAGTTCTTTGTTTGGTTGTTAGATGTTTGCCTCTTAAAAGAGATTTAGGAATTAGTATTAAACCTTTCCAGTTCGAAATTCATCAGAGGAAGCTAACTTTTTGAAAAGTTTCTTTAAGTTTTTTTCGTTTCCATAGCACGCATTTGGTTTTTTTTCTTAACGTTTGTTTTTTCATCATAAGTCTTAATTGCAAAAATGAAATTTCTTTGCGGATGGTCCTGAGGCGAAAGAAGATCAGAAAGACTATTTCTGAAGGAACGGCAGACTTCGGATCGAAAGCGTGCGTTCAAAAATAGAGATTGTTATAAAAACAGAGAGTTCGTATAACCAGTGTTTGAGGTTTCTCTAAAAAAAAAACCAGCCCATCATTGTTGATGACTTATTTTTCGATCTACGTCCTTCTGTTGCGGTTGCTTATAAAAAAGGCGGCCCGCATTGTGGGTTTGATTGATGTCCTTTTGATGGAGAAGAAATCTGTTGAGCGCAGGCGGATGTGACTGGCAAGCAGTTGTTGCTGACGCAGCCGGCGCGGCCGCCGCTCTCTCTCACCCCGCAGATCTGCCTGCGGGATGACGTCGACGGGGTCGTCTGGGGGTTCGAGGAGTTCCCGCCGGTCCATCTCCACACCCTTAAAGCATTCGGATACGTGCAAGTGAGTCATACATTGATTGCATTGTAACACAGCAAAAAGTTGGTCAACTGGGCGGGATCGAACCAAGAGTGAGTCTCTCTCTTTCATATCCCTTACCAAGAGTGCGAACGCGTTACCACGACACCACGGGGTCACATTGTTTTTTGTGTGATAGTGCTATATAAAAGACTGAATTGCGTTTAGTCATGCACATACTGTTTTTGAATAAATAAGCCCGGTCATCCTCTCGCAGTAAAAAGGTTTATTTACCAACTATGGCAGAGAACCATGTTGGTTTGGCCTCTACCAGACTTGTTTACATGTAAACAGTGAAAGATCGAATCGATTGATGATACCGAAAGCGTAAAGGTGTGACCCCAGCAGACGTATTATTTGTACCCTGTACACATACAAAACAGGGTGTTTCTTAGCAGCCGCATAACATAAATTTTTCAGAGTTAAACATTCAATTTTTCCCGTGATTTGGAATTTCCCTACAAAAAATCCGTGAAAAAATTTTCTCCAAGCGCATAGATTTCAATACTTTTTGGGGTTTTTGAGGGCGCATAGATTTTGTTTACCCGCAGTGCGGGTCATAGAAACACCCTGATACAAAACAAGAACATCGAACATTTATAAGCACTCTCATGTGTCGTGGGTAGTGTACTCAAAGTGCGCTTGGTTGCGGTAGATAAAAGCGATGACTGGGTCACTTCCCGGCTTGTAGACTAGCTTTTGACATTGCAAGTTGCAACAGTTCGGGTACAGAAAGTTTTATAGTGAAAAAGAAACGATTGGATCAGTTTCTATAACGCATTTCTTCATGTTTTTTGTGTAGCTTGGAAAATACTTGACTTTATCATGATTATTGTTTTGCCATCTATCGAAAAGAAATATCGAAGGCAGAAGATATAAGAAAAGGCTCCAGAAACAGCTGATATCGTTATGTTTGACGTCGTGATGACTTAAATCGTCTTTTGATATCGTAGGCTTCAAAATCAAGCCGTCGCTTCTCGTCTGTGTCTCCGGAAGGATCGTATGCGGTAATTGCGGATGCCAAATCGCATGCCTTCGTTTATTGGCAGGGAGTTCCAATTGAGAGCGGTTATCTCTTTCGCAGCATTAAAAGGAAACATCCGTTACTTCTTGAGCTTTGAATATGTATAATAAAGATATATTCAAGCATTTAAAATCATATAATTCAAGTTCGTGTAGAAAAAAACCCAAGCATGAAAAAAATCTCGTTTTCTTTTTTGCTTTGAAAACTGAATGTTTAATTGTTTAATAGAGTTGCGTCATCGGAAGAGCGGCGAGATTATCAAGGAGATCTGCAAACAGCAAGTGAGTAAATCAGTGGCAATTAAAACTTCTATCGCTCTTTTTTCATCTACTTTCAATTTCTCAACAGAAAAATAACTTTACCGTAAAGACAATGAATTTACCGTCAATATTCGCATAGTACTAGAGACGCGGAGGACTTATTTTTTTTCTTTTTGAAAGGGGGAAGGGATAAAGATGTTGTGAGGTCTGAGACTGGTATATGTATCACTTTGAGGCGGGTCTTCTTTATCTTTCATCTTCTGCTTTGAACAAACGAGAGATGATCTTGCTCCCTGCAATGAGTGAAAGTGTATATATACATAGTAATCTATTTATTTATTCGTCAATTATTGATTTTTTTTCAACAAGACCGTAAATAATACGAGTGAATACTAGTGACGAGTGTATGTAGCAGTATCAAACTTGGTTTGATTGATTTCAAGACTCTGTTTTGAATTTCAAGACCGTAAATAATACGAGTGAATACTAGTGACGAGTGTATGTAGCAGTATCAAACTTGGTTTGATTGATTTCAAGACTCTGTTTTGATTGATTTCAAGACTCTGTTTTGAATTTCTTTGATTGATTTCAAGACTCTGTTTTGAATTTCTTTGATTGATTTCAAGACTCTGTTTTGAATTTCTTTGATTGATTTCAAGACTCTGTTTTGAATTTCTTGGGACACAAAGCGCAATCATTCCGAGTTATCAATGATTTAATGATTGATAAAGTGGAGTTCTAAGAAACTTGGATCGGATGCGCCCTCAAGTTGTCTAGTTCCTGCTAAGGAAGGCTTTTTTTAATGGTTATAGATATTAATGGCGAGGTTAGACACGATTGCCGAAATAAAGAAAAAAATTTCAATGGACCATGTTCGAAACTAAGTACTCGATATTCAACGATTTTTAAGGAAAACATTTTGAACATTTTTTGAAACGCAGTTGTCAATGGGATTGAAAAAAAGGTTTTAAATCATATTTGAAACCAATTAATTGGTCTTCAACGGTTGGGATTGTGGCAGGTTGTGACGATGCGAGACAAGCCGGACAATGAAGAAGTTCACGAGGATATTCTTGGGCTGGCGGCTCTGGAAGACACTCTAGTACTCCTCTCTTGTGATACCATTCTCATTACCAAACTGGTGAATCGGGTTTGGTGCTGAACAGAGAGAGAGAGAGAGAGAGGGAGAGAGAGAGAGAGAGAGAGAGAGAGAGAGAGAGAGAGAGAGAGAGAGAGAGAGAGAGAGACTAATTCTGAGAAATGTTTTAACCCAAGGGCGTAGAAAATATCTCAGCGAGGTTGAGGTATCCTAAATGAGTTCCTAATCATAAGACTTCAAAAGGTAATTATACCTTGTGAAACCAATTTACTCAGTAGCAAGTGATTACAGAGTGTTCCCTTAGATTATTTTTTAAAGAAAAAGTAGACCATGAACCCGACTTTCATAATCACCCAGTATTGGTACTTGTTCTGATGAGTTCTGATGAGTACCCAGTATTGGTACTTGTTCTGATGAGTTTGAACTTGTACAGGAATTGAATAAAAGTTGAAACATCAAAATCAGCTGTTTGACAGTAGTTGATGCCATGATGTCCGACTATTTATTGTTGCTATAGTCCGCATTTAGGTTCTAGTGAGTGAGTGTTCTCCTAGGTTAGATGAATAAATAATGTGTGTTTCCCGGGAGTGAATAGTGTGAAATGTTGATGATTCTATGTAAATATTTAGTATAGAAGAGCATCACTAAATTTTTTTGTTTTTAAACTGAAAAATAAAGTTTTAACTACAATTTATGTTGTATTATGTATTGCCTTCTTTTGGCTCAGAGAATAATTGTCAAGTTCTTTCGATATGTGTACTTACCGATTGAATTCCTTCTAGAAAATCTCATATTTAAGCTAATATTTTTCATGCAGTTTTTTCTTGTTTCGTTCTATGTTATTCCATTCCTTTTCGAATTTTCTGTCGATGAGAATTCAATCAATAAAATTGTTGAAAACACTTCAACCATGAAACTAGTTTTAGATTAATCGGTTCGTGATCTCGAAAAAGTACTTCTCATGCTTGAATGTGAAGTTTTGAAATAAATTTATTATTTTTTTTTTGATTTTTTTCTTCAGTTTTTGGGTTAGAGATTAAGGAGTTTTATTTACGGAGTTTAGGAATTTGACGATGTTTTAAATCGATTTTCGATTTGAAACTAATCTGTTTAAAACTGGGAACATCTAGTCAGCATAAAATCGATTCTGAATAGAGGGTTTATAAATTCGAATTCACTGTCTTGTGTGGGTCGAATGAATTTCTGAAGACTTGCAGAAAAACATTAGGTTTTTGTGCGTTTTTAATTTTTAAGACTTCTGGTCTTTTCGAAAACTCCCACGTCAGTTTTATTTGGAAGCATCTGGGAAATAATTGATTCGGTAATGTAAGAAAGTTATATTGTTTAAAAAATATTTAGATAAGTTAGTTCCAAAAAGATTGATTTAGAATGACTTCTTTCGTTGCGGTACCGGAAGCATCTGACTTTCCCATCTACAATCTTCCATATGGAGTTTTCTCGACTACGGAAGCGGTCGGTTCTATAGGAGCCTGAACTTTTGGGAAATTGACAAAAAAAAAAGGATTTCTTGAAAAGCGAACTGTTTTATGTAGCAAGGATGTTGATTGGGAGATAATGTTGACATGGTAAAAAAGAATCAAAAGTGAGGGTCAGAAAGGGGTTATAAATTTCGGCTCTTATATACTCACGGGCATACCCAAGACGTAGACATTAAAATACTAGACGAAAAATTGGCTTTAAATACTCCGGTTTCGAAAATTTCTCCATAGGTTATCATTTTGAGCTACAGAGACTCCGTTTTTGAAATTTTTTTTTACAAAATATATTTTTACATCAAAAAATTATTTTCACATCAAAAAGTTATTTTTTACATAAAATTTTTTTTTTAAATTCAAAAAACGCTTAAGGCTTAGTAAAAGTTGACACTAACGATGCCGTACGGCTTAGGCTAACGAGGTCGTATCAACAAAAAAAGGCACTTTGCACTGTCTGGCGTCTAGTATACCTGTGAGTTTATAAGAGCCAAAATTTCATCATAATTTTTGCTGATTTTTCTCAACTTTTTATCTCGTTACATGTCTCATTTTTGTGGAAAAATAAATCAAGAAAGATGAGAAATTGGAGATTGTTTGCACTTGTCAGCGGAAATTTTTCTCTGATTTGTGAGGGTAAAAAGTAAAACGAAACTCTGAAAAAAGTAAAAAAAAAAGTGACGGATACAGCGTGAAATGTAGCCTCTGTGTTAGGATAGCTTCGCCGAAACCGCGCCTACCTTCTTTTACCGGGAAAGCAACAATATAACAATTTGGTTTCTTTATTCAGCCGCAGCATCGCATAGGCGTAGCCATCGGCGAGCACATCCTGGACTTGTCCGCAGTTGCGCATCTTTTCGATGGAGAGATTCTGCCGTTGCCAGCAGCATGTTTTCAAGCAGGTTCGGCACCTCTTTCACTAGATTATAACATTTTATAAAAAAAGGAACAAAGTTGTGCTATTATCTCAAATTTGACGTTTGATAAACAGTTATATACTGTATGGAAATTTTCAATGTTATGTTTTGACAGAATTGAAGTGAAAATTGCTTATTGAAGAAGTGGTTGTGAATTTGAACACAATGTGACCATATTGAGAAGAAAAGTTTTTGTCTCCATTACAATGAGGCTTTTTTCGTCATTCTTCATAATTGTTTTTAAACTGAAGGTGTTGAAAGCAGCTCGTATTTTGGCTCTAATAATACACATAGAAATAACTTGTTTGATATTATTATGTTTATCAAAAACAATTTTATTTTTTTCTCTTGAAGGAAACATTGAACGCCTTTATGTCGTTGCCTAGTGCAGCTTGGCAAGAAGCCAGATAGCGCATCCAACAGTTGCTGTCGGCTGAAACACCCACGCTGAGGTGAATATATGGTTCAGAAATGACTTTTCTCAAAGAGAGAGCGCGGACATTGGCGAGTTGAGCATTCAATGAAATTATCATGTTCTTTTCTAGTCGGTGAATGAGTTCCGCCAAGAGGATCCTTGACTGAAATGCGAGTGAATATCTAAAGAGTTACTCTGAACTGGGGAGAATCTTCACCATAAGATATGATCTGTATTAATTTTTCAATAAGTCTATCGCCGATTATGTTGAGTAGTTTTAAACTTGACTAGTTTTCAAAACTTGATCCGTTTCGTCCGCAAGATTATGGGTAATGAAAAATTTTAATTGTAACAAAGTGATGTTTTTCAATTGTTAACTGTTGAAACTTTTTAGAAAATTCTGTTAAAGGTAAATTGAAGATGGGTCGGTAAGTCGGTCGCTCTAAAAAATTTCGCCATTTGGTTGTTGTTTTTTTTTTGCCCATAGGTCCTGTCGAGTGGAGTCCTTTGGGATAGGTTGGTGAGAGATCCTTTTGAGTCCGGAGAAAATTTTCTTCGTCTACACACTCGCACCGCAGTCGGCGATCCTCTTGGCGAGACCCATTCGTTAACCGGAGAAGGGCAAGAGGTTATTTTACTGGCGCCTCGACTCGTCATTGATAAGTATAGCGGAGTATCGGCTGATGTTTTGTCGGTGGCTTGCCCAGGCCGGTCCGGCATCGCCCCTCCTTTGACGAGCTATTATTTTTTTATTTACTACCCAGTTTTGGTCCGCGGCGAGATTTCTCCCGCTACCTCCCAGCACGAATTTTTTGTGGGGAGGCGTCCCTCTATCCACCCACCTGAGGTCGCGCTCGATTCGGACTGGATGATCCGGCTCCATCCATGACAGGCTGTAGAGTAATGAACGACCACTGTTGCCAGTGTGTTTTGAGTGGTGCTCTTTGTATTTTGCGGTCTCTCTTTCCGGCCTTATCGCTCGCTTTTTTTAAAAAAAAAGTTAAAAACTTACGAGTTTCAAACAAACACTGAAAAATTGAATTATAGCTTCCAATTCAATGTTTCAGTGTTTGACTATCATTTTTTAATAGATTTTAACTCCAATAATGCTTGAAATGATTTAATTTTTTTCTCAGTGAAATTTAATTCACATCTCTACTCCTCTTGAGTCGTGAACTTCGTCACATGCATAAAAATCGTTGCAGGACCCCGCGCCGTTACCGTATCTCAAGCATGCTGATGCTTATTCATTCGATATCAAACTGCAGGTTTGTTCATAATCTGAAGATATTAATTACACACATTTAAGAGTATTGGGTGATGTGCGAGGAATTAAGAGCGCCATAAAGAGATGGTTAGAATTTATCTTATCTTTAATATAATCAGATTTGTAAAAAATATGATAATAATAAGATGCAGCCAATTTTCTGATTTGAGCATAATGTTAGTTTTCTCTGAAAATTGTGTTAGTGTTCTCAAGTTCGGCTGCCACCTTGGTCAGGAATATTGGAAATAAGAAAAGTTTTCAGTTTCTGTCAGAACTTGCACGAATCACAATGTTGTACGCTAAAGACTAGAAGTGAACCAGAGAGCAGAGACTGGTTCTACCAGTATAGTTATGTGTCTCGTCTCAGGATGGCTCGTTTCCTGTCACGAGGCGAGAATAAGTTCGAGGAAGATGTAAGTAAAAACAATAAAACGATAATCTTCAACGAACATTGCTGAAAAACATTCTTCACTAGAAAGATCATGATTTTCAAAAAGTTTTAGCAATAGACGGTTTGCTTAATCAAATGAAGAAAGCCATGATTGAAAGGATTGGTAGCAATAATAATAATAATGATAACACTAATAAAAATAATGATAAAATCAACAGTTTTTCTACTAGTAATAATGAGTTTATTTGTTAGGTGAGCATTCGACCAGAAGGTGACACAGCAGATCACATCGTGACAGCAACGAATTTCCGTCATCTTTACTGGACACTCAAACAAACAGCTCGTGCATCATACGGTAAGTAAGGGCGTGCATCATACGGTAAGTAAGGGCGCCCGAGGCCCGGGTTTTAGAGAAGTTTTCTTGTTGTATTAATTGAATTACACATGAAGAACTTCTACGTGAGAATTTATGAATGACTAACTTTCATGAAGAATTGTAAAAATTAATATTTTTAGAATTTAAAAAAAAGAGTATAACTTTTATGAAAGATTTGATGGACGATTAACGTCCATGAATAGTTAGTAGATGGATCAACTTTAATACTACATTGATGAACTGATAGTTTACATGATTATCTAAAATTTCCTGCTGAAAATTAGGGATTCATAAGCTTCATTCAAAAATCGATTAGTTATATTTCCATATATGTATTGCGATTGAAATTTTCAAAAAATTTTCTCAACAACTGATGTGGGAAAACCACTGAAACACAGGTGAACGGTTGCAATGTGCGTGCTGGAGATCTACTTGGTCGGGTACGGTAAGTGGACCAGCAGAAGGCGAATTCGGATCGATGCTGGAGCTCGGCTGGAAAGGTCTCCTCAACCTAAATTTTATAAATTCTTCGTATGATAAATCGAGGTAAAATATCATCGAAGTACAATAATAACACTTAGAAAATATAGTTTTGATAAATCGAAAATTCAGATGCCCACTTTGTAAAAAGAGCCCCATTGTAGTCGTTTCGTATGGTAGTTTTATCTACCTAGAAAAACAGCTGATTAGTGGAGTTTGCAGTCAATAGTCACAATAACGAGATAACTGATTCAAAGTTCATAAAATAAATTTTTCAACAGCAGAAATTCAAAACAAAGACTAATTGAGGTCAAAAACGTTTTTTTAGGTACTAAAACGGTCGCAGTTGGAAGTCAAACTCACAAGTTTCTCGCGGACGCGACGAGGTATTCGTTTGCGTTTTTGTATTTAGAAAAAAAAAACTATTTTTTCTTCTATGTGAACTTGAAAAAGTGTTTTTATAATCGCTTGAAAATTAACATTTCACATGTCAACCGGAAACACGAGCCTTGCATGAGAATAATTGAGTATTGTTGGCAGAGAAATTCGTCTTCAAAAGCTCTTCGTCTTTAAAACTATTAATTTATTCTTTTCTCTTTCTCGGTCAATTTTTGTCTTATTAAAATCTTCCTCGCGCTTTTTTCCCGCCTTGCGGCAGGGTACGCGCTCCCCTGAGATGCAGGACAGACCTATCCTGGTAGAACCAGTGGCTGCCTGCTAGATCACTGCTAGTGTGATTAGCAGCAGTGGGGAGAGTCAGATTCGTGCATGAGCACTACCAACATTTCTTAACCCCCTTGGTTTGGGTGGATCTGTCCGGGGTGGGAGTCGAACTCGGGACTCTTCGCACAATGGTCTATCACACTACCACTATGCCACGCCCGGACCAATTTTTGTCTTATTATTTGTTTGAAATATAATTTGATGGTGAACTTTGGTGAAAGAAGTGTATCACGAGAATGATGAATAGGGAAATCTACCATCTGATTCTGCTTGATGCCTTGGTTTTCTGCTTCAGGTTAACCTGAGGGGTATCTGTGACAATGGCTCAGGGCTGCGGATAGGATTCGGTGAGTGTCGTGGAAAGGTCCTTTCCACGCACCCAACTTGCGGATGTTGATAGATTAGAGTATGAATTTTCAGAAGTATAACTTTTCTTTTTCTTTGAAGTTTGAAGATACAGGCCAGAATTGTTCGATTTTGTCAAAGTTTTATAAAGATAATTGGTGTCAAAATGCCCATGTTTTCCGTTTATTCAATGCGACAAATTCGTGCTACGGTTACAAGATATGAACATGCATTCCTACTTAACGAAGTTTGAATAATACGAAACGGTTCTCGATCACATTCCTTGTTTTTTTTGTAGAACTTAAATTTGGAATGAAGAAGTTAAGATTATCTATATGTAAAAGTCACCAGTTATTGTTCACTTCATTGTGTTTCTGTCGCTTGCTCAATAAAATTTTGTTGAAATCGTTGAAAAGTCAGTTATATTGGTGGCGTTTGTTATATTGACAATATGAATATTGACCGGTTTATTAGTTCACTCAGAGAGCTCCGGAGCGATCGCGTGATTTAAGAGACGGAAGTTGAGAACGAAATATTTGTAAACTAGTTTTAAGTTGTATTATACATGTTTAAAGTTTAAACTGTATTTATACAAAACTTCTGTATAATAAACACAAGAGTGACGAATTTCCTATGTTTTGTTTAATTAGTTGAGTTATTTTGTTGAGTAAATAGAGTTTAGACTCATTAAGTACTTATTCAAACCAGTACTAGGACCCATGAAGTACCTATTCAAACCAGTTTAGACCCATGAAGTACTTATTCAAACCAGTTCAGACCCATGAAGTATATATTCAAACCAGTTTAGACCCATGAAGTACCTATTCAAACCAGTTTAGACCCATGAAGTACCTATTCAAACCAGTTTAGACCCATGAAGTACTTATTCAAACCAGTTTAGACCCATGAAGTACCTATTCAAACCAGTTTAGACCCACGAAGTACCTATTCAAACCAGTTTAGACTAATGAAGTACTTATTCAAACCAGTTTAGACCCATGAAGTACTTATTCAAACCAGTTTAGACTAATGAAGTACCTATTCAAACCAGTTTAGACCCATGAAGTACTTATTAAAACCAGTACTAGTACCCTGCATTATAGAGAAATTATTGAAGTAGACTGATAAGCGAATAAGTAGCTTCTTCGAGCAGTGAAGGGCAGTAGAAACGAAAAATGTGAAGAAATTATAAAACAAAAGTTGAAGGGGCGGTTTTCAGAATAAAACTAGGAAAGGAGGGTTGTGAGAAAAAAGAGGTTGAAAATGATGGAAGTGTGATGTCGAAAGAAATGAAAAAAACATCATCAAAAAGAAAAGTTTCGGCATGTCAGAGCATGAGTGAAACAGGAATAGTTGGAGAACGTGACAGTTGACTGCGATTCAAAGAGGCCTGGGGCCGTATCCACCAATGTCGCGGGAAGCTTAAAAAGCTTGGAGAAACTGTTTTGGAATGAAGAGTGTAGCTATAACACGCACCATTCTTTTTCAGACACTGCTAAGATATGAGATAATGCTGGCTGGGTTCGATGCCGCCCCGTTGCTTAGCTTTTGTCCGTGCGATAGTATTCACGGTAACACATAACTTTGCAGAGCGTTACTTTGCACCGGAAATTTAGCAGAGCGACAGGTTGCAACATTTCGTTTTCGCACCGAAAAAGTTTCGCATCCGGCATTTCGCAGTAAATTGTCTTAGCTGTTTTCAGTTATTATTCACTTTTTTCCTTAGGCTTAGGCAAAAATTACGCTAATGAGGCCGTAAGGCTTAGTCTAAAGAGACCACATGAGAAAATTTCTCATGTTAATTATTTTTGTCAATTCGATGACTAAATTTCTAAATTCCACCACCACTTCGTAAATTAGCAACAATAGGATTTTTCGAATACTTTAAAAGCAAAGTGCCGCTCTGCAAAATGTCCGGTGCAAGGTGACGCTCTGCAAAATGACATGGAACCATTCTCTCACTCATATTACACACTAAAACTGGTTAAATTTTAAAAACTTCTCATTTGAGGGAAGATGAACCCTACCGAGCTACTGGAGAATTCAGCTAGAGAAGGCACTGCGGCAGGGACAGCTGAAACCGTGACAAAGACCCCCGGTCTCGTGGAAGATACCCCCGCCTGTTCAACCACCACAGCAAAAACTAACTTTCTCAGTGTCAACCTGAGCAGGACGTCGTCCAACTTCCAATACGCCGAAATGAATCTGCGGCATACTGGTTAACAAGTCTTTTTGTAAGAATTCAGTATCTGGAAATTTGCTAGTAAAGCTCAATAAACATTATGAATTAGTTTAGCGATGAGTTTAATAGAGATTCAAACGCATTATTCCAATGACGAAGACTTGAAACGATAATTTCAAGCAACGACAATTTCTCCAGGTATTTTTGTGAAAGAGTCCAATATGTCAATTTGGTTCCGGCTTCAAGGTGTCCGATTCCTGGTAGAAGCCGGCTTCTTTTCTGTCGATTACATGAAATCACGCGAGCATGAAGGAAATAGGTAGTCGACCGCTCTAGACATTGTGAACCAGAAAGAATGAAACTATAGTAACAAACTATAATGAAAGAAACTATAATGAAACTACTGAAGCGTTAGAATTAAACTTTTCACTTTGCAAAGTAATCTCTGCAAAGTGATCCCGTTAAACGCTCTAGGCCGCATCCCGTTAAGCGTTTGACGCTCTAGGCCGCATCCCTCACTTTGCAGATATTACTTTGCAAAGTGAAAAGTTGAAGTCTAACGCTCCATAAGAAATAATGTGATGAACTGTAATAACAAATATACTCTTTATAACTTGGTATATTCAATCTTCTCTCCCGGTTTTGTTTTATTTTACACGCTTTGACTGAATCATATGTCTTTTTTTCTTATTGTTGACAGCCGCAACC
The DNA here is from genome assembly GCA_964056735.1 of Allodiplogaster pararmata. Lineage (NCBI taxonomy): Eukaryota > Metazoa > Nematoda > Chromadorea > Rhabditida > Diplogasteridae > Allodiplogaster > Allodiplogaster pararmata. Next base: position 13,490,700 of record OZ057408.1, on the reverse strand, counting down.
TCCATATGTTCCTAAATGTCCATACCAGCTGGGATTAGGTGTGATTATATACATTTACTCTTTCTCAGGGAATGCAGAGCTGACGATATCGCTAGTGAGACGAGCGATCAAGATGGGATACGATACGGTAGAGTCGATAATAACACTTCTTAGTTTGATCACTAGTTCTGCGACAACTTTTTATCTCGGACTCCTTCAATAATCACTTTTTGCTCGCTTGCTCTGTTCTTTTCACGCAAACTTTTATCCTCTCGCCCAAGTTTTCATTACTCTAGGACATCCGTGGTCTCCTTTGTGACATTTGTAAACACCCGCGCTATTTTTTGTGACAGTTGGAAAAATACATCGGTCTTTTGAAAATCAGTTACTGTTTTGCACAGGGAGTTATAGCACAGGCAAAAATTGTTTATAAATGGAATAACCAAATTTTATTTATCCGCGAATGTATATTCCAATGAAGCAATGTTACATCTGAGGTGGTAATCAATATCGACATTGGAGACCCCTTCGCGAGAAGTGAGGAATCGACGGAAGTTAGTGCGAACTTTTCGTGGTCTTGAAGCCCATTTTAAAACTCTCTCTCTCTCTCTCTCTCTCTCTCTCTCTCTCTCTCTCTCTCTCTCTCTCTCTCTCTCTCTCTGTGTGTGTGTGTGTCTTTCTCTCATTCTCGTTTATGAATAACACATTTTACAACTCGTTTAATTTCTACTCTCTCTATCATTCTTCTATGCTGCCCCTAAAATAACACATGTTTTTAGTAATCTGCGATGACTTCTTAAAGTGGATGTTAACAGGATGATTATCAACCACCAGCGAAGAAGAAGAAGAAGAAAGGGAGAGGATCTTCTTCTGGAGAAGCAGATGGTTGGAAAGCACCGCAGCCATTTAGGTGAGGACATTCGTGAGGACATTCCCTGTGGAAGCAATCTGACTTATTCAATGATTCATTTATCAACTTATGAGTTATTCAGCAAAAACGTTTGTAATGAGATCTATGTTTCTATTGCCCTTTCTTGTTCTGATCGCACGGCTTCGCTGACCTTATTGTAAGTTTTAAATTTCTTCATGCTAAACATTCGTTTTCGGGTGTCGAGAAACTGTGTGACTGGTGAACAATATTAATTGTTTTTTGTGTTGGAGAGAACTGGAAATTTAAGAGACAATCAGTTATATTCAGAGTTCCCGAGTCCTCGTTGTCGCTTGATCCACTCGTCCAGAATGGCAAACGGTTTCGACAATACACGTCAGATCATGTTTCACATTCTGCGAAATTATTATCTTCATTTGTCAATTAAGATAAGATACATTTTAGATGTTGTTTTTGTTGTCTTGCCCATAGGTCCTGTCGAGGGGAGTCCTTTTGGGATAGGTTGGTGGTGAGGATCCTTTTGAGTCCGGAGAGATTTTCTCCGTCTACACTCGCACCGCAGTCGGCGATCCTCTTGGCGAGACCCATTCGTTAACCGGAGAAGGGCAAGAGGTTATTTTACTGGCGCCTCGACTCGCCATTGAAAAGTATAGCGGAGTATCGGCTGATGTTTTGTCCGGTGGCATGCCCAGGCCGGTCCGGCATCGCCATCCTTTGACGAGCTATACTACCCAGTTTTGGTCCGCGGCGGAATTTCTCCCGCTACCTCCCAGCACGAATTCTTCGTAGGGAGGCGTCCCTCTATCCGCCACCTGAGGTCGCGCTCGATTCTGGACTGGATAATCCGGCTCCATCCGTGACAGGCTCTTAAGGCTGTAGAGTCACGAATGGCCACTGTTGCCAGTGTGTTTCGAGTTTTTAGATAGACTTCTTGTTTAAGTTCATTACAATATCCATAGCTCCCCAGGATGTGTTGAATTTAATTTTCTTGGGCGGTTGATCGGGCGACCCTGGGCGGCCGGAGAGTGGGGAGCAGGGCTGAGCGAAAAAACCAAAAAAAAATTGAACTTTTTTTCGATTTTAAAAACCAAAAAATTTTTTCGACTTTTTTTTTCGATTTCAAAAACTAAAAAAATTCGTTTTATCTGAATGAAACTTTTTTCTCATTTTTAAAGTGTTATTTTTTAATGCTTCTCAAAGTTGTAATATATTTATTCATCTCAGATGATCATTGTCTCTAATTACCAGTTTGCAACAATCATACATCACGAAAATCATCGTTTAAAGCTAAAGACTCGTTTAGCAAAAACAACAACAAACAATTTATTAATCTCTGATACAATAGCGTAAGAAAAAGTTTGTAGAACTTCCACTTTCCTCTAATAACCTCCTTCAAATGAAAGGTTAACATCGAAGAGACTTGTTTTTTTGTGAGTAGGACCAATTTCTTTAGTAGGACCAAAGGAGTAGGACCGACCAATCACTCGCAAGTTCTTTCCGAAATCAACGTGTACCCCTTCTACCTCATATGTTATCAACTCCTTCGATCTCATGTTTCCCCTCACCTGGAAAACCCCCTTCCTTATACCTTACCACGCATTTTCCATGCGTAATAAACTCAAACTCAAGAAAACCTAGACGTATTTAGGCCATTCTTAAAAGTATCTGTGCTTGAAAAAAGGTTCATAAACAAAACCAGAACTCATTCCTCACACTATAAGTTGTATAGGCTGAACACTAAAAGTATACCAAGTACACAAGCATAGCGATTTTATGTATTCAGTGAAACTTTGGAGCACGGACCTTAGACTCATTAATGAGGGCCGATGAGGGTGAGGTTCTGATTCAAGAACAACAGCTTGGATAAATTTAATCGAAACCCGCTGACAGGAATTTTGTAATTTTTAACTAAAGCAGTCACATTGGAAAAAGATAAACTCCGAGAATACCGGAATTCGGTTCGATCCGGTCACTTAATTATTAGCACGCAAGCGCTAAAACTCTGTGAAAAGCACTGAAACATGTGCCAGGCAGGCAACACCAAAACCACCGCAAAAACTCTATTTTTGGCCTTTTTTCGGTTTTTTTTTGGTTTGCACTCGAAAATTTTTTCGACACCTCGAAAAAACATTTGTTGGAACTTTTTCGAAATTTCGAAAAAAAAGTTTTTTCGACATTTTGGTTTTTCGAATTTTCGAAAAAAAGTTTTTCTCGACCATTTTGGTTTTCGAATTTTCGAAAAAAGTTTTTTTTTTGAAAATTGTCGAAAAAACCAAAAACGAAAAATGAACGGCCCTGGTGGGAAGAGGGATAGTAAAACAAAATCTTTGTTTTGTTTTGTCACGTCAATTGATCTTTCATCTCGCGTAGTCTGGGCCGTAGTTTAACCAATGGACAATTAGTTTATTAACGAGCACTTAGTTCTTTTAAATCAACTTCTGTTATATTTTCTTCACCTTCAAAAATTTTTTTGGAGGACCGGGCGGGCGACAGAGAGAAATTTAACAAGTTTGTTAAGCTATGTAGGACAATATCGCTCGAGTTCAAATCGAGATATGGGGGGGATGATATAAGCTTTATTACGCTTATTTTTGTATCTAGTTTTACAGTAATTTTGAATAACGCTAATAATTATATTGTTAGCTGAACTACAGTAGTTATAGGAATTTGTCATTCGAACTGTTGGTTAAATAATGTTTCTCGAGTTTTGACAATGGTAATATTATTTCAGCTTTTCGTACAGTAATCATTATAATGAGTTAGCAAGGATACGGTGGATAATTTGTTTTACAGACGGTTGACTGTCACACTTTCGGACCCGGATATGATTCATCAATTTTTCCATGCCCCTAGTCTCAAAGTCAGTTTTTTTTTATCTCGAAAAACGTGAAAGCAATTTTAGAACTAGGGCCATTAAGAACAAAAAACACACTGTAAACTAATGCAGTGTTTTTATTTGCGAAAACATAATGAAACATAACGACATCCCGTTTTTTTTTTCCACGTTATGTTCACAACTAAAATTTGTATAAATAATAGTCTCAAATGGAATAGCGCTTCAAATGTGCATGGTGTACGGTATTTTGTGCCCTTTCTGTGACATAGAAGTCGCGGTGTCTCTCGTTGTCTGCGGCGAGAGAGTATTTGAGAACACTTAAACACTTTAGTTTTGTTTTAAACACTTTAGTTAGTTGTTAACATAACATGGAAAAAAAAACGGGATGTCGTTATGTTTCATTATGTTTTCGCAAATAAAAACACTGCATAAATTGCGCTGATCCTTTTATTCTCCTTGTTTCACAATAATATGCCGGGCGCACTTTTAATTTTTTAAAACTTTCATTTGAGCGACATAACCTGAATAAATTCATTATTTTAGCCTCTTCGCTTGAAGGAGCCGTAGTGTTTCAACTTTTCCGCAAGTTCTAGAGACCTAACTAAGGAAAGATTATAGGTGAAAAGAGAAATCAAAAAGGTTATCGAATAATCTAGAGATGCAACTGTATTGAGAACTATGTAGTTTCTCAGATTTTTAATACACCAGGGGCCATATTCATAGTTCTTAGGTAAGGGTAGGCTACCCAGCCACTATGAATATGGCCCCAGAAGGTTTTCGTGACCTTTTTCCACCAACTGACTCGAGGACGCACACTTTCAATATCATGACTATCATCTTTATTGGAGCAATCGTTTCTCCTCTCATTCTCATTATGGCCCAAAATTGCAAATAGTCATTGTTGAAGGCGTTTGATGTGCTTGCGATTCGCCCGGGCAGCGAACAAATTTTCACGACGCTCACCAGGAAGATTGAAAATTTCGACATCATCACGTACGAGCAAGCGGCTGAGAAGGTGAGCGACTTTTAACTTTGAAACAAGGGCATCAGTCCTTGATTGTAATGTTGATGGCCGGTATCAAGCAGGGGTTGAATAGAGCCGCCCAATTTGGGTTTACATGTATCCGCCGCTCAAAATTTGGAGGAAAAAAGAAGAGGGGATGAAGAAAAGGGTAAGAAAAAAGAGGGAGATTTTTGTCAATAGTGTGTGTACATGTATCCGCAGACGGGACTGATCCGGTCACTATTTAACACCTGGTATCAACCTCTTTATTAACACTCAAAGCGCTAAGATCGAAGCGAAAAAAATATGTTGGTGGAAAGGTGAGAGATCAAAAGTAAGCTGAAGGTTAAAGGAATAATGTGATCAGAAGCTGTACAGTTATTCAGGTTTTTCTTACCACTTACCAAAGAAGCGTGTAGATCAAAAAGGTTTTTCATAAAGAAGCGTGTAGATCAAAAAGGTTTATCATAAAGAAGCGTGTAGATCAAAAAGGTTTATCATAAAGAAACACCAGACTTTGGACAAAGACCGAGCGTGTGCGTTTAACAATAGAGAACGCATACGAACAGAGAATTTGTATCCCTAGTTTTTTCGGACAAAGCAAAGATTCTCATACGAAACAAGAGCATCAGTCCCTGGTTGGTAATGATGACGGTCGATGTGCGGAATAGAGAAACACCGTGCAGTGATTACAAGTCTTGATAAAGAGAGAAAGTTATAGAAATATAGAATAGTATCAACAATCACGAGATTTTTCTGGATAGCGCTTGTCTTTTGCTAAATGAGCAAGTCCCAGTGTGAGTAAAAGGGAAAATATGAATGGTATGTTCTTTAATAGGTTTACAAGCGTCTTTCAATAGAGAATCGGGCAACGGACATTGAAAATAATCAGAGTTTGAATAGTAATCGGACGAGCTATGTTGACGCAAACATTTCCACGCTGAGAATGATCTACATTCTTCTTTTTTATAGTTCTATTTTACTTTTCATCTGCTTCCTTATCCATTCTTTTTAGCCGGCCTCAAACCTTCCCCAACGGCACGTACAAACATCCCTTATACCGCTTTCATTCACCGCCTGGTCATGTTCTGCAGAAAACTTTAACTGTATGCGGTCGCCGTTTTTGATTTCTAGCTTTAATTGAAAAGCATTTTTGATGTGCAAAGACTTAAGAATACTTCTATTCGTTGCAGTTGTCTTGGATGAACTCGAAAAGCAAGCAGATAAAGCAGCTGGCGGCGGATGGGATCGGCTTTGAGATAACATACGCAGCGGCGCTGCTGGACAGCTCCGCCAGGAGACAGGTACATGAGCTATGGGAAGGAAATGAGTCTAGGCAAAACAGCAGCTTCTCAACTACTCGTAGTATTTTTGGTGTTTGCTTCAAATGTGGAAACGATAGATGTTCACCATTTAACCGGTTCCATGACTTTTCCCATGAATGTATTTCGCACCGCGAAAACACTCACCCCGATTTCGCTTTTATTTCTCTTCAAAAGCTCTAATTATGTGGCTGGTCGTTGTACACGATCTCGTACTAAGCCGTACGGCCTCGTTAGCGTAATGTTTACCTGAGCCTAAGCACAAATCCCAATGAAAAAAAATACATGGGAATATTTCGATTGTGAAATTTATGCTGTGAAATGTCGAGGTGTGAAATGTCGTGATACCCATTGAACCTGGTACGTTTCTCAAGTTTTAAGAAGTCTCGTTTATCCGGGAAATAGTATTAAAAAAGCTTTGAAGAATTGATCAGAGAAGGAAAAACATATTTGAATTAATTTCATGAAAAGTTAAGTGTTAAGTTCTAAGGACGCAGCTTGGCCAAGCATTTTCTTACAGCACAGAAACACGGTTTTAAAACTTTGAAACGATTATGATGTTGATTAAGGTGTTCGGGAATGCCCGGAAGATGATGCGAGCCACCAAGGGAAGAGGGATAGTTTTCGCTTCGGAGGCTACTAGGGTGAACTTTTCTCCCTGTTTTTGAACGAGAGTAAAAATGATTGAATGAAAAACTATAATGAAATCGACTGAGAATAGTGACCTATTTTTCCTTCTAATTTTGTTTTTTCTTCTAATTTTTACCCGAAAGTAAAGTTAATAGTTAAACATGGAAACGTTAAACATGGAAACAACCATAAGATAATAGATAAATTGACTTAGAAAGAAGATGAATCGAGAGAAAGTAAGCAGTATGAAAAAAGGTCGTTAAGGCTAGAAGCCATTAATGAAAAGAAGTGATTGAACAAACGCAGTATGTATTGTACGAAGACAGTTGTGTGGAGAGTGCCAAATAAATCCCCAGCCCGGAGACACAAATCAAGGGTTGAAAAAAGGAGGACCTGTAACCTTCCCTACTATTAGAAGTAGCAGGGATCAGAAGCGGCGTATGGTTTGCAAGTTCAGATCTGTAACTTAACTCAGAGAGGGGGGGGAGTGGGCGTGTACCCTTTACTTCAGCGGTGCTGGGCACGAAGAAAACTCGTTAAACAAGGACGAAGAAAAACGAAAGCGATTTGAGAAGTACTTGAGAGGGGGGATCACAGCATCCGAATTTTAAACGAAAACTATAAATTCAGGGGTTGGATCTGCGGGCGCCCATGGATGCGATGAATATGTTGGTGCTAATGGGCGTGGACGGCGGCAAAGCGCGACTACACCTTTCGAGTAATCCTTTCAAGTTTTTTTCGGAAATAAAATAGGTTTACTGACATTAAATCAGTTATTTATCAGAGAGAGTAGTCTTAATTAGAGACAAATGGTTTTTGATGCTTAATATAGAGAGTACAAAAAAGCATAAAGACTTTAGTGAAGTCAGTCACAGTGGAAGCCAATTGGGTTCGATGCACCGCATTAAACCGTCCCTTTTCATTTCGCATTCTCAAATATATTGTTATGTACTCATTCATTCATTCATTCTTTATTCCAAGCATGTAGGTATTTAAGACAAAAGCAAATTACATATAAACAAAGGTATGCATGGACTACATTACACATAAAGCTTAGTGGCGTTTCTATACAAAGTTTGCTCGCTCCGCTTATCAAGCATGACTGCCTTTGAACTATTCAAATAAGTAATTATTGCATTTAAAGCATAGCTGAGAGGATTTTTTTGTGTACCAATTTGTTTTTTGAGATTATCCGCGAGACGTTCTACTGAGAGCAGAAGCAAAGCACACGCTCAAAGGAATGATGGTGGTGACGGATCTGAACAATGTCAGCAGTTTTTGAGACATAAAGAATATAGTAAATCTTAAATATTAAACAACAAACAAATTGAGACACCCTGATATCGATTTCAGTGATGAAACTTTTCAAGTGTGAGAGTAGAGTGGAAATAGAGATTGAAAAATGAGAGAAATCGGGGGTTGAAGAAAAGAAATATCTCCTGGAAAGGGCTCAAGAGTACATCGTGAAAGAACGGCCTCGGATCTTGATGGAATCTGTCCTTTGATGTTCAAAAAGGCAGGTGAACAATTTGCAAGATTCTTCGCCTTTTGTTCAACTGCTCACCGGCATCATTACTCATGGGGGATGAAAAGAGAAAGAGGGAGAGAGAGAGAGAGAGAAAGTGAGAGAGAGAGAGAGGTAGAGAGAGAGAGAAAGGGAGAGAGAGAGTTTAGATAGGTTGAGAATGAAACAAGGAAAAGGGATAACAGAGAAGCGACGAAGAAAATAGGCGTCTTAAATAATAAGACATATCAGTTTACAATCGCAAGGGCCAGAAAAGATTTTGAGATTAAGACCTCTTCAGATTAAGATTAAGACCTCCCCCCCCCTTTTTTAGACCTCTTCAGAAAAGATTTTGAGATTAAGACCACTTCAGATTAAGATTAAGACCTCTCCCCCCCTTTTTGAGACCTCTTCAGAAAAGATTTTGAGATTAAGACCTCTTCAGATTAACATTAAGACCTCTCACCCCCCTTTTGAGACCTCTTCAGAAAAGATTTTGAGATTAAGACCTCTTCAGATTAAGATTAAGACCTCTCACCCCCCTTTTTGAGACCTCTTCAGAAAAGATTTTGAGATTAAGACCACTTCAGATTAAGATTAAGACCTCTCCCCCCCTTTTTTGAGACCTCTTCAGAAAAGATTTTGAGATTAAGACCTCTTCAGATTAAGTTTAAGACCTCTCACCCCCCTTTTTGAGACCTCTTCAGAAAAGATTTTGAGATTAAGACCTCTTCAGATTAAGATTAAGACCTCTCACCCCCCTTTTTGAGACCTCTTCAGAAAAGATTTTGAGATTAAGACCTCTTCAGATTAAGATTAAGACCTCTCACCCCCCCTTTTTGAGACCTCTTCAGAAAAGATTTTGAGATTAAGACCTCTTCAGATTAAGATTAAGACCTCTAACCCCTTTTTTGAGACCTCTTCAGAAAAGATTTTGAGATTAAGACCTCTTCAGATTAAGATTAAGACCTCTCACCCCCCTTTTTGAGACCTCTTCAGAAAAGATTTTGAGATTAAGACCTCTTCAGATTAAGATTAAGACCTCTCACCCCCCTTTTTGAGACCTCTTCAGAAAAGATTTTGAGATTAAGACCACTTCAGATTAAGATTGAGACCTCTCCCCCCCTTTTTTTGAGACCTCTTCAGAAAAGATTTTGAGATTAAGACCTCTTCAGATTAAGATTAAGACCTCTCCCCCCTTTTTTGAGACCTCTTCAGAAAAGATTTTGAGATTAAGACCTCTTCAGATTAAGATTAAGACCTCTCCCCCCCTTTTTTGAGACCTCTTCAGAAAAGATTTTGAGATTAAGACCTCTTCAGATTAAGATTAAGACCTCTCCCCCCCTTTTTTGAGACCTCTTCAGAAAAGATTTTGAGATTAAGACCACTTCAGATTAAGATTAAGACCTCTCCCCCCCTTTTTTGAGACCTCTTCAGAAAAGATTTTGAGATTAAGACCTCTTCAGATTAAGATTAAGACCTCTCCCCCCCTTTTTTGAGACCTCTTCAGAAAAGATTTTGAGATTAAGTCCTCTTCAGATTAAGATTAAGACCTCTCCCTTCTTTTTTGAGACCTCTTCAGAAAAGATTTTGAGATTAAGACCTCTTCAGATTAAGATTAAGACCTCTCCCCCCTTTTTTGAGACCTCTTCAGAAAAGATTTTGAGATTAAGTCCTCTTCAGATTAAGATTAAGACCTCTCCCCCCTTTTTTGAGACCTCTTCAGAAAAGATTTTGAGATTAAGACCTCTTCAGATTAAGATTAAGACCTCTCCCCCCCTTTTTTGAGACCTCTTAAGAAAAGATTTTGAGATTAAGTCCTCTTCAGATTAAGATTAAGACCTCTCCCCCTTTTTTGAGACCTCTTCAGAAAAGATTTTGAGATTAAGACCTCTTCAGATTAAGATTAAGACCTCTCCCCCCTTTTTTGAGACCTCTTCAGAAAAGATTTTGAGATTAAGACCTCTTCAGATTAAGATTAAGACCTCTCCCCCCCTTTTTTGAGACCTCTTCAGAAAAGATTTTGAGATTAAGTCCTCTTCAGATTAAGATTAAGACCTCTCCCCCCTTTTTTGAGACCTCTTCAGAAAAGATTTTGAGATTAAGACCTCTTCAGATTAAGATTAAGACCTCTCCCCCCCTTTTTTGAGACCTCTTCAGAAAAGATTTTGAGATTAAGTCCTCTTCAGATTAAGATTAAGACCTCTCCCCCCTTTTTTGAGACCTCTTCAGAAAAGATTTTGAGATTAAGACCTCTTCAGATTAAGATTAAGACCTCTCCCCCCCCTTTTTTGAGACCTCTTCAGAAAAGATTTTGAGATTAAGTCCTCTTCAGATTAAGATTAAGACCTCTCCCCCTTTTTTGAGACCTCTTCAGAAAAGATTTTGAGATTAAGACCTCTTCAGATTAAGATTAAGACCTCTCCCCCCTTTTTTGAGACCTCTTCAGAAAAGATTTTGAGATTAAGACCTCTTCAGATTAAGATTAAGACCTCTCTCCCCCTTTTTTGAGACCTCTTCAGAAAAGATTTTGAGATTAAGACCTCTTCAGATTAAGATTAAGACCTCTCCCCCCTTTTTTGAGACCTCTTTAGAAAAGATTTTGAGATTAAGACCTCTTCAGATTAAGAATAAGACCTCTCCCCCCACTTTTTTGAGACCTCTTCAGAAAAGATTTTGAGATTAAGACCTCTCCCCCCCTTTTTTGAGACCTCTTCAGAAAAGATTCTGAGATTAAGATTGAAGATTTTATTACGCGTTTTGCCTTAAAATATTATCATGGATACGCGCCTGAGAAATACCAATGGTTAATGCATTCAAATGCACTTTAGGTACCGTTCGGATCGTCCACCAGAGAGGCGGCCTTGGCAAGACTCAAGAATGTACCAGAGTTCCTCGTTCAAATGGAGATCGTCCCTGATAAAGAAGAATCAGAAACTGTGGTGGAGAACAGTCGAAAGAACGGTGTACGTCTCGGTTTGAAGTGATGAAAAAGGATGTTATCAAATTCAATTTGTTGAATGCAGCCTTGTTGGTTGTGGCTAATATGTGAACGTTCATTTACTATTTGTTGTAGATAAAGTCATGGAGACGTGCGAGCTTTGTTGAGATGTTTCTATTATGCAAACGTGCTTTCACTTTTCATCGTAACGGCAAAAACTAGAGAGTTAGACTAAGTTTGGTGATTGATGTAGCAAACTAACATGGTAGACAGAGGGTTATGTTAGGACATTTGGTCAGAGAAATGTACAGCTTTGGTCGATGTATTTGTCTGTATCATATCATTCTGATCACTCTGATGTATTAATAACTTGAAATTTTAGAGTGAGTGTATCGATTAGTCATTGTTTAAACATTTTGAATTGTATTAAGGAGAGATTAAACTAAACAATGAAGTTAGGTAAACTATTTGAAAAAAGTTGAATTGATTACTGACTTTTTAAAGCAAACTTCATGAATTGCAGTCTTGTCAAGTGCAAATATAATAAGCCCTTTTCCATTAAGAATACTCTTGACTAAATGAAAAATATTTCAATGAACAGGGAAATTTCTTTACTTGTTGGCATAAATTGTTAGTTGTTGGCATTGTAGATCGTTATTCTTTGGTTATTTGTTTAGAAGTTTACTTTCTTGTTAGTTTACTGTTAGTTTCTTGTTTTCAAGTTGTTGGTCTACAAAAAATGAAATGTTATACTTTGATTTCCGTTGCATTCAACAACGACACAAAAATATCATTCAAAATTTTGGTTAAGTTTACGGTGAAAAAAAAGGTTTGGCATTTTCCATCCGATTCTTTCTTGAAATTTCACCACTAGATTTTCTTATTTCTGCTGTGGATGCCAAGAAGAAAATTGATGCAATTATTCTTACGGTGACTCAGTTGTGTTTTTCTAATACATATATTTGATGAAATACCGCCGAGTCAACTTGAAAACCTTCCCCTGTATTTTTCTTGACTTGACGATCAATAAAATTATCCCATTTTTTTCCTTTTTTACCTACTTCCCATGTCAGAGACAGTGAAAAAAACTGTCCTGTGGTGAATAAAGTGATGATATAGTAAGAAAGAAAAGTTGGAAGTTTTGAAGGCAATGCCTTGAGGTGTGCGCCATTGAATCGAAGTTTGCAACATTGATGAGAACCAGAAAAGATTTTATGAAGATTACAGAGATCGAGGAGCATGTCTTTAAAACAAAGCCAAAACGATTCCTATCTTGCATTAAAACATTTTAAAACTTGAATGAAGAAAATCTTTGATTAGGCTTAGTTCTGTTTACTAAAGAGGACGTACGGTTTAGAGACCGTGGGAAACAACCAGTCATGAAAAAAATCCTTAATTAACAACTAATACTTTTTTTGCGGTGCAAAATGTCCGGTTCGATTTGTTGCTGTACAAAAGATCATTTCAGCGAGTTTGACTCATCGTTGACATGGTTGAAAGAGAGAGAGTGTATCTTAGATGTGAGAGTGAGATGTGAGACTCTATCTCTGATGTGAGAATAAGTATATTCAAATTTGAATATTCTACTCCTTAGTTTTCGTTTGACATCTTGAATGTTCATTTACAGGGAAGATGTCATGGGCGCGTCGATGGATCGAGAACTTTTATTGGTGAGTTGCTGGGCGGCTAAAATTAAACGATCTTTTTTTGCCCTTCTCATTCTTCATGGCTTCTCTTTTCTCGCTTCATCTCTCTCTCACTCTCTCTTTCTCTTTCTAAATCTCTCGATTCAATTCACAGCTTTATCGTCAAAAGAATAAATAACGAGAGTCATCGTTGACATGGTTGAAAGAGAGAGAGTGAGAGAGAGAGAGGTGTTTGAGGAAATATGAGAAGAGAAATAAGCAACTGTGACCTTGCGCTCGAGTCTATAGTTGGAAAACTCGGCTTTTCAAGCTCATAATTGCGAAAAGTCATCGATGATAGAGTAGAAAACTAAGATAGGTAACTTTGAGAAATGAGACGTTTTACAGCCATATCAAAAAAAAAATTTTCTAAAACGATCGGCTCTGACGCATAAATTCGACTAATTCCATCGTGCATTTAAAATAAGTACATTGGCATAGCTTCAAGGATAGCTTGTGCGCTTTTCAAACTGGTCCAATTACAGGGTGGACTGGAACCAATTTCGTGCAGTGGTGATTCAATAGTTATCAATTCAAGCATCTTCTCTGAAGTAAACGTTGTTATCGATACTGTAAAATTTGAATTGAAAAGGTACTTTAGGTACTCGAGCTGGCGCGTTGCTCGTCTCTTCAATCGACACCGCACGGTGCTGCCAATTCAATGGCGAGGAGAGGGGGCGAGACTAGCTCCGCCCCTTCCTCTTGAGTTACTCCAGGGGATGAGCGAGAATGAGAGGGAGAGAGCCAGGCAGATACACTCAGAAGTCCAGGTGAGTTGATCTTCTCTGAGAAAAAATAATCTGTTGAACAAAGTCTGGACTCGATTGGTGTTCTCTACATAGAGGGCACAATCGATTTTTTCGGAAGCAGAGACTCTGTCAGGTAGTTTTTAGTCTCCTGGGGTTGATGAATTTTCCAGCGGATCTGAGTTTCGACTTTCATGTATGATATACTTGAGCGGAGTCGAATAACTGTTCATCGCCCGAGGCATGTTTAATTATGGCTGGTAGAAAAAGCCTAATTATACTTGCAGTTTTAAGCGGAGGAAAGTAACAGTGAAAAGCTTCTTTTTTGTTAGTTGGGGCGGGTAGCTCTTCAACGTGAGCCTGTGTCCAGTTGTACTATTCGCTCTCCAACTACGTGCCAGCCTCCATCCCCATATCAGCATGGAGGATCATACTCTCTCAGCAGAACGGGACACTCAAACAACGCCTGGACGAAGTGAAGTTCCTGCGACTGAAAGAGATTCAAGTCATACATTCACTTATTCTTTCTTTTTGTTAATTCATTATTTAATTCGTTCATACACTATGGAAAGAGTGAGATTATACATACTTCTCACGGTAACTTCATCGTGCATTCATTAATAGAACTTGAGGTTTATTTTGAAGTCATACCACTGGAAGAGTTTGAAAGTTGTGGCTTTTCAGAGAAGTCTATACAAAAAGAGTTTGAAAGTTGTGGCTTTTCAGAGAAGACTATACAAAAAGAGTTTGAAAGTTGTGGCTTTTCAGAGAAGTCTATACAAAAAGAGTTTGAAAGTTGTGGCTTTTCAGAGAAGACTATACAAAAAGAGTTTGAAAGTTGTGGCTTTTCAGAGAAGTCTATACAAAAAGAGTTTGAAAGTTGTGGCTTTTCAGAGAAGACTATACAAAAAGAGTTTGAAAGTTGTGGCTTTTCAGAGAAGTCTATACAAAAAGAGTTTGAAAGTTGTGGCTTTTCAGAGAAGACTATACAAAAAGAGTTTGAAAGTTGTGGCTTTTCAGAGAAGTCTATACAAAAAGAGTTTGAAAGTTGTGGCTTTTCAGAGAAGACTATACAAAAAGCATCACCTCGATATTTAAATCATACATCAAAATCTTCTTTTTCGTTAAGGCAGAAAAGGACGAAGATAGAAAGAGGAAAAGGAGGAGAGCAAAAGAAGGTCAGTAATATCTGAGACATCTTCTTAATTCAACTAAAACTACTCTCATCAGTCAACATTGATATCATTACCATAAGGTTCCAGAATGCTCAAAATAAAAATTATTGCATACAAGATCAAAAAGAGCAATAATCCGGTTGAAAACACTTCGCCAAATCCGGGAAGTTTGGACAAGGAAAATTTTCCTACTGGGCTGTACGTTGAAAAGCTACTGAAGTGTTATTAATACTTGAACCGAAGTTAAAGTCATGAGTCATACGATTTAGTCATGAGTCATACGAGTTACAAAGTTATAGTCATGAGTCATACGATTTACAAAGTTGGTGTTCAGACAAAGAGGTCGAAAAGTGAATTGAACCGATCCCACATTTGTGGCAGTTAGCCATTGTCATACGTTCTCAATTTACATGTAAAACTGGAAAGAAGAATTGAATTGAACCATGCATTTTCCAGGTTCCTAACTCTATCTAAAGACTAGCGTCATAACCACTTGTGGTTAAAATCATGTATATGTAACTCAATTGTGAATAAAGTAACTAACTAACCATGCCCGTAAAAAAATCATGCACAGTTTTTTTGTTGCGTTGCTTCACAACTGAATCGGGTAATTTGATGTTCCCAGCAATTCTTTCACAATTGAGCTACCATTTTCCTTGTTCAATAATCAGCTAGGCCAGTTTTGAGATCAGCAAACGGAAGAAGAAGACGAGACAACTGAGAAGCAAGCGATGTTTGTTCTGAAAGAACAACGAAACAGAGGTCGATCATTTCAACACAAGAAGATACATGTTTCAAATTGTTGAATAAAGGCATGAGCTGGCTAGGAAAGTACAGAATAAGATAATTTGTTACCCTCATGAAGAACACATCCGTCAATGAGATCTGATTATATTATTCAACCACAAAAAACTTATTACGTGGAAAGTTTATGTTCAAAAAACAAAAGTCAAGTTGGGGAATGGGCTCAAAACGTGCGAGTTCCGTGCAATGCGTAAAACGTCTGACTCACACTACAGAGAGATTCAATCAAACCAAGGGCTCAATAAATGTCGGAAAAGTTTGAATTTCTCTTGATTCCACCCACATACCCCCATTATGAACCAACTAGAAGTGACCTAGGGTTCAGACAATAGTTTTCAACGGGTAACATCCGTATACCATATTCATGAAACGCGTACCATGATGTGTAAGTGATGGAAATTGACAAATGAAGGTGAGGGAATAGCAAAATTCAGGGAACTTTTTTGTGTAGCACAAATAACATTACAGTTTTTCAAAACTGTTTTTTCAGTCCGGCTCAGGCTTTCAGGTACTTTTTAATGTTTTTTTTCAGCTCAGGCTTAGGTAAAGGTTACGTTGACGAGGCCGTACGTCTCGAAAACGAGATCAATATATTTCAACTGTGTAATACAATATGCAATTTGCCCTGAATTTCGTAATCCCCTCACCTTCATTTGTCAATTGCCGTAGTTCGTGAGTGCGTAGGTAGTTTTGAGGTGGAATTAAGGGCGAAGAACGGATCCATGAAACTTTTTACACGATACTTTGTTAGAGGGGCTTCTGTTTTTAGTGTGTTTTAACTACTGTATTTTTGACAAATTTAGTCATTGAATCGACAAAGAATCGAGAAAGTGATAAATTTTTTCATGCGGTCTCTTTCCCAAGCCGTACGGCCTCGTCAGCATACATTTTAACTGATCCTAAGCGTAAAAATCTGTAAAGGGCGTGTAACAAACTGTCGCGATACCCGAACAACACACTTATTTTCATTTCCAGAAAGATTCGTTCGACTGGCTCGCGCAGTGTGTACACAGAGGTTGGACGATTCACCGCAGGTTATATTCATATTTTTTTTAATTTCACGTTTTTGTACTCAATCGCTCAAATTCTTAGTTTAAAATAAATATTTCCATGTTGATAAGACAATTCATTAAACTACCACAAGAAATTGAACTACCCAGCCATCTCTCCATCACGGATAAATATTGCCATGTGCCAGATAGCACTATTCAAAACGCTCCATGTCACATGTCTCCGAGGTTTAATAGTCACGCGCTCACATTCCCGGTTAGAAATATTAGAAATGGCTGGGTTTGATGTCAACCGGTGGAATTGCTCTTCTCCGTATGATGTTTTAACTATTTTTTTATATGCTCATATTAGAAGAAACTGATGGAATCGGAGGCCGTATGCATGGAAATCAGATTATAACAATCTGGATTGTTCAATTCCAAGGATTACAAAATCCAAAAAAGTTAAAAAATTTAGGATTATGAAAGTCGGTATGCATGGATGTCAGATTTCTTAAACTTGGATTATTGTCAAAAAGGACGCGGCGTAAGCACTAAAATGCATAAAAATGCACTCTAAAAACTATAATTGTCGAAAACTAAATGCACTCTAAACACTATAATTATCGAATATTAGTATTGTTATATTTTTTTCTTTTTTTTCTCTCATTCGTCTCCCTCCGTGCACGGTTGCTCCTCGCACCGTCTCTTCCCTCGTCTGTGAGAGTCCTTTCCCGAGAAAATTTGGCGCTCCGGGATCGTAGCGCCATCATGAGCGACAGAAGAATGAGATAGGGGGACTACTTTGTCAAAGCCGTTAGTCCCCAATTCCCAAGGAAGGCAGAGAACGCTGAGGAGTGGAGTCGTCACATGTCGCAACAGATCCCATAATCGATGATGTTATATTACCGATGTGGCTTGCTGATCTTGATAAAGCGTTTAAATTGAAATTGAAAAAAAATATAATTACAACAGTTTTTTAAAATTAATTTCGTTGTTTTTGTTGTTAAGGCCGAGTTGAATGTTGAATGTAAAATTTGATGGAATTGGTAGATAAAATATTAATATGAACATTTTCGACCTGTTTTAAATCAATCTGTTAGATGAAAGGTGATTTTTAGTAATCGATGTACTCTATTTGGGACTTCTGCACTTTAGCCCCCTCTCCCCCCCTCCCAGAGGTTCCATGGGTCAGTTCAATTGGGTCATGTTCTTGATACGGCCTCGTTAGCGTAAACTTTTACTAAGCCTAAGCGCTTTCTGATGTAAAAATAACTTTTTTTAATGTAAAAATTACTTTTCCGTTCCGTTTTACTTTCACTACACTTTTCAAAAAGAGCAACATGAACGGAATGGGTCAAATTGAGCCGAGAATCCTTTCGGATTACTCACTAACCCACCTCCGGAGTAGGGTTACGAATTTTGTCGGATTATCTATAATCCAAAAGTATTATAGCTTCCATGCATACCGGATTAGTGAAATGTATTTGGATAACTTCTAATCCAAGCTCATAATCCTTTTGGATTGCTCCATGCATACGGCCTCAGCAACAAGCTATTTTTCTTCTGATTTTTTGATTTCGCCTTTTTTAGTTAATTGAATTTTTTTTGTTGTTGTTCAGCTGTTTCCCAGTAAAGGTTAATTAATCTCAAATCAAATAGTTTGACCGCGATAGTGGTTGAAATACTTTAAGATAATTAGACAAGAAGGAGACTGCTTGAACTTGGACATTCACATCTTTGTAGAAGATCGGAAGAATCAGACTTGGATATCAAGAAGAAGTGAAAGAGCAAGTGAGAACTTGTTTACTCAACAAGGGAGGGCCCCTATTACAAATAAAAAGCTTGTGTGCACTGCCTGAAGTCTAAGTTGAGCGAGATGAATTTTTAACGCGTTATAAGTTTTCTCACGCGATTCTTCTGTGACAATGCTTCACGTTATGAGTTCATTCATCAATTCATTCATTAAAAGAATTAATACATCGCAGTTGGTGATCGACTGTCGATTCTTCCCTCTTCTTTCCCATCGGGGGCTGCAGTTGACCGCGCTTCAGATACAGTATGTCACCGTCGCAAACAGGTTCGAGTGCTAGTTCCTGCTGTCTTTCTCGCTTTTCATCTGAACTTTTTTGAAGAACTTTACTAACAGCTAAAAAAAGCTTTGAATTTTAAAACTGCTCTAAGCTTCTCATCGAATGTCACAGCAGCTCTAAGATATTTTTACAATTTCTCCATGAGACTGATTTCTGTTGGAAATTACAGTTTGTTCAAAGGGTATTTTATTGATTTAAAATATAGAATTAATAGTGTTTGACTTTGGCATAAGGCTAGTGCGCGCTGAATATTGTCCATCCCAGACAGATCTTTTGAAAGTTATGTGCTTGATGAAATGGTTCGTCGTGATTGCCTTATTCTTATTTCCCTCAAGGGTATTACCTGGTTTATTCTGTATTTCATCTCTGGAATAGGTTTTTCGATGAGAACCCATTAAAATGTGATTTTTTTGCTCCTTATTAGACACGTCTAACGAGCAAAAATTTTTTTACATGGAGGCCTTAGCTTATTCTTGAGAAACAGAGAACTTCCGAAAATCGAAGCAGAAAACTCATGACAGAGGGTAATAAATGATCAAGTAAGCAAAAACTTTTTATGATACTACAATCACGACTTTACAACTTCGCAAGGAACAGGCTTATTCTAATAGGCATCGAGCGCGACTTCGGGTGGTGGATACAGGGATTTTGGCATGCACCTGTGCGTCGTAGATGTCGATCAAGCTCGTAGGTTCTCCATGCCTGGTCCGTTTTTTCTGTGAAAACACCCACCTTCGAGTGGCCAAAGACAGGCACCAGCCGAAAGGAAATTCGATCAAAATAACCATCGTTTTTTCTTATCGCTGACCGGCCTTCACCGGCGTCGCTGCTCTAGATCCTACTCATCATAGCCGTGGTGGAACTGAACACTGGTCCTTCCAAAGATCTAATACTGTTCCGTGTGCAAGCAATGATGAAGTCAAAGGGCATGGTGATATGCACCAACTGCAATGGATGGCTTCATCTGCACGTGGACTGCTCAGCACTGGCCAGCTCGAGTGACTGGAAGTCGAACTAGATTGAAAATGGTGTGCAGTGGCTACAGCCGTCCGGTCTCGCTCCTCTCACCAGTTACAAAAGTCCTTGAACGTCTGCTTCTTCCATACATACAGCAAGCGATGCCTTCAGCGAACCATCTACACGTGTTCACCAAAAGAAGATCTACTACGGCTGCTCTTAACACGTTCAACGACTAAATTGTCAGAGGACTCAACGAGAAGAAACCTGCTAGTAGTACACAATGGTTCTACTCCAGACTGCTGAAGTTAACAGCAGAGAAAAGCGCGGCAATACTATTCACGCTGAATAGCAGGGAGGTCAATTAGCAGCTCGACATACGAATAGATAACGTCACTGTTCATACGAATAGATAACGTCAACAGTCCGATCCGTCAAAATCCTAGGCGTCACTTTTGACACGATGTTATCGTTCGGAGCTCATGCGAAGAAAACTAGGAATGCACATTACATGTACTACCTGAAGCCTCCTGGGAAAAGGAAAAAGAACTTTTAGTGACAACCTACAAAGTCGTCTGCCGACCAGTTGTCAACTACGCCGCACCGATATGGTATCCAAATCTTTCCGAGAGCCATTGGAAAGAACTTTAAGCTGCCCAAAATGTTGCGCTGAGATCGGCAACTGGATGTGTCAAGATGACATCCATAGATCATCTCCACATGGAGTCCAAAGTCCTCCCGGATAAGCCTCACAACGTTTTGCTGTGCAAGCAATTCCTCCCTCGGCTACATAAACAAGACCAAATTGGTCACGACTTGACCAAGATGCCACATCCTCCCAGACAACTGAAAACGGCGAGATCCTTTTTCAGCGAACATCAAAACATCATCGCTCCATCTCTCGACGGAGATATTGAAATGAAAACACGAGAAACGTACCGCGAAGACTTGAAGAATCACACGGATAAGTCCCAACGGTGAAGAAGAAATACTCGCTGCCTATAGTGCTGGGAGGATACCCACCACCGCCTATCTCCAGAGAAGAGAGAAATCTTCCGAAATCTACAAGACGAACACTGGCTCAGCTCCGGTTTGGCAATAGCCCATTTCTGTGAAGCTGTCCAGGATCGGCTCAACCATCGTGGACAGATGCCCGCACTGTGACGAACCCGGACACACAACTACAAACCTCTTCACTTGTCCAGATAGGCCGACTAGTTTGACGACTTTTTCTCTCTGGACCGACCCAGTAGAAGCTGCAAAGTTTCTAAAATTTCCGATGAACGACGACGATACCTAATCTGGTCGGCTACAACAATATCAAGCGGATCTAAACTGGATAGCATAGTTCGTCAAAGTAAGGCAATTCCAGACGGGCCTGGGCATACCATGCGATTAAGCATCAGCCGGTAATCCCGTAGACTTCTTAATTTGATGTCAAGGCGCCAGTAAAATACCCCCTTGCTTTCTCCGGTCAACCAATGAGGCATGGCCAAAAAGATGATCGACTCTGTTATGGGTCTTTTGTTTCTTCGGACTCCAAACTTCTCACACTTTCTCAAAGAACAGGTGCTAAAAACAACATGACCTCCTGACTTCAGCGCCGGAAGGCAGGAATGAGCTCACAAATTCTTATCAAGAACCGTGTGAAGGGTCATAGAACTGTCACAAATGAACCGACCGGAAAAGGTTTTGTATAAAGTTTATACCTTCTCGTCAAGTGGTTTTACGCATTTAGGCTTAATAAAAAGCTTCTTGGAAACAGAGAGCATTTTCTCTAAAAGTAATTATCCCTAAAGTGATTGCTTGTTTTGTGAGGGAACGATCGAATCCATGGCGATTGACATTGGTGAATTTTGATGGAGAAAAGCCGCCTTACGATGCTTTAAAACGAAGGTTTGTTTCATCTTTTCCTATGAGCAGGTTTGATAAGCTTTCATTCAGTTCAAGTGGGTTGAATACGGTTCAAGAATTTTTGTATTCTAAAAGAGAGGAAGATAAAAAGATTGAAGAGAAAGGAGGAAGTGAACAAGCAAGAGAGAGAGAGAAAGAGAGCGAGAGAGAGAGAGGAAACAGAGCGCTTGCAAGATTCTGCTCTCAGCGATTGCTTTTCTATGCACTAGTTCGTATATTATTCTGATCTTTTTCAAGAGTTCCCACTTGTAATGTTACCAGGAAACAACCCTGGGGTCTTCATTTTCTCACTCTAACTCACACTCTCTCACTCTCTCTCTCAGTCACCTCAAGCCGTTATTCGCCTCAGAAGACGCCACTCCCAGCGTCTCCTCTTCGACGTCCACGGCGCTTTTTCCGTGCGAGCGCATCGTGTATCTGAGTCCGGATGCAGAGAAAGAGTTGGAGTCGGTGGAGGGGGACAAGGTTGGTGGCAAGCTCCGTTGCTCTCTCTCTCACTCTCTCTCTCTCCGGATGCAGAGGAAGAGTTGGAGTCGGTGGAGGGGGACAAGGAAATTTGATTTTGAATTTGCAGGTTTATGTGATTGGCGGAATCGTGGACAGAGTTCCAGAGTTGAAACTACCTAAGCAGGCCTCAAAGTAGGTCCTGGGTGTTTTGAATTTATTATATATCAGACCTTTTAAAAAACCTTTATTTTTCCACTATGAGCCTTATCTCATATTTTTTGATATTTTTTCAATTGTGATCAATACCTTACTTATGTGAATACGCTACTCGCACTGTGCAATAAAGTATTAATATATGTTTTTTATATGAACATACATTGTTATAATTTGTCTATTCTCCTCTGTGTATTCTGGTGAGAAGTAAAAGCATCAATAGACAGAGCGCTAAAAAAGTAAAGTTTATGAAATTGGAAATTTCGCAGGAGAGCGGCCGAAAACGATGGGGTTGCTTCGAGGAAGCTCCAACTGGATAAGTTTTGCAGGTTATTAGGATGACATATATATATATAATTTTTATTAGTTCAATCTTTCATTCGTGTTGATTTGTTTAGTATTTTTCTTATTGGCGATGACTATCCAGTTTCGCCTGATCATTTTAAAGTTTGAAAAAAAAAGCTCTAAAAAGACCGGCGTATTCTACGGATAGACAAAAGTTTTACGAGTTGAATTGAAGTTTTAGCGCATTTACTTTTTCTTCGCATCATGTTTAAAATCATACAATTACCTATAAAAAAAAATCATACAATTACAATTACCTCAAATCATACAGTAAATGGATATTGCTTGGTTTGATCATTTTTAAACGGGCTTGGTTTTCAATTACCTTTTGAGTTAACAAAACGCATTAAACTTGGAGCATCGGCGAATTACTTCGTAGCGAATATCGATTCATCTAAACAACTACAAATTCAAGCAAAGAGATTGAATGAAAATGAGAAGAAGCAAAAAAATTGAAGAAAAAACGATGTTCTGACCTCACTTATTTATTTAATTTTTTAATTCTTTTTTTATAAGTTGATGATAGATGCTATATACATACATGCAGTGCCATAATTCATGAAATTGTGGTTATGAAGAACTTGGGGAGACGGTAAATTGTGGTTATGAAGAACTTGGGGAGACGGTAAATTGTGGTTATGAAGAACTTGGGGAGACGGTAAATTGTGGTTATGAAGAACTTGGGGAGACGGTAAATTGTGGTTATGAAGAACTTGGGGAGACGGTAAATTGTGGTTATGAAGACTTGGGGAGACGGTAAATTGTGGTTATGAAGAACTTGGGGAGACGGTAAATTGTGGTTATGAAGAACTTGGGGAGACGGTAAATTGTGGTTTTGAAGAACTTGGGGAGACGGTAAATTGTGGTTATGAAGAACTTGGGGAGACGGTAAATTGTGGTTATGAAGAACTTGGGGAGACGGTAAATTGTGGTTAAGAAGAACTTGGGGAGACGGTAAATTGTGGTTATGAAGAACTTGGGGAGACGGTAAATTGTGGTTATGAAGAACTTGGGGAGACGGTAAATTTTTACATGGTTTGATTTAAATCAAATTATTTTAAACGAGGTAAAACCTTAAAATTCCTATCGGAATTCGTGAGAAACAAAAGCAAGCTAAAAATCAATAGCTTGCATTCCATGCTATAATTATTTTTTGATTCCCACATCCAATTCGATTTATTTATTATGAAAAAAAAAGAAATCAAATAACTAAAAAAGAAGGTCCAGAAATATTTGATACCAGATGGGAGTCTGGCAACCGCTTCCTCACATTGAATGCGGTAACCGGTATCCTCCAAGACATGTACGAAATGCAAGATTGGCAGCTGGCTATTGAGAGGTTTTCAGTGATATCATATTTGATTGATTGATTGATTGATTGAGCAAAGATTGAGCAAGACTAGATCAATGTCATATTATAAAGAACATTTGCACGGTTCAGAGGTGTGAGTAAGTAGAGTTGAAGGCGGAAAAAACAAAGTGGGAGAGAGGACGAGAAAAATATAGAAGGAGAAAGAGAGAAAGGAAGAAGTGATGAATAATCAATCGAAATTATTCTGATTGCAACCGATTAGCTGCAACCTTGTTGCAGAAATGTCCCCACTCGTAACACTCGGCCTCCGGAGGAAAAGAACTTGTTTGGTCGCCTTCACCATGCGCGTATACGAGAGTACGACAAACAAGTCCGAGAACTCATTCAACGAGAAATCGCAAGAGCACAAAAACAGTAGCTCTTATCAATCAGATCATTCCGTGCTCCTGAGAAATAAATATGAAAAAATCGCATCTCAAAGTCTCCGAAAGAGTCGCAACACTGAAAATAACTATTCCGAAGTATATTATGAAAAATGAAGAATGAAGGGAGAATATTTTCAAGCACTATCACTATCGATCACTGCGATGACGCTAATTCAAAAAAGTCTGATTCGCCCCTGCTCAGACAGACTTGTGTGCTCTCTCGGTGGGGCTCATCAGTGAGTGCCCAGAGAGTACATATACAATAAATTTAAACGATACTATATCATGGGTTGAACAACTTTAACAAACAAAGACAAAAACAAACAAACAGTCAACATTTAAAATAAGGTTGATTAAATAGTTTTTAAATAATTTTTGTAAAATCTAACAGCAAAGAAATTGAAAGAGTTGAAGTTGAAAAATGTAGTCATGACTCAGAGGGTATGAATCTGCATATATATTTGAACAGCTAGGGTAACAGCTTTTCTTAACATTGAAAAACATTTAGGCTAAACAAAATTAAAATAAATTTTTTGAATAATAAAAAATTTCGTTATACCAATCCGTGTGTTTTACCCAATCAAAAACCGTCTGAAGCAGAAGAGAAGTTCTCCAGAAAGCGTTCGTAAATTAACATTCAGAAAAAACTGTGGCAAAATAAGAACTCTAACCCTTCGGTTTCTTCACATTAAAAAGCTGTTCAAAAGCTTATAAAGGCGAAACAATCTGTGCAGCAAGCGAAGAATAAGAAGAAGGCTATATATGTACATAGTCTGCTGGTAGCATCCATTGCTGGGTTAAGCTAACGTTGAAATTTGCAAGCAGCTTTCATCTAATGAAACGCGAAGATGACTCCACTTTAAGGTAACAATTAGAAAGCTTTTTGTTGAAGAGTTCTCCAGAAACTACTCCGATGAAGACGAAGGCAGCAAAGAACTAGTTTATTCGAGTATAACTGATAACACAACTAATTCATGCAAAAGATTTCTCGCCACTTATTATTTACAACTTCCTCAAACTAACCTAATAAGGTTACCAAATTTTCAAAACACAAATGAATTATTTTTTTCCGTTCGCATTTATTCACTATCACGTTACATTAATGTCTGCTGTATGGCTAGTTGTTCACGTAATAAATATTGTCTTATAATATTAGAGAAATGCGATCTCGCTCTGGCTCTCCCACTATCTCTTCTATTCTGAGAATCTGATTCCTATTCGATGGAAATTGTAATAGGTGATTCCAATCGACAAACTTGAGGGTGATCGAGCAAACTCTACCCACTATCGCCTTATTCACTGTAAGTTTCGCGGACTGTAGAGTGAGAAAATTTTTTATCGAATCAAATAGGACGTTACCATAGGAACTTCATATCCATGTTTCAATATACTTGGATATCCAGAAGAAGTTGTCTGAAATCTGTCTGATTGTCTTCTGAAATCTTTTAGTGAGTGGAACTTGTCTCTTCAGAAGCATCAAAATTTGCGAGTGCTTTTAACAAAGTATTTAAAGTTGATAAAAAAATACCTGTCACTCTATTACATTCGTCTACTTCATTCTCGAAAAACAGCTCATCCAAGGTCCGATAAAGAAGATTTTTCAAAAAGATGTTTACTCTGGTTCTTTTCCGAGAGTCAGCAGGATACACTTAGGAAAAGTTTTGGGTCACTCTGGTTTCTCTGCTTCATACGACTGTGAAGTCTTCCCTGTTCGCTGATGATCTTAAAATTTATTGAGAGGACTATGAATGTGTTCCACTATGTATAGAAAACATCACATAATGGTAGTGTTTATTCAAGCATCCCTTAGCAGTCGAAAAAATAAGCTGTCTCCGTGTTGAGTAATCTCGGAGCAATTACTTAATCGGTAGCCTGCTGAAGAAGGTTTTCGGTTTAGTCACAGACTGAGGAAGTATTTATGTGGACTCTGAGCGCAGCTTCAAGCAGCTTGTATAAATTATACGTGTCAGGAGTCTGTAGGATTTAGCTATTATAAAAGTGCTCAGATGCCTGGAATCGAACTATCACAAAATTGTTCACACCCCATCAGACCCCTTTTTGAATATGAAACAATTATTTTATCTTTGAATTTTCGTAGTAATCATTCGAAAAGGTTGGAATAACCTCAAATACTTCATACAAGAAGAGCTTATTCTTGTTGGAGCCTCAATTTGGGTTACCCTCAACGTCATACGCTGAATGAATCCCTTAACAAGCCTATCTGGTACAAACACAGTTGCTCGACTAGCTAAATAGCAAATCAAACTACTCCAGCTTGATTTGAAGCATTTCAAACAAGTGATCGAGTCATGGCTGGAAGAGATTCCAAAACTTCAAAAAGCAGATGAAAAAAGAGAAATGGTGCAAATGAAGTAAACCGAACCTGAGGAAAAGAAACATGGCTATGGTTTAGAGAAAAGTTGATAGATGCATAGTGAGAATGGCAGCATTGATAGAGGTCCGGGTATCTACTTTCATTGATAGAGGTCCGGGTATCTACTTTCATTGATAGAGGTCCGGGTATCTACTTTCATTGATAGAGGTCCGGGTATCTACTTTCATTGATAGAGGTCCGGGTATCTACTTTCATTGATAGAGGTCCGGGTATCTACTTTCATTGATATAGGTCCGGGTATCTACTTTCATTGATAGAGGTCCGGGTATCTACTTTCATTGATATAGGTCCGGGTATCTACTTTCATTGATAGAGGTCCGGGTATCTACTTTCATTGATAGAGGTCCGGGTATCTACTTTCATTGATAGAGGTCCGGGTATCTACTTTCATTGATATAGGTCCGGGTATCTACTTTCACTTTCAATTTGTATGGTGGGGAACTTGAATTCAATGTTTAATATTTGACTTTAGAACCCCTCCATTTTTGTTCTTCACCTTAAGCAACCTTCCATTTTGGTATGTTTCATCATGGAATGAAATGAGGGGGGAGGCGGGGTTCTTGTATTTATCACGGGGGGGGGGGGTGGGTACTGAAGGTCAGAAAGAGGCTAAAGTAAAAGTTTCCTTGTTTTGTGAACCGGTCTTATTCAAAAAAACTGTGTCACATGTTTTCAGTTATTTTCACGGTTTTTTTTCGCTACGGCCTAGGTGAAGGTTACGCTAATGTGGCCGTATACGGCTTAGAAACAAGACCGCAGAAAAATTCTCACAATATTGATTTTTTTTCGGATTTATTTTAATAAGTTTAATTTTCTAAAGTTTAAGTTTAATTTAAACGAGCACTAAAACAACAGCTTCCTCCACCAAGTGAACTGCCTTCCCTCAAGTAAACCTGGGCCTGAAAAAAGTCTAGATTGCTTTTCGCAGAAAAGAGTTGTTTTTTTTAAACGGAATTGTTGAAAAGAATAGTAAAACGGTCGGTAACTAGGTATCACGACTATTCACTCCCAGACAACTCAATCTTACGACAATTCACTCCGGACAATTCACTCCTACGACAATTCACTCCGGACAATTCACTCCTACGACAATTCACTCCGGACAATTCACTCCTACGATAATTCACTCCTACGACAATTCACTCCTACGACAATTCACTCCAGTTTTTTTTTGTTTTTTGGTTTTTAATGAGTTTTTTTTTGTTGTAATTTTTTGTTATACCGATAATGACTATAATGATGTTTTGAAATGAATTTTTTTTGATAGATCGAACAAGAATTTTTGTGAGGACTTTAGCTTTTTTTCAAACAGTTATATTTTACTGGAATACCGAACATTTTCACACCAAATCCTCTACGCAGTAACATGTTCAATCCAAGATGATCTACTTTCAATGTCTAAGAAAAATCACTTGCACACAATCACTGTGCTGCATGGTACACCGAATCGCCAGACTAAAGTGTAGCGATTCGCTTTCGAACAATCCCATTCTCAGTCCTTTTTTTAAAAAAATTATCGATCTCAAGATGTAATGTATAGACAAGAATAACAACAAAAAAATCTTCGTTTAATTTCAAGGCTATGTTTATGTGAAAACAACAATATCTAGCAAAGTTCGAGAGCGTTAGCGACAGAAACAAAAAAAAGTCATCAAAATAAAATAACTGAAAAGTTTTCTCTGTTTTTCTCTTTCTTCATCTTTGAGCCTATTCAATTCGAGCTCACTGCGGCCGGATAACAATAGCGAGATGTGCTGCATGGATTGAGCTCGCATCCGTATTCGTAAGACTGTCTGCAGTCGCCGTGGAACCAATATGGCTGCATCACAATATGAGATTTGGGTTCAAGATTACTTATTATCTCTTAAATTACTGAACAGGCTGATTTAAAGTTATATTCAGGATAGTTTTTTCTGCTTATGCCCTGAAAAATTATTTGTCTTTTTACTGATTAACTCTCATCCAAGTGCCTGTGAAAATACGACGTTGAAATCCTGTAGCCCTAACTGATCCGATATCTCTCATCTGGGAAATACAACTTTAAAAGCTGGAACTTTGGTGTTATATTACAAATCACCAACGAACGAGTCATATTGAAAAGAAAATGTTTCTTCCGAAGCTCTCGATACAAAAAATTTATCGATATTTTCATAAGGAAATGTTTTTTTTTCACAATGTCCGACTCAAAAAAGTATTTTCTCAAAACATACTCAGAAAAAAAAGATTCAGGAATGAATAATAGATGCTAACATCTCCAGCAGAGAGAAAGATTCGGAAAATAGAATTGCTTTGAAAAATCTTTAACCTTATTGAAACGTGGCAATGTTTCCCATGAAAAGTTCAAATGTTTCGCAAAAAGTTTTCATTGGACTCGAAAGCATAGGTCACATGAATGTCTTTAAAAAATTTTCGGGTGGGCGATTGGGTGACCCTCGTTCACGCGGAGGGGGAGGGACGAGAGGGTGACCCTCGTTCACGCGGAGGGGGAGGGACGAGAGGGTGACCCTCGTTCACGCGGAGGGGGAGGGACGAGAGGGGAGACCGACAAAAATTAAAAAAAGTTGTATTTTTTTCAACTTCAACTCAGTCACCCTTTGTGAATATTCAATATCAATTTGAAAGCATTAAACAGGTATCGATAAAGATAACGATTAAGAGCGGTAAACCCGAAAGCTTCCAAGCCGTTATGGAGAATTTGTTCTAGGATTCTAGAACATCCTAGAAAATTTTCTAGACTAAATCGTAACGATCCCTTTTTTGATCATTGCAGGATTCATGAAATAAAAACCATGTTTCGAACTCAAAAGTCCGGGCGTGGCATAATATTATAGTAGTTAGTTCAACTAATGTGGTCCCGAGTTCGACCCCCATCCCGGACAGATCCAACCGAACCAAGGGATTTAAGAAATGTTGGTAGTGCTCATGCACGAATCTGACTCTCCCCACTGCTGCTTTTCACACTAGCCGTGATCTAGCGGGCGGCCATTGGTTCTACTTAGAAATGTAGGTCTGTCCTGCATCTCAAAAGGAGCGCGTACCCTGCCGCTAAGCGGGAACAATCACGAGAAAGATTATTATTTTGAACTCAAAAGTTATTTTCGTGAACTTGATCTTCGTTTCTTTCGAAATTCAACATCCCTTTTCTCACTCTTACTGCATCTTGTCACAGGTGGCGTTTGACCTAAATTTACTTAATAAGAAGTCATCTTCGAAGAAGAAAAAACCATCTTCACTAACGAAGTCTAGGTCGCCCGAAAATGCTGCTAAATATCGAAAAAATCAACACTTTTGACCTCTCCCCCTACCGGATAAAGTCAAAACTTTTTTCAAGCAATTTATAGTAAAAGCAACTTCATAAAAAGTTTTATATTTACTTTGAACAGTTTTTTAATCTGATTCTTCTTGAGTTTATCGCCAAAGAATCCGTCTCTTAATTATACCCTAAAGTATATAACAAACATTTAGATTTTTTTAAAATTTGAATCTCCCCCGCTTACCTCATCAGCAAAAATACGGTTCTGTCCTTAGAACAACCGGGCAAATTAAACCTCTTTGGTGGTTTATGCTCTAACGGGTTCTTCAAATTAGACTATTCTGAGTTTAACATAAGTAACTCCGAGAAAATTTTGGAAACAAGTTTTTGAAGCGTCACAATCTTTTCGAAAAAGTCTTCACTATCGAACTTTTCACATCCGTACTGATAAGTCCATATCCTATCATTCCAAATTAAAAAAAGTTGAATTGGTGTAGCTGTTGGCAGCTATAATCCAATCTTGCATCTTCTTCCCGTAATATGTTTTGAGGGAAAGTGTCCTTTATTTCAGACATTGTTTGTAAAAGCACTCTCTTTGTTACTACTGTACATATTTGTATGTCTCGGAAAGGTCTTGAGCGGAATTGTTTTTTTTCCCCCGCTTAATATGTTTATCGTCACTGTCATTGATGTTCTATTGAATAGATACAATTCTACAAAAAAAGAACAATTTCCGTGCTACTGATTCAGTATTTGAAAAGGTTTTTGTGAAACTCATCAGCTTCTCTAAACGGCTGAACAAGAATGATTCAACAAACGATGGAACCAAAGCTAATTCTAAAGGCGGGATTGACCCTAAGTCTTTTTCACTCTTCGAAAGCAAACGCGTTACGGATGCACTAATGAAAAGCCATTGGCTTTTGTTTACCCATATATACATAATATGTAACTCCAAGTAAAGTTTGAAAAAAAAGTTTTTGAAGCGTCACAATCCTTTAGAAAAGTCTTCACTATCGGGATCGAACTTTTCACATCCGGGCTGATAAATCCAAATCCACTCATCCCAAATTAAAAAAATTAATTGCTGTACCTATCGGCAGCTAAAACTCAATCTTGCATCTTTTACCGTTCTAAGGGAAAGTATCCTTTATATACATAGGATATTTTGTGTGAAAGCTCTCTTTTTTACTACTGTATACGCCTCGGAAAGTTCTTGAGCGACTTTTTTTTGTTTTTTTTCTCGCTTAATATGTTTAGCTTCACTTTCATTGATATTCTATCGAATAGATACAATTCTATAAAAAAAATACCAATTCTTGTGTTACTTACTTAGTATTTGAATAGGTTTTTGTGAAACTCACCAGTTTCTATAAACTGCGGAAGGAGTATGATTCGACAAACTATGGGACCTACGCTAATTCAAAGGGCGGGTTTTTTTTTCATTTTCTTTTCCATTCATTTTTACTCATTTTTATTGTAAGAGATAGTACCCATTGGATGTAATTGTGTTATTTTGATGTTTGTTGTATTTTTCTTGAGCACTCTCTCTATTAATAGAGGCTCTCGTATTATTTGACATGTATTGTTTTGGTTCTTTATCTACCTCTCGCGCGCTTAGGAATGAGTATATAACGCAAGGAAAGGATCACGAAACAAGTCCTTTATCCTAAGAGCGAAGAGTCTGCTCGGTTGACGGAACTGTCCGTCCTCGCCATTTGAAGGGCTTGCTGTCCCATTGTTCGTCTTTACTTGTATCGAAGGTAGAATAAACTGTTATTCTCCAGTGTTGTGAGATCCACTGCACAAAGACCCCGCTTTCTACCCAAAGTGAGGAGCACCCGAGGGTACTCTACATTACATGCGGGCCGAACCGCTCGAACTCTGGTAACTGTTCCAGAAGTGTTGCGTGTAGCAACGGGTGCGACTCACGAGAGTGTTGAGTTGCATTAAGCGAAGTTGGAAGGTGGACGACAGGATTGCAAGGAAGCGAGGAGTTAGAACAGCTCGAACTCTGGTAACTGTTCCAGAAGTGTTGCGTGTAGCAACGGGTGCGACTCACGAGAGTGTTGAGTTGTATTAAGCGAAGTTGGAAGGTGGACGACAGGATTGCGAGGAAGCGAGGTGTTAGAACCGCTCGATCTCTGGTAACTGTTCCAGAAGTGTCGCGTGAAGTGACGGGTGCAAATTTGCGAGAGTGCATTTTGCATTGAGCGAAGTAGAATACAATAAATTCTAGCAGTGGTGCGAAGATTGTCCGCGATCATTGAAACTGTAATACCAAATTCTTAAAGGGAAAAAATTGATTCAGTTTTGGAAGATCACACCATTGAAGAGATGGGACTGGATGAGAAAGACCCACTCGGACTCATGCGAGACGTAAGAAAAAGAGAGGAGGAGGAAAGAGTCCGAAAGGTCAGTACATTGACTAAATTGGAGGAGTTAACGGACAAAGTTAAAAAGAAAGTGGAGGAAATCGAGGAAGCGGTAACAGATACAAGGACAAGCAAGAAAAAAATAGCGGAGATAGCTATTCAAATGTGCGAAGAGTGCATAGAGTGGGGGAAGAGCTGTGAAAGATGGGAGAGAAGTATCAAATCGAACCTGAAATAAGTTAATTCGCTGCAGGAAGCGAGAGAAGAAGTCAGGAAACTGGAGAAGAAGCTGGAGGATCAAAGGAGAGAGATCCAAGGTGAGGATGAAAAATTGGAAGAAAAAGATGAACTGGAAAACGAAAGAGAAAGATCAGAAAATGGAGTTACCAGGAAGATAAGTCATCAATTTCAGCACTCAGAAAGGAAAGGCAAGAGCCACAGCGAACATTCAGAGCGCCCAACTACAGGTCAGAATTCAAGAAGAATTCCAACGAACTGGGAGTATGAAGAAAATGAGAGAGAAGAGAGAACAGAGTCTAGAGAACAAGCAACAATAAACGGACTGAGCGCCGTTATCACATCTATGGCTCTGCCGAACATCCATAACTACTCTGGAAAAGGAGGTTTTAAAAGCTTCGTAGATAGAGTAGACATGAAGTATGGACGGCTGGTGACTGAAAATGAACTAGTGACCATATTTCGGCAACACCTAGAAGGAGATGCCCAGCGCATATTTGACACTCTGCCATGGGAAATAAGAAACGGGCCTTATAGAGGAATCATCGCAAAAATGTCCGAAAGGCTTAAAGGGGATCAGACACTCAGCAAGTACGACGCCCAGAGGAAGTTAGATAAATTAAGGAAAGGCGAAAAAGAGAACATTATCCAATTCTGTTGCTATCTAGAATCCCTGACAAGTGAGGCATACCCAGAGGCATCGAGCGAAATGCTTTCGGAAATAAGGGCTGGAAAACTAGTTAATGCTCTCCCGAACTTTGAACATCAAGTCCAACTTTTCAAAATCTTGGATGAGTCAGACAGTTATAGCAAGTATGAGAACCTGAGGGAAGAGGCCCAGAGACTCGAAGTACTCGAGAAAAGAAAGGCAATTATGAGCGAAGAAAGGAGAACGCAATGCCCCATAAGACCAATCAATCGCGGGTTACAAAGACGCGAAATGGGACAGAGATACACAGGTAGATCAGAAGAGCAAAGGAACCTGACAAACATAGTAAACAAGTCACTCAACCCCAACGCGCGCTCATTTATCCTTAATCAAAATAATGCGAGAGAAGCAGAAAGAGGGAGAAATCAAGGGATAAATGAAAGGCCACCGATAAGATGCTACACGTGTCAACAAGAAGGACATTACAGCAGTGCCTGCCCTCAAAATGTACCGGGAAGAAATGTGGGTACAAGGAAAGTAGAGACTAAGGTTCTAGAAGAAAGAGCCGGGGCTGTACCATATTTTGGGGCGCTATGGAAAGCACAGGCAGATTTCAATGGAGTCAAGTGCACAGTGGTGATAGACACTGGGGCAGAGTCCACGGTAATCCCGCGAACAATAATGGAAGAAATAGAGAGAAACGGTAGAGAAAAACTCGAATTGCGGGAAGCGTTAGAGACTATGAATGACGCCATAGGCAGACCGATAGAGATAGTTGCCAAAACGGAAATGTTGGTCAAAATGGAAGGAACAGAACAATCGATGATTGGAGTGTTCGTGGTAGACTCTAAAGAAGATTACATATTGTTGGGTCAGAACGCAAGCGGAATATGGGAGAAATGGAGAGCAAATGTGGGAGAGGTCAAGCCAGTAAGCGTTGCGAAAAGAGTGTGCTTTGCACCCGGAGAAGAGAGAGACGTAGTAATAAACGTTCCTAACAGTACTGGGAAGATCATGCTGTGGGCAGAGAAGAAAGGAATAGGGTCAGGACTTATCGAAGAGAACGAAGGAAGATGGATAGTGAGAGCGAATAATAATACAGAAACACCCCTTGTTCTAAGAAAAAAACGAAGTGATTGGGGAGTGCGAGGAACCAGTATGGATGAATGTACACATGAGCGAGAAGACTCCAATCACAGGAATAGATGATAGAGGAGCAGAAGTACTCAATGCTATAGAAAGCAAAGCGAAAATTAAAAGTAGTCTCTGCAAACAAGTAGTCCTGGAGTTTCTGGACGTCTTCGCTACAAAAGATGAAGAAATGGGAAGAACCTACTTGGTAGAACACACCATAGACACTGGAGAGAGCGCACCCATTCGCCAGAATCCTCGGCCAGTGCCTTTGGGGTTACAGAAGGAGGTCAAAGAAAAGATGAAAGACATGTTGAGTCAAGGCATTATATCGGAAAGTTCGTCGCCTTGGATCTCTCCTCTAGTGATCGCACAGAAGAAGGACAATAGCTTAAGATTGTGTGTTGACTACAGGAAATTGAATGAAGTAACAAAAAGTGATGCTTTTCCGTTACCGTCAATCGACCTTACTCTACAAGCGTTGAAAGGAAAGAAGTTTTTCTCAACGCTCGACATGATTGCGGGATATTGGCAAGTCCCACTGGCAGCAGAGTCTCGGGAAAAAACGGCATTCGCGACACTTAACGGACTTTACGAATTCAACGTCTTGCCGTTCGGACTCTCCACGTCGCCAGCAGTTTTTCAAAGGCTGATGACAAGAGTCCTCGATGGCGTCCTGGGAGAGAATGTGAAGGTATATTTGGATGACATCTTGATAGCCACGGAAGATGAGGAGTCCCACGCAAAAGAGCTGAGTCGAGTTTTCATGGCTTTTAGAAAACACAATCTGAAACTGAAAGCTCAAAAGTGCGCTCTGGCTCAAGTCGAGGTCGAATACTTGGGACACCTTGTAACGAGAAGAGGCATTTCGGTTGATGGAGCAAAGATAGAAAGTATACACGCTCAAAAAGCCCCAAGAGATGTGCATGAACTGAGAAGATTCATCGGAATGTGCTCCTACTATCGAAAATTCATCCACAAGTTTGCAGAAAAGGTTGCGCCATTGACAAGACTCACATCGGAAAAGGTGAGGTGGGAATGGAATGAAGCTGAAGAAAAGATATTTAAAGAGATGAAAGATGTACTGACTAGGACCCCAGTACTTGGTCAGCCTGACATTGAAGAAGCACAGAGAGGAAACAAACCGTTCATCATTTAAACGGATGCGAGCAAGATTGCAATTGGAGCGGTTCTGTGTCAAGAAGGTGACGACGGCCAGGTACACCCGATATACTTTGCTTCAAAAGTTTGCACACCAGCAGAGAAAAACTACCACGTCACCGACTCAGAAGCATTAGCAGTGATGTTCGCCCTGAGAAAGTTCAGGTTCTTCATACTAGGGACGAAGACGATTGTACGCACAGATCACCAACCTTTGAAAGCGCTCTTCAACCAGATGAATAGTTCTGCTCGTCTCATTAGATGGTCTATAGAGTTACAGAGTTAGGATGTGACGATAGAATACGTGAAAGGAAGTGCTAACTCATTGAACGGATCCAACCTTGAATATTGTCATGAGATCCGTGATTTAGGTTTCATTGTAGATAATAGATTAACCTTTTCTTCTCATTGCTCTATAATCGCATCGAAAGCCAAACGTAAATGCTATCTCATTCTAAAAGTTCTCAAAAGTAAGAGCACGAAAGTGCTCATTGATGCCTATAACATTTATATTAAATCTATTCTTCAACATTGTACCACTGTCTATTCCCCCCATTTCGTTAAAGATATTAGAAAATTGGAAAACGTTCAAAACTTTTTCACTCGCCGAGTTTTCTATCGCTGCTTTGGTACTGATTACATAAACATGCCAAACAGTCAAATTAGAAACAAAAAAAATTAGGCCTTCTTTCATTGGAAAGCATAAGAGAATCGAACGATTTGAGTTTACTTTTAAAACTAATAGGGGGAAAAACAACTCTTTCAGACAGAAAACCCCATTTCTATAATTTAAGACAATCCGCGACACGTGGATTTAACTTCAAATTACATTTTCGTGCCCCGAAAACAATTTGTCGTATAAATTCATTCGCAATAAGATCTGCTCGTCTGTTTACTGAATCAAATTCAAGTGTTTAGTATTTATAATATTGTTCCGCTCAATGTGTTCATGTGTTCAGTTGTAATGTTTATGATCTAATGTTTGGTTTGTTCCTTTAATGCTTATTATCTTCCAACTTGTTGGAATCACTATAACCCACATGATGTTTGTGTACTATCATTGTATATTATATGAACAACATGTAATAAATAAATAAAAAATAAATAACAAAGTAGCAGACGCGTTGAGCAGAAGTGAAGTTGTGAGAAGAGATGAAGAGGAAATATCCGCAGAAAAAACTGAGGTGGAGAGAGTGTTGAACAAGGTGACTTTCGAAAGTGTGAGAGACCAGTGGAAACAAATGACAGAAGAAGATGAGAAAGGAAAGTGGTGGACAGAGAGGCTGCGAGGCGTCGTGGGACGCAGTATCAGAGAGAAAGGATTGAGATGGACCCTATCGGAAGAGGGAATACTTTTCGTCGAAGGAGCTAAGGGAGGAAAGAAATACTTTGTTCCGACAAAGTTGAGAGAAGAACTTATCAAAGAAAACCATGACGGGTTGTTGGCGGGCCATTGGGGGCTAGAGAAAACGCTGAAGAAAATGAAGGAGTACTATTGGGAAGGTATGAGAAAAGATGTGAAAAATAGGATCGACAGTTGCGTGAAATGTGCATTGTTCAATCCAGCGGTGATTATGACTCCACCACTTAAACCTATAGAAACCAATGTGCCATTCGAGATAATTGGTATAGACATTCTGGAAATTGGTGAGGCACTGTCGGGCAACAGATATGTGTTGACCGTGATAGATGCGTTTAGCAAGTACGGAGCGGCGTACCCAATAAAAAAACAAGAAAGCAGATACAGTCGCCAAAGTGCTAGTTACGAGATGGATTATAGAAATGGGACGCATGCCGGAATCAATATTGTCGGACCAAGGGACGGAATTCGTTAATAAGGTGATCAGTGAAATCACGACAATACTGGAGATCAAACACATTACCACGAAGGGGTATAACCCAAGGGAGAATGGTTTGACGGAGAGGTTCAACCAAACTTTGATTAGACTACTGCAAAAAAAGTGAAAGATACTGGGAAATGGGACGAGATGATTCCATTCGTGGTGTGCGCATACAATATTACAGTGCACACAACAACAGGGGAAAGCCCACATTTCATCATTTTCGGACGAGACCCAAAACCGTTCGGTGACCAACTGAGTGAGAAAAGTAGAGGGAAGTACTGCGAATTGGATGAATACAAAGCGAACTTGATGGAAGGATTGAAAGTTATTTGGGATACTGTGAAAGAAAAGGCAAAAGGAGAAAGAGAAAGAATGAAAAAAGAGTATGATAAATTACATAAGGTCCAGAGTAAGCAGTACCCGACCAAGGGACAAAGAGTCTTTGTAAAATTGCCAGCCGAAAAAGCGAATAGCCGCTTTCCAAAACTGACAGCAGAATAGGAAGGACCATATAGAATAGAAGACGTGAGTGATAATTCGGCTATGGTGAAAGAGGTCAACAGCGGAAGAATCTTAAGAATACCATTTGACCAACTGAAAAGGATAAAACAAGAGTTGGGCGATGAGGTTCTGAACCCTAAGACTAAAAGAAAAGCAAGAACGGGTTTTCAGACAGAGGAATATGACGCTGGTCGCACCGTCACGGATCACCACGAGTCTGAGGAACATGAAGGGCCTGCGAAGGTAATCATGCAACACGGCGGTGGAACTCAGCGGCAATCAACGAATTGATGAAGAAAGGCAGAGAAGAGAACATCCCGCAGAGGGATTACCCGAATAGAATACCCAGGGTAGGCCAGTATAATGGAGTCCGGAGAGGATTCTATCGTCGTGGGCGACGATAAAAAAAGGGAGGGCATGTAAGAGATAGTACCCATTGGATGTAATTGTGTTATTTTGATGTTTGTTGTATTTTTCTTGAGCACTCTCTCTATTAATAGAGGCTCTCGTATTATTTGACATGTATTGTTTTGGTTCTTTATCTACCTCTCGCGCGCTTAGGAATGAGTATATAAGGCAAGGAAAGGATCACGAAACAAGTCCTTTATCTTAAGAGCGAAGAGTCTGCTCGCTTGACGGAACTGTCCGTCCTCGCCTTTTGAAGGGCTTGCTGTCCCATTGTTCGTCTTTACTTGTATCGAAGGTAGAATAAACTGTGATTGATATTCCATCGAATAGATACAATTCTACAAAAAAAACCAATTCTCGTGATACTGATTGAGTATTCGAAAAGGTTTTTGTGAAACTCACCAGCTTCCTTGAACGGCTGAACGGTATGATTCAACAAACGATGGGACCAAAGCTAATTCTGAGGGCGGGATCGACCCTAAGTCTTTTTTTCACTCTTTTCTAGAGCAAAAGCGTTACGGATGCACTACTGAAAAGCCATTGGCTTTTGTTGACTCAAAAATATGAATTTGTCGCACGAATTAGCAATGTTAATTAAAACTTCATGATACTATATCTAAAGTTAATTTTGTGAATTATTGTTAACATTGAAATTTAAAAAAAAATACTTTTTTTAAACAGCAAAACTCACATAATAAGTATTATCATTCATGATATAGATGCAGTTGCCCGCTGCTGGATTCGGTTGACCAGGAGCCCAATTACTGGGAGATCCGTACGCGCTTATCTGTGAACAATATCAAATTGATATGATAGAAAACGATAGTCGGAAGGTATTACGGTATTGTGCATTTTTTTTGAGCGAAAATTCTGGCAGATTTTTGGGGCAACCCAGGCAGATTTATCTAAACCAATGAACATTGAAATCAAGAGTTTTTTAAAACACTTTTTTGGTCACTAGGATTCAACTAGTACGTGACAGGGGAGCACTGATTTTCAAACTGTTTTTTTGTTCCGAATTTCAAAGTGAGAAGAACTTCCCCTGATTGGAATCAAACTCAGCCATCTTCTTCTTATTGAAAACAAGCGCATTATTATAACGCTACCAAGACGAATCTTCAAATTCTAAGTCACACAGTTTAAAGGCAGTGACGCCTGGTTAAGATGACAAATGAATGAACAATCGAACAGAAAAAAGCTAGTCCGCCGGGCGGGATCGAACCCAGTCCATCTCGACTCAAACCGGGAGCGCGTGTTACCATTACACCACGGGGTTCAAGGCAAACGAGCATTTCATATAACACTATCGCACGGAATAGCAATGTGTCCCCGTGGTGTAATGGTAACACGCGCTCCCGGTTTGAGTCGAGATGGTCTGGGTTCGATCCCGCCCGGCGGACTAGCCTTTTTCTGTTCGATAGTTCATTCATTTGCTACCAAGATAAATTTTTCAAAGAGTTACCCGAGTGCCGTCGGTCCAAAAATACTCTTGATAAGCCGGGTCGTATTGGAGTCCTATCCAGATTTTAGTTCCCACTGGATACTCTGAACAGAAGATTGAATTGTAACGAATTCTCTCGAGTTATACAAACAACGAAGTTAAGAAGCATTTTATTGAACTGCTTCTGATGAATTATTGCGCTAAGGCTAGTTTTATTGAGAACTTCTATTCTCTTCACACAAAAAAGTGTAGTCATACTTTCGGAAGCATAAAAATGGAATTATATACTTTAAAAGTATTTCAAATTGTTCTGCACACATGTGCTACTATTCATACTTCGAAAGTATGGTTAGTAATAAATTGAAAGTATGCTAAGGATACTTTGAAAGCGTGCTGTCTACAAAAAGAAAGTTTATACATATGCTGTTTCTTAGTTTTTTTCATTCAAAATTTTTTCTTCGTCTGTGACTTTCCCGAAGGGTCTTTTTTTCCCGAAAGGCGTTCCCGATGGGCCTTTTTCAAGGAGAGCGCTCCACAATCAAAGAATTTTTCTTGATGTCTTCCTTACAGAATGGTTGGGTTAAATGATTCACACGATACGATTCGTATGCGTGCTTTTCCCGTATAAAGTAACCCAGATAACAAGTGTATATAGAGCAACCTATATCAACCGGGTTCGCAGATTAAATAAGTGCCAAGAAAATGAAAAGAGCCACCAAGGCATACTTTCAAAAGTATCACATTCATTCATTGATTGTATGCCCTTTCTAGCATACTTTCATACTTGGGCGCACGAATATTTTCAAATTGTCACTATTCATAAATCACAGCCTTTTTAGCATTATTTCCCAAACTCATCCTTTTGTGTGTGTGTGTGTTGAGTTGAGTTGAGCGAAAATTCCATAAAAAGTTTTCCGATTCGAAATGATCGTCATGAAGACTATTAACAATACAGCCAACAAAAGAAAAATACCCCTATATTTTGATTTAAACACATCTTTGAAAAGCCTAGAAAAACTGACGTTTCGCAACGAAATTCGCCTCCTCATAAGACTCCACTTTTAGTAAGTCGCCCCCTTGACGCTGACAGGACAAGGAAGCCGAACTAAATCTCATTTCACTGGATTTTAAAATTTAAAAAAAAAAAAAACTACCGTCTCAACGAAAAATGCTTTTGAATGAAATGAATTTACCTTGAACTTTCAAGAAATTATGCTAATGAAGAGTTAGAATTGAAACAAAAGTGAATGAAAGATATTCGTTTTGATAACATTTGTGTTTTCACTTTCTTACTAATTTTAATCTAACAAAGTGGTTTCTGAAGGACAAAAATGACACACATTGTCCCATGCGATTTCTTGCTATGTCTAAGGCACAATGACCGTTCTTTGCCATTTTTGCCCGTGCGATGGATTTCTTTTGTTCATGGTCTCAGCCTATCGTTGCTTAGACGAGTTACATAGATCAAAATTTGATTTCTGAAGGAATTCACTGTGATTTTTCGGGTTCAAACGCTCCACGACATCGTCTATAAATAACGATTTAGGCGTATGATTTGTAAAATTTTTGAGTTGTCTAGTATATTGGAAATAGATGTAATCAGTATAGACTTTCTTTTCAACTTGTAAACAGAATGTAAGATATACTCAGTATATGAATATACATATAACATTATTCAAGCAATGAATTAACTTGAAAAAGATTTGTTTGTTTCTTATTGGAATGTAGCTTTATATGTTATTCGATGTACACACCTATGAAAACCATTGAATAACAGTCCACACTGTCTATAGACAATCATGCATTTGGAAGGACGTTGTAATACTCTAAAAAAAGAAGACATTGCTATCCTTCGGTAGGAGTAGATGAAAGGTGCCAAGAGGGTTGGGGGGAAGGGAGATATGCGTTCGATTATAGTATATGTATATATTCACATGGTATCCAACATATTTTGTTTGTATCTGCGAATGAACAATGAATCAATAAAAATTTCAAGAGCTGACCGGTAAACAGCAGGAAGAGTAACAGGAGCGTAGCAGCCCCATTCAGGGACGACATGGGGGACAGGCCAAAAAGAGTTTCGAATACTAATAGTATTTTTTTGACAGAAGCAGTTCACTGAAACACAGAAGACATGAGAAAATCAGAAATGAAACTAAACAAGCCTTTTTCAAAATTTGTTGACAAAAAAGAAAAATTATTTTGTTTCAATATTTTTTTCTATATTATCTTCCATACTTGTTCATTCTTCGCTAAAAGTCATCTACCATCGCCTTATTAAAGTAGAACTGAACTAAAAGCTGTGCCCGCTCTTCTCTCCACTCTCAAAATAAAACTTTTTTGTGTATAAAATCAATAAGTGGATTAGATACCTTCACGCTTTTAGCATACTTTGCCAAAAACTTCTTTTTTCAGTGCGTATCTTATAATGTAGGATTCTGTGTCAGTTCTATGTTGCTTACCCTTCGTGAAGGCTTGCAGCATATCTGCTGAAGTGAAATCACCATCTTTATTGGTGAAGCTGTAACCAGGAGTAGCAATTGTACTCCATGACTCATCGTCGATCCCGCCAACCTGTCATGAATTCGTGAGAAGAGGAATAGACCAAATTCAAAAAAGCAAAAACTAGTGCAAAGATTGTGCCCTAAACGAGAAACGAACTTGCGTTATGATCAGGAACTTAATCCTCTAAAATGGCCTCTGAAAGCAAGGTGAAGTGTTTTCAAGTGGGCAGAGCATCGCTTCACAGGCAACGTTTTTTTTTATGAAACTTATTATGATGTAGCTAGTCTGGCTTCATGTTGAATAAATATCTTATACAAAGTTAATTTCTTTTGTTTTTTTCACCTTCTCTGTGTTTTCGATTTTTCCTGCTAGTTTTGCGTACTATTGATGACAAAAATGATAGAAAGAGAAAGAGGAATTCCGAAGAGAGAATGAAAGGCATAAAAGTTTTTTCAACAAAAAAAACCATGGATAAGAAAATAAACGCATTATATCTTCTGTCCCAGCCAACTTCTGAGCATATTCTCAATGAACTCAATAGGTACAATAACGTCAAATTTTTCTGTTATACTATTTGGCAGCATATATTCTCAATGGCAACTTAATTTTTAATCAAAAATATAAGAGCTCAAATGAAGTTTTGCTGCAGTAATTGAAGGCCTCCACGTTTTGCTGCAGTAATTGAAGGCCTCCACCAACGTTTTGCTATATGGACCTCCTATAAACTCTTGGACATTTTTTGATGTCTTCAATTCTACAGTCATTCATTGTTTCCAACAAGGATCACAACGTTCAAAGTGTGCCTTTGAGCACCTGTAGAATCTTTTGAATTTTTAAGAACCCGTTACTCTTCTCGTATTATAGATGCTCCGGTCAAAAAAACCTGCATAAATTCCAAGGTGATGATTGTGCCTCCGCCAAGCTTGAATTGATTGGCAATGAGTGTTGGATCATACCGCCCTTCTTTCCTGAATTGATCCTTCCGAAAACATAACCACTGAGATTTTCTTTGAAAAAAAACCATCTAGATTCCCTTCAGAAAAATTTATGTAAATGGGTACGGGTACAGCTATTCCCACCTGAACAGATTCGACTTTTGTTGATCAATTGAAACTCTGAGATGGACACAAGGGCAATTTTATCACTACAATCCGTTGTAAGAAATCAGAAAAGCCACAGCCGAAGTGTTACGATCAAGTGATCGTGATAATTCGGCTGATGATAAATGATACACGCAGATCCATTGTTTAAAAACATGTTGAATCTATTCCATTTATGTCCCATTTAGGGGTCCGTGCAGCCAAACACGTGTTTTTTCTATCTTTGTTTTCCCTACAATTCTACTAGTAAACTTTCTTAAAAGTTTCGCTTTCTGTCATTACTGTTCCATGACCCTCTTAGCGATTCAGAAGTCTCAAGGGGAATGGCTCACTTGTATGTGCTAGCGATGATGACGATCACTTGCCTCGCAGCACGGCCCTCAACCGGCCTCCCATCAAACTCGTTTTTCGCCGTCTCAATCGCTCTTAAAAAACAAAAAAGTTTTAAAATCTCAGATTACTGGTGGAAAAAAAACTCTGATTGTTTTTTGGTTATGACAGTCAAGGAAAATCAAAAACTGAAAATAATTGTGTCCTTCTTGTCTCTCTGAACACCACAACTCAGGGTTTTTCGTAGGCAAATGTTTCTCAATTTATGTCAGCCTTTTTTTGGGATGATTCAATTTCCTAGTGTCAATTCCCACCGTTTTTGACGTCGTTCGGTGGTTTTGACCGTCGGACATAACTACGGGGCTGAAGTCCCGTTACTTACGGTCACCAGCAGATCAAAGATGTTTTAGACTGCTCTAAAGTTTTTTGATGAGTAAAAAATGTTCAGCCGTGTTTTCTACCGGCCTCCGATCATCAAAGCTTCCCTGAGAGAGCAAGTTTCAAGGTTTCCGTAATGTCGCACTCCGTCAAGTCTACGCCAATGACCTCGATTTAAGTTTCTGGATTTTTTTTGTTGCTGGAACCGCGTCTTCTGAGGTATTGAACAGAAGTTCGAACTTGCAGAGTGAAACGCGTCAAGGTGACACATTGGGCTGCAGCCCGTCCTATGTACGTTTTCCACCGCCATTAAATCGTCTCTCGCATACACGTTAAAAAGCGTTAGAATTTAAAAAAAATTAAAGTGAAAAACAGCGGCATGCTATAGCATTCAATTTATTTGAGTTACATCGTTGAAGGGAAAACACAATTTTGCGACACTGTAATTCATTGTGAATCAAAAAAAAATTCTATTGCTCCTTATTATGGTGGATGACTCCACAAATGTTTTAAAAAATCTAATGAAAATTCATATAGCATTGTATGCTTAAAAAACTGTTCGATGTCAAAAAGAAACATTTTTATGACGA
Organism: Allodiplogaster pararmata; assembly: GCA_964056735.1. Classification (NCBI taxonomy): domain Eukaryota; kingdom Metazoa; phylum Nematoda; class Chromadorea; order Rhabditida; family Diplogasteridae; genus Allodiplogaster; species Allodiplogaster pararmata. Next base: position 13,446,196 of record OZ057408.1, on the reverse strand, counting down.
AGTTTTACGCTATCTTAGGTTAAAGCATTTCGATTCAAGTTCGGCGGAAAAGCTTACGCCGTGAGGTTGGCGTACTCCGTTCCCTGGTATGCAGGGTTGAGAGAGTCGACGTAGTTGGGGCCAAGAAGATCACCCAGTCCGTAGTCTTTGTGTGTGGTTGCTGCGTAACTGATGACACCTGCAAAGGAATATTTTCAAGAGAAAGCTAAGATTGATTCGCAAGAGGTAACCAATTGAGGGACATACATGGTAAGTTTCCAGCAAGAGTTGTATAATTCAAAAACCTTTCTCCCTTAAACTGCATATAATTAACAATCTCGTCGGAGGCTCTCCGCTGATCATATGGCATGAAGCCAAGGCGCTTGATGTTCCAATGAGTTATCAGTAAAGCGTTCGAATTGACTTTAATTTAAATTGAGGTAAAAATATGTCATTGAGAATATCTCTTTGATCAGAGAAGCTACAGTGTTATTGTGTTCTGTTCAACTAATGATTTCGATTACTTCACATTTGGAAATAATGCGTGGAAACATCGTGATGAAAAAGTCACCTGCTCTCGTTTGGTACGGCTGCGATCCAAGTGTTGGCGTGTATAGAATGCTTTGAAGAAACGCGGTTGCCTGCGCAAAACTAACAGTAATCAAAAATTGTGTATGTAGATTTATCTGAAGTAATGAGGTAAAAAAGTTTAGATAGTACTCTTTAACGACTTCTAATCTGCGTTGCGAAACAAAGTAGGAACTTTGATTGCATCGACTGGTTCTACAGGATTAAGTCTCTCAAATAAGGAAGTACGATTAAGAGCTTGGGAGCTTCCGAGAACTTCACAGCTTCAATTCTCAAAAGTTGTTGGTTTTCGTTTGGAACTGACATCGATGACTCCCCTGGAACCCATAGCGGAAGAGACGTCCACAAGAAAAATGACATCGAGCCACAGATTAGTCGGATCGTCTCCGCAGCGGTGTTGCCAATCTCTGCAACACCTGAGTAGTCTGGCCGTGCAGAATCTCTTTCTGTTTCCCTATCGAATTTCTTCTCTTTTTATTGCCTATTCCTATCTCTATATCTATCACGCCCTATCTATCTCTTCCTATCTCTTTCTTTGTCGCTCTTTTCATTACTCTTTCACTTTATCTAGCTCTCTCTATATCTCTACTTTCTCTCCCGTGATTTTCATCACCAAAATCATCGTTAATTTTTAAACTCATCACACATTCTTGACCCATTTGAAAATTTTACTAACTCTTCCACATTACTAGGGTGCTTCGTTATCCTTTCAATCATCCTCAATAAAAAATGATGTCTTTCTCATTCTTGGAATTTTTCGACTCGTGAGGTTGATAACCTTAGTGGAACGAAAAATCCGACTCTGTTTTGTGAAACGCTTCTGATGCAAAATATCAGAGAAAAGTCAACATCAGTTTATTGCAAGCTTTACGATCTTCACTTCTCATGTATATTTTCGACTTTAATTGCTTTCTCTGCCTCCAGGATCTAGCTCCCCTCTCATTATTTTGGACCCCCCTTCGGCTAGACTAAATGGTAGTTTTCGTTTCTCAATCAAAGAAGACAGCCGCGACAGAGAAACGTATTCTGAGACATACCAAATAAATCCTAAAGTCATTGTTCGTTTGTTTATATTCTCAGTCAAATTCTCTCCCGCAACGAAAGTTCTTTGCGGGTATTAGTTATTCATATATGTAAATATAAAGTTCCGTGAATATTCGCGAGAAAGGCTGCCTTTAGTTGAAGAGTTAAAATGCCTTCATATACTTGATATAGCAGCTTATACAGTCAGATAATGAGAATCTTGTAAACAGAGTGGGGTAATCAGTTTAGAATCTTGAAATAGTAACGTAATTTTTTTTTGTTTGTTAATCATCTGTTTCGTAGTAAATAACTGACAAGATGGAAGAATCTGTGGTATCATAGCCTTGCGAGTCTTAAACAAAAGACTCTTACCATGAGGTTTACGGGCTTTTGAAATCGAATAACTGAGAACGATTTTAAAGATTTTTTTCTCAAAATTGAACACATCAAGTATCTCTTTCATTTATTATCTTTTTTGATTCAATTAAGAGTTTTTTTCGGTAAAAATTTATACATTGATTGAAAATTAATAGCAAAAACAAATATAATAAAAAAAAGGCAAATTCTTTTTGAATTTGGAAAGCCACTCACCGCTTAAAACCGCCCCCGAGAGAATGACGAGGAGGTGAACTGAATGAAGAGAAATTAGTTCTGCATTCAAATAACTTTTCAACTGAAAAAATGAAGAAAAAAATTTCCGTTCTCAAAAAAATGAGCCAATAATAACTTAAAATGCATACTTCGTTTGGCAGTTATTACTTTTTTCCAGGTTGTGTTTCCAAAGGCTTCAGTAATTTTTTTTATTTCGATTTTTTTTCCATTTCTACTTTTATTAGACAGAAATTAAATTTAACGAAACTTTGTAAAGCAGTCTTTCAAAATCAGGACATAAACATCAAAAAGCTATCTGAAAAAAATGCTGTCTTGATTGATTACTGTAGAAAAAAAGGAGAAGGAAAGCCAAAAGTAGTAAACAAGACTTGTTTTTGATGTAATTCCAAAATTAAATTTATGGGAAAACAAATTTGAAAGACCGACTTGAGCGCATGTCACCAATGCCCAAAGTGAGAGATTTCTTCTTGTGACGAGTTCTCAGAAACTAACCCCTTATATGCGCACTGCTTATCGAAAAAAACTCGTGACAACTGAAGGTTAAAAACTTTTAATCATGGTTGAAGAGGCTGAGAAGGATTATCCACGGAACTTCGTGAAATTTTCTGCTTTTTTCTCTCGGGTTAACTGATAAAGCAACACGTTGAAGACGCGTAATCTCTATGTCAATGACATTAAACTTCATTAACAAAGCCTTCAAGTTGAGGAAAAGTCATTTTGATGAAGCGGCTAATCTGCCATGTGATTACTCTTATTCAACCTTTTGAAATTGATCATTGAGCTGTTCCGTAGTCGTCTAAAAGGCAGCTATGCTACCTGAGGCAGGGAAAAAATTAAACCAGAAAAACAAAGGCAGCGAAGCTACATGAGTCATTGGAAAGATGATGAGTAGGGAATCAAGTGTAAACGGAAGCAGCGGGGCTGCCTGAATCACTATCCAAGGTAGAAACTGAAGTAAGGCCCTAAAAACTTGAAGAGTGCAGCGAAGCTGCCTATTCAGGGAGAGGATGAGTATTGGACTAAATGGGAACAGTGGCAGCAAAGTTGCCTGAGTCACATGGAAGATGTAAAGTCGTTAATCAATTGCAAACAAAGGCAGCGAAGCTGTCTGAGTCAAGGGAAAAATAAGAAGTAGACTGAATCTGAACGGAAGCAGAGAGAAAGAAGAGCTAAGGAACTTAAGCAGAGAAGTAGAATGAGCCAAGGAGAATCTGAGAGTCACTTAGCTAACAAAAGAGGGACAAGCGTCCCCAAAGGGGACGCTAGTACTTTATCTATTTCAATCAGTTACTTCTGCCGAGAAAACATAAATTGTTTTTTTGGAAGAAGACAGATAGGAGCGGCAATTTCTATCCAAGACATCAAAAGTTCCATGCGTGTTTTCGAATACAAAATCATTCAAGAACTAGTTTTTTTGTCAAACGAAATTGATCGCCGCCAAAAATTCAAAATTAATAAAATTGAATGGATAAATAAATAAATGAAGGAGTAAATGAATCTCACTGGTGCTTGAAAGCAGTTGAACAAATAATTTTTTTTAAATGTTTTTCTTTCAACTGCTTTCTGCTGATCCCCTCAGTTGCATAGTTACAAAGCTAAAGACTAAAGTTGAGGATCTGGTAGAAGATGTTTTATGTTGATTAAGTGACCACTGTTTACAAAGTTACGACAAAAAAGTTACGACACGAATGAGTCGCTCTGAGCAACAATAACTTGAAGACAAAGCACTTCCGAATAGCGCTCATCAGCTCACGAAGTAGCACTGTGACCTCGGGGTCCAAATCCTGCTCAAAGATTCCTACCGTTAATATACGTGTTGTTGAAGTTAGTGACATATAAATAGATTCCTTCCATTTGTCGTGGCTGAGATTGGTCGACTGCCTTCTCGCTCCTCATTTATATAGCCAAGAATGAAGGATTCCGCTCTCAATTCATTTCAATTCAATTTCAATTCTTTATTCCGCTTGAAACAAAACATAATGTTAAGTGACGAAACAGATGACACTGTCACAAAAAAAGTGAATTCAGTGAAGGTTATGGAAAGTGAGATCTAAATATGACAAGAACAATGAGGAACATTTCATTTTAGGAAAATAGGAAAGCACACAAAATAGCAAAGAAAGCAAAGCTTGTATCTTCAGTTATGAACTATTCATCAGCAATTAAGAACAATTCATCCGCAATAATAACTTGAAATTCCAAAAATTCAACTTACTCTTTATCATTCGAGAGCTAACCGAGAACACAAATATAATGGAAAAAAAGAGGAGAAAGAAGGATTTGGACACTTTGAGGCCGTAATGTCAAAACCATGATCGACACACGACTCAAAGTTCTCATTATTACTATCCGGAAAATCAAGTAGAGCCTTTCGATTCGATGGCGCTCCATGTCTTATGATATTTAATATAAAGCGTTTGAAGTGAATTGGAGCAAAAAAGGCGAAACCACTGAATAAAGCGAGATAATGAAGAATTATGTTATTAACCTTATATACGGATGCGTTATCATTAATTTCACATTGGATTTCTACAGCTACCAGTGTTTTTGCACGATCATTCTTCTCCATGTTTTCTCCATAGTAAACCTTGCCGAATTATATTCTACCAAGAAGACTTGGAGTACAGTAGTAGAAATGAGTTCAAAGAGTATTTTTTTGGCTGACTTTTGAGCTTCAAGATTTTCGAGTGCAGTAATCGTTACGTGTTTCATACTCCATAGATAAGAAAGGCTTGTTATCGTAATGATTTCTCGAAGTATAGCAATGCAAAGCTTATTTTCTTATCTTTTCTAGAAGACTAAAAAGATCACAAACAAATAAGCGCGGAATCATGTTCTAAACGTGAAAAAAGTCAGCGGAAGAATGTAAGAATAAAATAGTCATGTTTAATTTTTTTCTGTTTTAATAAAATTTATTTTCCATGTTTCTTTGTGTTTTCCGTATAATAACGTACATATAATAAGAGAAAAGAAAGAGAGGCTAAGCAAACAGTACAAGATAATTAGCTGTACCTGTCGACTAATGGAATCAGAGTCCTGTGCTCGACTAATGGAATCAGAGTCCTGTGCTCGACTAATGGAATCAGAGTCCTGTGCTCGACTAATGGAATCAGAGTCCTGTGCTCGACTAATGGAATCAGAGTCTTGTGCTCGACTAATGGAATCAGAGTCCTGTGCTCGACTAATGGAATCAGAGTCCTGTGCTCGACTAATGGAATCAGAGTCCTGTGCTCGACTAATGGAATCAGAGTCCTGTGCTCGACTAATGGAATCAAAGTCCTATGCTCGACTAATGGAATCAGAGTCCTGTGCTCGACTGATGGAATCAGAGTCCTGTGCTCGACTAATGGAATCAGAGTCCTGTGCTCGACTAATGGAATCAGAGTCCTGTGCTCGACTAATGGAATCAAAGTCCTGTGCTCGACTTATGGAATCAGAGTCCTGTGCTCGACTAATGGAATCAGAGTCCTGTGCTCGACTAATGGAATCAGAGTCCTGTGCTCGACTAATGGAATCAGAGTCCTGTGCTCGACTAATGGAATCAAAGTCCTGTGCTCGACTAATGGAATCAGAGTCCTGTGCTCGACTAATGGAATCAGAGTCCTGTGCTCGACTAATGGAATCAGAGTCCTGTGCTCGACTAATGGAATCAAAGTCCTGTGCTCGACTAATGGAATCAGAGTCCTGTGCTCGACTAATGGAATCAGAGTCCTGTGCTCGACTAATGGAATCAGAGTACTGTGCTCGACTAATGGAATCAGAGTCCTGTGCTCGACTAATGGAATCAGAGTCCTGTGCTCGACTAATGGAATCAGAGTCTTGTGCTCGACTAATGGAATCAGAGTCCTGTGCTCGACTAATGGAATCAGAGTCCTGTGCTCGACTAATGGAATCAGAGTCCTGTGCTCGACTAATGGAATCAAAGTCCTGTGCTCGACTAATGGAATCAGAGTCCTGTGCTCGACTAATGGAATCAGAGTCCTGTGCTCGACTAATGGAATCAGAGTCCTGTGCTCGACTAATGGAATCAGAGTCCTGTGCTCGACTAATGGAATCAAAGTCCTGTGCTCGACTAATGGAATCAGAGTCCTGTGCTCGACTAATGGAATCAAAGTCCTGTGCTCGACTAATGGAATCAGAGTCCTGTGCTCGACTAATGGAATCAGAGTCCTGTGCTCGACTAATGGAATCAAAGTCCTGTGCTCGACTAATGGAATCAGAGTCCTGTGCTCGACTAATGGAATCAGAGTCCTGTGCTCGACTAATGGAATCAGAGTCCTGTGCTCGACTAATGGAATCAAAGTCCTGTGCTCGACTAATGGAATCAGAGTCCTGTGCTCGACTAATGGAATCAGAGTCCTGTGCTCGACTAATGGAATCAGAGTCCTGTGCTCGACTAATGGAATCAGAGTCCTGTGCTCGACTAATGGAATCAGAGTCCTGTGCTCGACTAATGGAATCAGAGTCCTGTGCTCGAAATCACTTAAACCTTCGATGTATTTGAACATACATACATACTTATACAGGGTTTTTATTCGCGAAAACATAATGAAACATAACCACATCCCGTTTTTTTTCGAATTGCGTAAACGTCTTGTTCTACCCTAAAATTTGTAAAACTTTTCGTACTCTCTCGCCGCAAGAGAAAAATACATCGCTGCTCATGTCTCTTACGTTATACTTATCTCACTAACTGTAAAAATTCTTGGTTAGAACAAAACGTTCACACAAATCGAAAAAAACGGGATGTCGTTATGTTTCATTTTGTTTTCGCAAATAAAAACACTGTTTTAACGTTTTAAGTTTAATCTTTTCATGTACTTACCTTACTTCTGTTTGAGAACGAATATTCTTTTTGCTTTTTTTAATACTTTTCCCGTAATTAAAGTGACATGCTTGTGATTTAGCTACATTGTGCAATGCACTTGATGCTATTTCACAGTGCAATAAAGATATATGTATAACAAATCATGTCTCGGATGCTTCATACGTTGACGGAAGTGGTTGCGGTACGCTGCTTAACGTTATGAATAAGATACAAATAGAAAATCACACGAACGCTAGATCAAACAAAAACAGTGACAAATATACAAAGTGACAAATTCGTCCACGTGATAATTTGGTGCACCCTGTAGTATAATGCAGATCAGTGGTGTGCGAAAAAAACCAAAAAAATTTTTTCGAATTTTTTTTTTGATTCAAAAAACCAAAAAAAATTTTCGACTTTTTTTCGAATTAAAAAACCAAAATTTTTTTTTTGATTTCAAAAACCAAAAAAAAAAACGAGAAAAAAAATTGTTTTATCTGAATGAAACTTTTTTCTCATTTTTGAAGTGTTATTTTATGATGCTTCTCAAAGTTGTAATATATTTATTCATCTCAGATGATCATTGCCTCTGATTACCAGTTTACAAGAATCATACATCATGAAAATCACCGCTAAAGACTCGTTTAGCAAAAACAACAACAAACAAATTATTAATCTCTGATATAATAGCGTAAGAAAAAGTTTATAGAACTTCCACGTTCTTCTAATAACCTCCTTCAAATGAAAGGTTCACATCGAAGAAAAACCTAGACGTATTTAGGCCGTTCTCAGAAGTATCTGTGCTTGAAAAAGGTTTATAATCAAAACCAGAACTCATTCCTAACTATAAGTTGTACAGGGCGGCTGAAAACTAAAATTATACCAAGCATAGCTATATATTAGCTAAATATTCAGTCAACTTTGAGCACGGACCTTATACTCATTAATGAGGGCCGATAATGGTGAGATTCTGATTCAAGAACAACAGCTTAGAAAAGTTGTATGGAGATAGACTTTTACAATTATCCGTCAGAATCCTTTCAGCTGCGCTAAAACATCGCTCACAATCCGTTGAGCTCGTCGGAAGAACCAGCCACGCCTTTAATCTATACGAGATCAGATCATCACAGAGATGATCTCGTTGATTAAAAAAAGATCTTATTATCGGTATGCTCATCTGTTTGCCAACAACAGAAATCTTTAGATTTGTCTTGCACGGAAGTGCCATTGATTAAAACCTAAAAACGCGTAAGATTTTCAGCGCGTGGTGTTTTTTGTAGTGTACAAACGCACGAGTTTGTTTATTAATTTTTTTATTAAATTGTTTTATTATAAGTTATTTGAACCTTGATTGTTTTGAAGATTGAAAAAGTGAAGAGTTGTGAAGAGAAAAAGTGAAGAGAAAAAGAAAAGTGAAGAGAAAAAGAAAAAAAAGGAGAAAAAAGAAGAAAAAAGAAAAAGAATGAAAAGAAAAAGAAAAAGAAAAAAAGAAAAAGAAGAAGAAAAAGAAAAAGAAAAAGAAAAAGAAAAAGAAAAAGAAAAAGAAAAAGAAAAAGAAAAAGAAAAAGAAAAAGAAAAAGAAAAAGAAAAAGAAAAAGAAAAAGAAAAAGAAAAAGAAAAAGAAAAAGAAAAAGAAAAAGAAAAGAAAAGAATCGAAAAAAATTGAAAGAAAAGAATCTGAAGCAAAAAACAACAAATAACCACGCAAATCTGCTCCTTCTTAGGCATCAAATAATGATAAATTGTACGAAAAAGTTGATTAAAACCACAAAAATCGCTAATAAACTCAAGTTTTAATTTATCTAATGTTTATGCGCAGAATAACATCACTCAAAAATAATTTTTATTTCAAATAACTTATAATAAAAAAATGTAAATCAAAATTTGATAAACATTCGTGCGTTTGTTTTTTTAGGATATTGAATTTTTATTATTAGATTACGAAAAGGCAATAAATACGTTACGTTCTTTCAAGAACTATTTTAATTTGGAAAGGTAGACAGGATATGAAATTTTTTCTTCTCCTACTTTGACATACTATTTCACTTTCTCTCTCCATGTCATCGCATAGTTCACGGATCAATCCATTCTGCCGCTCGAGAGGTCTGAGAGCGATAATCGCATCTCAATTTTTTCAGTTCCAATAACACTGATACGATGATCCCATTCGTTGAAGGATAGAGGGACGTAGAAAATAAATCATGCGATCTCTAATCTCATCCCTGACTAGATTAAAAACACGGCAGGTATTTCAGGGCACTTGTACAGTTGAAATACTATCATAGTAATATCTATGAATGTCACATGGATAAATTGGATCGAAACCCGCGGACAGGAATTTCGTAATTTTTAACAATAGCAGTCACATTGGAAAAAAGACTAACTCCGAGAATACCGAAATTCGGTTCGATCGGGTCAATTCATTATTAGCACGCAAGCGCTGAAACTCGGTTTGTAAAAAGCACTGAAACATGTGCCTGACAGGCAACGCCAAAACCACCGCAAATCTCTATTATTGGTCCTTTTTGTTTTTTTTCGGGTTTGCTCTCGAAAATTTTTCGACACTCGAAAAAAACATTTAGTGGAACTTTTTTTCGAAATTTTGAAAAAAATTTCTTCGACATTTTGGGTTTTCGAACTTTCGAAAAAAGTTTTTTTCGACTATTTTGTTTTTCGAGTTTTCGAAAAAAGTTTTTTCGACTATTTTGTTTTTCGAATTTTCGAAAAAAGTTTTTTCGACTAACTCGTTTTTCGAATTTTCCAAAAAGTTTTTTTTTAGAAAATAGTCGAAAAAACCAACAAAAAAAAAACGAAAAAAGAACGGCCCTGATGCAGATGTGTTATCCTATTCTAGTCGGATAGTTGTATTCCTCTTATTGTTTATGAGAGGTATGGCCAGTGAGTCCAGACAATTTTTGAGTAGTCTACTTGGAATAAAGTCAGGGGAAGAGTTCAGTTTTGGAGCGATTCGTTTCAGGATGAAGTTCACCTCAAAAGGGGAGATATCATTTCTGTGGTCGAGGTGTGAATTCGGGCGAGAGATTTGAAAGGGTCCACTAATTGGTAGGGGTTGTAACTTATCAAAATACTCAGCGAAGTGAGTTGCTTGTTCGATGGAGATCGTAGTTGGTTTATTGTTCACTATGAGAGCAGGAATAGATGTGTTGCTTTTAATGCGGTTGGATATAGTTCTGAAGAATACCTTATAGTTTCTCGGGAACTTAAGCTTGTCTTCCCTAAGAACCTCGAATTTGATTAGTTCTTTGTGATGTTTCTTGGATGTGCGTAATGAAGTAATGGAGAGAGGGTTGCGTTTGTTACTTTTCTGTAGGAAGCTGTATAATCTTCTTATCTTGGGGGAATACTTCAAATATATTCTGATATTCCTAATTTTAGGAATCCTATTATCCATTATGAATTGGATGATGTTGGTTAGTTTATCGACACTTTCGTCAATAGTTAGGTTTGAGAGCATGTAAGTCCAGTCGATGCTAAAGAGGTCTGAGTTGATTATCTCCCAATCTGCCTTTTTTCCAGTCTAACGATGAGCTAGTGATTGTGATAATACGCTTGGCTCTATCTCTGATTTCAAAGTATATTGAGACATGATCGCTGGTGGAGAAGGGAGGCCTGAAAATACAGTCTTTTATGATATTTGAATTACAGAGCAGGCAATCGAGTGTATTTTGAAGTCTAGTGGGAGAAAGTACGAGTTGTTTAAGATTGTTGTCGCATGTCATGTTTAAGAACGCAAGAGACATACTACATGTATTGGGAGCGGTGAGATTTGCCCAGTCTATCTTGGGGAGGTTCATGTCTCCGCACAGAATGGTGGGAAATACTTCAGTAACATGAGAGATGATGAACGAGCAGAGATCCTTTGTATTTTCTACTCCACAGCTAGAAGATCGATATATATTAATCAGTCTAATGGCCGAGAAAGCAAACGAGAAAGATGTGTTAAGATAAATGTCTATTATCAACCCCTCACACTGAGCCTTGTTATATTGAACAATTAAAGATGAGGAGATGGCATTATCTACTAGAAAGGCTACGCCTTCTCCTCTTTGTGCCAATCTGTCACCTCTGAATACCGTGAAGGGTAAACTATCGGTTAGAATGGAGTCGGCAAGCTCACTGTGCATCCATGTCTCAGATAGTAAGAGAATGTGATATTTACAGCAACGAAGAAGAAAATAAAGATCATATAGCTTATTCATCACTGATCTACAGACAAGCATTTGATTACTTCTTCTCTAGCTCTTTTATCCGACTTATCCTATGGTGAATAACGAGAGGGTTTCCTAACATTTCTTCTTCTGGAAACAAATTCGTCTGACTTTCTGGGGCATGAGGTAGATTCTTCGGCGTTTCTGGATATTGTAGTGGTAGGCGAGATGTTTTCGTTGGAGAGCGAGGAGCAGACAGGAAGACTGCTTGATCTGTGGAACCTCTGGGCACTAGGCCGTCGCATGTCGAGCAATCACGAATTTGAAAGATCGGAGAAGCATTCTGTTGCAAAATGATAGATGCATCAACTGCCTGCAGACGTATCAGAGAGGACACCGCTGCCCCCCAATCACGTGTTCGTTTCCCCCGGCTACTGAAGAGAGCGCATCATGGAGCAATGTGCCGAAAGAATCCTTTCTTCAGTAAGGTCTAGATTTCGCGGGGCCCTAGTATAATCAAGTTGAAGCTTGATTATCTATTTCAGTGCTGCCCTGAGTGAAGTTTATAATACGAATTATAATTATGTTTAGAATTTGTTCTAGCCGTATTCACAAAGTAATCAACGATCACCAATAGTCTTTCTTTCTAGTGTAGGAATGAGTGCACTTAGTGAGTCGATGAACATATAATCTCAGTGTACCTATTAATTCGATGTTCATCTACAGGGTGGTCCATAAATAGTGTTACAAATTGGAATTGTTATACCTTTTTTCAAAACAGAGAAAATCTTCTCAAATTAACATATTTTATCAACAACATAAATGTCAACATTCACGCAAAAGTTCAGCTCAAACGATCTCATTTTGCCCGAACTACAGCTCGAAGTCTCTTTGGGAACGCCTCCACCACTGTACGAAGGTATTCGACTCCGATGTTGTCCCATTCTGCCTGAAGGGCATTCTTCAGGGAATCAATATTTGGGTGGGAGCGAGAGTTTACCTTGGACTCCAAGTAGGCCCAAACGGAATAATCGAGCGGGTTCAGGTCGGGTGATGAGGCCGGCCATTCTGCTGTTGTGATGAAGTCGGGAAAATTTTCCTTGCACCACGTTTGAACCTTTTTAGCTTTGTGGGCTGGTGCTGAGTCTTGTTGAAAGGTCCATGTCCTCTGATTGAAATGCGATTGAGACCATGGATGGAGCACGTCTTGCAGAACATGTTTCAGATAGTATTCCGTGTCGATCTTGACGCCTTTCTCGACGAAAACAAGCGGTGTTTTTCCTGTTGCGCAGATCCCCGCCCAGACCATGACTTGAGTTGGATGTGCACTGCGTTGGACCGTTCTACCCTTGCTATCGGCTTGCTCTGCGTCCTTCGCAAGCACTCTGACGTTTTGGGAGTTGTGGACTTCTTCCACGGTGAACAGCTTTTCGTCAGAGAACACCATATTGAAATGTTCGCCTTGTTGCGTACGACGAAGAAGGTCGCGACATCTTTTGACTCTTTCCGACTTGTTGCGAGCCGACAGAAAAGCGGCCTTCCGTGTACGATACGACCTGAGTCCCAGCTCCTCCGTGACTATTCGTCCCAATGAAGTTCGGCTCATCGGGAGCTGCTGCGCCATCTGTCTGATGCTTCGTCGTGCATTTCGGTTGATCCGACTCCGAACGGTTTCGATGAGTTGTGTCGTGCGAGCAGTGCGAGGACGACCTCGCCTTGGACGGTCCAAAGATGTGCCAAGCTCCTCGAATCGTTTGATCGCTCGATACACTGTCATGCGAGGCAGGCGAAGCGTTTCAGCAATGCGAGCAGGGGCGTGGCCAAGAGTGTGTAGGCGAATGATCGCAGTTCGCAAGCGATTCGACGCTGTCATTACCCTAAACATCGATGGATTCAATCGAAACTCACTTGACACGTATAAAAAATTACGGGGAATCGGAAAAAACAAGAAAAGTGACCGCTACGTGCGGTCACTTCCTCAGGAAATGTTCTCAAACATTTGTAACACTATTTATGAACCACCCTGTAAGCTCTGGAACTTTCATAGGATTGATTTATTGTTCTTCATTGCCGACACGTCATTCATCCTTCTTGGCTGTCGACATTTTGTTATTTTTCTTTTAGTAATTATAAAATTTCTAGGGGATTCCTAAGATGCTAGAAAGTTTCTTGCATAGAAATTTCATGCTGTCTCACCTAGAAGTTGCCTATAAATTACTTCTAGATAATGGCTGTTATAATTTTATTTTATCTATCTAGTGTATTTCCATCGATAGTTAACTATTCGCATTAGTTATGTAACTTATTGCGTCTAGGATTTCTGACATTTTATATGATTAAGTGCTCTAGGCTGTGTAATAAATAATAAGCGGTGCGTGGCCTTTCATTTTTGCATTTAATGGTTGTTTTTTAAAATGTTTTTTGCATTTAATGGTTTTTGCATTTAATAAACCCCACAGAGGGTATAATTACCCAAGTTTGAGAGGGCGCGTGTTGCGTGCCCCGCCGGTCTAGCTCTCTTCCACCTCACATCTGCTCAATCTCATCTGCCGCGACATTAATCTCTGAACGATGAGATCATCGGTGCGATGACCTCATGTCATTCAAATTAGGCGAAAATTTTGAAAAATGTTAGAAGAAAAAAGTGGTAACAAGAAGAAAAAATGTTGGGTGCAAAGTTTTGGGGTACGAAATTTCGCGGTACGAAGTGTCGAGAATACAACAAAAAAACAAAAATTTTAATGAAATGTTCAACAAAAAAAGTGAAATGATTTTTAAGTACGGAAACAATTTTTAAGTATGGTTAGTATTTTAAGATTCATTTGGAGAGCAAGACGACATGTGAAATCTCATTTTCTCGTACTTTAAGATGTTATTTCGCGTGCTCTCGCAAGATCATCTTATACCTCACTGACCCAACATTTTTTGCCTAAAAAGTACGAGAGCCATGATCTCATCGTGAAAAATTTCAGTTGTATTAACACTGACTCGATGATCTCATTCATCGAGCAATGATGTCATCTTCACAGATACATCGTCGATCACTCAACTTTTTTCGAGAGATTAATGTCGCGGCTGTTGTCACGCAGAACCCGGGGCAATTGAAAGAGCAGCTTGTCGTCACATACAGGTTACGCAGGTCACATACAGGTTACGCAGGTCACATACAGGTTACGCAGGTCACATACAGGTTACGCAGGTCAAATACAGGTTACGCAGGTCACATACAGGTTACGCAGGTCACATACAGGTTACGCAGGTCACATTAAAATTTCTTTACTAATTTTGGACCATAGACGGTACTTCTTTAAGGGTTGGCTGTAGTGACAACTTGGTCTTATCTCTATTTCTCTCATTTTCTTCTCTCTATTTCTCTCTTCTTCTCCTCTATATTTCTCTCCTTCTCTTCTCTCTATTTCTCTTTTCTTCTCCTCTATATTTATCTCCTTTTCTTCTCTCTATTTCTGTCTTCTTCTCTTCTATATTTCTCTCCTTTTCTTCTCTATATTTCTCCCCTTTCCATAATCCTCATTACTCTGTAGTTGGTTCGTTGTTGTTTTAACCAGTTGTTTTGCTAATTGGTTGATTGAGAATCAATTCGTCAACGAGTCCCGCGTGGCAGCACAAGCAATCTCAAGGGAACTTTCTCTCGCAATTATCTGTGACATAAAGGGAGTATCCCGATAGAACCTGCCGCGACATTAATCTCTGAACGATGAAATCATCGGTGCGATGACCTCATGTCATTCAAATTAGGCGAAAAATTTGAAAAATTTTGGAAGAAAAAAGTGGTAACAAGAAGAAAAAAATGTTGGGTACAATGTTTCGGGGTACGAAATGTCGCGGTACGAAGTTTCGAGAATACAACAAAAAAACAAAAATTTTAATGAAATGTTCAACAAAAAAAGTGAAATGATTTTTGAGTACGGAAACAAATTAGATTGCGATTAGTTAGTATTTTAAGATTCATTTGGAGAGCAAGACGAGATGTGAAATCTCATTTTCTCGTACTTTAAGATGCTATTTCGCGTGCTCTCGCAAGATCATCTCATACCTCACTGATCCAACATTTTTGGGCCAATAAGGTGCGAGAGCCATGATCTCATCTTGAAATATTTCAGTTGTATTAACACTGACTCGATGATCTCATTCATCGAGCAATGATGTCATCTTCACAGATACATCGTCGATCGATCAACTTTTTCGAGAGATTAATGTCGTGGCTGTTTACACTGTCCGAAGGGAGTAACCCTACGGAGTGTATCCCCAACAACCTCGACTATAGCTGCTATCAATTATTCTCGAATTTCTGAAATCTTTCTGCTTATTGTCAAACCAGTTATTACGATGCATTGGAGAGAAGAATGAATTTGAACCTTTTAAGCGCGATGGTGTAGCTATGTTCTTCTGGTTGTTTTCTTCTCTCAGTCTTCTCAAAACATTAAGGATCTGATTGATCTTTCTATACAAAGGAACCAATTTTTGTTTGAAAAAAAGTTTTATTTTTTCAAGGGAAGTCCACATAGAGGAGAAACTAGGAGTTAAACCATTAATGTTCAATTGTTCGACAAGCTTTTTTTCTGAAAGCGGATTTCCCACATTCATTTTAATAATTTCAACTGTTAGACACACGAATATCCATGATTATTAACCATATTATATGATTATTAAAGTAGTGATTTTTTTCTTCTTCAAATCTTTGTTTAATTTTTATCAAATGCAATTTCTGAAAAAAGTAGCAACGGAAAGTCTTTGCAATCTGGCCAGAAAAGATTAACTCGCGAGTCATTTATGTACAGAAAGGCGAAAATGGGAGAAATTCTTAGTATATCATGTTTTTTTGAAGCTAATACTCGCAACAAACAAATAAATGTTGTGAGATATAAAGTCATCAAGAGTCTTGAGGAATTGTACATGACAATGCGAAAGCGTGAAATCTTTCATGTAAGTAAGAAACTGGGCACAGTTTGAATCGGAGCTGAAAAAAGCTTGTGGCGAGCCAAATTTGGTAATAACTTTGAGCAGAAAGAATAGTGAGAACCTGTTTAAAAAAGGGAAGGCATAGGCTATATGAGGGAATGAAAGATTCTCGCACGAATGAATGCAAAAAAAAAAAAACAAAGAGCCGCTTGTTACAACCAATCAAAGTTGCAAGAACTCGTAAACAAGGAATGGTTCGGAAAAGCAGTAATAGGTTGGAAAAGTTGAAGGTTTTATAACCGAAATTTTGAGTAAGAAACTCAAAAAAGTTCTATACAAAAGAATACAAACGGAAAGTCTGTCATCTGTTCACTTCGTTTGAGTATGTCAAATTTCCAAGAAGAGGCACAACACTCAGAGATTTTTCAACGATGGAGAAAATTCGAAGTAACAAAAAACAAAAAAGAATACTGAATCAAAAACTTAATTGAGATTTCAAAACAAAAACAACGAATCCGATGAATCCCAAAACTAGATTAACTATTGATAAAAACTCGCTTAATACACTGCAAAAACTCGCATTGGACGTATTAGTCGCCAAGATAGTACTGGAGAGGATGAAGACTTCAACATTGAATTGCCACTCGAATCTGTAAGAGGTGAATCGATGTAACTTTTACATTGACTCAGTTTTATATCCTTTTTTGTTTATTTTTATCTCAGTTACAAACTAGAATTACTGTGAAGTTTTGCAATTAATTGTCTGTGAAATCAACCAGATTCTATTCTTACATGCTTGCCTTTTCGAAAATGCGATAACATCCTCTGTGTGATTATGTATACAAGGAATAAATGAATGAACTTCGTTTAGAAGTGGAAGTAGACTCTTCTGTAAAGGAAGACTCAGTGGAACCTTCTGAGGAGTTGGATGTAGACTCTTCTGTAAAAGGAGACTCAGTGGAACCTTCTGAAGAGTTGGGAGAAGACTCTTCTGTAAAGGGAGACTCAGTGGAACCTTCTGAAGAGTTGGGAGAAGACTCTTCTGTAGAA
Organism: Allodiplogaster pararmata; assembly: GCA_964056735.1. Lineage (NCBI taxonomy): Eukaryota > Metazoa > Nematoda > Chromadorea > Rhabditida > Diplogasteridae > Allodiplogaster > Allodiplogaster pararmata. The sequence continues at coordinate 13,429,048 of OZ057408.1, read as the reverse complement.
GGAGACTCAGTGGAACCTTCTGAGGAGTTGAAAGTAGACTCTTCTGTAGAAGGAGACTCAGTGGAACTTTCTGAAGAGTTGGGAGAAGACTCTTCTGTAGAAGGAGACTCAGTGGAACCTTCTGAAGAGTTATAAGTAAACTCTTCTGTAGAAGGAGACTCAGTGAAATCTTCTGAGGAGTTGGAAGTAAACCCTTCTGTAGAAGGAGACTCAGTGGAACCTTCTGAGGAGTTGGAAGTAGACTCTTCTGTAAAAGGAGACTCAGTGGAACCTTCTGAAGAGTTGGGAGAAGACTCTTCTGTAAAAGGAGACTCAGTGGAACCTTCTGAAGAGTTGGGAGAAGACTTTTCTGTAAAGGGAGACTCAGTGGAACCTTCTGAGGAGTTGGAAGTAGACTCTTCTGTAAAAGGAGACTCAGTGGAACCTTCTGAAGAGTTGGGAGAAGACTCTTCTGTAAAGGGAGACTCAGTGAAACCTTGTGAAGAGTTGGGAGAAGACTCTTCTGTAGAAGGAGACTCAGTGGAACCTTCTGAGGAGTTGAAAGTAGACTCTTCTGTAGAAGGAGACTCAGTGGAACTTTCTGAAGAGTTGGGAGAAGACTCTTCTGTACAAGGAGACTCAGTGGAACCTTCTGAGGAGTTGGAAGTAAACCCTTCTGTAGAAGAAGACTCAGTGGAACTTTCTGAGGAGTTGGAAGTAGATTCTTCTGTAGAAGAAGACTCAGTGGAACCTTCTGAAGAGTTGGAAGTAGACTCTTCTGTAGAAGGAGACTCAGTGGAACCTTCTGAGGAGTTGGAAGTAGACTCTTCTGTAAAAGGAGACTCAGTGGAACCTTCTGAAGAGTTGGGAGAAGACTCTTCTGTAAAGGGAGACTCAGTGGAACCTTCTGAAGAGTTGGGAGAAGACTCTTCTGTAGAAGGAGACTCAGTGGAACCTTCTGAAGAGTTGGGAGAAGACTCTTCTGTAGAAGGAGACTCAGTGGAACCTTCTGAAGAGTTAGAAGTAAACTCTTCTGTAGAAGGAGACTCAGTGGAACCTTTTGAGGAGTTGGAAGTAGACTCTTCTGTAAAAGGAGACTCAGTGGAACCTTCTGAAGAGTTGGGAGAAGACTCTTCTGTAAAAGGAGACTCAGTGGAACCTTCTGAAGAGTTGGGAGAAGACTTTTCTGTAAAGGAAGACTCAGTGGAACCTTCTGAGGAGTTGGATGTAGACTCTTCTGTAAAAGGAGACTCAGTGGAACCTTCTGAAGAGTTGGGAGAAGACTCTTCTGTAAAGGGAGACTCAGTGGAACCTTCTGAAGAGTTGGGAGAAGACTCTTCTGTAGAAGGAGACTCAGTGGAACCTTCTGAGGAGTTGAAAGTAGACTCTTCTGTAGAAGGAGACTCAGTGGAACTTTCTGAAGAGTTGGGAGAAGACTCTTCTGTAGAAGGAGACTCAGTGGAACCTTCTGAAGAGTTATAAGTAAACTCTTCTGTAGAAGGAGACTCAGTGAAATCTTCTGAAGAGTTGGCAGAAGACTCTTTTGTAGAAGGAGACTCAGTGGAACTTTCTGAGGAGTTGAAAGTAGACTCTTCTGTAGAAGGAGACTCAGTGGAACCTTTTGAGGAGTTGGAAGTAGACTCTTCTGTAAAAGGAGACTCAGTGGAACCTTCTGAAGAGTTGGGAGAAGACTCTTCTGTAAAAGGAGACTCAGTGGAACCTTCTGAAGAGTTGGGAGAAGACTTTTCTGTAAAGGAAGACTCAGTGGAACCTTCTGAGGAGTTGGAAGTAGACTCTTCTGTAAAAGGAGACTCAGTGGAACCTTCTGAAGAGTTGGGAGAAGACTCTTCTGTAAAGGGAGACTCAGTGGAACCTTCTGAAGAGTTGGGAGAAGACTCTTCTGTAGAAGGAGACTCAGTGGAACCTTCTGAGGAGTTGAAAGTAGACTCTTCTGTAGAAGGAGACTCAGTGGAACTTTCTGAAGAGTTGGGAGAAGACTCTTCTGTAGAAGGAGACTCAGTCGAACCTTCTGAGGAGTTGGAAGTAAACCCTTCTGTAGAAGAAGACTCAGTGGAACCTTCTGAGGAGTTGGAAGTAGACCCTTCTGTAGAAGAAGACTCAGTGGAACCTTCTGAAGAGTTGGAAACAGACTCTTCTGTAGAAGGAGACTCAGTGGAACCTTCTGAGGAGTTGGAAGTAAACTCTTCTGTAAAAGGAGACTCAGTGGAACTTTCTGAAGAGTTGGGAGAAGACTCTTCTGTAGAAGGAGACTCAGTGGAACTTTCTGAAGAGTTGGGAGAAGACTCTTCTGTAGAAGGAGACTCAGTGGAACCTTCTGAAGAGTTATAAGTAAACTCTTCTGTAGAAGGAGACTCAGTGAAATCTTCTGAAGAGTTGGCAGAAGACTCTTTTGTAGAAGGAGACTCAGTGGAACTTTCTGAGGAGTTGAAAGTAGACTCTTCTGTAGAAGGAGACTCAGTGGAACTTTCTGAAGAGTTGGGAGAAGACTCTTCTGTAGAAGGAGACTCAGTCGAACCTTCTGAGGAGTTGGAAGTAAACCCTTCTGTAGAAGAAGACTCAGTGGAACCTTCTGAGGAGTTGGAAGTAGACCCTTCTGTAGAAGAAGACTCAGTGGAACCGTCTGAAGAGTTGGAAACAGACTCTTCTGTAGAAGGAGACTCAGTGGAACCTTCTGAAGAGTTGGGAGAAGACTCTTCTGTAGAAGGAGACTCAGTGGAACCTTCTGAAGAGTTGGGAGAAGACTCTTCTGTAGAAGGAAACTCAGTGGAACCTTCTGAAGAGTTGGGAGAAGACTCTTCTGTAGAAGGAGACTCAGTGGAACCTTCTGAAGAGTTGGGAGAAGACTCTTCTTTAGAGGGAGACTCAGTGGAACCTTCTGAGGAGTTGGAAGTATACTCTTCTGTAGAAGGAGCCTCAGTGGAACCTTCTGAAGAGTTGGGAGAAGACTCTTCTATAGAAGGAGACTCAGTGGAACCTTCTGAAGAGTAGGGAGAAGACTCTTCTGTAGAAGGAGACTCAGTGGAACCTTCTGAAGAGGTTGGAGAACACTCTTTTGTAGAAGGAGACACAGTGGAACCTTCTGAGGAGTTGGAAGTAGACTCTTCTGTAGAAGTAGACTCAGTGGAACTTTCTGAGGAGTGGGAAGTAGACTCGTCTGTAGTAGGCGTTTCAGTAGAACTTTCTCGAGCGGTAGAAGTGAGGAATGTTGTAGAACGCGTTTCAGTAGAACTTTCTGGAGTGTTAGATTTTTGCGGATGACAATAGCGAGATGTGCTGCAGGGATTGAGCTCGCATCCGTATTCGTAAGACTGTCTGCAGTCGCCGTGTGACCAAGTTGGCTGCAACACAATATGAAATTTGGGTTCAAAGATTATTTATTAACTCTGAATTCATCATAAAATAACCCTTTAAAAATGAGAAAAAAATTTCATTCAGATAAAACAAAAAACTTTTTTCGTTGTTTTTTGGTTTTTCTTGGTTTTTAGAATCGAAAAAATTTTGGTTTTTAAAATCGGAAAAAATTGTTCTTTTTTTCCCGCTCACTCCTGATTTGGGCTGATAAGTCATATCCTATCATCCCAAATTAAAAAAAATTAAATTGGTGTACCTGTTGGCAGCTATAATCCAATCTTGCATCTTCTTCCCGTAATATGTTTTGAGGAATAATATTCTTTATATCGGGAATTGTGTGCACTCTCAAGCACTCTCTTCGTTACTACTGTATATGTCTCGGAAAGGTCTTAAGCGGAATTGTCTTGTTTTTTCTCGCTTAATATGTTTATCGTCACTGTCATTGATGTTCTATCGAATAGATACAATTTTACAAAAAAAAGAACAATTTTCGTGCTACTGATTCAGTATTTGAAAAGGTTTTTGTGAAACTCTCCAGCTTCTCTAAACGGCTGAACAAGAATGATTCAACAAACGATGGGACCAAAGCTAATTCTAAGGGTGGGATTGACCCTGAGTCTTTTTTCACTCTTCGAAAGCAAACGCGTTACGGATGCACTAATGAAAAGCCATTGGCTTTTGTTTACCCATATATATGAAGTTGTCGCACGAATTAGCAATGTTAATGAAGACTTCATATATCTAAAGTTAATTTTGTGAATTATTGTTAACATTGAAATTTTTAAAAAATACTTTTTTTAAACAGCAAAACTCACATAATGAGTATTTTCATTCATGATATAGATGCAGTTGCCCGCTGCTGGATTCGGTTGACCAGGAGCCCAATTACTGGGAGATTCATACTCGCTTCTCTATGAACAATATCAAATTAATATGATAGCAAACGAAATTCGGAAGGTATTACGCTATTGTGCATTGATTTTTGGAGCGAAACTTCTGGCAGATTTCTTGCGGCAACCCAGGCAGTTTTATCTAAACCAATGAACATTGAAATCAAGAGTTTTTTTTAAAACACTTTTTTTGGCCACTAGGATTCATTGAGTACGTGACAGGGAAGCACTGATTTTATAACTGGTTTTCTTTGTTCCAAATTTCAAAGTGAGAAGAACTTCCCCTGATTGGAATCAAACTCAGCCGTCTTCTTCTAACCCAAAACGAGCGCGTTATTATAACGCTACCGAGATAATTTTTTTAAAGAGTTACCCGAGTGCCGTCGGTCCAAAAATAATCGTGAGAAGCCGGGTCGTATTGGAGTCCTATCCAGAACTTTGTTCTCCCTGGATACTCTGAACAGAAGATTTAATTGTAACAAAGTGTCTCAAGTTATACAGACAAAGAAGTTAAGAAGCATTTTATTGAACTGCTTATGATTATTTTTTAGTTTTATCGAGTACTTATATCCTCCTGAGTTCAGCGAAAACCTCATAAAAACTTTTCCAATTCGAAATGATCGTCATAAAGACTACTAAAAATGAAGCCAACAAAACAAAATACCTCTATATTTTGATTAAAAACATATTTTACAGCTTTGAAGTGAATAAAAATCTTTGAAAAGCCTAGAAAAACTGACGCTTCGCAACGAAATCTGCTTCCTGATAAGACTCCACTTTGAGTAAGGTGCCCCCTTGACGCTGACAGGACAAGGAAGCCGAACTAAATCTCATTTCACTGGATTTTAAATTTTTAAAAAACTACCGTCTTAACGAAACATTCTTCAAACTGAAATGAATTTGCCTTAACTTGTCAAGAATTTATGTTAATGGAGAGTTAGAATTGAAACAAGAGTGAGTGAAAGTTATTCGTTTTGATCACACATGTGTTTCTCTTTCTTACTAATTTTACTCTACCAAAGTGATTGCTAAAGCATTTACTAAAGTGTTACAAGTTCAAACGCTCCACAATATCAGTCTGTTATAAGTAACGATTTAGACGTATCAATTGTAAAATTTATGAGTTGTCTAGTATATTGGAAATAGATGTAATCAGTACAAAATTTCTTTTCAACTTGTAAACAGAATGTAAGATATACTCAGTACATGATTATACATATAACATTATTCAAGCAATGAATTAACTTGAAAATGATTTGTTTGTTTCTTATTGGAATGTAGCTTCATATGTTATTCGATGTACACACCTATGAAAACCATTGAATAACAGTCCACGCTATCTATAGACAATCATGTATTTGGAAGGACGTTGTAATACTCTAAAAAAGAAGACATTGCTATCCTTCGGTAGGAGTAGATGAAAGGTGCCAAGAGGGTTGGGGGGAAGGGAGTGATGCTTAAAAAGTAAGCCAGGTGCCAGATTATATATAAAGTACCGTTTAAAAGTATATCAACTTTTGGTTTTTTCAACACAACTTCTTTCAACCTCAACCAAAATGATGATTTATTTTGATTTAAAATTAGTGATTTAATACAAATTTATGAAACTTTCAGGGATGATTTTCGCACTCAATTTACACTTAAAGTCATGCTCATAGCGTTAGACAAGTTTGCAATTAGTTTAATTAATACTTATTTTTCGAAATGGGATAAAATCACGATTTTTACCGCAACAACTAAATAATTTATAACTAACCAGAACAGACCAATTTCAAAAACAAGCTGCCTAATATTTCTTCGCACATCCCTCCGCATCTATCACTGCCTGACAGCGACGCGGCATCGAGTCAATTAGGTTGTCTATGAGGGACATGGGTATGCTCTTCCAAGCAGCCTCAATCTGCTGGAACTTGACAAACAGATTCGATGCGTGCACGGTCCTGAGCATCTTTTCGACCGCGTAACAGAGGTGCTCGATTATGTTCAAGTCGGGCCTCTGACTGGGCCAGTCAAGAACCTCGACTCGACGTCGAGCGAACCACTCCGAGACGAGGCGAGACGAGTGTTTTGGGTCGTTGTCCTGTTGGAGAATGAACGAACGACCCATAGACTGCAGCGCATAGGGTCTCATCGTGTTTTCAAGGATTTCTCGGTATGTGGCTGCGTCCATCCTACCTTGAATTCGAACCAGAGGTCCAGGATAAGCCGGTCCGACACATCCCCAGATAGAAAAGGAGCCGCCGCCATGTTTCACCGTCCGCGCCGGTCGCCTTCCATTCAACCCAGCTTTCCGTAGAAGGAGTTTTACGGCATGGACACTCCTGGAGATGATACAACCCTAGCGACGTCGACAGCAGTCCGCCTTGGGTCGCACGAGGAACCCGAATGATGTTAAAGTCCCTAACGCGCGTTGTACAGCGAAGGCGGCCCGTCCTTGCTGGCTTCAAAATGCTTGAAAGTACAAAATTGACAACCTAAAACTTAAGACAAAATCTCGTATCACCTCCTAGGATACGTACACGCTTCAATAGCCTCGAGACGGCTGATTTTGTAATGGAAAACTGCCTGGCGAGCTGTACTTGTGTTAAGCCCTGCTGGTGCCCCTTCACGATGGCATCCTGGATAGGCAACAACATTTCGCGCATTCCGAGACGTTTACCCAGTATTCTACAATATTATTCCACATTAAAACCAAAAACCAACAGAAAAATTAATGAAAATGAAAAGTTGCAAAAATGCCAATTACGGCAAAAGATGAAATTTGTGGTGTGCTATGGTAGACGTTTTTTTTTAATGCACCGGACTGTGAAATACACTTGAACACAAAATTTTCTATCAAACCTGAAAGTTTCATAAATTTTGGTTGAGGTTGAAAGAAGTTGTGTTAAAAAACCAAAAGTTGATATACTTTTAAACAGTATATATATAAGTATATGGTATCAGACATCTGTTGTTTGTATCTGCAAATGAACAATGAATCAATAAAAATTTCAAGAGCTGACCGGTAAACAGCAGGAAGAGTAACAGGAGCGTAGCAGCCCCATTCAGGGACTACGTGGGGGACAGGATAATAAGAGTTTTGAATACTAATAGTATTTCTTTCACAGAAGCAGTTCACTGAAACACAGAAGACATGAGAAATAGAGAAATGAAACTAAACAGGCCTTTTTTTAAATTTGTTCACAAAAAAAATTATTTTGTTTCAATATTTTTTCAATATTATCTTCCATACTTGTTCATTCTTCGCTAAAAGTCATCTACCATCGCCTTATTAAAGTAGAACTGAACTAAAAGTTGTGCCCGCTCTTCTCTTCACTCTCAAAGTAATACTTTTTGGGGATAAAATCAATAAGTGGATTAGATACCTTCACGCTTTTAGCATACTTTGCCAAAAACTTCTTTTTTTCACTGCCTATCTTATAATGTAGGATTCTGTGTCAGTTCTATGTTGCTTACCCTTCGTGAAGGCTTGCAGCATATCTGCTGAAGTAAAATCACCATCTTTATTGGTGAAGCTGTAACCAGGAGTAGCAATTGTACTCCATGACTCATCGTCGATCCCGCCAACCTGTCATGTATTCGTGAGAAGAGGAATAGACCAAGTACAAAAAAGCAAAAACTCGTGCAAAGATTGTGCCTTAAACGAGAAACGAACTTGCGTTATGATAAGGAACCTAATCCTCTAAAATGGCCTCTGTAAGCAAGATGCAGTGCTTTCATTGATAGCTGAGTGGGCAGAGCATCGCTACACAGGCATTTTTTTGAAAGAAACTTATTATGATGTAGCTAGTCCGGCTTCATGTTGAATCAAGATCTTATACAAATTTGATTTCTTTTGTTTTTTTATGACCTCTGTGTTTTTATTTTTCCCTGCTAGTTCCGCGTACTATTGATGACAAAAAGGATAGAAAGAAAAAGAGAAAATCCGAAGAGATAATGAGAGACATAAAATTATTTCAATGAAAAATTCATGGATGAGAAAATAAACGCAATATATCGTCTGTCCCATCCAACTTCTACCCATATCCTCGATGAACTCAATAGATAAAATAACGTAGAAATTTTATGTTATTTGTCAGCATCAATTCTCAAAGGCAACTCATTTTTGTTATGTTAAAATATAAGAGCTCAAATGAAGTTTTGCTACAGTAATTGAAGGCCTCCACCAACGTTTTGCTATATGGACCTCCTATAAACTCTTCCTCCTAGTTTTTACCAGTTGGGGACAAATCTTTAGCACAAAATTATCGAGCAATAACGGTCAAATCTGTTATTTGTCGTGTTCTCGAAAGAAGAATCAACTACAGCAGATTCATTTTTCGGGGTCAATATGGTTTTCTATCGAAAAGGAGCTGCGAACTACAGTTACTCAAAACAATAAGTGAATGGGAGATAGAATGGAAAAAAGGCAAATAGTTGTTGTTTACTTCGATTTTTCTCGAGCTTTCGATAAGGTTTCACATCTCAAACTCGTTCAAAAACTTCAAAAACTAGGAATAACTGCCAACATTGCTGTCAAAGTGTGCAGCATCTCTAGCATCTTTAGAACCCGTTAATGTTTGTAGAACCCATCAAACTTCTCATTTTATATGTTATGGTCTGCAAAACCTGCATAAATTCCAAGGTGATGATTGTGCCTCCGCCAAGCTTGAATTGGTTAGCAATGAGTGTTGGGTCATACTGCCCTCCTCTCCTGAAATGATCCTTTCGGGAACATAACTATCTCTTGTAAAAAAAAACCTAGATTCCCTTCAGAAAACTTCTTGTAAATGGGTACGGGTCAGCTATTCTCACCTTAAAAAATTCGTCTTCTGTCGATCAATTGAAACTCTGAGATGGACACAAGGGCAAGTTTATCACTACAATTCGTTGTAAGAGTTCAGAAAAGCCACAGCCGAAATGTTAAGATCTTACGAATACGGAATAAGTAATCTTGATATTTCGGCTGATAATAAATTAGAAACACAGATAAATTGTTAAAAAACATTTTAAATCTGTCTCATTTATGTCTCATTCAGAGGTTCGTACAACCAAGCACGAGTTTGTGCTATGTTTGTTTTCTCTACAATTCTACTGATAAACTTTCAGAAAAGTATTGCTTTCTGTCATTACATACTATCCCATTATCTCCTTAACGATTCAGAAGTCTCAATAGGAATGGCTTACTTGTATGTGCTAGCGATAATGACAATCACTTGTTTCGCAGCACGGCCCTCAACCGGCCTCCCATCGAATTCGTTTTTCGCCGTCTGAATCGCTCTTAAAAAGCAGAAAAAGTTTTGAAATCTTACAACACTTTCGAAAAAAACAACTCAGATTTCATTTCGTTATCGCGAACAAGGGAAATAAAAAACTGAAAATAATTGTATCCTTCTTGTTTTTAACGTCGGCCCACCTGGACTGATTCGCTTTCTCAGATCTATCTGAACACCACAACTCAGAGTTTCTCGTGGGCAAGTATTGCTAACTTTATGTCAGCCTTTTTTGGGATGATTTGATTTTCTAGTGTCAATTACCACCGTTTTTGACGTCGTTCGGTGGTTCTGACCGTCGGACATAACTACGGGGCTAAAGTCCCGTTACTTACAGTATCCAGCAGATCAAAGATGTTTTAGACTGCTCTAAAGTTTTTTGATGAGTAAAAAATGTTCAGCCGTGTTTTCTACCGGCCTCCGATGAACAAAGCTTCCCTGAGAGAGCAAGTGTCGAGGTTTCCGTAATGTCGCACTCCGTCAAGTCTACGCCAATGACATCGATTGAAGTTTTTGAATTTTTTTTGCAGGAAACGCGTCTTTTGAGGCATTAAAGAGAAGTTCGAACTGGCAGAAAGAAATGCCTCATGATGAAACATTGGGCTGAAGCCAATCCTACGTTTTCCACCGCCATTAAATCGCCCCTCGCGTACACGTTGAGAAGCGTTAGAATTTAAAAAATTAGAGTGAAAATAGCGGCATGCATAGAAAAAAATTAGAGTGAAAATAGGGGCATGCTATAGCATTAAATTTAATCGAGTTACATCTTTGAACGGAGAACGAAATTGTGTGACATTGTAATCCATTGTGATTTCAAAAAAAATCTATTGCTCCTGAAAATGGTGGATGACTCCACAAATGTTCTAAAATAACCTAATGAAGTTTTAGATAGCTTTATATACATAAAACACTGTTCGATGTCAAGAATAAACATTTGTATGACGAAGTTTTACGCTGTCCTTGGTTAGTACGTTTCGCTTCAAGTTCGGCGGAAAAGCTTACGCCGTGAGGTTGGCGTACTCCGTTCCCTGGTATGCAGGGTTGAGAGAGTCGACGTAGTTGGGGCCAAGAAGATCACCCAGTCCGTAGTCTTTGTGCGTGGTTGCTGCATAACTGATGACACCTGCAAAGGAATATTTTCAAGAAAAAGCTAAGATTATTCGCAAGAGGTAACAAATTGAGAGACATACATATGTAGTAAGTTTCCAGCAAGAGTTGTATAATTCAAAAACCTTTCTCCCTTAAACTGCATATAATTAACATTCTCGTCGGAGGCTCTCCGCTTATCATATGGCATGGAGCCACGGCGCTTGATGTTCCAATGAGTTATCAGTAAAGCGTTCGAATTGACTTTAATTTAAATTGAGGTAAAAATATGTCATTGAGAATATCTCTTTGATCAGAGAAGCTACAGTGTTATTGTGTTCTGTTCAACTAATGATTTCGATTACTTTACATTTGGAAATAATGCGTGGAAACATCGTGATGAAAAAGTCACCTGCTCTCGTTTGGTACTGCTGCGATCCAAGTGTTGGCGTGTATAAAATGCTTTGAAGAAACGCGGTTACCTGCGCAAAACTAATAGCGATGAAACATTTTATATGCAGATTTATCTGATGTAATGAGGTTAAAAGTGTAGATAGTACTCTTCAAAGACTTTTCACCTGCGCTGCGAAACAAAGTAGTAGGAACTTTTATTGCATATACTGGTTCTAAATAACTAAGTATCTCAAATTAGTAAGCAAAGCGCGTAATACGTTTAAGAGCTTGTGCGCACCCGAGAACTTGACAGCTTCAATTCTCAAAAGTTGTTGGTTTTCTTTCGGAACTGACATCGATGACTCCCCTGGAACCCATAGCGGAAGAGACGTCCACAAGAAAAATGACATCGAGCCACAGTTTAGTCGGATCGTTTCCACAGCGGTGTTGCCAATCTCTGCAGTAGTCTGGCCGTGCAGAATCTTCTTATGTTTCCCTCTCAATTTTTTTCTCTCTTTATTGCCTATTCCTCTCTCTATATGTATCACGCCCTATCTATCTCTTCCTCTCTCTTTCTTTCTAGCGCTTTTTATTACTCACTATTTCTCTCGCTCTCTCTATCTCTAGGTTCTCTTTCCCGTGATTTTTTATCACAAAATCACCGTAAATTTTTTAACTCATCACACATTCTTGACTCGTTTAAAATTCTACTTTCTCTTCCACATTACTAGGGTGCTTCGTTATTCTTTCAAACATCCTCAATAAAAATGTCTTTCTCATTCTTGGAGTTTTTCGAATCGTGAGTGGGGAGTAAAATCCGAATCTATTTTGTGAAACGCTACAGATGAAAATCCATTTTTTTCCAATTGAAGGCTTATTTAATATGGGCACGGAGTATTGTAAGTTATCAGAGAATAGTCAACATCAGTTCCTAGCGAGCTAGTGTTTACAATCTTCATTTTTATGTACTATATTTTCGACTTTATTTGATTTATCTGCCTCTTGGATCTAGCTCCCTCCTTTTTTTGAACACCCCCTCGCTAGATACATAGAATGGTAGTTTTCGTTTCTCAATCACAGCAGACACCTGCGACAGAGAAACGTATTTCGAGACATACCAAATCACTCCCAAAGTCATTGTTCGTTTGTTAACATTCTCAGTCAAATTCTCTCCAAAAACGAAGGTTCGTTGCAGGTACTCGTTATTCATATATGTAAACATAAAGTTCCGTGAAGAATCACGAGAAAGGCTGCATTTATTTGAAGAGTTAACACGCCTTCATATACTTGATATAGCAGCTTATACAGTCAGAGAATGAGAATCTTGTAAACAGAGTCGAGTAATCAGTTTGAAATCTCCAAATAGTAACGTTAAATTTTTTTTTCGTTAGTTATCTGTTCCGTAGTAATTAACTGACGGGATGAAAGACTTTTCTGTGGAAGAAGACTCAGTAGAACCTTCTGAAGAGTTGAGAGTAGACTCTTCTGTAGAAGGAGACTCAGTGGAACTTTTTGAGGAGTGGGAAGTAGAATCTTCTGCAGAAGGAGATTCAGTGAAAACTTCTGAGGAGTTGGAAGTGGACTCTTTTGTAGAAGTAGACTCAGTGGAACTTTTTGAGGAGTGGGAAGTAGAATCTTCTGCAGAAGGAGATTCAGTGAAAACTTCTGAGGAGTTGGAAGTGGACTCTTTTGTAGAAGGAGACTCAGTAGAACCTTCTGAGGACTTGGAAGTAGACTCGTCTGTAGTAGGCGTTTGAGTAGAACTTTCTCGAGTGGTGGAAGTGACGAATGTTGTAGAACGCGTTTCAGTAGAACTTTCTGGAGTGTTAGATTTTTGCGGATGACAATAGCGAGATGTGCTGCATGGATTGAGCTCACATCCGTATTCGTAAGACTGTCTGCAGTCGCCGTGTGACCAAGTTGGCTGCATCACAATATGAAATTTGGGTTCAAAGATTATTTATTAACTCTGAATTCATCATAAAATAACCCTTTGAGAATAATTTTTTAAATTTTCATTCAGATAAAACAAAAAAAATTTTTCGTTGCTTTTTGGTTTTTCTTGGTTTTTAGAATCGAAAAAAAAGTTCGAAAAACTTTTTTTGGTTTCGGAAATCGAAAAAAAGTCGAAATTTTTTTTGGTTTTCTTCCCGCTCTATCCTGATATGGGCTGACGAGTCATATCACCTCAACTCAAATTTAAAATAAAAGTTAATTGCTGTACCCGTTGGCAGTTATAATCCAATCTTGCATCTTTTCCCGTAATATGTTTTGAGGAGAAATATTCTTCATATCGGAAATTGTGTGTAAAAGCACTTCGTTACTACTGTATATGTATGTATGTGAATCGGAAAGGTCTTAAGCGGAATTGTTTTGTCTTTTCTCGCTTAAGCGTCCCTGTGATTGATATTCCATCGAATAGATACAATTCTACAAAAAAAACCAATTCTCGTGATACTGATTGAGTATTCGAAAAGGTTTTTGTGAAACTCACCAGCTTCCTTGAACGGCTGAACGGTATGATTCAACAAACGATGGGACCAAAGCTAATTCTGAGGGCGGGATCGACCCTAAGTCTTTTTTTCACTCTTTTCTAGAGCAAAAGCGTTACGGATGCACTACTGAAAAGCCATTGGCTTTTGTTGACCCATAAATATGAATTTGTCGCACGAATTAGCAATGTTAATTAAAACTTCATGATACTATATCTAAAGTTAATTTTGTGAATTATTGTTAACATTGAAATTTAAAAAAATACTTTTTTTAAACAGCAAAACTCACATAATAAGTATTATCATTCATGATATAGATGCAGTTGCCCGCTGCTGGATTCGGTTGACCAGGAGCCCAATTACTGGGAGATTCATACTCGCTTCTCTATGAACAATATCAAATTAATATGATAGCAAACGAAAGTCGGAAGGTATTACGCTATTGTGCAATGATTTTTGGAGCGAGAATTCTGGCAGATTTCTTGGGGCAACCCAGGCAGATTTATCTTAACCAATGAACACTGAAATCAAGAGTTTTTTTTAAACACTTTTTTTGGCCACTAGGATTCAACTAGTACGTGACAGGGGAGCACTGATTTTATAATTGGTTTTCTTTGTTCCGAATTTCAAAATGATAAGAACTTCCCACTGATTGGAATCAAACTCAGCCGTCTTCCTCATCAATCAAAACCAAAAAACGAGCGCTTTATTTTTACGCTACCAGATAAATTTTTTCAAAGAGTTACCCGAGTGCCGTCGGTCCAAAAATAATCGTGAGAAGCCGGGTCGTATTGGAGTCCTATCCAGAACTTTGTTCTCCCTGGATACTCTGAACAGAAGATTTAATTGTAACAAAGTGTCTCAAGTTATACAGACAAAGAAGTTAAGAAGCATTTTATTGAACTGCTTATGATTATTTTTAGTTTTATCGAGTACTTATATCCTCCTGAGTTCAGCGAAAACCTCATAAAAACTTTTCCAATTCGAAATGATCGTCATAAAGACTACTAAAAATGAAGCCAACAAAACAAAATACCTCTATATTTTGATTAAAAACATATTTTACAGCTTTGAAGTGAATAAAAATCTTTGAAAAGCCTAGAAAAACTGACGCTTCGCAACGAAATCTGCTTCCTGATAAGACTCCACTTTGAGTAAGGTGCCCCCTTGACGCTGACAGGACAAGGAAGCCGAACTAAATCTCATTTCACTGGATTTTAAATTTTTAAAAAACTACTGTCTTAACGAAACATTCTTCAAACTGAAATGAATTTGCCTTAACTTGTCAAGAATTTATGTTAATGGAGAGTTAGAATTGAAACAAGAGTGAGTGAAAGTTATTCGTTTTGATCACACATGTGTTTCTCTTTCTTACTAATTCTACTCTACCAAAGTGATTGCTAAAACATTTACTAAAGTGTTACAAGTTCAAACGCTCCACAATATCAGTCTGTTATAAGTAACGATTTAGACGTATCAATTGTAAAATTTATGAGTTGTCTAGTATATTGGAAATAGATGTAATCAGTATAAACTTTCTTTTCAACTTGTAAACAGAATGTAAGATATACTCAGTATATGAATATACATATAACAATATTCAATCAATGAATTAACTTGAAAATGATTTGTTTGTTTCTTATTGGAATGTAGCTTCATATGTTATTCGATGTACACACCTATGAAAACCATTGAATAACAGTCCACACTATCTATAGACAATCATGTATTTGGAAGGACGTTGTAATACTCTAAAAAAAGAAGACATTGCTATCCTTCGGTAGGAGTAGATGAAAGGTGCCAAGAGGGTTGGGGGGAAGGGAGTGATGCTTAAAAAGTAAGGCAGGTGCCAGATTATATATACATATATGTAAATAAATGTATTCACATGGTATCAGACATCTGTTGTTTGTATCTGCAAATGAACAATGAATCAATAAAAATTTCAAGAGCTGACCGGTAAACAGCAGGAAGAGTAACAGGAGCGTAGCAACCCCATTCAGGGACGACGTGGGGGACAGGATAAAAAGAGTTTTGAATACTAATAGTATTTCTTTCACAGAAGCAGTTCACTGAAAAACTGAAGACATGAGAAATTCAGAAATAAAACTAAACAAGCGTTTTTCAAAAATTGTTCACAAAAAAAAAATATTTTGTTTCAATTTTTTTCAATATTATCTTCCATACTTGTTCATTCTTCGCTAAAACTCTTCGACTATCGCCTTATTCAAGTAGAACTGAACTAAAAGTTGTGCCCGTTCTTCTCTTCACTCTCAAAATAAAACTTTTTGTGGATAAAATCAAGAAGTGGATTAGATACCTTCACGCTTTCAGCATACTTTGCCAAAAACTTCTTTTTTCAGTGCGTATCTTATAATGTAGGATTCTGTGTAAATTCTATGTTGCTTACCCTTCGTGAAGGCTTGTAGCATATCTGCTGAAGTGAAATCACCGTCTTTATTGGTGAAGCTGTAACCAGAAGTAGCAATTGTACTCCATGACTCATCGTCGATCCCGCCAACCTGCCATGTATTCTTGAGAAGAGGAAAAGTTCAAGTACAAAAAAGCAAAAACTCGTGCAAAGATTGTGCCATAAACAAGAAACGAACTTGCGTTATTATTAGGATTTTAATCCTCTAAAATTGCCTCTGAAAGCAAGATGAAGTGCTTTCATTAATAGCTGAGTGGGCAGAGCATCGCTTCACAGGAATTTTTTTTTTTTGAATGAAACTTATTATGATGTAGCTAGTCCGGCTTCATGTTGAATCAAGATCTTATACAAATTTGATTTCTTTTGTTTTTTTATGACCTCTGTGTTTTTATTTTTCCCTGCTAGTTCCGCGTACTATTGATGACAAAAAGGATAGAAAGAAAAAGAGAAAATCCGAAGAGATAATAAGAGACATAAAATTATTTCAATGAAAAATTCATGGATGAGAAAATAAACGCAATATATCGTCTGTCCCATCCAACTTCTACCCATATCCTCGATGAACTCAATAGATATAATAACGTAGAAATTTTATGTTATGTTATTTGTCAGCATCAATTCTCAAAGGCAACTCATTTTTATTATGTAAAAATATAAGAGCTCAAATGAAGTTTTGCTTCAGTAATTGAAGGCCTCTACCAACGTTTTGCTATATGGACCTCCTATAAACTCTTCCTCCTAGTTTTTACCAGTTGAGGACAAATCTTTAGCATAAAATTATCGAGCAATAACGGTCAAATCTGTGATTTGTCGTGTTCTCGAAAGAAGAATCAACTACAGTAGATTCATTTTTCGGGGTCAATATGGTTTTCTATCGAAAAGGAGCTGTGAACTACAGTTACTCAAAACAATAAGTGAATGGGAGATAGAATGGAAAAAAAGGCAAATAGTTGTTGTTTACTTCGATTTTTCTCGAGCTTTCGATAAGGTTTCACATCTCAAACTGGTTCAAAAACTTCAAAAACTAGGAATAGCTGCCAACATTGTTAGATGAGTCTCAAATTTTCTAACTAATAACACTTATAAAGTTCGAGTTGACAAGGAGTTTTCTAATCCATTACCTGATCCATGGCGTCCCTCAAGGCACCGTACTTGGGCAATTTCGTTTGATGATAAAGCTAATTCAATTCAAAAAACTCTTGGACCTTCTCTCATTTTTTTCAATTCTACAGTCGTTCACAGTTTCAAACAAGGGTAACACTGTTTAAAGTGTGCAGCATCTTTAGCATCTTTAGAACCCGTTAATGTTTGTAGAACCCATCAATCTTCTCATTTTATATGTTATGGTCCGAAAAACCTGCATAAATTCCAATGTGATGATTGTGCCTCCGCCAAGCTTGAATTGGTTGGCAATGAGTGTTGGGTCATACTGCCCTCCTCTCCTGAAATGATCCTTTCGGGAACATAACTATCTCTTGTTAAAAAAACCTAGATTCCCTTCAGAAAACTTTATGTAAATGGGTACGGGTCAGCTATTCTCACCTTAAAAAATTCGTCTTCTGTCGATCAATTGAAACTCTGAGATGGACACAAGGGCAAGTTTATCACCACAATTCGTTGTAAGAATTCAGAAAAGTACCCAGCCGAAGTGTTACGATCAAGTGAACGTGATACTTCGGCTGATGATATACATTGTTTAAAAACATGTTAAATCTGTCCAATTCATTTCCCATTTAGGGCCCGTCCAGCCAAACACGTGTTTTTCTATGTTTGTTTCCCCTACAATTCTACTAATAAAATTTCACAAAAGTTTCGCTTTGTGTCATTACTGTTCCACGACCCATTTAGCGATTCAGAAGTTTAAAGGGGGAATGGCTCACTTGTATGTGCTAGCGATAATGACGATCACTTGCCTCGCAGCACGGCCCTCAACCGGCCTTCCATCAAACTCGTTTTTTGCCGTCTGAATCGCTCTTAAAAGGCAGAAAAGTTTTGAAATCTCACAACACTTTCGAAAAATAACAACTCAGATTTCATTTCGTTATGGCAATCAAGGGAAATAAAAACTGAAAATAATTGTATCCTTCTTGTTTTTAACGTCGGCCCACCTGGACTGATTCGATTTCTCAGATCTATCTGAACACCACAACTCAGAGTTTCTCGTGAGCAAATATTGCTTACTTTATGTCAGCCTTTTTTTTTGGAATGATTTGATTTTCTAGTGTCAATTCCCACCGTTTTTGACGTCGTTTGGTGGTTTTGACCGTCGGACATAACTACGGGGCTGAAGTCCCGTTACTTACGGTCACCAGCAGATCAAAGATGTTTCAGACTGCTCTAAAGTTTTTTGATGAGTAAAAAATGTTCAGCCGTGCTTTGAACCGGCCTCCGGTCAACAAAGCTTCCCTGAGAGAGCAAGTGTCGAGGTTTCCGTAATGTCGCACTCCGTCAAGTCTACGCCAATGACCTCGATTTAAGTTTCTGGATTTTTTTTGCAGGAACCGCGTCTTCTGAGGTATTGAACAGCCGCGACATTAATCTCTAAACGATGAGATCATCGGCGCGATGACCTCATATCATTCAAACTAGGCGAAAATTTTGAAAGATGATGTCACCTTGACTAACTTTTTTTGGAAATAAAAGGTCCTGCACGAAATTCCATTCATAGAACTTAAGCGCGTAATTCAATTTCAATCCAGTTAGTAGAGCAAAATTACAAACCAGTCAAGTTTTATTACATTTTTCATACGGGCATACCCAGTGACAGAGTCAATGTCTGCGCTCTGCCCTTTTCTTATCACATGGACTCGATACTTCATGTTAGACCAAAAACGTTAAATGCTTTTTTTAAGTACGGAAACAAAATAGATTGCGATTAGTTAGTATTTTAATGGAGCGTTAGAATATCACTTTTCACTTTGCTAAGTGATTTTCTGCTATCTTTTTTTTTTTGAACGCTCCAATGTCTCACCACGAAAACATGGACTACGGTAAAAAGAAAGAACACATGCATTCTAATGGAGCGTTAGAATTCGCGATAACATAGTGAAACATAACGATATCCCGTTTTTTTCGAATTGCGTGAACGTCTTGTTCTAACCTAAAATGTGTACAATTAGTGATAGAAATATAACGTTCGAGACATGAGCAACGATGCTTTTTTTCTTGCAGCGAGAGAGTTCAAACGGGATATCGTTTTGTTTCATTATGTTTTCGCGAATTCTAACGCTCCATTAGAATGCATGTGTTCTTTCTTTTTACCGTAGTCCATGTTTTCGTGGTGAGACATTGGAGCGTTCAAAAAACCAGAAAGCAGAAAATCACTTAGCAAAGTGAAAAGTGATATTCTAACGCTCCATAAGATTCATTTGGAGAGAAAGACGGCATTTGAAATCTCATCTTCTCGTACTTTAAGATCTTATTTCGCGTGCTCTCGCAAGATCATCTCGTACCTCACTGATCCAACATTTTTGGGCCAAGAAGGTGCGAGAGCCATGATCTCATAGTGAATTATTTCAGTTATAATAACACTGACTCGATGATCTCATTCATCGAGCAATGATGTCATCTTTACAGATACATCGCACGATCGCTTAACTTTTTTGAGAGATTAATGTCGCGGAAGAATTTTGAACTTGCAGAGTGAAACGCCTCAAGATGGCACATTGGGCCCGTCCTACGTTTTCCACCGCCATTAAATCGCCCCTCGCGTACACGTTGAAAAGCATTAGAATAAAAAATTAGAGTGCAAATAGCGGAATGCATAGAAAAAATTAGATTGAAAATAGCGGCATGCTATAGCATTCAATTTAAACGAGTTAAATTGTCGTAGGGAAAGCAAAATTGTGTGAAATTGTAATTCAGTGTGATTAAAAAAATTATATTGCTCCTTAAGATGGTGGATGACTCCTTAAGATGGTGGATGACTCCTTAAGATGGTGGATGACTCCTTAAGATGGTGGATGACTCCTTAAGATGGTGGATGACTCCTTAAGATGGTGGATGACTCCTTAAGATGGTGGATGACTCCTTAAGATGGTGGATGACTCCTTAAGATGGTGGATGACTCCTTAAGATGGTGGATGACTCCTTAAGATGGTGGATGACTCCACACATGTTCTGAAATAACCTAATGAAGTTTTAGATAGCATTGTAAGCATAAAAACTTTCGATTTCGAAAATAAACATTTGTATGACGAAGTTTTACGCTATCCTAGGTTAGAGTGTTTCGCTTCAAGTTCGGCGGAAAAGCTGACGCGGTGACGTTGGCGTACTCCATTCCCTGGTATGCAGGGTTGAGAAAATCTACGTAGTTCGGGTCAAGAAGATCACCCAGTCCGTAGTCTATGTGCGCGGTTGCTGCATAACTGATGACACCTGAAAAAGGACATTTGCAAGAGAAAGCTGAGATTGATTCGCAAGAGGTAACCAATTGAGGAATATAGTACGTTTCCTGCGAGAGTTTCATAATTCAAAAACCTTTCTCCCTTAAACTGTAAATAAGAGTATTCCTTACTCCTCGTTGATCCCAAGCAACGGCTTTTTATACCGAGCAGAGGAGCGGATTGTTCGCAGAAACTTGTGCAAAAATCGTGTGGTGTGACGGGAACCGAACCCGTGACCTTTCGCGTTCCGGGCGAATGCTCTCCCCACTGAGCTACACACGCACACATGATGATGCACATTTTAAGGCCCATACAACATGCCCCCCTCTCAACACCGAGGTCTCTCGAGGTCTAGGGTCAGAGGTCCAGGCGCCTTTGTTTCTGCGAACTTAGCTCATGCTCGGGTTTTCTACTTTTTTTTTCTCCTTTTATCCTCTCTTCTCATCCCGGTTCGGCCCCCATGTAAATAAGAGTATTCCTTACTCCTCGTTGATCCCAAGCAACGGCTTTTTATACCGAGCAGAGGAGCGGATTGTTCGCAGAAACTTGTGCAAAAATCGTGTGGTGTGACGGGAACCGAACCCGTGACCTTTCGCGTTCCGGGCGAATGCTCTCCCCACTGAGCTACACACGCACACATGATGATGCACATTTTAAGGCCCATACAACAAAACTGCATGTAATTAACAATCTCGTCGGAGGCTCTCCGTTAATTTTATGGCATGGAGCCACGGTGCTTGATGTTTCAATGAATTATCAGTAAAACATTCGAACTCACTTCCATTTAAATTAAGTTAAAAATCATAGATGCTACAGTGTTATTGTGTTCTGTTCTACTAATGATTTCGATTACTTTACATTTGGAAATAATGCGTGGAAACATCGTGATGAAAAAGTCACCAGCTCTCGTTTGGTACTGCTGCGATCCAAGGGTTGGCGTGTATAGAATGCTTTGAAGAAACGCGGTTGCCTGCGCAAAACTAAGAGCGATTAAACATTTTATATGCAGATTTATTTGAAGTAATGAGGTTAACAGTGTAGATAGTATCACAGCTTCAATTCTCAAAAGTTGTTGGTTTTCGTTCGGAACTGACATCAATGACTCCCCTGGAACCCATAGAGGACGAGACGTCCACGAGAAAAATGACATCGAGCCACAGTTTAGTCGGATCGTCTCCGCAGCGGTGTTGCCAATCTCTGCAATTTAACGCTTGAGTGGTATGGTCGTGCAGAATCTCTTTCTGTTTCCCTATCGAATTTCTTCTCTTTTTATTGCCTATTCCTCTCTCTATATGTATCACGCCCTATCTATCTCTTTCTCTCTCTTTCTTTGTCGCTCTCTTTATTACTCATGAAAAACCTGCAATTACTTTATAGGGCAGCGAATTAGCACAAATATTTTCAAAAAATCCTTTAAAAAAATCTTTTGTTTTTGGTTTAAAGAAGTGTCATAGGACTCTCTATCACAAAACTGTCTTCAAGTTCGAAAATCAAAATTTTTTTCTTCATGTTCGGTGATCCAAGACTCATGCCTAATCATGATTGAACTTGGGAAACTCAAGAAAATAATTTTCAAATGTTTATCAATTGTCTTATTTTTCCTAATATTTCATCACGTTTTTTTCTCATGCTTCTCAATTTTTCCAATTATTTTTGTTTTCAATCGTTTTTATGTTTGTCCTCAATCGTTTTTCTCAGATGTTCTTTTCTGAAAGAAAAATTTTTTTGCTCATGTTTTAATGAGAAAAAATATTATTCGGGTCAGTTTTGAGTTAAATTTTTCTAAAAATTTCATCAAGCTTTTGGCAAAATTTACTATTCAAAAGGGTACAAATTTAGTTCAAACTACAGAAATTTCCATTCAGGAGTGAGCAAAACGAAATCAAAACCTAATGAACGTGCCCTAATTGAACACTATTAAACGTAAATTAAATTTCAAAACTGGAAAATTCTTTTCAGGACTCCATGGTCGATGATTTCTGATATGAATAATGATCTTTTTATCGAGGTGACATGTGAGGTCACTATAGATAGAGTGAATTTGCGGCCGTTGATTGTGAGCTAGTATTTACAATCTTCACTTCACTTCTTTATTTTCTCGACTTTAATTGCTTTATCTGCCTCATGGATCTATGTAGATTCCCCCTTTTTTGAATTCCCCCCCCCGCTAGAATGCATGGTAGACACCTGCAACAGAGAAAAGTATTTTGAGAATTACCATAGAACTCCTAAAGTAATTGTTTGTTTATATTCTCAGTCAAATTCTCTCCCGCAACGAAGGTTCGTTGCGGGTATTAGTTATTCATATATGTATGTAAATATAAAATTCCGTGAAGAATCGCGAGAAAGGCTGCCTTTAGTTGAATAGTTAACACGCCTTCATATACTTGATAAAGCAGCTTATACAGTCAGAGAATGAGAATCTTGTAAACAGAGTCGGCTAATCAGTTTAGAATCTTCAAATATTCACGTTAAATTTTTTTTGTTACTGATCTGTTTCGTAGTAAATAACTGACGGGATGGAAGAATACTCCTCTGTAGTATAATTATCATACGATTGTGAATCTTAAACAAAAGACTCTTAGCATGAGGTTTTCGGGCTTTTGAAATCGAATAATTGAGAACGATTTTAACGATGTTTTCTCAAAATTGAACACATCAAGTATCTCTTTCATTTATTATCTCTCTATATTTACCTTTCTTCTTATATGTGAACGCTTACGCAAAATCGAGTTCTCTCCTCCTACTATGTATGATACCCGGGGACCACGTTTTAACATGCGACACCATGACTTATCTAGACGATTTCGTACATGAAAAGCCACTTATTATATCAAATGTTTTTGAAACTATTTTGATTCAAATAAGAGTTTTTTTCGGTAAAAAATTATACATTGATTAACAATTAATAACAAGAACAAATATAATAAACAAAAAAGAAAAAGGCAAATAATTTTAAATTTGGAAAGCCACTCACCGCTTAAAACCGCCGCCGAGAGAATTACGAGGAGGGGAACTGAATGATGAGAAATTAGTTCTGCATTTAAATAATTTTTCAACGGAAAAATCTTTAAAAAAAGGTTAATAGAAAAATTCCCGTTCTCAGAAAAAATGTGCAAATAATAACCTAAAATTCATACTTCGTTTCGCAGTTATAACTTTTTTCCAGGTTGTGTTTCCAAAGGCTTCAGTAATTTCTTTTTTGATTTTCGATTTTTTTCCATTTCTACTTTTATTAGACAGAAATTACATTTTAATGAAACTTTGTAAAGCAGTCTTTTAAAATCAGGACATAAACATCAAAAAGCTGTCTGAAAAAATGCTGTCTTGTATTGATTACTGTAGAAAAAAAATAGAAGGAAAGCAAAAGTAGTAAACAAGATTTGTTATTGATGTAATTCCAAAATTGAATTTATGGGAAAACAAATTTGAAAGACCGACTTGAACGCATGTCACCAATGCTCAAAGTGGGAGATTTCTTCTTGTGACGAATTCTCAGAAACTTACTCCTTATAAACACACTTCTTATCGAGAAAAACTCGTGATAACTGAAGATTACAAATTTTTCATCAGGGTTGAAACTTCTTCATCGTGAAATTTTCTGCTTTTTTTCTCGGTTTAACTGAACAAGCAACTGTGAAGAATTATTCACTGAACATCGTGAAATTTTCTGCTTTTTTTTCTCGGATTAACTGAACAAGCAACACGTTGAAGACGCGTCATCTCTATGTCAATGACATGAAACGCCATTAACAGAGCCTTTAAGTTGAAGAAAAGTATCTGTGATGATGCGGCCAATCCGCCATGTGATCATTATTATTCAACCTTTTGACATTTATCATTCAGCGTTGGTTCCGTAGTCGTATAAAATCACATCACATTGTTATGTAGAGCTCTTACCGGTCAAAATAATCCCTTGCGTTCAAACCTTTGCAAATCACTCCATGAGGTATACAGAAAAATGAAGAGAAAAAATTGTAATCAAATACTCATATATCCATTTCAAAAAGTTACTTCTGCCGAAAAAATTAAATTGATTTTTGGAAAAAGACGGACAGGACCGGCATTTTAAATCCAAGACATCAAAAGTTCCATATGTGTATTCCAATACAAAATCATTAAAGAACTGTAGTTTTTTTGTAGTTAAACGAAACTGATCGCAGCCGGCATTTAAAAAAAGTGAATGAATAAATAAATGAAGGAGAAAATTAATCTCACTGGTGCTTGAGAGAAGTTGAACGAATAAATTTTTTAATTTATTCGTGAACTCCTCAGTGAGTTCAAGCTGAATTGCTCTTGTTATAACGTAACTCTCTTTCACGAGTTTTTTTTAAAGACTTTGACTTTGCAGGTTTTAACAATATCTGATCCCCTCAGTTGCATAGTTACATAACTAAAGACTAGTGTTGAGGACTTGAAGTAGAACATGTTTTATGTTGATTAAGTGACCACTGTTTACAAAGTAACGACAAAAAAGTTACGACACGAATGAGTCGCTCTGAGCAACAATAACTTGAAGACAAAGCACTTCCGAATAGCGCTCATCAGCTCACGAAGTAGCACTGTGACCTCGGGGTCCAACTCCTGCTCAAAGAATCCTACCGTTAATATACGTGTTGTTGAAGTTAGTGACATATAAATAGATTCCTTCCATTTGTCGTGGCTGAGATTGGTCGACTACCTTCTCGCTCTTCATGTATATAGCCAAGAAAGGAGGATTCCGCTCTCTAGAAGGATTTGGACACTTTGAGGCCGTAATGTCAAAACCATGATCGACACACGACTCAACGTTCTCATTATTACTATCCGGAAAATCAGGTAGAGTTCGATGGCGCTCCATGTCTCATGACATTGAAAATAAAGCGTTTGGATTGAATTGAACTGAAAAAATAGACGAAACCATTCAATAAAGCAAAAGAATGAAGAATGCTATTCACTGAAGAGAAACACTGTAAAATATACTTTTTAATATCATTCTGCTCGGTACTGTATATTGACCTAATATACAGAGCTTCAAGATTTTCGAGTGTAGTAATCGTTACGTGTTTAATACTCCAAAAAAGAAGAAAGGCATGTTATCGTAATGATTTCTCGAAGTATAGCAAGGCAAAGCTTATTTTCTTATCTTTTCTAGAAGACTTAAAAGATCACTAACAAATAAGCGCAGAATTATGTTCTTAACGTGAAAAAGGTCAGCGGAAGAATGCGTGATTCTTCTGCAGCTTAATGGGCCAAAGTCACATGCGAGATTTGAAGACGAACAGATCTACTCAGCTCCTTTCCCATTTTTCTGAGACTCCTCGTGGGGTTATATAGAATTTTTTCTCGGATGCTTCTCACGTTGAAGGAAGTGGTCGCGGTCGCTGGTCAACAGCTCTTGGGACGGTCATTCGTCGTACCAGTCTCACGAAAACGACGTATGGTGTCCTCAATGGTTCTGCGGTAAAATCCGATGATTTAGGCGATGTGCTTCTGAGTGTGCCCGGACTGGCTCAAGCTCAGAATACAGCCTCGGTCAATGTCAGAGACCATTACCTCAGAACGAAAAGAGATATAACTCTGTTTTTCAGGGTGTGTTTTTAACGTTGAGACTAAGATATAAGCGAGAAATCACAAGACCTCTACAACAAACAAAAAAGATACAAAAGGAAAAAGTCGTCCACGTGATCTTTTGCTGCACCCTGTAGATTGCACCCCGCCTTTCCACCCGATCATCTTTGTCTTAATCTTCACCCCGGCCACCACCACGTATATTCCGATGCAGTCCCGCAACATAGTTTTAAGTCTAACTCAGGGTCTCTAGCCCTGGATTTATAGGTTCCAGGATGATCAAGAGATGGATGTGCTGGGGAGTTGATCTCATCACGTGCCCGTACCATCTCAGCATCAATTCTCGAAGCTTTTCAGAAATGGGAGCGATACCTAGAGGTCCTTGGATGACTTCATTTCGCACCTTGTCAAGAAGAATCCTTAATCTTCATGAAATGTATCATCTTTTAGATCCTTGCCGCGCATGAATTACAATCGAGGCCGAACAGTGCGACTGGCCTGACAACTGATCGATTTATCTTACTTTTCAGTCTGTTAGGCATTCGATTGTCGCATGCACAGCGGTTGGCTTTTTCAGTTGAAGCCAGGCAGCATTGATTCTACCATCAACTGTAGCCTTAAGCTCATAACCTGAGGTGATGTAGGATGATAGGTACTCAAAGCCATCCGAGTTCTGAAATTTGGTGCTGTTCACTTTAATGGTACTCGATTTACTCTTCCTCAATTCTAAATACTCGGTCTTTTAGAGGTTTACTCGTAGACCATAGTCTTTGCAACGTTCATTCCAGTTTCCTAGCTGCCTCTCCAAGTCTTCTGATGTGTCGGAACATAACACAACGTCGCCAGCATACAGGAGAGTTCTCGGGGACTTGCTTGTCGATCTCTCGTGATTGTGCCCATCATTAAACGTCCTCTTGAGCGGCTGCTATGTAATAATTTTCTACCCTCCCAATGTTCCTACCTTATTTTCGACTTCCAGAGCGGCGGTTATGTGATGAATATTTCCACTCTTTTTTCGTCCTCAAATTTTTCCAAAGAAAAAATATCAAATTTTTTTAAATCGCTTTTTTTCTATCGCTCTGTTCTCACTTTCGCTCTGTTCTCACTCTCGCTCTGTTCTCAATATCGAGTGGTGACCTTTCTACTTGCTCCAGTTTATTTCCATTTTCACTGCCTTTTCGCAGAAATGGCTGCTACGACAACAATTGAAGATGCAGATGTTCTAAAAAAAACTCTGAAAGACTTTCTTGACGCCAAAGATAAGACGCCTTCTCTTACAGTCCACGTTGTACTTCTCTTGAAAACATGCAACGCTCTCTTCGACATGTTCTACACAAGCTCCATCAGCCAAGAGATCATCCGAAAGGAGATCGATGAGGAGAAAAGGCTTCGCTCCGTCGTCATCGAGAGGGCTCCTGAAAACACCGATTCTTGTCCATCCGTGCAAACTCAACACGATTCTCAAATAATCACCAGTCTTCTAGACGCATCTGGTATCGCTGTCGGTGGAATCTCTCACTTCAGAATGGGAAAACTGCCGATCACGCCAGGAACGAGTTCGTCTAGACTTCTCAAAGTCATCTTACCCACCAAAGGACATCAAAGACTGTTTCTTTCAAAGAGTGCCTTACTACACAAGAACAATCAATTCAAAGGAATCAATGTCCGACCCAGTCTTACAAAGAGCAAAGAGAAAAAGAGTACTTACTGAGACAAGAAAAGCGTAAGTTATTGTCGGAAGGAAAAGAATACGTCATCTTCGATGGTGAACTGATGCCCCGGACTGAAGCCGATAAAAAACGACGATCTCCAACACAGCCCCGCCACTTTGCCCATCCAAATGTTTGAAGCAGTCAGAACATAACAGTAAGACCTCCGAAGTCGATACCAGCCAGTCGATATTATCATGATACTTTGCTGATAGCAATCACGATCGCTTAGCACTTCAGGGCTCACGTTTTCTCTAAAAACGACAAGGAGGTAAGTAGATCATCCAATGTCAATCAAAAAACGGTGTGGGAGAAAAGGTTGAGGAGCGTATAACGATCCTCTCTCGCCCTTTGAGGGCCGATTTCTTGTCCCTGTCTCGTCCCTTGGATTTTATGAGCGAAACCCGGAGAGTAAAGGATCGCTTCTGTTTGTATTTTTCTGTGTTTTAACTCGAAACCCGACCAAAGTATCAGATGATTTATCATAATTTACCAAAGATAACATGATTTATCATAATTGACCAACAAAAACACAGCAGAAAGTCTCTCGGACTTATTCTTTGACTTTAATAGTCTTCTTCACTTTGGTTTTGAATCCTTTGGTCTTCTTTGGATTCTCTTCCACCCGTTCCTCTCTCCATTTTCTCTTCCGTTTGCCTCTTTTGTGCCTGCAAAGTGAAGTTTGGTCTTGGGATGGATAAATAATAAATTATTGGGTGGGAAAGTGATTGCTATCAGCAGTTTATCATAATAAATATTTTACTTCAACAACTTTGTTGTCTTGCAAAATATATCATTGCGATCCACTGCTTCTAGCAGTGGATTATAATCTGACCAGAACTGAACGTTGAAAAGACCAGAACTGAACGTTGAAAAAATTACATCTGACCAGAACTGAACGTTGAAAAGACGTCTTTTGAACTTCCTTGTGATAGAATTTTTCAAATGTGGAACCCTTGGGTGACCAGTTTGTGGCTGTCATGATCACGCTACTGGATAAGCCACTCAAGCTGC
This sequence comes from Allodiplogaster pararmata, assembly GCA_964056735.1. Taxonomy (NCBI): domain Eukaryota; kingdom Metazoa; phylum Nematoda; class Chromadorea; order Rhabditida; family Diplogasteridae; genus Allodiplogaster; species Allodiplogaster pararmata. Next base: position 13,400,495 of record OZ057408.1, on the reverse strand, counting down.
TAGCTGATGTCGCTGCTGCTCTAGTTGAGTGCACCCCAAAACTGCTATCTACTCCTGCTGCTAATAGTACTGACCTTAGCCATCAGCAATGGTGCAAGAGGAAATAGATCTACGTGGTGCAATGACTGCCAATATTAGTCTGTCTCCCTCCTTCCTGTAAGAACTAGTTCTTCGTATGTACTCTTTCGAAGTGTGTATAGGGCATAACGATTTATCTTCGAATCTTTCGAATAAAGCCTTGTTGGGAAAACTTCCAAACTTTCTGTTTTAAAAATAAAACTTAGTATGAGTGTCCACTCATGGCTACCCTTTTGAACCGAGTCTAATGAGAACTTTGCTACTTCTGATACCCGTTTTGGTGAGCAGAGCGCGAGTAACATGACCAGTTTGTGTGTGAGTTCCTTCAGAGACATATTATTGATATCGTCTTCAATTATTTCAAAACTACACTCACATTCCAAACCTGAGAGTATTTCGGTATTGAAGGTTTCATTCTGGATAAACCCTCTACCGCTCTTGAAATTGTGTTTTCTGAGTTCTTGCTAAATTCCCTCACTGAACTACTTTCCATGTATGCTTTTATAGCCGCTCTATGCACCACGATGGAAGAATAACTTAAACCTTGGTTGTGTATTTCCGCGATAAAAAAAAAATCAAATCAAATGTTTCCGGGCGCAGTCTATCTATACCGGTGTCGCACAATATTCTGCCCAGCGCTTGAGGGCACTGTTATATTGTTTTCGAGTACTATGGGGCCCAACTATTCAAAACAGTTCCCGCTGCGAGTTTCGATATACATACCTGAATCAGTGAAAAAACGCACTAATTTCTCCATGTGATCATGATCCTTTTAACAGGCACGGATGGGTTTCCCCCTCCGTGTTTGTCAGTAGGTCCTTTTGATATCTTTTATTTTGGATATCTTTTATTTTGGACCTAGAAAGTATTTTAGTAGCAGTGGGTACCAATGTTGCGCTGGCCAGTCCGGTGTGACTAGAATGAGACTCACTCCCTCTAATACCGCGTTTCTGATCATTCTTCCCAATATGTTGAATGGTGGAAATGCATAGCCGTAAATCCCGACCAGTCTTGCTTGAAACTGTCGGTTGCTTGCGCCATCGGGTCTGAATTTAGTAGTACATTTAGCGTTGTGTCTAGAAGCAAAAGATCCCATTCTGGGTTTCCAAACAAAGAGAATAAACTCTCAACTTTCGCTGAATTCAGAGCCCATTCCCCTGTTTCTTTGAAGTGCCTAGATTCTGCGTTGGCTTCTTCATTGTTAATTCCTACACTATGAGTGGCGATAAGGAAAATTTCTCTTTCTCTGGCCCAATCCCATATCTGCCTACCGAGCGCGTTAAGCTTCTCACTTCTAGCACCTCCAAACTTATTGATGTACCATACTGCGCTATGTTAATAGCGCAGTATGGTACATCAATAAGTTAAGCGGACGGAGAGGAAGATCTCCATCTCTAAGCGGATGGAGATCTTCCTCTCCGTTGTAATAAAACACTTGAGCACAAAATAAACGAGGTAGGATCGTACGACATGCCGAGGGTGATCGAGAGTAGTAGCCATCTTGTTGATGTTGGTGTCAAGCTGTCTCATGTCATTATTTGCCCTTTATAAAAGTATGCCTGATCGCATATTCGACGTTATCGCGAATAATGGCCATGCATTTGATTATTGACCTTTATTTTTGAATGAAAGTTCTTAAGAAATTGTTAAACACGAAAAAGGTTGAGGGGCCCATCATTGTGACGCGGTCATTTTTCAGGAAAAAAAGTTTTTTGATAACCGGAAGTCATATTTCTTTAAAATTTAAACTGCCTTATTTTATTTGTAAAATTATAAAAATTATCTCTTCCAATTTTCTTTCGCCGTTTCGCTGAAATCATGAAAATTTAGGGGGAGCCCAACATTTTGACCAGGGCCGTTCATTTTCGTTTTTCGTTTTTTGGTTTTTTCGACAATTTTCGAAGAAAATTTTTTTTCGAAAATTCGAAAAACGAATTAGTCGAAAAAAACTGTTTTCGAAAATTCGAAAAACAAAATAGTCGAAAAATTTTTTTTGGAAAATTCGAAAAAAAAGTCAAATAAATTCGAAAAAAATAAAATAGAAAAATAAAATAGTCAAAAAAAATTTTTTTCGACGTTTCGAAATAAAAGGTCCAACAGAAGTTTTTTTCGAGGTGTCGAAAAAATTTTCGATAGCAAACCAAAAAGAAACAAAAAAGGGCCAAAAATAGAGTTTTTGCGGTGGTTTTGGTGTTGCCTGCCTGCCACATGTTTCAGTGCTTTTTAAAAACATAATTTCAGCGCTTGCGTGCTAATAATTGATTGACCCGATCGAACCGAATTCCGGTATTCTCGGAGTTTATCCTTTTTCAATGTGAATATTATTGTTAAAAATTACGAAATTCCTGTCCGAGGGTTTCAATTTAGTTTATCGATGTGGCATTCGTAGCTATTGATATGATAGGTTCGGATAGAATTTTAACTGTACAAGGGCCCTGAAATACCTGGTTCTTCCGGCGAGCTCAACTGATTGTGACCGATGTTTTAGCGGAGCTGAAATGATTCTGACGGATAATCGTAAAAGTCTATCTCCGTCCAACTTTTCATCAGAAGAAAGACAAATCTATGACACACTTGAGAAAAGTACCGTGGTGAAATTCAGCATTAGACTGCAAAATTTCACAAGTCTAGAAAATCTATCTTTTTATGGTCATGGTGTTAAAAGTCGCTGTGTTAAAAGTCGTGGTGTGAAACGTCGTGACACCGAAATAAGTCGAAACTTCAAATGCAACTACATAACTACATAACAGAGCTCTGAAAAAGTTTTTGTTTAGCGATGAATTGAAATGTATATTTAGTATATTGCGTGCTGCAGTAAATGCCTCTGAAAAAATCTGAAAATGAAAGCGGAGAACCCGCGATTACCCAAAGTTCCTCAATAAACAGTTTTTTAAAATGTATTCATAACTTCGAGGAGGCTAAAATAGCTTCAACAGAAAAGGACAACATAGATGCCCTTCTCAATAAGTTTGAAAAAAATTATTGGGGAGAGTCTGGTTGGCAGCTCTTGAACATCTATGAGAGAGCTCTGTATCGCTCGCCAATTCTCAGCGTTAGGTTATGTATATAGACAACCGACCGGGAAAGCGTTCACACACATCCAATCTTTTCCTGCCCATTTTCTTGTTGTCCTTCTTAACCAGAAAATGACGCTTGGTTGAGTAAAAAAATTATTGAATTATAACAGGGAAAAAATTAAGTCCACAGGGCGGGATCGAACTCAGCTTTCTCTTTCTAATTGACGAGCATGTTACCACAAAAAAAACGCAATCCTGAAATCATGTGGAAGGACCCAGCTTCAACACAAAAGTCGCGCAGCAGTTTTCGCGTGCCTCAAAGAACTCCGAATTTTATTCGAGCTCAAGTTCAAACGTTTTTTTATCAATTTTATAGGGAATGGCGTGAGATTCATAGGAATAATTTCGAACTTGGTTGCCTATTTCTAGTTAGTATGAGAACTCAGGTTATAAGCAGGAATGTCTATCATGCTTTTGACCTATTAAAAAGATGCACCAAAGAAAAATCATCCCATGTATGAGAATAAAGAATGAAGTTATTTTTCGCCACGATCAAAAGAAGAAATTTCAATGAGGACTTTGAAAGAACTCGACTCGAGATGGTCTTGGTTCGATCCCGCCCGGAGGACTAGCTTTTTTCTGTGCGATAGTTCAATCACTTTTCGAACTGTTGATTTAATAATGTGAAGTACATATGTATTGTGCAGGCGGTAGTTGGATCCTGGAAACAATCCCATTAAAAATTTTAT